>CM053595.1:288742724-288810208 GCA_028646575.1 Pseudocheirus occidentalis
AGTAGCAGTAGCAGTAGTAGTAGCAGTAGCAGTAGTAGTAGTAGTAGCAGTAGTAGTAGCAGTAGCAGTAGTAGTAGTAGTAGTAGCAGTAGTAGTAGCAGCAGTAGTAGTAGTAGTAGTAGTAGTAGCAGTAGCAGCAGCAGTAGTAGTAGGCTCTGCCACTAAATGAGCTCAGTTCTATGAGCTGAGCAAATGTAATAGTCAACAACAGCAAAAATCATCACGCTCGAGTGTGTCTCTTTAACATTAATTCAGGGTCTGACCTACCAGGGCACATTAGCTAACTGACCAACCAATCAACAAGCATTTATTAAGGCTCTATGTGCCAGGCACAGGGCTAGGCGCTGGGGACACAAAGGCAAAGAGAAAGAATCCTTTCCTTCTAGGAGCCGCTCTGACAGTTCAGATGAGAGAAGATAAGGGCTAGACCAAGGTGATGGCCACGTGAGCAGAGAGAGCCTGGATGTAAGTGATGCTGAGGTGAATAGACTGGACATGACAACTGACTGTAGGCAGTGAAGGAGAGTGAGGAGCCAAGGTGATCCTGAGGTCACACATCTGGCTGACTGGAAGCCTGGGCCAAGTGAGGCTGGGTCAGCCAAAAGGCTGAGTGCAGGGGACTCTACGGCTATTTGCCCAATACAGGCTGAAAGATGCGTGTCTTTCTAAGCATGGGAAAAGCAAAAACATAAATGGCACTGGACTATTTTTTATGCCTATTTCTTCACAGACATTTATCCCTGTGAAAAACATGACCACAAAACAGAGCAGTAAAGGAGGCCCCCAATCTCCAAGCTGAGGGGAACCGCCCAGGCCACGGGGATCACCCCAAACCTACACAAGAATTTCCTCTACGACCTGCCTGACAACAGCCCTCCAGCTTTGTCTGCAGACTTCCACGAAGGGGAAGCTAACCACCCCTGGAGAAGGGCTGCTCCCCCCAGGACAGTTCTGAATGTTAGCAAGTTGTTCTTTAGGTTTTCCAAGGCTGACGTTGCCCCTCTGCAGCTTCCACCTGCTGTTCTTGGTTCTCTGAGGTCTTTTTCCACATGATGACCCCTCAAACACCTGAAAATGGCCATCATGTTCTCCCTGAGGCTTCTCTTCTCTGGGCTAACCACCTCCCACTTCCTTCAAATGATACTTTCAAGGCCTGGACTTGAGGCCATCGCTGTCCTTGTTGCCTTCTCCAGATGCTCCCCAGCCTCTCCACTGATGACTATCCTAAAACGGGGCACCTAGAACTGTGGTCTGACCAGAGAAAAGAACACTAGTCCTATCTATCACCTTCTAATCAGCTAATGACTGCAGATGTTCATGGCTCCCACATCAAACCGTCAATTCATAATGAGCTTACACTCCACCTACACCCTCAAATCTTCTTCAGACAAAATGTCTAGCTGTTCTCCCCTCATCTTGGACTTGTTTTTTAAATCAAAGTATAAAAACTTACCTTTCAGATGCCTTTCAATTTTCATCTTACTAACTTCAGCCCAAACAATCAAGCAGTAAGTACTTATGAGGCTCCCATGTGCTAGGCCTGATGTCTCAGGCTGTCACTTTTTATGAATCTTCTCTCACCTTGGACCCTCCTGGTTTTGGTCCCCTACACCTACAAATCTGGTAAACATGTTACTTGTGCCTTTATCCAAGACACTGATTAAGGTGCATGTAGTGTGATATGGTATAAAAAGTATCAGACTTTACATTCTGGTCCCAGCTCCTCCACTCAATCCATTTGTGACTTTGGACCAACATCATAATCTCTTGGAGTCCCAATTTGCTTCCCTTTAAAATATAGGAACTGGATCAGAGAAGTTCTACTGCCACTTTTACCTCCTCCTTGGTAGCAGCCTAGGACCTCTTCCTCAGAGCCCTTCTC
Source organism: Pseudocheirus occidentalis (assembly GCA_028646575.1). Classification (NCBI taxonomy): domain Eukaryota; kingdom Metazoa; phylum Chordata; class Mammalia; order Diprotodontia; family Pseudocheiridae; genus Pseudocheirus; species Pseudocheirus occidentalis. The sequence continues at coordinate 288,744,607 of CM053595.1, forward strand.
ACTAAACCGGCACGGCTAAGTAGACTTGTACTGTTTTACATCAATAGTGTAAGATTTCAGAAAGTCCCACTCTTGGCTCAGCCACCTCAGGGGGCCTTACCTTGCTTCACTTCTTCTGAGGCCATGGAGTCGCCCACCTCAAAATCGGAGCTGATCCTTTTCTTGAGGAAGCGCAGGTACAGCTCACTGCGAGCATTCATCAGGGTGACCTCTGTCAGAATAGGATCTAGTTCCCTGGGAAACAGGGAAAAATGTTATGGCAGTGGGACACATAATAGAGAAGAATATAGTCTGACCCCCACCCCCCACAGGGTCCCTAGGGACAGGAATCAGCCAGACAGCCACCACCTGACACAGGAAGCTCTGAGGTTCAACAATCAACTACAATCAGTCTGCAGGGTTCCTCAGCACCGCCAATAGTCTAAGACCCCCAGAGGGCACTGAGCAGAACTGACAAGTGCCCTTTGCTTCACATAAGCCACGGAGACAAAGGAAAGATCTCAAGCGTGGCGGCCTCGGCTTGTTTGGGGCAGGGTGTACTATTCATGTCAGGCCGCCTTATGTTTGTACACTCCTCCCCATTTCCCACGATCTCCTCTGATGCTCCCTACAACCTGGGAGGGATACAATGTAGGCCAGGAAGGACAACAGGGTGACGTGACTCATGTGAAATGACAATTTGCCAGTGGCCAAGCCAAAGCCAGGGGGAATCGAGGCCTTTTGATCAGTTCGGTGTTCTCTGCCTGAACTGCCAAGTCTTAAACATCTCATCCCAGTGGAAGAAGTCCATATCTGCAGAGCCCTCTGGCCTTAGCTTTGCTCCCTTCTCCTATACCATCACCAAGTGTCTTGGCCTTAAGGACAAACCACGGACGCAACTAAAAAGGGGGTACCATGCTTAGGGAGGCCTGTGCTGACTGAGTAAATGTCTTTTCTCCTTTTTCAGAAGAGCAGAGCTATTTGACGGTACAGCTATATTTTCCACACTCCTTCCTTCAGGAATACATAGAACCTCAAACTGAATATTCTGTACTGTGCAAGAGGAAAAGCAGCAAGGGCCACATGTTGACTTACAAGACTACATATAAACATTTATCTACAGCATTCTAGTGTATTTTCAAAAATTTCACTCAATATTTCCCAATTACATTTTCTTCTAGGGCCTCCAGGAGTATGAAGGCTTCTGATATAGTGGATGGAGGACTGGCTTTGGAGAAAGGAAGACAAAGGCTCAAGTTCTGCATCTGATATAGGTGAAATTTGTGACCATCCACAGCTCCCTGAACCTTTTAGTGCATTGGACAATTTTCTAAATGCCTTTTTATTTTATTCATGTCTCTAAGACTATAATATACAGATGAGTTGTTGATCTGCTCACTGATCTGTTGATCAGGGGTAGTTATCTCCACACCAGGAGTTCCCTACACTGATGACATCTTAAGTCTGAACCAGTTCCCTTCCCTCTCCAAGCCCCACTCCCCAACCCCCCATACCACTATTCAGTTGTGTTACTCGGGGCAGACAGCTAAACCTCCAGAGGTTTTTGGTTCTTTCCTTGTTAAATGAAGGAGGGAATCAGATGATCCCCTTCTACCCCAAGACCCTATGATTCTAAGCCACAAGGCAGAAGAAGAATCCCATCTTTTTCATGTACCATGAAAAATCTGTTTCCCATACATATCCCCTTACTCTTTCAGTACCTTCCACAGGATTCCCAGATCCCAACTTTCAGTGATAGAGAATCAAAGCAGATGGTGTCAGGAAACCGAGAAATTTTCCATTTGCTACATACCAATAATCCTGGACAACCTTTTTTTGTTCCAAATGTGACTTAGCAAGCAGAAAAAGGTTTCCCTCATACTGATAAAAGTGGTTTCTCGTGAAAAGAAAAATAAAATATGGCAAATAATTTTTCTATAAAAATAAATCTCCAAATAAATAAAAACCAAGGACATATTGTACAGTCTCAAAAATTCTAATAAGTATATCTCAACAGGAAGAGACTATATTTAGAGAAAGACAGAGAAATATTATTACATTTCCTACACTGTGAAAAATAACTCCATATGCCAAAAAAAAAAAAACAAAACCCCAATGCTAATTAGGAATAAGAAACAGTTTGAGGGACGGCTTGGCAGGGCAGTGAATAGAGCACCAGCCTTGGAGTCAGGAGGACCTGAGTTCAAATCTGACCTCAGATACTTAACACAAAACTAGCCATGTGACCATGGGCAAGTCACTTAACCCCAACTGCCCTACCTTCCCTGCTCCAAAAAGCAAAAAAAAAAAAAATTATAAAAGATAGGTTTGAAAACTAGAGATCCCATTGCCCTAGAAAAGATTCAGTGTCCTCCTGTTGCCTCCCAAGAATTCCTAAGGGCTAAAGAAGGGAAGGTTTATTACCTCGGTTCAATCTTCTCTGCTGCTGAACTCCTCATCATGCTATTCTGGACAAGCTGGAACTACAACCACAAGGAGAGATGTTAGTCAGCTCCTACCTGGTTAGCTCTCAAGAGGTTTACTGGTCATGACAGTCTCTGGGCGCACCTTCTTGGTCTGCCTATCACTTGCTTTCTGTAATGACCAACTAGTTGGTTAACTCTGGCTCTTTGTGATGCCCATGAATTCTCAGACAAATCTTACACTGAGGAGGACACAGATGGAGCAGCAATTGATCTGTGAGTAGTGAATCCCAAAGTCTAGGATTCTCTGCTCCAAGTGCTGCTAACACCAGATTCTGGAATGAATGGCACCATTTCTACAATCCTTCCTTTCTATTCAATCACAACCACTCTCAATGAAAGACTGGTTTTTGACAGGATTTGTACATAGTGCCTGTGTAGACAAGAGCTCATTTCAAGAACCTCATAATACCCTTCAGAAGCAGGCTGGGCAGAGGCATTTTTCCCATTTGACAAATGAGGAAACTGAGAATGAGGGGTCAGGTGACTCCTGAGGCCATACAACAGTAAAGAGAGAAGCCAGGTCTAGGTGCCAGGCTCTAGTGAGGCCACATCAACAACTTGACGCTTTTCATGTATTTCCTTCTCAGGCCTCAGCAGGGGAACAATATTCTTTCAGGACAGACAAGGGCAGAGTTTTAATTCTCATACAAAGGCGCAGGCCTCTTCTGCCACCCCTTCCACCCTGTAAACTCTGAGCCCACCCCTTGCCCGGGTGAGCCCCTCCTGTGCTGTGGTTGGCTTGGCATCTGCCCCACTCTCACCCTTTACCTGGCGGTGATAGTCCCTCTGCTTAATGAACTTGTCTACCACCTTCTCCACCTGTCGGTCACACTCCAGCTGTAGGTGTTTGATCAGGGTATAGAGGCGGCCTGGCCCATAATAAGTCTCCACAATAGGCTGGTGGGTCTCAACGATTCGGGCAATTCCTGGGTGAGAGAAAATGAGAGGTTGGATCTGCAAGTTCATATCACCAAAAAAGAGCCTGTTTTCCTTGTCCACCCAAACTCTGGACTCTTTCACCTCCAAGCTGAGCTGGACCACAAACCCAGCAATGATTCAGTTCTTATTCCCTGGTCAAAGGGACCTTCCTTCTAGTAATTTACCTCAGGATCAAACTGCCTTAGAATTTGTTTCCAGTAATTACAGAAGGTCAAAACATTAAATGAGCCCCAGGACCTGACTAACGGGAAATAAAGAACTACCTGCTAGGAAGGAATAATTTCCTCAAAAAGTCAATATATAAATTCCTTCATTCTTGCTTGGCATAAAGCAAGTTATGCAGATTAGGTTAAAAATACAATTAGTTCTACTGGAAAAACAAAGAGGGGAGAGAAGAAATTTTAAAATGCAGGTCTACAATGGGACAAGAGGAATGTCTCCATTTTTCAGGAAGGTGGGAAGAGAGGGTTACCTTCAAATAGAAGTGTGAGGGTATCTGCAAAAATGACTGCTGCTCTTCTGTCACTCATGTCTGTTCCTAGCACGAGAAGCAAGTTTTCTTCCGCTTTGCTTGCCACCTAAAGAAGAGAAAAACCCAACATAACCCAGCCAAAGGCCAACTACATCTTTGCCTGAGCTATTATTGCTATTCTTCCTGGCACAAGGCCCTTTGGATCTGCCTGTCTTTTCCAATTTCGCCATTTCTCCAATGGCCAAAAGGGCACAAATTTGTCTCTACTACATTCTAGATTGCTGAAAACAATACAGGAAAAGTCTAGAATACAGAGTCAGATCATTTTCAATTTAAAGAAGTTAGCATTTTCTGTGGGTCTTCCATCTAGCAGAAGAGATCACAGCCCATTTGAGCTTTCTCTTTCTGTGTGGCCTTTATGCATTTTGGAGGTACTAGTAAAATACTCAGGATTTCCACTTGCTATGGGATTGGACCACCTCTTCTCTTCCTCAACTTTTATCTCCCTGACAACAGGCATACATCCTGCTCTCTTCCTCCTACTCATTTCTGGGTTCCACTCACTGTCTATCTGCAGGGCTTCTCCAAATGTGGTGTTGCTGCTAGCAATGATGAAAATAGATTCCAGAACTGCTGACAAATCTTTTCCATTTTATGCCTATTTACTGCCTGCCAGTTTTACCTATGAATGCTTTTAGGATGATGCAGTTTTGTTGGTTCTCCTGCCAAGTTTTCTGAAGACTTGTTTTTGTCTCCCCTGCTTTTCACTATTTTATGAGATGCTGCTCCTTAAAATCTTCTGCAAACCACCTCCAAAATGTTTCATAATGAGTTTCTGTTCTAAACTCAGGGCATTTGGCTGTCCTATCTCTGCCTGACAAAGAAATCAAGGGTTTGCTAAGATAGTTTCTGTGCCTTTGGACATTTTTTCATTGTGGTAACTACTTTATAACAGTTAAACTTTATAGGAAATAGTTATACCCAAAGCCAGAATCTTGCCTTTTTTCCATTTCCTGTTTTTCTACATCAAAGGCTTCTCTGAATAGGTTAAGCTGAAGCTGTTTCAACTGTACATGGTATCTCCTCACCTTCTGTCCTACCTCTAATCTGATGTTAATTCTTAAACTTCACTAGTTTTCTGAGCTTTACTATGTTCTGAAAAGGTGTATTATAGTTACTGCCAGGCAAAACACCTAAATGATCTTCCCAAGTCTAACTTGTCAATTCCACTCAATTAATGTGCAAAACAGGGAATCTTTAATATTAGGAGAAGTATTTCTAACTGACTGGGGCAGAAGCTCCTTAAATCTCAGTTGGTACCAATCCCAGGATGCTAATGGAGAATTTCTAGTAAGAAGGGCTGTTCTTGGTGAATTATTTAGGCAGGATCATAGAATCACAGACCTAAAGTTATAAGGTAATTATAAGATAAACTTTGTAGGTTTATCTAGTCCGACCCCCACAATTGAGAGATAAGGAAACTGAGCCTCAAGGAAGTCAAATGACTTGCCCAAGGTCACAAAAGCAGTTAAAGTCAGGGGTGGGATTTGAATTTAGGTTCTCTAATTCCAGAGCCAGAGCTCTTTGGTGGCTGAAGAAGTCACCTTTGGAATGTCTGGTGTGTTCTGCCTCACTTCTGAAGGAGGTGGAGGATGGAGGAAAGGGAGGGAGATATTTCTCTTGTATTTGCAAACCTGGCCCTTCTTTACTACCCAAAAGTCATAGGACCTGTCTGCTTTACCTAAAGGTGGCTTAGCACAAGGCTTCATGTAACCCTGACTCATCAGGAGCCCTGTTGGCCCTAAGATAAGCAGAGAGATGAAGACAACCAGATGCACTGGGGATGGGCTGACATTATGGCAGGATGTTCGGTCTCTTAAGTTTCCCAATACTTCCTACTGGTCAATGGAAAGAGGTGGGTATCAGCAGGTATCCAGAGAGTACATCCATCCTACCTTGGGGAATGAGCAAAAGGTGAAAGAAGGATGAGATGCAGAAATGCCTCCTGAGGAGAGGGAGTAGCCTCTGACAGGAATCTTAGCCTATCCTAGCCCAGAGCCCCCATCTCTCCCAACTAAATGGCCTGAGCTCATACCTGCTTGCACAGGTATTCTGAGAATTTGCTTAAGCCTTCTTCATGTAAACCTAATAAAGGGAAGATCTTGAAGAATCGCTCCACTTGGGGCAGATCTCCTTCCTTGGTGGCGATGTCAAACTTTTCTGTCACAATGGCCTTGAGACGTTGCTCGGCATCCTGAAGCAACTTTAGGTTAGCATCAATCATACTGCCTGAGTGGAAGGTGGGAGGAAAGACAGGAGAAAGGACATAAATAAGTGCCTTACTATCAGGGTCAAGACCCTTAAGAGTCTAGGCTCAATCACCTTATACTATTATTGGGGATTTACAGGATCACTAAATGGGAGGAGGACAGAAAGTCCAGTCTGGTCCACCTTCAGTTTTGTGTCTACTCTTACATATGGCTTTTCTAGACCTCTCCCTAAAATTGTGTCATTTCCATATCAAATTGCCTTTCAAGACACTTTTCCTTAACCAAAACATCAGGAAAGCTACATGATTTGTCTGCTAAGATAGGGTATCTGAGACATGGTCTGAAAGATATTGTATTGGTACACACAAGAGTCGTGTATCTACACCAGTTTAAATGGTATCATAAGAGGAGCTTAGTGACTGTGCTCCAGAAATACCACTTTCAGTTTTAGCTCAAAGCCAGGAGAAAAGTACCACGAAAAGCCGGCCAAAGGGCCTGCATAAGCATCCCAGCTCTGCTCCTCACTAGCTGGGTGACCCTGCCCAAGGCATAGTGTCTCTGGGCTGCCAAGAGGGAACTGAACTAGAGGAGCTCCAAGGCTCTTTCTAGCTCTCCAGCCTATAACCATGTGACTTCTGCTTGCCGCATCCCACCCAATCCCATCCTCTGAGCTCACATTTGCTTGCTTTGCTCAGTTCTAATAACTGACTTGGAAATCCAGCAGCAGACAGTACAAACACAGTTGCAGGGAAAGCTCACCTTCTTTGCCTTGCCGGCTAAGCTCAATGACTGACTTGTCCAGAGATAGGTAGCGGTGGATGTGGGCAGCTGCTTGCTCACAGTCTTCATTCCTTAGAGCCGTCTGAACCCCGTCCGTACAAAACTTCAAATCTAAGATGTCATCAGCTCTCTGGATGGCTTGGTAGAGGCGATTCTATAAAGAGACATGGTGTTTAGAAACCACCTCCCACGCTGTGAAAACCAATTTTTTCCAACAGATAAGGGCTGGGGGTCTAGCTCAGATGAGTGAGAAATCGCCTTTAGTTCCCAATGTTAAGCATGTGGGAGATCAACAAACTATTGTTTTGGGGTGTTTTTTTTTTTGCTTTTTTAGGAGGGTGGAAGGCAGAGCAATTGGGATAAAGTAACTTGCCCAAAGTCACACTAGTAAAGTGTAAAGATTCTGAGGCCAGATTTGAACTCAGGTCCTCCTAATTCACTGTGCCGCCAAGCTGCCCCTACAACTATTGTTTTAATATATCACAGATTGATAATACAAATTGATATTGATAATGATCAATACTAGGAACAACATTTATATGGTCAGCTCAAGCGTCCATTTTAATAGAAGCCAACAGCAAAGCACGAGTAAATATACTAGATATGAAATTTTGCAATTCCATTAAAATGTATCTATATTTATCTGGGAATACATATTTGAGGGTAATTAATATCCTGGAAATGAATTACCCTTCAAACAAAGTAATGACATCACTATAAAGCATGAAGGTAGAGAAAAGGCCATTGCCAGGTCAGACTCCCAGAGAGAAAAGGTACTGACCTCACAGACATCTAGTTCAATCCCCACCTGAACAGCACTCTATTCCATCCAAAACACCCATCTGCCTCAATTTGGAGATCTGCTGTGAAATGCAGCTGACCACTTCCTGAGGCAGCCCATTTCACTGTCAGAAATCTCTAACTATTAAATAGTTTTTCCTCAAGTGGACCTTCACTATAACAGCTAAAGGCAAGCAACCATGTTCAGAAAAGACTAACACAGAATTTGAAAGTATGGGTTACGAAGGGTTATGACATCATTTATAGGTGGGGGAAACTGAGACTGAAAGCCCAAACTTAGGGAGACATCTCCTGCCCCCAAGCTCTTCTTCTAGGCAGTTTTTATTACCTTGGCCAGGTCAAGCTGACGAACTTTGCTAGAGACATTTTCTGCCAGGCTGCAAGTGAAGGTGATCATTCCAGCCAACTGCTTGGCATCTCCCTCAATCAGCTGCAGGTTGGGGCTGCAAACACATGAGCAGCAGATACACAAAACAGCCATAACATTTAGGTTTCTCCTGCACTCCCTGGCCATCACCAGTACAGCTCTGGACAACAGTCAACACCAAAGCAAGCCTCTTCTTGACTGGAAGGTTCAAGCTTACTAGAGTAGTTCTCTGTCTACCGAAGTTATCAATCAGAAAGATAAGACGATAAAAAGTAGACAAGTGAGTTTCCACACTAAGTAAGCAGCAAAGAAAGTCATGCTGTCAAAAAGCGATTTCCAGTAATGCTGGCAAACACCCAGACATTGCACTGGCTCTAAACATGAGTTCTAAACATCACCAGCTTTGCTCTGTATTGTAATCAATCAACCAACAAGCCTTTATCAAGTGTCTAATATGTACCAAAGATGTACAAGGTACTGAGAAAAACTCAATGATCTCTGCTCTCAAGCTGCTTATGGTAGATTGGAGGAGACAACGCATAATCAGAGGTGTCAAACTTCACAGCCTAAGGCCACAATGTGCTTGTGACATCACTAAGTGTGGCCCAAGACAGATTAAAAATGTCATTAGGAAATGTTTAGCAAAATAAATACACACTAGAACACAGATGATGTTAATATGTGGTTTTCTGAGTCAATCTGTGGTTTGCAGGGATCCTCATGTATGGTTCAGTGGTCCCTTCTGAGTCTGACACAACTGATGTTCATATGTATGAATAAGTAAAAAAAAAAAACCCAAAATATAAGGGAAGAAGGGAGGGTTCTGACTGAAAGACTCTGTTTAGCAGGAGGGGCTTGAGCTGAGTCTTGAAGGAGGGAGGTAGTCTTTGAGGCAGAGGTGAGGAAGGGGCACAATGGAGGCACAAAAGATGGTCAGTGCATGGAGAGAGGGGAGGAATGCTGTATGGGTGAGGAACACAGAGGTCAGTTTGGCTTCCCACACAGTGTAGGAGAAGCAGTAAAGTAATGGAGCAGGAAAAATTAGGTATAAAAGACCCAAATCTGACCCCTGAGGTGATAGGGAGCCAAAGGAGTTTATCAAGGAGAAGACTGATATGGTCAGAATGGTGCTTAAGGAAAAAAATCACTCTGGCAATCATGTGGAAGATGGCCTGGTGTGGTGAGAGTTATGAGGCAAGGAGAGCTCCTGGAAGGCTAATGCCAGAGTCTGAGGTGACTCTGGTGACACTCAAGGCAGTGGCTGCACGGGTGCACAGAAGGGGAAAGACGCAAGAAAAGATGTGGAGAGACAGTAATATTTAGAAACTAACTGGATATGAGCAGAAAGGGAGGGAGGAATAAAGAATAATACCAGAGTTAAGAATGTGTGAGACTGAAAAAATGGTGGGGTCTGACAGAAATAGGGAAGGCTGGTAGAGGCAGGTTTGGGGAACAACTTAATGAATTCTGTTTTGGACAGGTTGAATTTTGAGATGCCTCTGAGACAAGCAATTTGAAACGATGAGGAAGAAGTTAGTGAAGTGAGAAGGGAGCTCAGGAGACAGACAATATCTAGGTATATAAATGTGTGAGTCGTCTGCAAAGAGATGATAATCAGACTCAAACAACCAGAAACTTATGAAAAGAAAGCAACAAAGTCGCTATTAGGGTTATGTCTTTTTTGTGGCTGTTCAGTCATTTCAGTTTTATCCGACTCCTTGTGACCCTGTTTGGGGTTTTCTTGGCAAAGGTATTGGAGTACTTTGCCATTTCATTCTCCAGTTCATTTTTACAGATAAGGAAACTGAGGCAAATGGGGTTAAGTGACTTGCCTGGAATTCCACAGCTTGAGCTCAGGTCCTATTGATTCCAGGGCTGGAGCTCTGAGCCTCCTAGCTGCCCTTTACATCTTTAGTTCGATAAAACTGATTTGCTTTTTAATTTTACGTATATAAAAACATTCTGAGAAGGCATTCATAGGTTTCACCTGACAGCCAAAGGAGTCTGTGATACTCAAAGGGTTAAGAACAGCTGCTTCCATCTGACTCCTTCACTTTACAGATGAGGACGCTGAGGCTCACAGAGGTGGGGCGATTTGTCCAAGGTCACCCAGGGGACTAAGGAGGACAGCAGGAAGGGGATTCCACAAAGCAGGTGCTCTGACTCCAAATCCAGCACTCTTCCCATTCTACTACATTGTGATGGGAGAATCGTCCCTCATGAGCCACAGCAACTCACCCCATGCGGTGCAGAGTGATCATCTTGGCCTCCATGGTGCTTTGCTGCTCCAGAAGGGCATCTAGCTCTTCTTCCACCACTTTCTGAAACAAACAGAGGAGCTGGCGTCATTTCCAGGGTTTACACTATCTCTGAAGTTCAATTCTTCAACACTGGGTCATGCGCCTGAGGGACAGAGGAAGAGGAGAGAGCAGAAATGCACAGCAACTGCAGAAACTATTTTCTAAGTGCCAAAAAGTACAGTCCCATTCAATTCCACTGAAATAGCCCAGTCTGGTTTCAAGGGAAAACTCATCATGTCCAATACTAAATATACTCAATACATATGAAATAAAACTCTATGTAATAGCCCCTGGATACTTCTACAAGTCTTGTCAAATTCAATGAATGAGGTACTTAGGATGGTGGTTAAGTGCTAGGTCAAAAGTATCAAACTTGAAAAAGAAGGTAATTGCTTAAAAACCCTTGCGCAGGGTGCACTTAACTGCCATAGTTGGTGCTTATAAATGTTTGATCATTCCCCAAAGATATTAATATGAGAACATGATAGCTGGCATGGGCTTAAAGGAGCCCTTTATACCTAACTTTAAACAGAAGCTTTGGCTGGGTGAAGATCTTGGAGTCAGACCTGGATTTGTATGACCTCAAGCAAAACACTGGACATCTCTAGGCCTTGCAAACATCTCTTCCTCTGTAAAGTAAGGGGATTGTACAAGCTGGTCTCTCAAACTGTTTCCAGCTCCAGCTCTATGATCTCATGATCTTTTCACTGTTCCCATGCAGCTGCCCAATCTGACACCTGGATTACAGGAATGGATTGTTACTTCTGTTCTGTAAAGAACATGACACACAGGGAGTAAAGAGTGGATTCGGTGCATATGATAAGAATGTAAAGGGCTGGTTCAGCTCTAGAGCCCTCCAGGTTCCAATGGCTCAGATATTTAACAGAGATCTAAATTAACCCTTGCCAGCAAGAGGTCTTAAAAGAGTCTCATAGAACATTTGAATTTTTGGAGGACAACTTGGCAGTATACCACAAGAATGACAAAAATAATAACTTTTGACTCAATTATCCCATTATTGGGAATATACATTAAAAGTGTTATGTTATAGCTATTTAACGTGTATACATATTTATACATACATAATTTGTAACTGCAAAAAACTGGGAATACATCTGACAGTTGGTGAATGGTTGAATACACCATGGTATATGAGTCAGTCAGTCAATGAACAGACTATGATATATCACTGTAACGGACTGCAATGATGTCATTTAAGTACTAAGTACAAAGATATTTGGAAAAACATACGTGAATGAGTATTAGTGAAAAAATAACAGAACGTATGACTATCAGGGAGCTACATGAAAGGAAAAACATACACAAAGACAACTGGAGGAAGAGACGGAGTGACATTAACATTGTGTGTGGTAAAGAATTTCAAGTGTAAATAACTGAACTCACTGATCTGGTTTTGCTGTTTAAAGTGCATATTGCTTTAAAAATCAAACCAATCTGCAGATTGTCTCCCTTCCTTTCCTAAAAGGCTCTCAGTCAGATGAATAAATATCCCTACCTAAGACAGGATTTAGAAAAAACTAACATTTATTAATAAGTGAAAGCTGGGGGTGGGAGGGAAGGGTAGAGGAAAGATAAGGGGTCTTTTCATCCCCCAGGGTTGGGAAAAAGCCTCAAGGTCTGGGTTGCTAGTACTTAGCACAGAGCCTGGCACATAATAGGCTCTTAATAAATGTTTACTGAATTGATTGGTTTGCTTTTCCACGTAACATACTTTTAGATACTTGACGTTCTATCCTGTTTCTTTTTTCAGTCTAAACAACGCCATAATGGTGCTTGTAGGGACTGGTCCTTAAGCTGGGGAGGGGGCGTGTCTTTGCACTTTTTTTTTTTTAATATCTTGACAACTTTTCCACTATAACCGCTTTCCTTGGTAATCCCAGTGCGTTTTATTTTATGCATTTAAAACTAGCGATCTCGGTCTCGGAAAGAGGCTTGCTTCACCAGGCCGAGTCCACGACACTAATGATCAATCAATGGGCATCTGTTAAGTGCCTGCTGCGGACCGCTAAGGATGTAGGCTCCTCGGCCTCGTGGCCGCCCCACGGTAACTACCCGGGCCGATCCTCCACGTGGGCCCCCAGCGGATCGCAGGAGAGGGGGGTCGCCGCGTTCCCCGCCCCCGCCCCGAACGAAGACAAAGAGCCTGACGTTCGCGCAATGTCGGAAACCGCTTTGCGCCCATCAGCTTGGTGGGGGGGGGGGGGCGATTTTCGTCCCTGTTTCACACAGAGGGAAACTGAAGCTGAGATTAAGTGAGAGACGCGGCTCCTCGAACCCCGGAGCTCCCTGACTCCCCCCACCATAGACCCCTCCAGGCCTCGCTCCCTCCCAGCCGCCCGTCCCCGGGTCGGGAAGCTAGAATGAGGCCCGGGCCTCCCGGGGAGAGGGGGAGGTGGGTCCCCCACCTCCTCACTGCAAAGACGCTCGTACACTGCCTCCAGCTCCTGCAACTCGGTCAGGGAGCGGATAAGCTCGGCAGAGACCTCGGAGCAGGAGCCGCCTCCCATCCCCTCAGCAACCGCCGCCGCCGCCGCCCCTCCGGACGGCTTGACGGGGGAGCTGGGATCCGCCATCTTGGTGCCGACACCGCACTTCCGGCTGTGCAAGGGAGGACCCTCTCCTTCCCCCTTCCCCCTCGCGAGCATGGATGCCCCGGTTGGTGCCTGTAACAATAGCAATGGGAGGGGGGGAACGACAAAGTGAGGCTGTCCCCAAAGTACTAGTGCATTTTAAAACTTTTAGCGATAAAGATATGCACTAAGACTCTTGGGACATGTTGTATAATGGTCATAAGAGCAGCGACTGTCATTTTTATAGCGCTTCAAGGTCGGCACTGCTTTGCATACATCATCTCATTCGGTATAAATGCCGGACACTTTCGTCACTGACTTACGCAATGATGCACTTTGGTTCCTTCGTATGTTTCCCCCGCCAGGAGGGAAATAGGAATTTTAGGTCGGTTTAAATCATTTTGGAAGTGGAACAAGCTGGGGGTGGGGAGGGGGTTGAGACCGACGATTGATCAGGCGCAGTGCAGGCTACCTCTCTCCGTCTGGCGCGGGACCCAAAGGTCCTCGTGCGGCGTCTGCGCACTTGACTCGTTTGGACAGCGAATGTAGACAGCCGGCGGAATGGCGCTCTTGGCAGCTTAGACCCTGTGGCGGGGCGGGGGGGGGGGCAAGTCTCTATCCGTCGAATATCTGCGCCATCCTGCCCGCCCGCGGGGTACGTAGCGGCTCCGCGAGCCGCGCGCACCCCGGGGGACAGGAGGGATGAAGGGGAGCCGGTTCCCGCCGACGCTCCGAGGGCCTGGCTGGCCGGACCTGGAGGGAGGGGGGAGGCTGGGCCTAGGCCTCAGGCTTCGGGCCTTGTGGGGTAGTGGAGGGGGGCGGCGGCACGTGTGGCTGGAGGCCCTCCGCCCCTTACGGCCTTTTTTCTGAGCTGAGCGGCCCCCGGGCCGCCCCTTGGAGGCGGCGAGGGGGCCCCGGGGCGGAGGGCCACACAAGGCGGCGGGCCACTCAGGGACGGGAGGCTTGGGCGCCGCCCGGGGCGGGGGAGACGAAGGAACGGCCCGGATCCGTAATCCCGAAGCGGGAGGGCTGAGACCTCCGGCCTGGGGTGGGGGGCGGCGGAGAAGGCCGCGGTGCTGGGGCCGTGCTCGGGGCGCCAGGCCCGGAGTTGGAAGCACCCTCCAGCGGTGCTGCCGCGGGCCCAGCGCTTCGCCTCCACATCTGTGACTTGGGCGTCATTTTAGCGCCCACGTCTCAGACACATAGTGAGGATCCGAGCAAAGGGTGTTCGCAAGAGACTTGTTTCTCTCATTCCTTCATCCGGGAAATAAGCAAGGGAGATGGGGGCCGTTATTCCCACTTTACAGGTGGGGAAACTGAGGCTGGAGGAGCTTAACGGCTGCCTAGCTGCTGGGCATGTCTGAGCTTTCCTTGATCCGGTTCAGGTCCTCTTTCAAGATAGACCTAGTTCTTTAATCTTCTTTTAAGGAGGGGGTGCTTTTTGTGTGAACGCTGCGTCGTCCTTGGTTTAGTATTTTTGGGGGAGGAAACACGAGAACTTAGAAAGGGTTTATATTAACCTTCCCTGTTAAATTAGTGAAGTGGGGGGAAAAAGACTAAAAAATGTTTATTTTATGAACCTGCCTACCATCCAGACCAAGCCATAGGGTTTGAAAGTAACTTTTATTTATGTTTTTGCATATTCTTTTAGTGCATCTTGGAGCAGGTCTGTACTGAAACTTGAATTCAGAGGCACAGGGTGAGGCTGTTACTTTGCCACCATGTTCCTGTACAACTTGACCTTGCAGCGAGCCACTGGTATCAGCTTTGCCATTCATGGCAACTTCTCAGGTAAGTTCTCAAGCCATGGTTTTTCCAGTTTGAAAACAATGTAACATTTACATTTTTGTCTAAGCTAACAAATGCAATTTTCAGCCATCAGCTGGGATTGGTTAGAGCTGGCAGTTTGCAAATATGTATCAGCCTAATCCAGTGGTCCTCAACCTTCCTAATGCTGGGACCCTTTAATACAGTTCCTCATGTTATAGTGACCCCCAACCATAAAATTATTTTCATTGCTACTTCATAACTAGTTTTGCTACTGTTATGAATCTATCGGATAGGGAAGATGTGTTTTCATTGTTACAAATTGAACATGACCCACAGGTTGAGAATGGCTGGCCTAATCCATTTCATAATCCCTGAAGTTAGGGTCACCAAATTCAACAGGTCACCCGGAGGTTATGTTAATCTGTCTCACAGGATATTTCAGAAGTCATGAGAAGTTCAGCAAACGTTAATTGGTCCCCAGAGTGCTGTGGGAGAAAGAAAGATCAGCCTTTGCTGAAGGAACTCAGTCTGGCTGGGGAGATAGGATGTATAAATCAGCCAATAAGAACTCAGTGTTTATTGTCCTGTTAAACCAGATAGGGGGGTGAGGGGATTTACAAAGAAGGCTCTGAGTACTTGCCTTCAAGGAGCAGAGACACAAGGATAGGAAATGGCATCTAGAGAATATATCCAGAATAAAAATGAAGCAGTTTGGGGAGGGAGGACGCTTGCAGCACTGGGGATCTGTGATCTGTGCAGGTGGAGCTGAGTCTTGGAGGAAGCCAGGGGTTTCCAGGTGGCGAGAAGGAAGTACATTTCTGGGGTGGGGTGGAGGGGCACTCAGACCTCTTAAAGAGAATAGGTATGACAAAAACGGTTTTTAGTGGAACTTGTTACAGAGATGATTTCTCTTCATTTGTTGGTGCTTCTGTGTTACTTTTTTTCAGATAGATTTTAATGGTTTCTCATTATCATCTCTCTTTGGTAATTTAGGAACCAAACAACAGGAGATTGTTGTTTCTCGAGGGAAGATTTTGGAGCTGCTCCGGCCTGACCCCAACACAGGCAAGGTGCACACTCTATTGACTGTGGAAGTGTTTGGTGTTATCAGATCCCTCATGGCCTTTAGGTTGACAGGTGGTACAAAAGATTACATTGTAGTTGGCAGTGACTCAGGTCGAATTGTCATCCTGGAGTATCAGCCATCCAAGAACATGTTTGAGAAGATCCATCAGGAAACTTTTGGCAAGAGTGGCTGCCGACGAATCGTACCGGGACAGTTCCTAGCTGTTGATCCCAAAGGCAGAGCCGTCATGATTAGTAAGTTTGTTTTGCAACTGGGTTCTATATAACTAGCTCTGATTGTGCTGATGGCTTAGTTTTAAGGTGAGATTGCTGTGTGCTAGGAACTCTAGTTTCTGTAACTATGTAGGTTAACCTGCTTAGAAAATGGAAAGTTTCTCTTGATAAGATGTCAATACAACTCTACAATTTGTTTACTTGTTTCAGTGGTGTCCAACTCTTTATGACCCCGTTTTGGGGTTTTCTTGGCAAAAATACTGGAATGGTTTGCCATTTCCTTCTCCAGCTCATTTGAGAGACGAGAAAACTGAGTCAAAGAGGGTTAAGTGACTTGCCCAGGGCCAGTCACACAGCTAGTGAAAGTCTGAGGCCAAATTTGAACGAAGGAAGATAAATCTTTCTGAATTTATGCCTGGGAGTCCAACCACAATGCAGTCTTACAGCACAATTACTGCCCACCTCTACAATTACTGGTGCCTGAAATGTGTCTTATCCAAATAGTAGCTTGAAAGTGACTGGTCTTTTTAAACAGTGGGATCAATGTAAAAAATCCTTCCTTTGCTTTCTGTAGTTTTCATAGCCACTCTCCCTCCTAGAACAAGTTTGTATCTTATTTTAGATGTGGTGGGGAGGGGGGATGCCTGTTTGGGGGAGGAAGTTGGTTTGTTTGACCTTGGGTATAAATGTTTTCAACAGCCTGAAATGATGATTTACATTCATGTCTCTTCTCTGAGATTTCTTCTGAGGAAAGTATGGTGTATAACTGATCAGGCTTAGAAAAGGAAACTCACTGAGTATTTCTGAAATAATGGGAATAGTGGATCTCAGACTGAAAATAACTTTTCACCAGGTCCCAGATTGCCTTAAACACATAGGAACACACAAGCCAATTTTCAAAAGAAATTGTGATGTACAGAGATGGAAAGTATGGTGTTATAGGAGAGATAGTTGTTGAAGTAATATTTACTGGCTGTTGAACTTGAGCAACAACTTGGTGGACCTTTGGACTTTTAAGTCAGGAACACCTGGGGTCAAGTCTTGTCTTTAATTTTTTTTTGATGATATGGGGTGCTTATGTTGGTGTATTTTATCTTCACCTTCAGGTGCCATTGAAAAGCAGAAATTGGTTTACATTCTGAACAGAGATGCTGCTGCCCGGCTTACCATTTCCTCCCCTTTGGAAGCCCATAAGGCGAATACTTTGGTTTATCATGTAGTGGGAGTAGATGTTGGATTTGAAAATCCCATGTTTGCTTGTCTGGAGATGGATTACGAGGTAAGGGAGATGGTAGATGAGGTTTCCAATTGGGTCAGCATTTTCTAAAGAATGTCTTCTGCTTTGTGGCTCCTTGTTTGTGTTACCATGCCCTCTCCATTCCTACGCTTACCAGTGGGCTGCTGCCTTTTCCCTGAAATGTTTAGGAATTGATTTGTATGTATTAAATTATTACCCAAATCAGTAAACATTTATCCTGCTCACAAAAGACACATAGAAAGGTGAAAGACGTCCCTGCCCTCAGGGAGCTTATTTTCTAATGGGAGAGATGACAGGCAGAGGACCTATAGAAAGAAATTGTAGGTAGAAGAAGCTAGATAACTTCAGTGAGAGGAAAAGTGATTTTGTTACCTCAGAATGTAGATGGTGGGGAGAAACCCGCCCTGAGCCCCCTGAGACGATGTAGAAAAAGGCCTGCTTTTGTGGTGCCAGGGAATTATGTGAAGTAATTCTAACCTGGTTTTGTTCCTCTCTACTCTTTGTTCATAGGAAGCAGACAATGATCCAACAGGAGAAGCAGCAGCCAATACCCAACAGACCCTCACTTTCTATGAGTTAGATTTAGGGTTAAACCACGTGGTCCGAAAATATAGCGAACCCTTGGAGGAGCATGGCAACTTCCTTATCACAGGTATCCCCTCCCTCAGACTGTTTCCTGCTCTTCCTCAGCTCATGGCCCATCTGTGGGCTTGGCCTCGCTTCAGCCAGGCTGGAGATGTGGGAGTGGATCCTGAGAGGTTGGAACCACAGGGTTGAGTTCACTTGAAGTCATGAGCATGAAGGCGAAGCTGTGGGCTAAAGATAGTTTTGGGGTAGGAGGGAGTTAAAAAAAGTTAAAAAAGATGCCCACAGGAAGTTCAATGTCATTGAAACACAGTGTGGGAAGCATTTCAGGAGGGAATTTGTTATCTGTGTGAGATGGAGGGAGAGATAGCAGAAAATGAGGACTTTGCTAAGGCCCTCAGATTTAATAAGAAAACTTTGAAGAACATGGAGGTGTTGATAGCTAAAGGTCATTGAATCAGCTGCCGTATGTGATGATTTCAGTAAGATGGAAGCTAGATTACAGTGAGGTCTGGAGGGAACATGAATGGATAGAAAGTAGATATGGAGGGGTGGCTAGGTGGCGCAGTGAATAGAGCACTGGCCCTGAAGTCAGGAGGACCTGAGTTCCAATCTGGCCTCCCAGACACTTGACACACTTAACTAGCTGTGTTACTTTGGGCAAGTCACTTAACCCCAATTCCCCTCCAAATAAAAAAACAACAAAAAAAAAAGATATGGAACACATTTCCACTGATTATTTGAGTGAAAGGAAAGAAATTGGAGGGTACTCGGGAAGGTCAACTGGCAGGAGTGAGTGGGGGGGGGAGTGTGTGTGTGCGGGCGCATGTGAGCATTTGTGTATTTGCTTAACACCTGGGAGGGGAGGTTTTTGAAAATGTTAGGAAAGGGGGGGAGGTTCAATTCCTTGTTAATGTGTCAGGAGCCTCTTCCCTCCCTCTGTCCACCTAGGGTATTATACCCTTTCCTGTGGGTGCCCTGCCCAAAGGAATGTAAATTTTGACAAATAAATGCTAGCAAGATATCTTTGGGTTTACTGGCTAGATTTCTTCCTTAAAGACCTTGCTTAAATCAAATTCACTCTTGCTCTCATTGGCTGGCCAACGATAAATTCTAGCCCAAGTCCACTTAGTAATCATTGTTTAGGCTTTGGTGACTCTGAGTTAAATAGTAATTGTTTCTATTGCCCAAAAACCCTGAGGGTCTTTCTCTCCCAGATTAATTTTTTTTTTGTTAGATAATAGGTACCATTCCTTGACTTTTTTTTAAAGTTTATTTTTAGTTTTGGATGTTCGCTTCCATAAGATTATGAGTTTTAAATTTTCTCCCCATAGCCAAGATGGCATACAGTCTAATACAGGCTCTACATATATATTCACATCAAACATTTTCAAGTTGGTCATGGTGTAAAGAAGTATTTGAACCAATGGGAGGAACCACAAGAAAAGAAAGAAACAAAATAAGAGAGCAAATAGTATGCTCCCATCTGCATTCAGACTCCGAAGTCTGATACGGATAGCATTTTCCATCAGTGTTTGGGAGCTGCCTTGACTATTTTCTTAACTAGCCTTAATCACAACGGTCTGGGCCTCAGTCAAAGTGAGAAAGACCAAGGTCTCCCACTGCATCTTTGGTCCTCACTGGACCCAGATGACTCAGGAGGAGAAAGTGAGGCTGGTAACTTTGCACAGCCTTCCCTCACTTAAATTCCATTCACATGCAAGTCATGGCATCCCCTTCCTGAGGTCCTTGGTCTAATTTCAGAGAAAGAAGGATAAACCACAACACCACATCCAGAGATAAGTGCTATAGTCTTAGGCAGGGTTGGGGAACCTGCAGCCTCGAGGCCATTTGTGGCCTTCTGGATCCTTGGGTTCAGTCTTTTGACTGAGTCCAAAGTTTTACTGAAAAAATCCTTAAATTAAGGGAATTTGTTCTGTGAAGTTTGGATTTATTCAAGGGGCCACACTTGAGGTGTGGCCTTGAGGCTGCAGGTTTCTCTACCCCGTCTTAGGGTATAAGTGGAAGGTGTAGCATTATAAAAGAGAGGGAAGAAAGAGTGCCAGTTAGAGCTGGCAGAGATCTGAAAGATCATCTTGTCCGTCACTTTTTCTCTAATTTTTTTAGGTGAAAAAACTATTGGGAAAGGAGACAGGAATTGTATATTTAAGAAGATAAGAAATGAACCTTTGGGAATAAGTTAACTGTCCTTTGAAAATCTACATTATTGCCAACAAAGATTTTTTGAGCACCCGTATGCAAGATTGCTGAGTACTAAAAGGGATGCAAAGGAGTATGATTCGGTTCATGTGATTCTTGCCTTCGAGTTTGCTGTCTCTTTTGAATTAGGCAAAACTAATCTAAACGAATTGGGAGCATTGCAGTGGTCTGAGAACATGATTTGTAGATCAAGTATTGTATTGAGAGAGTTTGGGGGGCCTGGTATGTATCATGAATGATGGTCCCTGACTTTGATCTGAAAATATAAGAGATGTAGAACCATAGATTTAGAGCTGGAAGAGAGATCTTAGAGGTCATTTAGCTAACACTTCTTTTATAGGGAGGGAACTGACTTAGAAACTAGAACAAATGAAAACTTGGTAGGAGATTGAGAATTTCACACATCCACATTATATGCTTCAGCATGTTACCACAGCCTTTGCATTGCATTTGTGCGGGTTTTGTTCTGCCACATTTTTCGTAAGTCCACAAATACTGTACTTGACTCAGCCCTTATCCAATCTTAGAAAGGTACCTGTTGTGCTTGTTATATGTCAGCAAGATAGACCACGATGATACTTAAGAGCACAGCTCACAGCAAGTTTCTCCTTTTCAACAGTAGTGTGTCCATCAAGTCATGGTCTGCCTTTGAGAGAGGGAATTAGTGATATTTTGAGATTATTTGGCCTCATTAACATGTTTTGCTTCGTCCCACAGTGCCAGGAGGCTCAGATGGTCCAAGTGGTGTATTGATCTGTTCTGAAAATTATATCACCTATAAGAACTTTGGTGATCAGCCTGATATCAGATGTCCCATTCCTAGGAGGCGGGTGAGACCTTTTGGGACCAAGGGGAGGGGTATTTGGGAATAGCAATGGAGAAGGAATATGGAAGGAAACAATTTGTAGTATGTTCTAAGAGAACTTATTTTTTGTTATCAAGAGGATAACAAATTGATAGGATTTGCTAGGTCTTTTCTTTATTACTACATATTCATAACTCATAAGGTTGATTACCCTGTAGTAGGGGAAATTTCCTGTAATTTGGGAAATAAAAAGATGCTTTGTTTGGTAAGCTTTTGAAAGGTGAGGTCTAGATTTTGGTGTGGGGGAAATTTGAAAAAAATTAATGATGTAAGTTCTCACTAATAACATCCATAACTTGGGTGAGGAGAAAGTAAAAAGTGATGAATGAATGATTGATAGATAGTAATGCCTTGTGTCATAAGCGAGTTGCATATGATGACTTTGCTCATTGCCTGAAATGATGATTACTTCATGATTCTTCTCTGAATTTTTTTTCCCTGGAGACAAAACTTACCTCTCTGAATCTGATCAGGCTCTGAGCCCCAAATATGGTTGAGGTGTTATGGAAGGCCATACTGGTCGTGGTCTTTATCAGTTGATATTGTTGAGGCAGCTATTGATGACATGGGACAGATAGAATTCAGCCCCTTTTCTAGAAAACATTCAAGAGTTGTTTTTTGAAAAGGTAGCTCCTTGCTTTGTTTCTTTTCTAAGTCAGTATTTTGCTATGGCTGAAGGTGTTGGCCTCCGCTTCCGACCCATTGATTCTTCTGAGAGGAAAAGTATCATTTCTAAGGTTCTTTATGTTTACCTTTGTTAGAATGACTTGGATGACCCTGAGAGAGGAATGATTTTTGTCTGCTCTGCCACCCATAAGACCAAGTCTATGTTCTTCTTTTTGGCACAAACTGAGCAAGGAGACATTTTCAAAATCACTTTGGAGACAGATGAAGACATGGTAAGTAGATTAAGATGGGAGTGAGATATTTTTATCTCTTGGAATAAATGTTCGTGATGAATGTGCTTGGCTAGGATGTTTCTTGTCACATCCTCCTACATTTTGATTATATCTTTCTCTTCATTGAAGGGAAAGTTCATTCTCTGTTTGGTTGGGATGTCTATTTAGGCATCTGTTTTGGGATGGAGATTGTCAGATTTATAGAAGTTAATTGAAGCTGCCTCTCTTTGCTTCATTTTATATTGGGCAGAAAGAAGGTGATGCCATATGATGTTACCTGCTTTTACCTTTATGGGTGTACCATGTAACAACTAAAAGAATTATTTGATCTTCATTCCAGCCTCATTATTTTGAGTACTACTGAGAGTTCTTTTATAACATACACTTGACAAGAAACCCCCAAGTGGCCCCCTAATATGCTATGCATTTTCTCTCCTTTCAGGTTACTGAGATTCGGCTGAAGTACTTTGATACTGTCCCTGTGGCGGCTGCTATGTGTGTGCTCAAAACAGGTTTCCTTTTTGTGGCATCAGAATTTGGAAATCAGTGAGTAATTCTTATCTGACTTGATGAGTTTTACTGGAGAAGATTGTAGGAAAGGCGAGTTGCAAAGCATATAAATGGGTAACCTTTTCCTTTAGTTTTAAGTCACCATTAGCTTCTAATTCACTAATTCCAGTGGCCCTTTCTTTGTAGTATTTAATCCTTACTACAGGCTCCTCTTTGAAACCCTTGACACCTGAGGTACTGCTTTGTTTTGGTGTTGCTACTCCCTCTCTGACAGATGTCCTTGATGGCTCCTTCTCAATGTCAATCTCTTAACTATTTTGACTTAACATTCTTCTGGGTTCTAACCTTTAGCTTCTGTCTATACTTTTTCTGTGATTTCATTCCAGATCTCTATCTCCTTAAATCCTAAATTTCATTCCTTCAGTCAGTATTCATTGACATACAAGGGTGTCTTGTTGGCACCTTAGACATCACATGACTGAACCAAAGATATTTTTTGAGACTCTTTTCCATCTGGCAAATTCAACTTTTTAAGGCATTCTTCTCCTCATTGGCTTTTTGTGTTTCTTTTGCCATTTGGGTTATTTTGTTCTTTAAGGTGTTGTTTTCTTCAGTCAGGTTGTTGACTCTCTTTTCATGATTTTCTTACATCATTCTCATTTCTCTTTGTCGATCTATTGCTTGTAGGCAATCTTCATATTTCTTGGAAGCATTAGTGTGGGAATTCTAACTGTTGTCTTCTTCCTGCTCCATGCTTTGATCCTTTTCATCCACAAAAAAGGATTCTAGAGTTTTATTGCTGTTCTTACTTTGTTTCCTTTTCCTCATGTTGGCCAGTCAATTAATTTTGATTGATTTTTTAGCTCTGTGGAACTCTGCTTCCGGGATGGGGGGGGAACTCAGTCCCAAATTGCTGGGTTTTCACAGCTGCCGGAGATATTAGGGGGGGTGCTGCAGTACCCCCCTCCCCAACTTTGGCTCACTGAAAAGGCACCCCAGGACCACCATTCAAGACCATGATCCAGATCCAGGCCGCTCAACGCAAGAGCCATTGGCCCTGATTGATTGCCTCAGCCCCCCTGCTATCTCTAGGCTGGAAGCTCTGAAACAGCCCAGTAGAGGCAGTTGCTGCTTTCAGCCGTTCCTGTTGCCACAGCCGCCTCCCGCTGCTTTCTTGCCCTGGGAGCAGTTTGGCCAAACTGCTTTTCTTCCCCAAATTTATCAAATTCCACTGACCATTCTCTTAGCCTTTTTTCTTCTGGCCTGATAAATGTGGAAACTACCAAAGATATTTCTTGTGTGGCCTTGTACAAATCATTTGTCCTCTCCAGTGCTCAATTTCCTCATCTATAAAATGAAGGTGACCTCTATGTTGCGATGACCTTTCACTCTAGATCAATTCCGTCATAACTTCCATTTCTGTGAATACACACCAGTTTTCTCCCAGTCACCTGATCTCCAAACTTCTTTTAAAATGCATGTGGCATTAAGACAGAAATGATCAATACCTACCAGTTCTTTGTAGTATCTCCTGCCTAGACCATTGCAGTATATCCTCTAACTGTTTCCGTTTTTCTCATCTCTAATCCATCATGAACACAGACTTTAAATTAAATCTTCCTGTGCCTTCTTATTGCTTAACAAATTGAGTTATCGAAGACCCATCCTGTTCTGAATGTATCCTGTGTGTGAGATTTAGCTGGCTGCTTTTTCTGTCATACTAGTCTAAGATTTAGTAGCCTGAGATTTAGTCCAGGCTTTGCCTACTAATTATCTATTTGATTTGGGGGCTTGATATTTGACTTGATGTTTGCTTGTGGATTCTAAGTGCCCTTTAATCTTTGTACCCTGAAGTTAAATAATGTTGTTACTGGCAATTCTAGTTCCGCTTTTGTCATTGTTTTCCCTTTCTTTTGTGGGTTTACTCTTGAACCAATACACTATTAATTAGGCTGGTAGGATAAGGGTAAATCAGTCATATTGCTTACTAACAGTCTGAATTAACTACGTTGTTATACCAGGTCACTTTCCAGTTTTCTGTTCCAGACTTTTGTTTTACGAAGTGAATTTCTAGGAGCCAGAAGTCAGACACATTTATTAGGAAATATATGGAAGGTGAAAATAATGACTAGAATGAGAGTTTGGATTTCTTTTGTTCATTTTATTTCATTAAGATTATATATGACATTTGTGCAACCTGTGTATATGACATTATGCAACCTTTAAAATTATCCGTGTTTCCTTCTTTGATTTGACTATACTTTTCAAAGAGTACTGTGTTGGTATAGATTCAATAAATTCCTTCAGCCCTGCTCTCTGCTTAATAATAATGAAGAAAATCAAATACTGATAAGCAGAACTTTTGACATTTTTCTGACTCCACTGAGCATTATCTGCTAAAATTAACATAGGATATTTATGGAACAAGGTTTTTAGTTTGTTTTTTTTGACTCTTCTTTCATGACAAGATTCTTCCCAATTTCTAGCAAATGTCCTAACCAAAATTTCGATTCTTTTTCCTCCATAGTTACCTGTATCAAATTGCCCATCTTGGAGATGATGATGAAGAACCTGAGTTCTCCTCTGCCATGCCCCTGGAAGAAGGAGACACGTTCTTCTTCCAACCTAGACCTCTCAAGAACTTAGTGTTGGTAGATGAACTGGATAGTCTCTCCCCTATTTTGTTTTGTCAGGTACAGTCCAGTCCTTCTATTCTGAGTATAATGGGAGGGAAGCACAGACAGCTCTGGTGGAGTTGGACATTATCCCCCCTTGACTAGGTTGGCTTTGATAAGCCTTTCTGAAGGGGAAAGAAATGTAGGTACTCTGCTAGGGAGTGTAGCTGTGTTGAGGGACTTTCCCAGAATTTTGAGCCCTCTGAATAAATAACCTTTTAAACTACTGGAGGTAAGGGGCTGCAGGAGGGGGGGGGGGTTGTGTGTGTGTGTGTGTGTGTGTGTGTGTGTGTGTGTCTTTCTAATTGTATGGAAGCTTCTTAAGGGTAGGAATTTTTAGAATCTTATACCCAGTATCTTTCACATAATAGGCATTTAATATGCAAATCTTTTTTAATTGAATGTCATTTCCTAGAAATAATTACCTCCCTAGGGAGGGACCAGACAACAAATATGGGTGAATTTTGGTTCTCATAGGGATGCTTCAAAAGTAGAATTTTCTAGCATTCTCAGAATTAAAACTATGAGATAAAAGCCAGGCTCTACCAAGATAATTTCTTTTTCATGTCTCTTTTCTACAAAGGGATCTGGAAAGGGTTTCTGAGGGCGAGCATGTGTTTAAATTTAGACTTCTATTTTCTCTCTTGAGAAGGGGGATAGACCTGAGAGCAACAGAAAATCACAACAAGGATTGCTGTTCCCATTTAGCTAAATAACTATTTTTTTTTCGTCAGTGACTTGAAGAAAATAATTGTCTTGCTCTAAATCTACCGGACAATTTTGTAGTTGAAATCAATTGGAGTCTTAATAAAGGAAGGAAAAAGTACTTTATTAAAGTGTAGCACACTCTAGATTGGAGGGGATTTCCCTGAATCTCAGGTCATTGAGAATCTCTGAGCAGGCTGTCTTCAGTTTTATCCTGTTAATTGATTCAATGAAGAGTTTTGTGCTAGTTGCAGAAATTGAAGATGTTTTCAGTGATTCTCCTTTCCACTCCACAATTGATGTTTCCTTTTTTTGAGCTAGGGGCCCCATATGACAACAGTGAAAAGTCAGTTTAGCTCCAGCTAAATCAGCTTGGCCCTGTTTGGTTTAGGGTGATACAGAGGTATATCCTAACTGTCTTACTCTGCAGATTGCTGATCTGGCCAATGAAGATACCCCACAGTTGTATGTAGCTTGTGGCAGGGGACCACGATCTTCCCTGAGGGTTTTGAGGCATGGACTAGAGGTAAGGTGGATTGCCAGATTATTTGGTGGGATCATGGGATGACACTGTGACAAGATGTGGTTTTACTTTGGTTGTAGTCAAGAGAGTTAGGATTTGGTTTGTTGAGCGTAGGGGAAAAAATGCTACTTTCCAGGTGAATGATCTCTTCCAGCTCTATCTTACCTCATTTCTCTCTGGGTTTGACACCCCTGTTCTGTACTAACTTCTCCAAAACCAGGGGCTTCCCTAGGTCTAAGGCCTGGCGTCAACGAGGCAGTGGCATGAAGATGTAACGTCTTGACTACTAACCACTGATGTGAATTAAGTCCATTCTGAAAGCCACAGAAAGAGCTCCAACTTGTGTCCTTACATAGAATATCTATATAGAGTGCAGCAAGAGGGATGGCTCATGGTCTGCAAGGTGATGAACCTGGAAAATGTAATAAGAGCCCCAAGTCATCCTTTTGGTGGTGATTCTTTTTAGAAAGGGTTACTTGAATTGGTTCCACTAGAATAGAATCTACACTTCGTCAAGTTTTGTTTTTTAGTCTTCCAGAAGCATTGAAATATTTGTAAAACCCTTCAGCAAGCTCATTTTCATTGGCCTTATGCAGTCTTATGTCCATAACACTTTCCTGCCTACCTTTTAGGTACATGTTTATCATTAGTCCAGTTACACATTTTGTCACTTTAGCTTATTTCCTTCTGTCAAACCCCTAAATTTAAACACATTTTAAACCTCTTTTGTATTGTCTGTGATGGGGTTGTTTCCTTCTGGGCGAAGTCATTAAATGCAGTCCTGAACTTAAGTCTGTTGGCTTAATGCTCTTGATGAAACTTTGTACCATCTTTATCTTGTGACTTTCTGGGTAGATACTACATGTAAAGATGGAGGCTGGAATTCTTCCAGTAGCATTCAAAACGGACTTAGTCATGTTCGTGCTTAGTAGTCAGTCCATTATATTTTCATACCTGTCTCATTGACTCCAGGCTTTTTTTTTTTTTTCCCTTGTAGGCCTTAGATCTTGGTTTTCTAGAAGTTAGTGTAGAGAAGTGGCATCAAAACCAAAGAGAAATGGGAACCAGTAAAACACAAATAAAGATCTGTTGGTTGCTATTTGACTTAGAAAACCATATATTTACATATGTATTTATTAATACAATAACATATTAAAGTGAAGAATTGTGTTTTATCTAGTTTGGACTGCACAGTGTTGTGGACTATATGGGGTCCATAGTGTTTGATACCTCTGGTGGAAAGAACAGATAAAAACCATTTATTTATTATATTTAATTTTTAAAAGAAGCATTATTAAGCATACGTCATTACTCTAAGGGTGCTCCTCACTCTTAACAGGTCACAGCCCTCCTAGGTATTCTTTGTGAGTTACTTTTGCCACAGATAGTTTTTTCCTTGGTGGCGACAGCTGATGGTGATGAACTTCTCAATGTAGCTCCTTTGGTTTGCAAATGATGAACAAAATCCATGGTTAGGCCTGTACCCAAAAGCTTTCTAGTTTAGCTGGCCTTGCAGAGCATGCTTTTGATGACATTTGAGAAGCCAGGGCACCCTCTACCTCAAGATGAGGAGGAAAAGCATTGTGATACTCTTCATCTATGTTACTTTTGAGCAGCTCAGGAGGAGAAAGGGGTTAATAGTGGTCCAAGTATTAACCACAATAGTGGTACCAGATCATTCTCTATTGGGTTCTATGTGTGCCCTTCTTTGCCCTTAGAAACACTCTTGGCAATTGCAGAGAAGATCCTGAGAGTTGACCTAGGGTGTTTGCTGTCCAGTTAGTGAGCAGCAAGACTGTCATCCTTTTGGCCAGTCAGTCTTTGCCTCTTTTTTTACTAGGTGTCAGAAATGGCTGTCTCTGAGCTGCCCGGTAATCCCAATGCTGTCTGGACTGTACGCCGGCACATTGAAGGTAGGTAACTTTCCCAACAGCCAAATAAAATCCTTTATACAAAGACCTACAGCTGTAGAAAGCTACATTTATGATGCTTCTGATTGTTACTTGACCAAACACCATCTGTAGGCTTTTTATGTTCTGACTTTTCTGTCTTGAGGCAGCTCCCACTGTAAATGGATATTACTTAGACGAGATGCTACCTAGTGGCCAGGAAGGGAGTGGCCATCTTTTAACTCCACACAGGAATATGAAGGACATTAGTCTTTGCAATCAGACAATGTTCCCTTCAGGGATGGATCCTCCTGGGTGGTGAGACACACCACGGTATATTTCCCTTTAACAAGAATTTCAGCTCCAAGGCAATAGTTGGATCTCCTGCTTATTTCCTGTTTTGACAACTGTTATTTGGCCATAAAAGCAAAATGTGCTCAGTAGACATTATTGATTTAGCAAGTGGGTGAAGCTTCCAAGAGTCAGTTCTGCTCTGCAAGCATGATTATATTTGAGAAAACCAGACCCTGAACAGAACATTCTGCTGAGAGTCAGGAAAGAAAGCTGATGGTTTGGCTGAAACCTGAGACCTCTTAAAGAAGGTTCTCTTCACCATTGCTTTTTGCCCAGAGATTGAACAGGGAAGCAGTAATGTGGATAGGGCTTGTTCCTGGGAGTTTCTAGTCCTAGGCATTAAAACCCAAATCTGCTTGTTTTATTTTGTCACTCACCTGTTCTTTCAAGCTATCCCTAATGGACCCCCTCATGGGAATACTGCCCTGAGGGATGAATGAGGTATAATTCTTTCTGGGGTTGTTCCTTCGTCTTGTGGAGGAAGAACTTAGATGCTCATGAGAGAATAGGCAGGCAGCATTCGGTGGTGGAGTGTCGCAAGAAGTGGGTATGCGAGCCTCAGCTTTGCCCCTTTGTAACTCTTGGAGGGAGCAAATCACAGCCTCTCAGGGCTTGTCTCTTCATCTCTGCACAGTGGATAATGCTGCTTGCAGTATGTCAACCTCACTGGCTTGTCACAAGGAAAATACTTAGGTGTTATTAGCCAGGAGGGAGAATGTTTCCATCTTTGATGTCTGGTTTCAGAGTACGTTGCTGTTACGCTACTAATTTTTAAAGTTTCTAGGAATTTCCAAAACCACTTTAATGCTGCTTGTGATATCCCTAGAAGTGAATTCAGGGGAACAGCACAATCCATTCTTTTGACATGGCAACTTTCAAATATTGCAGGATTGTTTTTTTTTAAGTTCTGTGTGAGAGACTACTCCATCTTGACCTGACTGAGATGACTAAGATGTGGGAATTTATGGGAGAAGGGTGTTAGTTATGGTAAATTTGAACAAGACTGTGCGTCCTGAGCCTTCTCCCAATAAATATCATGGGAAGTTCTAATTCCTTCCTGCCTGTGACAAGGCCACACCCTTCACAAATTCATTTGTTCAACAAATACATAGTATGTACAGTGCTCTCTAGAAGGCACCGTGGAAGTTAGAAACATGAACGGGACTTAGGCCCTACTTTTACAGAACTCAGAATCCCCCAGGGAAAGATAAGACAGTGTGTAACACAGGGCTGTGTGTGCCTAACATAAGAGGAGTCCTGAGGGCTCTGGGGATTCAGAGGCTGAAAAGAGAACACCATGGTGTGGGAATCATCATTCTGCTCTCTTTTGGTTGAAAAACAAAAATGAAGCAACATTTTATCCGCATGAGGCTCTTTTTCTCCTGACACCCCAGGTTATAGTTGTGTTGCTGTTGAGTGACCTTTCCTTCTGTTGCCACATGCTGCAGTCTTCATGGCAAATACTAACCTTGGCTGGTACTCGGTGATACACACTACCAATACCAAGCCTTTTTTTCTCTTCCACAGGTGGCTGGTGGAGGTGCTGATCACCACAGGTGTGTACCTACGGCTAGGGTCTGCTGTGGGCTTTCACAGGTTCCCCAGGGAGAGGAACATGCAAAAAGTATTGGGGCTGCCCTGCCAGCAGAGCACCTCCCAGAGAGTGACTTTGCAGCTGGACATGCATCTGCTGTAACAATACTGTGAACCCACCTGCCCAGATCTTCAGTGGTCAGAGGCAGAAATTAGTTGCCTTCTGCTTTCCTTCTCCCACAGCTTTTAGGGATTGTGACTCATCCGACTTCAGGAATCCTAAAAAAAAACCTATCTAGAAAACATCAGGCTCGCTCTTTATAATTATTGTGTGACTGGCATAGGCTGAGAGATTCATCCCCAGAGCAGACTTGTTGGATATATTAGGGACTTGGCTGAGGCAAAGGAAAAAAGAGCAGCATGATAGCAGATTGCTTAATTGAAAAGCAAAACTTGCAGGTGACATATTTGTCCAAGAGAGGGTGAGAGGGGTTTGGGTATGGAGCCATCTAGGCGGTTTATTTCCACCCTTGTCTTGGGTATTCAGCTTCAGCAGCCGGGCAGAGGGCAGTAGTGAGCAGTAGTGAGCGCTTCCTGTGGGAAGTGTATCCACGATGCTTAGTGGCTCCTTTAGCTCAAAGAGACTGAAGTCTTTGCCGTTATCATTTGTTACAAAGTTTCTACTTGGACCAGAATCTGGACAGAGAATTGGCATATAATACCAAACGCTTAAGAGCTAACTTTCTTAGGGTTACTGTCTTAGCTTGAGTCAATTTTGCTGTGGGATTAGAAGTTTAACTAGGCCTATGAACTCTATAGGTGAACAGGCTTGATTGGTGGGTCAGTATTAATCTCACCAAGCAGAGTAACTTAAATATTCATGGCTTCTTGGTCAGCCATTGTGAATAAAGTCTGTTCTTTTCTTTAAAAAAATGTTAACTATTATTTTGGAGCAGCTGAACGGAGGGGGCTACATTGGCTCTTTCTGGCTGTAGTTCAGGATATGGGGGCTGTTCCTCATAAGACCTTCAGTTTAAGGAATGTGGAAGGTCCTTGTTTTGAAGCAGTGGGGAAAGCAGTGGTCTCTATTTCAATACCAATTAAAAGTCTGGAGCTCACTGAATTTACTGATGAGAGCGTAAAGGCTTGGCAGTGGCAGCAGCACCATCCATCTCATCCTGATCCTCCTGTAGCATGAGACCTTGGACATGGAGCCAGGCTTCTGATCCTCTGTTGTGCTGAGAGTGGGCTTTGTCCCCTCCGAAACAAAGATGCCGTCCCTTTTACTTTCATGGAATGGACTTTTTCTAAGCCCAGTCACGTGATTAGAAATCGTACCCAATTAGACCTCCTTAATTTCTTTCATTTACTTGTACACAGTGCTCCTTTAGGATTAGTTGCCATTAACTAGAAAAAAGAAAATGTCAATCTTGTTTTTAATTAATCCATTCCAAGCATATACCAGAGCTTTTAAAAGTATGCCAGGAAGCTCTGACCAAGGAAGAATTCTCAAGGTTTACGTGAAGCCAGGTTCATCAAGCATGTACTAAATAGAGTTGGGTTTGGAATGTGTCCTTTGCTTTTAAAAACAGGAGGAAAAATCCTGTTCTTACGTATAAGACATTTAATACTTGGAATCATTTGGTTGTGTGAAACTCCATTTGGAGCTCTCAAAGCATCTGCCTTCTCTCTCCACTTACATCAGAGGTACTGAAATGCAGTTATTTGTCCAAGGCCATTCACTCTTACTTTTGTGTTAAAAATTAAGTCTATAGGTTTTTGATCTAACTACAGATGGTAACCTCTGGGAAAGAGACTTCAGAATTTTCCCTTCAGCTGTTACTGGTGATACTGAGTCATCTAATGTAATATTCGTAAATTTCCTCTGAGTAATTTCTCCCCTCCGGAGACTTATGTGTGTGTGTGCATGAAACAAGATCTGTCTTTATTTTATATTAGTCTGCCTCCCAAATATAAAACTTGGGTTATATTCATAGAATCAAGAACTAGAAGGCATCCTAACAAGCATATAGTCCAGTTTCCTCATTTTACAGATGAGGAATCCAAAGCCCAGAGAAGGTAGAGATTGTTTGCCCTATCACAGGTAATAGTAGCAGAACCAAGAAACTCCCCTAGGTTCCAGTGCTCTAGTTAAGTGCACTCGTTGTTTTGGGAGTAATCTTAGCTCAGATGACATGAACAGAGTGCCGGAGAGGCCAGTGTAATGGGTTTGGTACCCATATGACCCAGGTAAACTGCTCATAGAGAAGTGTCCTTTAGGTACAATTGCATTTCCTAGCTGGCTATCTCAAGTGTTTGTCATTGATTACAAAGTTAGATTGGATGGTAATATGGATGACTCGGTGCAGTCTGTCATCACTGATGGAAAAACTTGTAAGTATGTGCACTGTTGTTAAGAGGGTCATCTTTAAATATGAAAAACAGTCCAGAAGGTGCTCAGACAATTAATTGACCAATTTCTGCTGTAGTTATTCGCTAGCTACTTTAATAACAGAATTCAACAGAATACCTTTTTGTTTTCTACCATCCCCTTGTCACAGTGCTTTCTCTTACTTACCTGTTGAAAGGATAAGATCCAAAATTTACTTGTGGCAAAGAAAAATACCTCGGCTGTTATTTAAAAAAACAAATCTTTGTATAGAATTGGTTAGGCTTTTATGTTTTAAGTTAGGAAGAGCTGAATGTGTGGGAAATCAATGGCCTGTAACTTGTTGGATTGCATGAGGGAGTATTCCTTTGGAGTATGTGTGTACCTAAAGGTCTTTGGCCTCCTAAAGAGTCTCATTAGTCTTTGTTTATCCAACTGCATTTCTCTAAAGGATAATTGTGTTTTGTTAGGTTTGGCCTGGGCCAATAGGTCGTCGTTATTTTAATAGTGAAAAATCCTAATTTTATTTCCCGGAGAGGTCAGGAACTAACAGTACAAACTCCTTCTGTGACTCCAGTCAGCCAGTGTTGCCATGTCATTCCTACTGGAAGAGACTGATAGTTTTTGTTTTTTTTTAGAGGGGGCGAGGTAGGGCAATTGGGCTAAGTGGTTTGCCCGAGGTCACATGGCTAGATTTTTGTGTGTTAAGTGTCTGAGGCAGGATTTGAACTCGGGTCCTCCTGACTTCAGGGCTGGTACTCTATTATTCATTGTGCCATTTAGCACCCTGGTAGTCTTTCTATTACTGATTGTCTTGTTCTCTCCTGCCCTTTGGAGCTTGTGTTCTCATGAAATACTGTTTTTAGCTTCTGTGGAGAGAAGTAATATGGAATCTTTCCTGAATCTACTCTTTTCTCTTGTGGGATGAGCTCTTAATTGGCAGCCAATAAAATGATGTTCATTGTATGGAAAGTGGGTTGCTTTACAGTTCCCTCAGGCCACTGACTCATTTTTCTCCCCAGAGCCCTTTGACAAATCAGGGTTAAGCAACTATATCTGGGGAGGTGTGTTAGTTTTCTGTGGCATTACAGGCAAATATCAATAAATCTATGCATTGAGTGCCTCTGCTCAGATTGAGAAAATCAGGTCACTTGGGAAGCAGTTTTCCACAGATACTTGAGTGTTCAGGCATAGTCTTCATAATTTTGATGATCTGCTCCTGGTTCATCTTGTGCTATTTAATATTTTAATTGTGTGCTGATGACCCACAGATACTAAGAGCTGCACTCTTGACAGGTTGCTGGAAGAGGAGCTCTTTACCTTGTGTATGTATTCATTTGGGGTTACAGATTGTGTGTGTGCCAAACTAACTGGCTGTCCTCTTCCTTCTCTTTCCTCCCTTAGATGAATTTGATGCCTACATCATTGTGTCTTTCGTGAATGCCACCCTGGTACTTTCTATTGGAGAAACTGTAGAAGAAGTAACAGACTCTGGTTTCCTGGGTACCACTCCAACCTTGTCCTGTTCCTTGTTAGGGGATGATGCTTTGGTGCAGGTGAGGAAACTCAGAAACCTGAGGACAAATCTATTTACTCTGTTCACTTGCCACTGATTTGGGACACAGATTTAAGGGACTTGGTAGAGAATAGAGCAAACCAAGAGAGTATACTGTATCAAAATTTAAACTCTGAGATTTTAATCACTCAGGTTTTACAACAGGAATTTTTCTCTAGGCCTCAATTACTGTTATCTGTTAAACTACCCTCATCTCAGGAGGACCTTGTAAGAATGTATTAGATAATTAGATTTGAATATATTAACTTGGGAATGCAAAATACAAACTGTTATTTGACATTGACTTCCTTTGGGCCCCATGAGTTCTGTTTTTGTAATCTCAGAAGTTATTGACCTAACTTGGCAGTCCTGGGGTTGGGGATTGTTTGGGGAAGTGGCCAGAGCAACTTTAAAATGTGTTTCCCTTTTGCTCTTGCCTCTAGGTATATCCAGATGGTATCAGGCACATCCGAGCAGATAAGAGAGTAAATGAGTGGAAGACCCCAGGAAAGAAAACTATTGTGAAGTGTGCAGTAAACCAGCGGCAGGTGGTGATTGCCCTGACGGGAGGAGAGCTAGTCTATTTCGAGATGGATCCGGTAGGTTACTTGCGCACCTCCATCCACCTTCCCAGATAGGACTTAATGAAGGACATCTGATGCCAGGGTTGTTATCCGTGGTCCAGACTGCTTAGGCAAATGACAGCGAGAGAAGAGAACCGAGGAGGGTGATTGGCTAGAACCCCACTTGACCTGGACCTCTCCTGATTGTAAAGTTTCTACACATAACATTTATGGGAATCCAGACTAAAGTGTTAAGCTTCCATCTGGTTCTCACCAGCTTTGGAGAAGTCAGCACCTTGAATAGCTTCATTCCATGATTCTCCTGAGTTTGGCTTTGCCGCTTCTACTCAGATATGTGTGCCTTTTTGTAATTATGCAAATTTAATTTCTATAAATCTGGCACATTTCTCATGATCACTTACCTTGCCCAAAAGGAAGGAAGTTGATAATTATTATTTTCTTTGAGAGCTACAGTGTGTGGGTATGGCTACTTCATATATTGTTTTTTGCCTATAAATTTTTTGCTAATGTTCTTAAAAATCAGACTTTAAAATGGTTGACAGTTTGCCTAGAGGTTGAAATGTTTTTGTCTTAGGACCCCAAACTTGTAGGTCTTTTGAAATCCAGAACATTTTCATAAACTCATTAGTTTCCATTTTTGGTTTGGGAAAATGGGAAGGGTTATGGGAAAATGAATGGCTCTCTCAGAGGACTTGAACCTAATGTCAGTGGGTATCAGTGGTACCAAGCCTCTATGCTGGTTAAATCTTAGTTGTGGTTATACCTAGAATGGCTCCCCTGCCTCCCAGTTTTGTATGCAGGTAGTGATGTTTCCCTGTCCTTATGTCTACAGTCAGGACAGCTGAATGAGTACACTGAGCGAAAGGAGATGTCTGCAGATGTGGTGTGCATGAGTTTGGCCAATGTGCCTCCTGGGGAGCAACGGTCTCGTTTCCTGGCTGTGGGACTGGTGGACAACACTGTTCGAATCATCTCTTTGGACCCTTCAGTGAGTGACTTCCATATCTCTTGAGTAGACTGGGCTTGACTAAAGGGGCCACCCCAAGCCTGAATTTCCCTCGGGGGAGTACAGACCTCCATAGGGTCCATTGTGGGATGGATCATGATGTTGATATGGGGTAGAGTGAAAAAGAATTTATGGCTTGTTAGCCTAGCTCCATTATGATTGATTTTCATTGGTAGCATGGAGCTATATCTTTGTAGGGAACTGGGAAGGTTGTGATTCCTTAGCATCCTCATATTGGTTAACTTGACATTAAGTCATTAAGTCATTAAGCAAAAAGAAGCCAAGCCAGGGTTATTTCAACCCTGGTTTCTTCTTAATAGGCTCCTTAAGCAGGCTGGAGACTGAGAGCCTTTTTCTAGACTAGATCCAAAGTGAAACATTCCTTGACATTGTACTCATCCATCCTATCTCCTTCATCTCTAGGACTGCCTCCAGCCACTGAGCATGCAAGCCCTCCCAGCCCAGCCAGAATCGCTGTGTATTGTTGAGATGGGTGGGGCTGAGAAGCAAGATGAGCTGGGAGAAAGGGGCTCCATTGGCTTCCTCTACCTAAACATAGGCCTGCAGGTAAGGGACTTGTGGGCTCAGAATGCATGTCCTCAAGCATTCCTCTTTAAGTAAATGTTGCCTGTATTCTCTTTACTCAACTGTGCTCCAGTGACCCATCACTAGGGGTGGTAACCCAGCTGAAGAGGGTGGAGAAACTTAGGTCATAGCTTAGGGGGGCTCCCTTTGTGGATTCCCTCTTCTGATCTCTAGCCAGTCTGCCGAGAATAGCTCAGGATATACAGGCTTGCATTTGCAAAGTTTGGCACTCTGTTAAAAGACGTCTTTTAAAAACATCTACTGGAAATGTTTGTGGGTCACTAGTCAGGTCATAGGGACTCTTCGAGAGTTCCCACACCAGTATTTGGGGCCAGCACCTCTGGTTGTGCATGGGCTTTGTACAACAAGTTGTCTTATAGGTGGATTAAAACTGGCAGAGGCCATAGGGCCTCCCTGCCCAAGAGGCCCAGCAGAGGCTCTAGAAAGGACAATACTTTGCCGTCATTGGCTGTATGCTGCATTTTTATTAGATTGCCTAAAATGTTTTGAAAATGCATTTGTTGGGTTTATCCTGCCTTATCCAGGACTGACCTGTCAGCTGGGTGAGGATGCCTGTCAGCAGGAAAACAGAGCCTGTCTTCACCCCCCAGCCAGGCTGTTTTCTCTCTTAGAGAAATAACTAATCACATAAGCTCCAAGGTGGGACCCGGGGCTGCAGAGGGACTTCCCAAAAATGAGTTTTCTTGTGTCATCACAAATCATCTGAGGGTCTTTGTGCTATAACCACAAATTAGTCCTTTCCTCTGCTCTTCTGCTCAGAATGGTGTGCTGCTAAGGACTGTCCTAGACCCTGTCACTGGCGATCTGTCTGACACCCGTACAAGATACTTGGGCTCTCGCCCTGTGAAGCTTTTCCGAGTCCGGATGCAGGGCCAGGAAGCGGTAAGTGAAGCTTAGTCTTAATACCTGCACCCTCTAAAAGAATGCCCCACATGTTGCCTCGTGAGCATAGAGCTCCTTCAGGAATACGAGAAAGACACAGGGCTTGTAGGCCTAGGTGCCTTCCATAGGGCTCTACCTTTTACTCTTCGACATTCTTCAAGGTTTCATAAAATGGTGTAGTAAATTCTACTGTCTTCTGAACAAGCTACTTGAATATTTGCAGCAAATTTACAGCAGCTTACCCTGGCACTAAATCTGACATGCTCAGAGTGGACACTTTTCTTGATTCAGGTTTTGGCTATGTCGAGCCGCTCCTGGCTGAGTTATTCTTACCAGTCCCGCTTTCATCTGACCCCCCTGTCCTATGAGACCCTGGAGTTTGCATCTGGATTTGCATCTGAGCAGTGTCCTGAGGGCATTGTGGCCATCTCCACCAATACTTTAAGGTGAGGTTTGCAACTCAACAGGATTACTGAGGGTATGATTTACCACAATATTGGTACATTCAGAGTGTCAGAAGAAGAAATTAACTGAGGGTCCACTGATGTAGTTGAAATCCTTAGAGCCTTGGCTCTTCAGAAATTCTAGTGTCATGGAGCCAAGTTTTGGTGTTTGGAGTTTCAGCTTTTATTTAGCATCTTGGAGCCAAGTTTTATTATTTAACAAGACAGGCCATCCCTTCTGGGATCTAATAATGGCTCCCCATTGCCTGCTGAATAAAGGCCAATCTCATTAGCTTGGCATTAAAGCTATTCTACAGTCTAACCCTTACCCATCTTTTCAAGAACATATATCATTGTAACACTATGTAAACACTAACCACCAAAGGTAACATGGTCTAATCGTTTTTGATGCCATTCTTTCTAGCTTTCCATATCTTTGCTCATGCCATCCCCTCTACTAGGAATTTCTCTAGCCTCATTTATTGAAATTCTATCTATCTATAAAAGCCTAGATTAAGCTTCCTTCCTGGAGCCTTTCCAGATTTCTCTAGCCAGAGGTCTCTCCATCCTGAACTCCTGTATCATATGGCACTTCCTGTATGTCCCCCACTGTTATGTTTGCATGTGTCTTTCCCATTGGGTCCTAAGCTCTTTGAGGAGAATTTCTTGCATGTTCTTATATCCCTAAAGCATTTGGTACAGATTTTTAGTATTTTTGTTCAGTGAAAAGACCCACAAATAGTTTATGCAAATTGGGGCAGTTGTCTCTTAGGACATGAGGATGCTTATCATTAAAAACTGCAACAGAATTAAAAGAGAATGAGCCCTGACATTGTTCTTGAAACGTGGTCTTCCTCATGTGATTGCTTTTCTATTAAGCACAAAGCTATTGTGCTTTCTAAAGGACTGTCACTGCCAGAATCAGATCATCTTCATCCCTCCTACACTCTTTTTTCAGTGGTTGCAGAGCTGTGCAGGAGGCTGTAAGAACTAGTAATAAGGTAGCTTTTGAAAGAGTTGGTTGGAAGTGCTATTTCTTTTGTCATGTTCTTATGTATATATGGTGGTTGAGGAAGTAACCTTGTTAGATTATTGGGAGAGGAAGGGGTAGGGTAGCATGGGTTTGGACATTCACTGGTTTGTGATTCACTGAAATTGTAACTGTAGAAGAAGGAACTGGGAGATAGAGTTTTGATCTGTCCCTTTAAAGAGCCCTTTGGCTGAAGAAAAGCTCATTGGCTTAATCTGAAGAGATTTCTCCATTGTTGCTGGGAAAATTTTTGTGTGTATTTTACTTTTGCAAGGTAATGTTTTCCCAGATGAGGCTAACCAGTTCAGGTTACATGCACACACACAGAACTCTTAGAAACAGGATTTCTTCGTCCTATTTGAGATATTGAGAAATCTGTGTTTCCAGTTTAGCATAGGACAAGGGTTTGGATATTTGGAACAGTAAGATTATAGGACACTTTGAGGTGATGGATGAGTCATCAAGCCTGGAGTGAGGCAAGGATAGGGAATCGGCCCAGTCTAAGTGTCCTTGTGCATCAGAGTGATAGGAGAACTTGCCTAAAAGTCTAGCAACTTTTTGCCTTTAGGGAATACAGAATGCTAATGGAGAATTAGGTCTTTGCTTCCCTTGGGCTGATTCCTGAGTTCTTGAACAAATAGGAATACTTACTATTAAAAGTATGTTCCTTTGTTCTGTGAGAGAGATGGTTGGGCCTGCCCAACCCCCTGTTTCTCTTCTTGGTGGCCGAGTCCCCAAGCTGGAGTAGTTTGAGTGAAGAACCCACTCATTGTACAAGGAATTGTGGTCAGCACAAATGTCCAAGTTGTCTCTGGTCATTTTGCCATTTAAGGTTCAATTTCAACTAGAACGTCCTTTAAGTGTCAGTGTTTGTTTGTAGTGGTGAGAAAAATATTTTAACTTAGAAATAAAGTTATTATGGTCTTGGGCAAGAAAGAGACTCCCATGAAGCAGAGGGGAGTCTTTCTCTCTAGGTGACAGCCAGAGACAGGATGGTCCCACTGCAGGGATGTGATCCCTTGAATATCATTGTCTCCCCAGTCCAGGATCCTTTATTGGTTTGTATTGCTCATCACCAGTGCTGGAGGTAGGTATAAATGGCTGGGCCTAGACTTTGATAGATCTGGGTCTATCCCAACCCTAGTTGCTGGGCATGTGTTTCTCTTGAGTGGGTCACCCATTCATTAGCTACTCTGTCTTTCCCTCTAGGATTTTGGCTTTGGAGAAGCTTGGTGCTGTCTTCAATCAGGTAGCATTTCCCCTGCAGTACACTCCAAGGAAGTTTGTCATCCACCCTGAGAGCAACAACCTTATCATCATTGAGACAGATCACAATGCCTATACTGAGGCTACAAAAGCACAGAGGAAGCAGCAGATGGCAGAGGTACTGATCCCTCCCTGCCCTCGGGAGAGGCCCTGGAGTGGATAATGGCTAGAATCAAGGTGTTTGACCTGCCTGCTGATGGAGGTGCACCCTTGGGCCAGCTGCCTCCATAAACAGAGCACCAAAGGGCTTGACATTAGAAGGCTGAGATCCAGGCCAGCCCCCTAATGACACGCCCACAGAGCTTAAGTGACTTGTCCATGACCACCCAAGAAAAAATAGGAAAGCACAAGTTTGATTTGAGGTTCAAGGCCTCGACACAACAGTTTCCTCTATGTAGGTGAAGGCTATTACTGTCTGGCAGAAGGTCTGATCCTGGCCTGATCAAGACAATCAGCTTTCATTTTCCTCAGCACTAGGTCTTTTTCTCCATGGGCAGCAAGACTCCAAACAAAACTATAGCCAAGTAAAAGCAAGCTGTGCCCTGGAATAGGGGAGGCAAAAGCCTCTTGTTTAGGGAGATTGTTCTGCCTAAACAAATTCCCTCCCCACCCCCCTACACATTTATTTTTTTCTTTCTTGACCTTAGTCTTCCCTCCCTTCCCCTTCCATTGACCTTTTTCTGGCTCTTGCCTTCCATTCTGTACTATAGGAAATGGTGGAAGCGGCAGGGGAAGATGAGAGAGAATTGGCAGCTGAGATGGCTGCTGCCTTCCTGAATGAAAATCTCCCAGAATCCATCTTTGGGGCCCCCAAAGCAGGCAATGGACAGTGGGCTTCTGTGGTCCGGGTCATGAATCCCATACAAGGAAACACACTGGATCTTGTCCAGCTGGAGCAGAATGAGGCTGCCTTTAGGTAAGGAGCCTGAGGAACTGTAGAGTTGCATAGGAGAGGGCTAGAGATTCTTGGCTTGAGATTTATCCCCAATGCCTTCTTTTCTATCCAGTGTGGCAGTATGCCGATTCTCAAATACTGGTGATGATTGGTATGTGCTGGTGGGTGTAGCGAAAGACCTCATTCTGAATCCCCGATCTGTGGCTGGAGGCTTTGTCTATACCTATAAACTCGTGAACAGTGGAGAAAAACTAGAGTTTTTACACAAGGTAAGAAAGAACCCATCTAGTGACACTTTTCCCTCAAGTTTAGAAACATCTTATACTTTGTGCTGATAGTCCTTATAGTCCTGATAGTACTTATAGTCCTGATAGTACTGTTACAGTAAGTGACCCAAGCTCCCTCCTGAGAGGATAGTGATATTTTTAAGGATAATTAGATATTTAAGGATATTCCAAATGAAATCTTTCTCTCTCTCGAACGCACTCGCACATGCACTGCCCACACTAGGGAGACAAATTGAATCGACCCCTTGTTTATTGGTCTGGCTTGTTTCAGGAACAGTGCATAACCCAAGACCAGCATTTCCAAAGAAATGGTATTGTCAGTCTTCCCAGTCTTAATGAATGTGAGGCTTTTAGCTTTATCCTTAGGTTAAATTGCTTGTCTTGTGCTTTCTCCTATGTTATATTAACCCCTTTTATAATAGGATTAAGTGAATTTCATTCTTAGATAGAAAAGGCCAAGCCCAGCAGAGCAGCTAAAGTAGCAATCCACTCTGGGTTGATTGGCATCCAACTGATTATCTTCATGAGTACCCTAACCCTACCCCGCGCTGTGTGCTGCTTAACTCAGCACTTGCTGTTACTGGGAGCCAGCAACTGAACCCAAATAAGTTGACATTTCCTTTCTAGAAGAGGTCTTTGGAATTGAGGTCAGAATTCCCAGATTCTGTTCCTGGTTAGTACATCAATTTCCTTGATGACTCGAAGTATGAAAATTCAGAACCTTTGTTTCCCATTTGCAAAATAGAACTTAACTCTGATTCCCTTCTAAGTGACTTAA
Source organism: Pseudocheirus occidentalis (assembly GCA_028646575.1). NCBI lineage: Eukaryota > Metazoa > Chordata > Mammalia > Diprotodontia > Pseudocheiridae > Pseudocheirus > Pseudocheirus occidentalis. Next base: position 288,786,398 of record CM053595.1, read on the forward strand.
GGTAGAATAAGACTGTGCTAAGCACATTTCGATTTCGGGGGAAAAAATATTTTAGACAAAACATGAAAGTATAGTAACTTATTTCACAGATTAGCAAATCTTAAAGTTGGCATTGTATCTTATTGCCATGTGCCTGGGATGTGTAGGAAGGCATTAATCTCCGAGCCTCAGAGCCAGAGCTCATGGCTGGAACTAGACATCATATAACAGCTATTGGTCAGTTGACAAGCATTAATTAGATGGCCTCTTCTGCCAGGCATTGTGCTCAGTACTGACGTTATAGGTACAAAAAAATGAAACTTCTACTCACAAGGCACTTGACATTTTAATGAGGAAAGTAAGTGTGTGTCTGTGATCAAGAATAAATACAAGGGAGTTGGAAGTGTGCTATTTTGGAAGGGTGAGGGAATGAGGAAAGGTTTCCTGCAGAATGTGGTACTTCAGCTATGTTTCTTCCCCCTCTTTCTCAGACTCCAGTAGAAGAGGTCCCTGCAGCCATTGCCCCATTCCAGGGCAGGGTATTGATTGGCGTGGGAAAGCTGTTGCGGGTCTATGACCTTGGGAAAAAGAAGTTGCTGCGAAAATGTGAGAATAAGGTAATGTGGGAGTCTGGGGTAGAGGGGAGAAAACTGAGGCAGTGGGTAAGGTATGTTAGGGAGAGGTGAGTTTGGGGCAGTGGGTGTAAGTGCTAGTCCATGGTTCTCTTGAAGGGCTGATCTAAAACTCGGTACCTAGGATATTAGGGAAAAGGTCATTCTTGGGAAAGTTGAGAAGGTAGATTGGCATACCAAGAGGAAATACTTAGGAATCTATTGCTCAGGATCTTGATAATAGGGTTTGAGATGTGATACGGTATTAACTGTCTGTAAACAAACAAAACGTCTCTCAGGTGCCTTTGATGCCATGTGCAGACACTGTGTTAGGTACTGACTAGAGAAGAGGTACCAGGGAGACTGCTTACACTTGGCTTTATATTTGGTACCTTTTCTAGGGCTGCAGAAAGAGCTCCTGAGCTCTGATCACTGTGCTCTGAGCTTCTAACCTAAGACATTGTTAGCCTATCCTTGTTGGTGCTGCCACTGGCTTCCACTCCGGGTTCTGTGTGTGCTCTGGTCAGGGCTCTACCTGTGCTCTTAGGATTCTCTCATAGCCCATCTCCTCTCACAGCACATTGCAAACTACATCTCGGGCATCCAGACGATTGGGCACCGGGTTATCGTGTCTGATGTCCAGGAGAGTTTCATCTGGGTGAGATACAAACGCAATGAAAACCAGCTTATCATCTTTGCTGACGACACCTATCCCCGCTGGGTCACAACAGCCAGCCTCCTGGACTACGACACTGTGGCTGGTGCTGACAAGTTCGGCAACATCTGTGTGGTGAGTGCCCTTGTGAAGGGCTTTAGCAAGGTGGAAAAGGTGGGGGACAGGACAGTGGGACTGAAATCTGTCACCTCTGAAACTCGCTTGGAGTTGGATTTTACAATAAATTGTAGTTCAGAAACATTTTTATCAACTCACATTACACACTGATGTCATTTATACTCCCATTTATTACTGACTGGTCTGTTAGCCAGACTAGGTTTTTTAGAATTTTTGTTTTGTCTACAGCCTAATTTTTTTAATGTGGGCATGTGCTCAAACTCCTGGTGACTTTATAGCCTCTCGGGAATATGAAAACTTTTCTAGGAATGGATTATCACCTAGCTTCTGGAGCCTTCTTCCAGGTCCCTGCTTAGAGGAGCTCCCCAGCAGGTACTACACTGCTCAGGCCATTGCTGTGGCTCACAGGGCAGAGCAGAGACCCTTTTTTGTTTCTGTTTTCTGGTAGGTGAGGCTCCCGCCCAATACCAATGATGAGGTGGATGAAGACCCAACAGGAAACAAGGCCCTGTGGGACCGGGGGCTTCTCAATGGTGCCTCACAAAAGGTAATGTTTCTGGACTTGAAGGGCTGTGATCAGGCCAGTAGGTCCAAGTTCTCATCTGCCCTCTTTCCCTCTGGTAGAAAATCTTGAGGAGCTGTCCACACACACCTGCTCCTGACTCCATTGGAGCCATAGACTTGACTTCATAGACACTTGTGCCCAAAAGCACAGACTCTGATGTTTGAGCCTCAGCTGCCTCCCTCCGCTGGGCTGCTTTTTTTCTTCTGTCTGTAAAATGAACGTGATTTTGGTATGGAGTCTATGAAATAATCTCTCTAAGACATACTATGTTTCCAGGGAAAGGAGGGCTCAAAACTATGGGGAAGGGAGGAGAGGGGATAGTTTTCTTAGAGAATCCTTCAGAATGCCCCATGTTAGAGGCATTCATTTCCTTCTTTTTTGCATACTGCACTAGTTTTTGTGTTTTGTTTTTTTTTTGTCCAGAACTGTGGCTTTGTTGGTATAGGGAATTCCCAGGAACAGTTCTTTATGATTCAGACAGCTATCTTGCAGGTTAGAGTTTTGGCAAGTTGTGTGGGAGTCTGAGAGGTTAAGCAGTTGTTCAAGACCACAGAGCCAAATGAGTTTCTGAGGTAGAACTCAAATTCTAGGTCTGAATCAGTCTTGAGTTTGATTGTGAAGTCTTTCCCTCCTTGAGTTCTCTTATGTGCTTACCTGAAATTCTGCCACTTTTGTCTGTTTGGCTATTTTCCCTGCCTGCTTTTTTTTTTCTTTAAAACGTATACACCTAGTTGCAGTCAGTGTCTATACAGTTGTGCTTTTGTGGCTTTCATTCCACCTAATCCAGTTTTTTGCCATAATAACCTTGGTATCGATAACCACATTTTCAGATTGTTGGGCATAGGTTATTGGCCATTTTTTGGCTATGGCCATCACAAATAGAGCTGCTATGACTTTTTATACATAAAGCACTTAGCAAACTTTGAAGTTCAAGATAGGGAGCCTTTATCAAGTACCTACTATGTGCCAAGCAATGTGCTTCATGCTGGTGGTACAAAAACAGTTCACTGCTCCACAGCAGCTCCCAGTCTGATCAGACAACAAGCAAACTACTTTGTACAGACAGGCTAAATTGGACAGAATCCATAGCGGGGAAGCAGCAGCCTGGAAGGGGGATCAGAAAAGGCCTCTTGGAGAAGGGAGGATTTTAGCTGAAAGCTAGGAAGAGGCAGAGAATTCCAGGCCCAGGGGCCAGACAATGAGAAGGTCTGGGGATCAGAAAAGGTGGAGTGACTTGTGAGGACAGCAAGGCAGTCCAGCAGTATCGTTGGATCGCTGAGTACAGTGGAGGGAACAGAATTATAGTAAGCCTGAACTCGCAGGAAGGAGCCATGGTGTGCAGTGCTTTGGTATTTGAAGGTTATTGTATTTGACCTCTCGCTAATAGGGAACAAGTGGAGTGGATGGGGTGAGGGGAGAATGGGGAGTGTGATTAGACCTGCACATGAGGAAGATAAATGTGACATGTAAGCAGAGAGTGGTCTTGAAGCTAGGAGAAACCAAAGGCAGAGAGACCAAGCAGAAGGTGCTAACCCAGGCATGAGGGATGAGGGCCTGCATGAGGTTGGCCATATCAGGGAAGGTAAGGGGATATAGATGAGAGGTAGGATACATCATAGGCACATACATTATGTATGCATACGCACACTTTTGTAGCATATAGCAACAAAAATCTGTTGATTCTTTTTTTTATATAGATCACTTTTTTTTTTCTTTTTGGATGGGGGAAGGCAGGGAAGTTGGGGTTAAGCAACTTTCCCATGGTCACATGGCTAGTAAGTATTAAGTGTCTGAGGTTGGATTTGAACTCAGATCTTCCTGACTTCAGGGCCAGTGCTCTATTCACTGTCCTACCTTGCCACCCCTGTGGATCAGTTTCTTGACCCTTACTGCCTATGGCCACATAACCTACTGCCTATGGCCAGTCTCACCAAAAATACATTAATAAGCCTGTTTCCCCCGCAGCCTAGAATGGCATGTGGCTCTTTTGAATTGCATTTTTCTGATGATTAGGGGAATTTGAGCATCTTTTCATGTGGTTATTGATAACCTTAATATTTCCTGTAAATTATTTTTCTTGCAGTTTGACCATTGCAGAGTGTATATTGTTCATTTTGAAGATCTCCATCAGTTTCTTATAGATTTGGAATGTCAGAGTTTTATCTAAAAAGGTTTACTTCAAACATTTTTTTCTGCATTCTTTAATTCACTGAGAAGAGCCCATCCATCACTTGAGAAGTAAAGCCCACATTACCCTCTTGGGACTGAAGACTGTTCTTGGTAAGCCAAAGCACGAGGTAATAAAAGGACATGAATTGGTGTGCTTCTGTTTGCAGGCAGAAGTAATCATGAATTATCATGTAGGGGAAACAGTGCTTTCCTTACAGAAGACCACACTGATCCCAGGAGGCTCCGAATCCCTTGTCTACACTACCTTGTCAGGTGGGATTGGGATCCTTGTGCCTTTCACCTCCCATGAGGTAAGAGTACATCATTCCTGGATCATGATCTTTCTTTGAGTAGTTTACTTAAGTCTGCAGTGAAGCCACAGCCTAGAAGAGCAGGTCTAGAAGATTCTTTCCCACTTAGCTGTTATTAGGCCTTGTGCCTCGTTTCAGGAAGACCAAGGTAGCAGTCATAGTCTATTCACTGGAGTGTTGAGTAGAGTGGGTAAGACCCTCTTGCAGGGAGGTTCCTAGAACCTCTCTGATGTGGGTGTTTGAAAGGTTAAAGGTGGACTGGGGTGTGATTGCAGCTTTCTGTTCAGTTTGAAACCATCAAGTCTTCTCTTAAGGTAGAAAAAAATCACAGAAGCAGAACCTTAGCCCCCACGTCAAGCGACAGCATTAGTCAACTGACTCAAGGATTCACTAAGTTTGTGCTGTTTTGTCTATAGGCATAACTTGAGGCAAGACATACCCTCCTTAGTTTATGTGCTTATTGGCGCCAGAGGCCTCACCAGTCACAGTATCCCTGCCCCTTGATGACCGTTCTATGTATCTATCGCTAGCCCCTTGTTGGATATTACTGTCCCTCCCCTGAAGTAATAGAAAGAAAGCCTTGGAATACCTAATAGAAACATGTTCCTCTTTGAAATCAGGAGCTCATCACTGAGATCTCCAGTGGAGGATGCCACATCGTGGAATTCATTTCTCTAGTTTTTGTTTCTTTCTCAGGATCACGACTTCTTCCAGCATGTGGAGATGCACCTGCGGTCTGAGCATCCTCCTCTGTGCGGAAGGGACCATCTCAGCTTCCGTTCCTATTACTTCCCTGTGAAGGTGGGTCTGCACTGAGAGGGAGCTCCCTCTTTACCACCCTTCTAATTTTATTAAACATGTGCCTTCTTCTCTATATCACCCAAACAATTTGACTTTTTTTTTTTTTTTTACCAGCTGCTCCCTCCATTAAGAATCAAAACAGGTTTGAATGATTGAATTGACAGAGGCAGATATAGACACAGATGTGGTTGGAGGTATCCCTGTTCTGGGAGTCTGCATCCCTATGTGATTACAGCCTCTCCTCCTTCAGGGGAATTGATTAATGCAGTTTTGTCTTCAGGAGAGCTATAACCAATAACTGCATTAGCTTTGTTTTCTGGCCAAAGTTCAAGAGTTGTGAGCTTCATTTTCTCCTCAGCTTGATTCCCAGAAACAATTCTTTTGGACCATAGATCCCTTTTCTAGGAAGCATTGATCTAGGCTGAGCATTAAGGGCTAAACTTACAGCCCCAGTGGACCCTTAAAGTCACACCTCCAGAGCTGGGAGCAGCCTCAAAGACCATCTAATCTCATTTTATAGGGGAGGAAACGGGGGGGGGGGGGGGGGGGTACTAAGAAAGTTAAATGTCAAAGAGCACACAAGTAGTAAGCGTCAGGTGAGATTTGAACCCATCTCCTCTATCTTGGATAGAGGCTCCATGACAGAGAAGACCTTAATTTTTCACCATGAATTCATTTGTTCGTAGCAGTTCAAATTCAGCATTTGGATGCTGATCTTATTTTCCTTCTTTCTTAGAATGTGATTGATGGTGACCTTTGTGAACAGTTCAACTCAATGGAGCCAAACAAACAGAAGAATGTATCAGAAGAATTGGACAGGACACCACCTGAGGTCTCAAAGAAGCTAGAAGACATCCGTACCCGCTATGCCTTCTGAGCCCAACAGTGGACTTGGCCCAGGCATGTCAAAGACTGTGTTGTAGAGAGTTCTGAGGACATGCAGGTTGTTGTTTACCCCCTCTTCCCTCCTTTTTTTCTTTGTGATCACTTTGCTTTGATCCCATGGGACAGGAGGAAGGGGCAGTTATTAAGATCTTGAAACATTTAAACAGAGAGATGATGATTCCATGCACTCTGCTGATGAGTGGCCCTGGCCCAGCCTGAGATGTCCCCTCAATCCCAGTCGTTCCCTGCTTGGATTGCCTTTCCCTCCCTACTGACCACACCCTTCATTTTTGTACACACCCTTGACTTCATTTTTAACTGGTTTTCTTGTAAATATAGTTTTGTACAATGTTGACTTTAGAAGGGGATGAATGGGGACTGTTGGGGAGAGCTGAAAGTGGGGCTACTTATATAGTACAAACACCATGAATTGTACCACTCTGGATCATAAGAAATACAAGCCCATTCTTTTTAAAAGCATTTTCTCATCATCCTTGTGGCTTAAGGCTGGAATCCACAAGGGAGATTTATTTCAGCAAGATCTAGGTTGCAAGATTTGGGAATAATTGGATTTTTTTTTCTTTTTTAGGGCCTAATTGGTCTTTAGCAGTCTTTCCAATTTTGTTCCCATAGGTTTTGCCATACTTTGTGCCATTCATGTCTAACATAGGCCACAAACTACTTTGTAACCTGCTAATTCAAAATACAAATTGAGTGGTGGTTATAACATACAATTACCATCGTAAGCCAGAAGGGATAGGCAATCGTACTTGACTTCATCCAGTTGTTTTAATTGAGTTCAAGTTATCTAGTAAGTTGGATGGATTTCTTGTCTTCTTTTCCACCCTAATTTCCTTCTTTTGTCTTTGGTGAAAGAAAGCCAACCTGTTCCCTTGGCCCCATAGTTAAATATTTTACATTGATTCCATCAGTGCGTCACCTTTTGAGAAAATGCTCACCCATGCCAGCTCCACATTGGCTTCACTTTAAGGAGATTTCTCACACTCCATGATAGCTTCAGATCCCAGCGGTCCAAGGAAGCCTGTGACATTGGTTCTCAGTGTGGTGGCAAGTTCTACAAGTCACATAACTGACTTTGAACCAAAAACAAAACAAAGGGGCCCCTTTTAAAATCATATGCCTTCTCAAAACAAGAGCCAGTCACCAGCCATGCCATTTACATTGGATTCTATACGGTCTCCAGATGCAGTAGGAAATGACTTCTAAGAAATAAATTTAGAAGAAAGCATCTGAGGACTGGGAATTTGCTGATGGCCTTTTGGAGTCACCTCACTTTTTTCCTGGAAGTAAGGAGTGGCACTGAAGTGCTGCCTAAACTCCCTCAGCACTTCTCTTCCCACCAGTTGGGATTGCAAGGAGAGAGTTTACTTCTGATTCAGTAAAATGTTGACAGTACCCACAGTGGCTTTGCCCTCGAGGTGTATGCCATTACGGGGCTGCTGCCATAGACCTCTGCTGACAGGCTATCTTGATCACAGGATTAGTTAAGTCAGCCTGCCACAGCTTTCCATCTAAAAAGCTAGTGTTGTTCCTCCCTCGTGTTTTAACCTGCCTTCCCACCTCCCACCCCCGGTCTGGTTTCTCCTGATGACCAACAGTATTTATACTCAGGAAGGAAAGGAGAGACAAATTTTTTTCCCGTTAGCCTCCTTGTTACCTCTGTTTGAGCATTTGGCTTGGATACTTGATGACTGTCTTCTGTCTCTTCAGCCTCTTTCCTAATGAAAGGTTTGACCTCAGTCCTCATTTCATTTTTCCCACTGTCAGAGGGGTCATTCCCCCTTGTTTGTTTATTAGCTATGTAGGAAGGGAAGAGAACACATTGCCTTTGCGTTGACCTAAGGAGCTTGAAATACCGCCCCATCATTCCCTTCCTCTCCTTGGGGAGACCATTTCCTCACTTGAGAATTTGGTTTGTATGAATTATTTTAAGTTGACGACTTCAGCCTAAAGCATAAACAGTTCTCCATTAGCCTATGCTGCTGCCATCACTAGAAAAAGGACAAGAGTCTGGGAAAATTGAAATAAGGGACGAGGACTAAAGGGATCCTGCTTCAGCAGAGCCATTCCGTCACCCAAGGCCAATTCTGATTTGTAGAATGTAGGATTTTAACCACAGATGCAAGACCAGCTACACACACCCATTCATAAGACTACATTGTAGATGTTTCTTCAACCCGTGCTAACAGCTGTTTGGAATTTTTCTGTATGAATATTCCCGCCAGCTCAGTGGATTTGGTTGAGCGAGAGAACAGTTGTACAACAGCCAAAGCAGGAGCTGTGATTCAGCCCCAAATCTTTCCATTACTCATGCATCCTGTCCTCTTAAAGGAAACTAGATTGCTAAGGGTCTTGTCTCTGTTCAGTGTGGGGCCCAGTGAAAGTGAGCAGCTTAAAATTATCCTCTTCTTGGTATCTGAAAATATTCTCATCAATTTGCCCTGTTCTGTTCCTCCAGTCAGTTATCTAAATGCCTCAAGAAAAGATCAAAATCAGTCTCTTGCGGTTTTTCCTCAGAACTGGGGTTCTGCAGATCCTGTTTCCTTTGGAAGTTCTTCCAAAAGAAACATTCCTCCACAAATTGAGATTCCATTTGGAGTGGTGGCTGCCCATTGATTCTTAGTTTGGGTTCGTCTTGGAGAAGCTGCCACCTGCAGTGCAGAGCTTGGGTGCTTGGCTCCATGGAGCAGAGCCGGGGATAGTCGGCAAGGTGACATGATCATGTCAAGAGGACATTCTTGGTCCTACACTGGTAGGACTAGATGACCTCTGAGGTCCATTCTAATTCACAATCTGGCCCTTCTATTTCTGGGGTTCTTGGATTCATATGACACCATTAAAGGATGCAGCCTTTGGGATTCTGCTATGTGAAAGGCCAGACTATATCCAAACTTGAACAACTAGAGGAAACTGCCTAGTATTGAGGTCTTTAAGGATGAGAAGGAAGATTGGGACTGCTTTAAGAAGGGACATAACGTGGCCAGCTCTGGATTTACAGGTGGATGGTACTGCTGGACAGGAAGAGGTCTAGGCCATTCCATTCCCCAAGTGATGTCATAAGGGCATCTGCATGGCCAGAACTAAACCCATCTGTGCTGTCCTCCATCTGCCCACTCCTTGGCAGACTTGAACCAGGAACCATGCTTACAGGTTACACTCTGGATCTGCACTTGTCTGGCTGAAGAAGTCTCACTTTGTACTGTGAGGGAGGTATGTACCGAGTGAAATCTGAGCTTCATGGATCTCACCTTTAACCATTGACTCCGCCTTGGCAACAAACCAGTCAGCCCAGCTGCAAGTTGGCAAATAGCCCAGGGCTTGCTAGAGTTGGGTTCTTAAACGATCTCATCAGATAATGCCTCCACTTTCAGAAAACAGGAGAGGAGCTGCCTAGACCCTGGCAGGAGAACCATGAGAGCATGTGGGAAGTGATGAGCAAGCAGAGACAGGTGGGCCTGCAGGGGTGTAAGGTGTTCACAGACTTGGGAAGGGGGCAGACCTGGAGAAGGGTGTGGTGGGGAGTGGATAAGCCTGTCATCCAGAGGCTACTGTGGTTGGATGGGAAAAGCAGCCATGTCATTGATGGTGAGATTGCAATTTGGGGATGATGGTGGCTGGGGAAGGGCGTAATGGCCTTTAAAAGACTGCAGAAAGGGACTTTTACCTTGTCCTCGTAGGCATTGCTCCCAATAAGCTGGAACCCTGCTAGATTCAGCTACTACCTTGCCAGGTAAGCTTCCAGGTCATGTCCCAATCCATTTGCTCAAGTGAGCAACCCTTTGTCAGTGCACTGGACCTCAAATCTCAGTCCAAGAGCCAGGGAACACATTTCCACAGGCAGAACTATTGAGCCTTTTGCTGGGTCAGGGTGGTTTGAAAAACAAAACCAACCTCCCTTCAGCTTGAATGAACTCTTCCCAGTGATGAGAAAAGAAGCAAGAGCATCTCCTATGCAGGGTTCTGCTTCAGCCATGAGCAGTCCACTCTCTGTTCTCAGGGACCTGGTGTTTCAGTCCCTTTAACTCCCTGTTAGCGGTCTTCTCATTCAGGTTGTTGTCATTGTATAGGTCCCTGTCATTCTTACGTCATTTTGCAATCAGTTCAAGCAAATCTCTCCATGTTTTTCTGAGTCACGTTTCTTATCACACACTATTCATATACCCCTGTTTTTCTGCCATTCTTCAATTAATGGTTACCTACTTATTTGTGGCAGCAAAGAACTGGAAACCCGGCTATGAACATTTTGGTATTGGATTTTTGTTTCTGTCTTTCACTTCTATTGTTTTCAAGGGACATGAACAATTTGTTTTCTGTAATTCCATGTCAACATCCAGACCAGTCGAGCCATTTCAGTTAGTACATTGGGATAGACCTAATTGAGGCCAATCAGGGTAAATGAATTTAGTAAAAGCTTAGGTATTTTCATCTCAGGTACATTTATATGCCTGCCTTTAACACTGATGGCCCCAAAAGCAATAGTGTAAAGCAGGGGTTGGCACACTGGCTCACTGTCCATGGTTTGCTTTTTCGTATGGCCGATGAACTAAGAATGGGTAAATTTTAAAGTTTATATTTTAAAATGTAAAAACCTTTCTTAGCTCAAAGACCATGTAACAACTGAATTTGGGGATTTTGTTGATGCCTGTAGTTAACCACTATAGTAGCCGTGGACCCAAAAACTTTAGAATCCCTGTTTTTTAAAACAAAGGGATCATTCCTTAAGGGCTGGTGTCAACTGGAGGACTGAAACCTTGAGTATACCTTGGAGGTGTACTCAAAGAGTTTTTGGTGTGAGTTGTCTGTTACCTTCTTCCCACAAGTAGGGTAAATAAAGATGGTGTGACCCAGACTTTGGCTGGGGAATAACAAGAAAAAAATTTAAATTGATTTCAAGGCCGGCATGAAGTACAGTGAAATCTAATGGAAGGATCTTAGTGGACCCCTGAGATCCCAGTAGCTCTACCTTGACCCCCATGAAATGCCTGTGACTCTCCTCCTCTATGAATTGCCTCTGTCATAAGTAAAATGGAGCCAGTCTAATGGGGGAGAGCTTTATGACAGGGGGGGGTGGGGTGGGAGGAGTAGAGAGTTTACAGATGTACAGAAAGATGCCTCACTAGTAACTGATGGGAAAACTGGAGAGCATTTTGGCAACAACTAGAGAGACCAACGTCTCACCATATACCTGGGTATGTGATTTAAACATGGAGGGTGATAAAAGTAAATTAAGGGAGCATAGAAAATTTTACCTTTCAGATCTGTGGATGAGGGAAGAATTTATGACCAAACAAGTGATAGTATTATGGGATAGAGAATCAATTTTGATTTCATTAAGTTAAGAATGTTTTACACAAAACAAGTTGCAACCAAGATTAGAAGGAAAGCAGGAAACAGCAGGGGGAATTTTAAAGCAAGTTCCTTTGATTAAAGCCTCATTTCTCAAATGTACAATCAAGTCACATTTATAATTAGTCATCCCCCAGTTGATAAATTATCAAAGGCTATGAACAGGCAGTTTTCAGAAGAAATCAAAGCTACCAGTAATCATGAAAAAATGCTCTTAAGTCACTATTGATTAAAGAAATGTGAATTAAAATCTGAGATAGCACCTCACACCTACCAGATTAGCTATGACAGAAAAGGAAAATAATAGATGTTGGAAAGAATGTAGGAAAATTTGGATGCAGAAATACTGCTGGAGCTATGAACGGGTCCAGCCATTCTGGAGAACAATTTGGAGCTACACATCTCCCTTTTTCCTCTAGGTTTGCCTCTTGGGTTTCTTTCAAGCCACTAGGTGTTTTCTTTTGTTTACTCATATCTCCAGCCTCAGTTTCTAGACTGGGACTTAGTGCTTGGCTGAGATCCTGTTCTTCCCTGGCCTCTTACATGCTGTCGGCAAACCCTGCCCCACCATCTACAGGAAATGCTGGATTTTGGTTCAGGCTCTTGGTTTCTCAGTCCTGAGTTTTAGTTTGGGTTTTTTGTTTTCTCCATCTCTTTTTCCTTGTGTAGCATCAGACCCAGCATTGGTTTTGCCCTTTTCTCAGACCCTAATAGGCCCAAATCCAATGTTGTTGATTATGCTAGTAGAAAGCATCCTGCAAAACCCTAAGTACTTTCTTTCCAAGATACTGCCTTGGATTATGATGTGACTCCAGCAAGGGTTGGGCAGACATTGGTCTAGTCTTTGGGTGCCTTCTACCTGAGCACTGGATTACCTGAGTGCCAGTCTGGCCATGTCCTCTGCTCTGGTTTGAACACAGGCCTCCTGGTCACTGAATTGGGCATGGGTTTCCTGGGCACTAGTCTGGCTCTGTCCCTGTCTCCTATTTTGGCTTTGGCAAGATTTTCTGGGTGCTGATCTGGCTCTGTCTCCTGTTCTGGCTGGGGGTGGTTGCCTGAGTACCGCACTGCCAAGGCATAAATAATCAGAGAAGTGCAAATTGAAACAATTATGAGATATCACTTCATACTCACCCAAAACAGCCAAATGTAATATTTCTGATGCATCTGGCAAAATATGGAAAAGTTCAGTCCTAGAGAGTCTGAGAAACCAGGCATGCTAATTTCTTGTTTGCGGAGCTGTTAAATGGCCAGATGCTTGTCTGGCCCTGTCTATGCTGTGGCTTCTGCCTGGGCTTTCTGCCTCTGCTGGCTTGTCTCTCCTCATAGCCTTTGCAGATTTCTGGCAGTCTTTAGGAGTCGTGAACTGGTTGGAAGTGCTTAGAGCAGTTTTCTTCATGATTCTTCCTTCTAGTTCAATTTTGGAGCTTTAGTGGGTGGGGCATTTGTAGAGGATCCAAGCTCCCCTAGATTCTCTCCACGCTGCCACCACCTAGAGTAAGCTCTCATCACCTCACCCCTGGACTGTTTCAGTAGCCCTGTGGCTGGTGTCCCTGCCTCCAGTCTCTCCCCTATCTCCAGGTCACCCTCCTGTCATCTGCTAAAGTAATTTCCCCAAAGTAGAGACTGGCCCTAACATCAGTGGCTCCGTATGATCTCCAGGACCAATTATAAAATCTTCTATTTGGCATCTAAGGCCCTTCACACCCTATCTACAACCCACCAGTTCGGTCTTTGCTTTACTCCCCTCCAAGGATGCTATGATTTAGCTATGCAGGCCTTCTTACTGTTCCATACTCAGAGTATTCCATCTCCCAACTCAAGAAGGAGATGGCTTCCAATGAACTGTTTTCTTTTCAGCAAAGTAATGAAAGCACTACCCTGCTACAATGAAGGCTTTGAGTTTGCATAACATGAAATTATCATATACCCTGTCAGCATATTTTTGAGACTTCCTCCAGCTGCATTACACAGCTGAGATTAAGAATGGAGGAGGCCAATGGTGGGAGTAATACAGAGTCGATGTCTGTCAAGAGATAAGCAGCGATAGGACAAGGGGGCAAGGAAGGCCTTTGAGAACAGAGGACAGGGTAGAGTTGAAATGGCTAATTATTGAATTGGAAAGGGAGCAAAGTGAAGTCCAGAGCAGGGTCAATGGCTGAGAAGATATGGGTGTAGAGGGATTGGGGGTCGTGATTGGGCTGAAAAATAGTGTGGCCTTTAAAAAAGGTTGGAGAGACATAATTTCTGGCTAATTTAATCATTTTATAAATGCCAGCATGTTTATTAGTAAAAGGATGGTCATTTGGCCCTCTTTCTCTTAGATGAAAGACAATGGGGGAGGCGGGATGTCATGCCTTTCCATGTCCATTGGAAGAGGCATGTTCCTGAGGATGGTAGTCAACTGATTGGTTAACATTCCAGTGAAGGTTTGGACCTGAACTTTGATTATGTCATTTACTTAAGTTACCCCCAACCTTGGCTATCCAAAGAATTTAGCCCCACCCAGATGGGAGTTGGGTGGGGTCTGGATAAAAAAGGTTAGCTCAACTGAGGTCTTAAAATCAGGATAAAAGGAGGAAATCTGAATCTTCCCCAAATCACTGATTATTAATAGTCATTTTCTCTCAATAGGTTTAGGATGGGTAAGACACAGAAAAAAATCATTGGAGATTATGGTCAGATGGGGGAGTGCCTGATTTTATAATTAGGGATATGCAGCACTTAGAAGTAATGGTGAAATGTAGTGAGTGACCATCCCTATGTGTGGCTGATGCTAAGGAGGAGTAAGTTGTGAGGTTTAAGCAGATTGAGAAATTGGAAAGTTAGAGAGTTTGAGGAAACATTTATTTGAATGCTACTCTATAAGAGCAGGCATTGAGGAGGAAAAGATGGTGAGTCAGGTGCTAAAATCCCTGAGAGAGGAGGGAGAATGTATGAATATTAGAGCCACCCCAATTTGCACTGGGCAAAAAATTTTGATTGAGTGGATTTCAAATGGGAAAAGGAATCTGATACAAGAAGTACTTGCCCAACAACTGGGGAACAACTTGATGAACTGAGGTGTGAACATCATATAGCATATCTGTAAGGAATGATGATTATGAAGAATTTAGAGAGGCATAGGAAGACGGGTGAACTACTGCAGAATGAAGAAAACCAAGCCCAAATAATACAAAGTGACTACAGTGAGGTGACTGAAGAGAAATGAAATGTCTGAGTATCAAGTCCATGCCAGTGGTGAGTGATGATACCATACCATAGTACTACAAAATCACAGAACGTATCCTTCCTTTCTCTTACAAGAGGGGAAACTTACACATAGAACCACTTGCAACCACACCTGTAAGTGGTTTTGCATAACTTTTCATAGGGTCATAGATTGCAGATTTAGAGCTAAAAAGAACCATAGGATTCTTGTTGTCTGTACCCTTCACTTTGTAGGTGAGGAGACTGAGGACCAGGGAAATTATTAAGGTTAGTATAACACAGAGTAAGTGGGACTTGGGGGATTGAGATAATATATAGAGAGAGTTCATAGACCTTAAAACACAAGGTAAATGTGAGCCATTATTTCTTTGTTGGGAGCTACAGGGGCTGCCTATTATATCCCACAGAATCAAATATAAGCTCCCCTGTTTAACATTAAAAATCCTCCACCCCTTGGCTCTTTCTTACCTTTCCAGGTTTCTCACATGTTACAGTCCTCCACACTCTTTATGATCTGGGTATGCTGGCCTATTTGGTGTTCTTCACTTGATGTTTCATCCTCCATCTTCTATCTCCAGGCCTTTGCATTGCCTGTACCCTGGATTGCCAGGTCCCTCCCAACTTCTGACTCTCAAGCTTCCTTTTAAGACTCATGAGTGCTCAAGGTCTACCTCCTCCAGGGGACTTTTCTGGGCTCCCTCCCTCCCAACCCTACTGCCAACCCCTTTCCTTCTAAGACCACCCTCTTTCAACTCTAGATTCATTGTACTCCGGCTGATTTATATATGATGCCTCCTGTATTAGAACATAAGTTTCTTAAGGGCAGGAACTCTTTTTGTTTTTTCTTTGTTAGTAAATTTCATTTGTGAGAATATCAATAAAAAAGGAAATTAAATGAACACTAAAGGGGCCACAATGATGGCACTATGGATAGTCAGGGAGGGCTTCACAGGAAGCAAGCCTTGAAAGATACCTAGAACTGGGGCATTTTGGGAAGAGGGCTGCAGTGAGCAAAGACACTTGGGTATATCTTGTGTCCCTTCGGTACCTGGCAGCTTTATGAGACTATTCTGAGTCAGGCTGGCACACAGTCTATTAAGAAAAATGATGCATTGTATGCACACAGACAATGGAAGCAATGCCAGACTCCAGGAAGAGGCAGGTGAAGGCAGTGAGAGGGGAAGGGCTTCCCAGCTGTGGCAACTCTGGGCCTCGAGATTCCTTCACTCCCTGGCCCGTGGACCTACCCTTGGGCTTTTGCTGTCATGTTTCTAAACTAGTAAGAAGATATAATCAGGAATGGAAAAGATAGGATCTCAGAAAACAGGCCTTAGAGATCATATGGTCCAACTGCCCCATTTTATGAAGAAGCAAACAGGCCTCACCCAAGGTCACACAGCTTATAACAGATCCAGAATTTGAACCCAAATCTTATGGCTCCAGCCACAATGTTCGTTTCTACCTCTAGAGTCAGAAAAACCAGGAGGTAGAAAACTCAAAAAAGTCTTTTATTTTTACTTTTTTTGGTTTTAAATTTTAAATTTTCTAAATTTTTATTGATAGCTTTTGTTTTTCTATCACCTAAATATCTCCCAGGATGCCTCCCTATTTCCAGAGTGCTCTCTTTTAAAAGATTTTCTTTAAGAAGGAAGAAAAAAAAAGCAAAACATTTAAACATCAAGGAAAAAAACTAACATACATATGCCATGTTTTTTACCTGTGCACCCTTTCCCTCCTTGAGAAGGAGTGGGGGGAGGGTCTTGTCCTATCTCTTCTTTGGGGCCATGCTCATTCTGGGTAATTTTGCAACATTTGCTTTTGCTGATTTTGTGGGTTGCAATTCTTTCTATTTAAACTGTTGTGGTCACTGGGTAAATTGTTTTCTTGGTGATGCCCACTTCCATCTGCAGCAGTTCCAATAAGTCCTTTCCATACTTCCATGCAACTGGAGTTACATGAATTGCCCAAAGTCACATGGCTAGTAAGTGTGTCAAGTGTCTGAGGTCAGATTTGAACTCAGGTCCTCCTGACTACAGGGCTGGTGCTCTACTCACTGTGCTACCTAACCGCCCAACCATATATTTTTTTTAACCATATTTAATCTTAAACCATATTTTTGAATCCATATATTGAAATTCTAGCTATGATTATTTTTATTATTATCCCTCAATAAAATAATAATCATACTTCACATGTACCTAGTACTTTGAGGGGTTTTGTGTGTGTGTCTTTTTTGAAGGGGGAAGGCAGGGCAATTAGGGATAAGTGACTTGCCCAAGGTCACACAGCTAGTGTCAGAGGCTGGATTTGAACTCAGTCCTCCTGACTCCAGGAATAGTGCTCTATTCACTGCACCACCTAGCTACCTCGAATTTTTAAGGTTTTTCAAAATACCTTTTTGAAAGTATTATCTCATTTAAGCAATAATTTAATAGACCTAGAATTCTGCTCCTGACTGAAAGTTAAGTTCTGCCATCATATAATAACGTCCCTGGGGCTGTGGCGTTTATGATAATGGATTAAGAAATGGGAGAGGCCATAGAAGGTCTCTGATTTTACAGATGAGGAAACTGACCAGACCTGGTAGTGCTAGTGAGTTTGCATTCGAACATAAATGCTCCCACTCCATGTCCAGTGCTCTTACCACCACAGTGGACATGAGTTTCTGATGACCTTGAGGTACCGAGTTAGGAGAGCTTGTGTTCCCAGTCACATGTCTATTAAAGGTTATGGACTTGCACTGGCTTAGCCATACTCTTATCTGCTGTCTTATGGGATCAAGGGCCTTCATTTAGAAGACAACTGGCTGACCTTTGGGGTTCAGTTGGTGACTCATTGGAACATTTAGTAGCCTTTCTGGGAATTAAACTCATGACTTTGGCCCCAGTAGAAGAAATCAAAATAACTCAGCTAACCTGCTACAGATGGGCTGTGTGGGCCGTCAAGTCTCCAGCATAGCACTGGCTACTAGCAGATGCTAAGGATGGGCAGAGCCTGCTGGATAACCCGAGGGGGAAGATCCCTAGAAACTCATTGCAGGTTTACACCAGCCTGATGTTGCTAGATTCATCTCTTGCGTTTCATACCTCCCCAGTTGATCCCCCTAACACAGGGATGGCATCAGTACCCATTCAATGCTTTACCTCCCTGTCTGTGGTCCACTTCCTCTTATGCCCCACTTCTCTGGCGACCCCTATCCTATAAAGGCATATTTTCCTGCACCTGAAGGTTGGGATTGATTAAACCTGTGCCAGACAGTGCTATTAACCTGGAAGATTCGGGAACTAGTCTTTGATGAGGGTCAATTCCTCTTTTTCCTCAGTTTCCCCCACTGTAAATTAGGGATGGTATACCTTGGATTAATCAATCTTTTAGTCTAATGACCATTGCTGTGGTTCTAGAGTAGTAACTTTCTCTTTAAGAACTCCTTTTTACATGGCGGTGGTTAGTTGAATAAACATTTGTTTTTTGTCATCTAACTGAGAAATTGTTGTTGGACCCACAAGGGTAGGGAATACCGTGTCCACTCCTTGTTCTGTATACAGGCATGTCATTTGGATCAGAGTTAGTCCTGGGGAATCTGGCGTCTGATGAAACCAAGGGTAGGCTTCCTGCTTTCACATTCTTGTCTTGTTCAGCCCACGCTCCAGTGTCATGTGACGATTTTAATTATAGCTTAGTTATGGTTCGTGCTTAGGGGTTTCTCCCAAAGAAGAGAGTAAAACAAATGGTAATCCATGTACATTATGAATCAGATTAGGAACAGGTCATTTATTCATACACACAAAAGAAATGCTTAACATAGAAGGCAGAGTCAGTTGACAGCAAAATTTAAAACAGGATTCAGTAATTTCTGATTACTGTTACAGTCTTCTGAAAGGCTGATATTTAAGCCCCATCAAAATATAAAAGTTTCTAAAATAAAGAGAACTGAGTCAAATTTATAAGAATATAAATCATTCCCCAATTGATAAATGGTCGAAAGATGTCAACAGTTTTCAGATGAAGAAATTAAAGCTATCTGTAGTCATATAAAAATGTTCTAAATTGCTATTGATAAGAGAAATGCAAAACAGCTCCAGGGTACTATTGGTTAGCATGACAAAACAGGAAAATGATAGATGCTGGAGAAGATGTGGGAAAATTAGAACACTAATGCATTGTTAGTGGAGTTGTGAACTTATCCAACCATTTTCTGGAGTGCAATTTGGAACTATGACCAAAGGGCTATAAAAACCATGCATATCCTTTGACCCAGCAATATCAGTACTAGGGCTGTATCCCAAAGAGACCATGAAAATGGGAAAAGGACCCACATGTACAAAAATGGTTATAGCAGCTGTTTTTGTGGTGGTCAAGAATTGGAAATTGAGGGGATGCACATCAATTGGGGAATGACTGAACAAGTTGTGGTATATGAATGTAATGGAATACTACTGTGGTATAAGAAATGAGGAGCAGATGGACTTCATAATAACCTGGAGAGACTTGCATGAACTGATGTTGAGTGAAGTGAGCAAAACTAGAGCATTGCACATAATAACAGTAACATTGTGTGATGACTAACTTTGGTAGACTTAAGTCTTCTTGAAATTATGATAACTCCGAAAAACTTATGATGAAAAAGGCTATCCACATCCAGAGAAAGAACTATGGACTCTGAATGCAGATTGAAGCATAATACTTTTTTTCCTCTTTTTTTTTTTCTTTCTTACAGTTTTCCCCTTTGGTTCTAATTCTTCTTAATAACATGACTAATATGGAAGTGGGGGATGGGAGCTGAACCCCACAAAAGAAAAGCCCCTAGACTTTCCCATGTGGCCCAGGTACCTGGTACCCTTGCCAGTTAATTAACTACCCTTTCATGGTCTGCACGTGGCCCCACCCTAGACCTCCATTCCCTTAATTCCATCTAGACTCCTTCTCTGTTTCCACAGTCTTCTGTATAAAAGATCCATCTTGCCTCTATTAAAGTGCTCAGATTCCTTAAGAATTTGGATTTTTTGGATCAGTTAGTAGAATCTAATCAAATCAAATCAGTGATCAAGAATTTGGATCAATGTTTAGATTTTTTGGGTCTGGCCAATGATGGTTTTTAGAATCACACCCACTTGGGGCAGCTAGGTAGCATAGTGAATAGAGCACACTAGCCGTGGAGTAAGGAGGACCTGAGTTCAAATTCAACCTCAGACACTTAACACAAAAAACTCACCCTGTGCCCTTGGACAAGTTACTTAACTAATTGCCCTCTAAGAAAGCAAAAATAACGATAATAATCACAACCACCCTCTATCAGTGTTCTAAATAAACCTTGTCTTTGGCTGAAAAAATGCTTGGGTCGAATTCATTTGAGGCAGGACACATATGTTGCTATTTTAAGGTTCCAGCACCCCTAAACCTCAACAGAAACATGCTTTTATATATAAATAAATATATATTTTATAATATATATGTATGAATCAAGACATTTTACTTGCCACCTGAGCTCTGTGCTGTCTAAACAGTTCCCCTTGTGTCTGCTCAGAAAATATTTAGTCCTCTTGTTGGTGGCTATCCTATCTAAGAGCCCTGGGGTAAATGCCAGGAACTCTTCCCCTACACCCTAACCCAATGGGACCCAGGACAGCCAGACCTCTCAGACTCACAAAGTCACCTCTAAACCCGGAAATGTCCATCTCAGAATAGATACTAATTTGCCTAAGATCATGAAAAACAAACCTAAAAATCAGAAAAGGCAGTCAGGGACCCAGGATCCCACTTGCCTAGTGAAATCCCCCTGCTTGAGCTGCCATGTAGGCAGTCACCATGATGTAGAGTGGAGATAGGCCAACTCTTCCCCATGGTTCATGGAAGTCTTGGACCTACATGAAGTTATCCAGAAGGTCAAAGGAAAGAGATACTGAGACAAAAGCTGCCTCTTCTTTTAACTGATGCAGCTCCCTGCCCCTCCAGCTTGTTTTGGAGTATGAGAGTACCAAGGGACCATTCAAAGTCAGCCGTGTTGTATCAAAATTCCAAGCCCCTTCAGCATCAGATCCCTGGATGGCTAGATGCCAAGTTCCCACGTGGTCAACTGGAACCATGTAGAGCAACTCTGAGCCTTCTCCACTAAGATCAATTCAACGTTTGGCCAAACTCTTTGTCGGAACTCTTGCACTCACAGAGAGTAGAGATCCTGAACTTGTCACTTAATTTGTGTAGCTTTCTAGACAGTGCTGGTTCCCTATTAAACATTTTTTATGATGACAACTGAGAACAAAGTGATCTTTGTCCAACTCTCAAATCTTTACCCCATACACTGAAAATACACAGAGAATCCTTCTTTTGGCTTAAGACTTTGTTTTGGGAAAATACAAAAATTTCTTGAAAGGGATTGCACATTAGCACTTTTCTTCATGCGAAGAAGTTTCTCCGAGCTTTTCCCAACACTTGTTTCAATAGGGAGAGAGATTACCATGCACCCCAAAGAAAGAACCATTGATGATCTCATTCATAGCCATAAAAAGCATGAAAAGGGGAAACAAGGGGCAGGGAAGAGAAATGACCTATTTCTCAATTTTTGCTGAGATTCAGCCCTGCTACCTGTGCTAGGACACATCTCTCTGTGAGCTTAAGGTCAGCCCTATTTGTATGCCAAATATATGCTGCCTGGGTGAGTATCTGCTCACTATCATTTGACAGATTTCCTACCATTTGTGTCTCATTTGGTTTCTAAAGTCAAGGAAGAGTCTGGAACATGGGGTCCTGCACTGATGGGCCTTAGCAACCAAGACCATCTAGAATCAGTGGTTCTTAACCTGTGGGTGGCAACCCCTTTGGGGGTTGAACAGCCCTTTCCACAGGGGTCGCCTAAAGTCATTGGAAAACACATATTTCCGATGGTCTTAGGAACCCAGACACAGCTCCTCTATCCATCTCCAGGCAGGTCCACCCACATGCAGATATGCCCACATACGAATATTAAAGGGGTGCGGCCTTAGGAAAGTTGAGAACCACTGCTAGTACTGGTATCTAGTAACCTTTAGATAGCACAACCAGAATTCAAACAAATCAGCCAGCTTCAGACCCAGCGCCTCTTTCTATGAAATCTCTTCCTTACTTCCGAAGGTCCAGTAGCTACCATGTCCTAAGTTCCCAGAGTGAGCAGAAGTGAGATGATATTTTCACTCATACTCAAGTCTGTGGGTGGATACGACCTGTTGTATACTAGCAGAGAAAGGAGCAAAGATGCAAAGCCCCACAGGCTGGCTGCTGAAGGCTCTGGGATTGGGTTGGTGCCAGGTACTTTCCACAGCTGTTTCCCACAGTCCCTGTGACATTCCCACGTGTCCCCGCCTACACCCCAGCTATCTTGGCTCCTCCTTTGTCTCATTTGGATTCCCTAGATTTGCTCCAAGGCCCTTGTTTCTTGCCCAAAGGCATTAGGGTGATTCATTATAAAGATGTGGCTACCTGTAATTTGATTTGGAATTTCTGTTTCCTTGTAGGTACAAATCTCTGGCCCCTGCTTTTGTAATCCTTAGAATGAGACCTAGGACTTCTTTTTTTCAGTCTTTGTACCATGTATCCTACATGGAATAAGTGATTAATAAAATTTTATTGAATTGATCGAGGCTAGGGCCTTCCTTCAGTGTGGAGGCAGGACAGGAGGAAATTATACTTTCAATTTCTCCTGGCCAAAGAAAATTAACTTGTTATCTCTGAGTCTTAAGTATTTTCTGTTGTGGAGGAAGTAAATAGATGTCCTATGCCTAACATTCTTATTAAACTTTTTTAGTAGGGCCCCTATTACCTATATTTTGGAATAACCCTAGACTCTTACCTTCTCTAAGTTTTAAAAGAGATTTCCCAAGACTTTTACCCTGGGATGGGAGTAACAAGCCAGAAGGAGGAAGGCTGACCTCCCCTCTTTAGGGTCAGGTTCACCTCTAGCATGAACCTGTGTTCTGTCAAAACCCTTTGAGAGAGGGGTCCCCTAAGCCTAGACAAACACCTGAAATATATTTCCTCCTCACCTTCACCCCATAGACTCTCCGGTTTCCTTCAAGACTCATTCAAGCACCACATGAAATTTTTCTTAATTCCCCTAGTGCCTTCAGCCACAAAAAGATCATTTATCTAGTTGGTTGGTATACCTTCTGCATATATTTATATGGCATAACCTTTGGGCTAATTCTCCTAATTTGTAGCTGACCAGCAGGATGGGTCCCCAAAGAGCAACAAATACTTCTACCCTTTGGATTCTAGGGAGTAAAACGAAGTGTTATATTTTTTCTATTACAATTTCTCATAAGCTTCCATCTGCTGGGTTCTTATTGATTACTAGACAGACTTAATTAGCTTTTAGTTAGAGGTGTTCCTGAGATAGTGTAGTAAGAACAGTTGGTACAAATACATCCCCCCCTAAAGTCTGGGATGCATGCCCCTCAAGAACAGAGTTCAGTGGAAGAGGGCTCAAGCTTTGGGAGCACATGTTGGAAGGGAATCTCCCCCCTTTCCCCAGCCCCTTCCTAGATTTCTCATGAAATTCCCCTGAGGTGTGAGTGGGTAACTGACCTATGGACCCTGATCTTGAGGCTGAACTTCTTTCTGCCTCTAGAGATCAGGTTCTCTGAAGCTGCGTTTCCTCATTGTGTCTAATTTGTCTTCTCTCAGCTTCCAACTGGATGCCGTCAATGGCTTGTTAATGGTACTGTCATTCCAAGGACATGGTCAGTAGGTGGGGCTCTGAGTGGCACAGTGGATAGAGCACTGGACCTGGGTTCAAATCTCTTACTAGCCCTGTGATCCTACGCACGGCACTGCACCCTGTTCACCTTAGCTTTCTTATGTGGAAAACGATTTGGAGAAGGAAATAGCAAAGCACTTGGGTATCTTTGCCAAGAAAATCCCAAAGGAGTCACACACAAGGAGTTGGGCATGACTGAAAATGACTAAAAAAATAACACGTTCCTGTAAAGCCAATCAACAGTAGACTCCTAAAAGAATGCTACTGTCAACAGCTTTTAAGATTCGGATTACACAGTATTAGTGAGCACTGTTTATTCCATTACAAAATCAGATTCAGTACAATGTTCACAGTTTAAACAGTTCACAATATTATATACAATCTTCAGAACA
>CM053595.1:288810708-288825709 GCA_028646575.1 Pseudocheirus occidentalis
AAATCTGTCTGTCTCTCCAAAATTCTCCTGCTTATAAACACTGACCTTCTCCCAAGTCAGTAGGGGAGTGTCTCAGCCAATAGCATTCTTCCACGTCAACAGGGGAATTCACACCTTTTCACCAATGGACAGAGTTCTATACTTAGCCCTAAGTTACTGATCTATTTAGCCCTAAGTATCTGATCAAACAAATTGATTACCATTACAGTTCCCTATCTGACAATCCTTCTAGGGTCACTATCCACCTCCCTTCCACCCCCTGCTTCTCCAGTCCTTCGCTGCCCTCTGTTTACAGGTGAAAAGTAAACCCAAAACTTAATCCTTTAAAACTGCAGGAATCCTCTCTAACATCCATAGGCCTACAGCTGATTGTTCAACCAATCACAATATATTTACACCTCGTTTGTATCTTTGATTAATCAGTTGATTCAGCCGAAGTGTTTAGGAACCATTCACACCAATTTGAAACATTTGATTAATTCTTTAGCTCACTCAAAGAGGCCTCTTCATTTGGTAGAAGCTTCAGGACATATAGAAGCTCATTAATTGGGATTAATTATACATACAGACATACACGTACAAGTGTGTGTATATACATATATATGTATACATACACATACATATATGTTGTTTCTCCCAATAGAATATAGACTCCTTAAGGGAAGAGATTATTTTCACTTTTGTCTCTGGGTTCCCAGCTCCTAATGTAGTGGAGGCTCAATGGGCAGATAAGGTCATCTCAGGGATTGTGGAGTCTGGAGGTCCTGGGTTCAGTGAGTAGAGATACCCAGCAGCAAAGGGAACTTCTTCACTGGAGAAATAAACCATTGACAAGAACGTTTCTGTCCTGACTTGATGGAAGACATGGACTTTAGGGACAGTAATACAGCGCCAAGGTGAAATGCCTAATTAGGAGTCCTGCAAATGTAGGTTTTAAGAATCATTCTTGATAAGTACAAGAGCATTGTCATTAGCTTTAATTTTATTGTTAATGAGCACTTGTGAGAGCTTTTATGTTTTTGAAATTTCTTTTTCTGTGTTGGAAATAAATATCTGTCCCATATCTGATTCACATTATACATTGAGTACCATCTACTTCACCTTTTTGTAAACCCTTAGACATGAGCCCAAACTAGTTATAAATAAATTATCTCTAGGATACTGGGTTGGCAGCTGGGGTGGGTATTGAGAAGCTGAAGAGTGTGAGAAAAGGTAGCATAACTCCTTATTAGAGATCAGGCTTCATCAGCACTGAAACATATCATATTCATACTAGATTCATACTAGAATAAGGGACGCTGAGGGAGACAGAATGAATGCAGAGTCCCAGGTCGGTCACTCAAGTCCATTAGCACTTTCTTATAACGAAACACAAATATCTTAAGTGCTTGTTTACTGATTGAGCTTCAGTTTAACCTTTGTGTTTTCTGACTGTGTATCTTCCCAATGAGAGAGCATGGTGTAGTAAGTAACCCCAGAGCTAGGAAGATCTGAGTTCAAATCTTGCCACTGACACAGTACTTTGTGACTTTAAAGAAGTCATTTAAACTCTTAACTCTCTAGACAACTCTCTGAGACTACAAAGTTGCAGAGATTGTGCCAACTTGCATTGATAGATTCCCAGATTCTTCATTAGGGAGTTCCTTATCATAATGAAATTACAGGTCCAGTCTCTATATCTATCCTCCCTGATCAGACTATATGAACTCCTAGAGGGCAGACCTTGGTTTTGGTTTTGGTTTTTATCCTGTATCCCCTATAGCCTAGCCTAGGAGATAGTTAAGCACATAGTTGTTGTTTAATTTATAAATTATTTTTTAATAAGTACAAGTAGTATTTACTTATTGCTGGATACTTTTCAGTCCCCCTCCCTAGTAAAATATAAAGTCCCTCTGGGCAGAGAGTGTTTTGTTTTTGTCTTTGTATTGCTAGCATGTACCCATGGACGTAACCAGCCATTGTGGCACCTGGAGTAAACTTCACAAAATGTGCTGGAAAATACAACATATTAAATAAACTCTTAAAGACAAATTCTGTCAAACAGGGGAGAGACCCAGGATCTGAAGATCCCATAGTGAAGAGAGAGAGACCCCAGGACACTGGCCTTTATGGACAACTGCTTCTGGGAAGGCTGATGGGGGAGAGGGAGGAGAGAAGGAAGAAGGTTGAAGCCAGGTTGGGGAGGAGTTCACCTCAGCTGTGTCCAGGAGTGGACTGAGGAGGAGAAAACAAGTCACCTGATTGCTTTGTATATTAACAGATTATTCTTTCAATTTTCAATTGTTTCTACTTGTTGAAGGAATATAAATGCTTTAGAGCCCTTTGATTTTTAGTGCCCTGGTACAGAGTTCTAATTGCTCTGCCCTAGTTCTGGCTATACAACTGCCATGTATATAGTAGGTGCTTGATAAATGTTTGTTCAGTTAGATTTAATTGATCAATGAGAAGTTGTAGGTGGCTATTTATGGGCCACTTAAATGAGTAAATTCTGAATGTGGCTAATCAGAGGCAACCCAGTTGAACTCTTTCAACATTCCCCTCCTAAACAAATTTAAAATAATGCCTAAATCAAACTTTGAAATGACAGAGCTAACAAAAGCTCAAGGTAAGGTATTTTTCCAGCCTAAGAAAACTCAAGGGGTTGGCAAGAAAAGTTTGTGACATCTGAGTGGAAGCCTATCTGGAGCTCATATTCCCTATGGCAGCAACAGTGGTTTTAGTAGCAGCAGCAGCAACTTCAGGAGCTCTCAGCCCTGAGATAGTAAGGGGGTTAGACAGCTGGTCAGAAAGAGGTTTCAGGGAATCCTTCACTATCACTGGGTACAGCTGGTACTGATTGACAGCTGTTACTCATATGTGGTTCTGTGTTGTAGTTTCAGGGCTTAGAGGAAGACTGAGAGTTAGTCACAAGGAAGCCTGGACTCTGGTGGCAAGTTCTAAGGTAAAGAGTGCCAATGCAATATTTACAGCACTAAATATCACATGATGTTCAATCACAAAATATGCCAGATTCTCTAGGCAGAGGACAGAACTGAAGCATTTATTTATTTAGACACCAGAAAACCAAATCCCCAAACCAGTAAGCCAATTCCATCATCTTACCAAAGATATTCAGAAGCCATAATAACACTGAGAGCCACAGTATCCTTCAGCCTTCCCACAAACCAATACAAGATATCTACTCATGAGCCTGACTCTTGCTGAGCATCCTCTCTCCCCCACCATCTTGCTAGCTCTGACTACTAGCTTCCTGTGGGCTCTGCTTCCCTTCAGCAAACTTCTCACCACAGGCTCCATGTGACTATATTTAGCCTATTAAGGAAAAGAGTTTATCTTCACAGCAGGGAAGCTTCCTGTGGGCTCTGCTTCACCCCTCACCAAATTCCTTCCATCACAGGCTCCATGTGATTACATTCAGCCTTTGGGGGGGACGGGACAGAGTTTACTTTCAAAGCAGGAGAAGTCTTCAAACTCCTCCCTCGGTCTGTTAAGGGGCAGGGAATATCTTCAAATTCCCATTCTCATTATAGGGACTAAGAGTCCTTCCTCGGGAAAGACCTGAGTGCAGACCAACAGTGGCCATACTTCTCCCGGGATCATAGCACCTTAGAAACACCCAAAACTTGCAGAACCCCAGTTTTAGCTCTGAAAACAGTATCATGAAAAAGCCTGAAGCCTGAGATAGTGCCTCCCCACCCTCAGGTGAGCAGAGCCCAACTTTGACATAAGATTCAAAGTCAAGTCATAGACTGGGAAAATGAGCAACAACAAAAGAAAATTTGACCAAAAAAAGCTACTACCATGGCAAGGAAGACCAAGACATAAACTCATAAGACAATGATGTGAAAACAGCTACAAACAAAGACTTAAAGAAAAAATGCTAATTGGACCAAACCCAACAAGAATTCCTGGAAGAGTTACAAAAAGAGATGAGAGTGGTAGAGGACGAATTGGGAAAAGAAATGAGAGAGATGCAAGAAATTTATGAAAAGAGAATTAACAACTTAGTAAAAGAGGCACAAAAATTCACTGAAGAATATAACACCTTAAAAAACAGAATTGGCCTGTTGGTAAAAGGGGCACAAAAATTCACTGAAGAAAAGAACTCCTTAAAAAAAAAAAAAAAGCAGAAGTGGCCAAATGGAAAGAGATACAAAATGTCACTGAAAAAAATAATTCCTTAAAAATTAGAATTGGGCAAGTGGAAGCTTATGACTCCATGAGATAATCAGAAAACAATAAAACAAAGTCAAAAGAATGAAAAAAAATAGAAGAAAGTATGAAATATTTCATTCAAAAACAACTGACCTGGGAAACAGGTCAAGGAGAGATAATTTAAGAATTATTGGACTAAAAAAAAAAAAAGAATTATTGGACTACCTGGAAGCCATGATCAAAAAAAAAGCCTAAACATCATATTTCAAGAAATTATCAAGGAAAGCTGTCCCAATATCTTAGATTCCAGAGGGTAAAATAGAAATTGAAAAGGTCCACCAATCAACTCCTGAAAGAGGTCCCAAAATGAAAACTCCCAGCAGTTTTATATTCACATTCCAGAACTTCCAGGTAAAGCAACCAAAAAGAAAAAATTCAAATATTGTGGAGCCACAGTCAGGATCACACAAGACTTAGTGATTTCCACATTAAAGGAGTGGAAGGCTTGGAAAATGATATTCTGCCAGGGAAGGGAACTCATTAAACAACCAAGAATCACCTATACAGCAAAATTGAGTATAATCCTTCAGGGGAAAATGGATATTTAATAAAATAGAGGATTTCCAAGCATTCCTAATAAAAAGATCAGAGATGAAAAGGGAGATTTGACATTCAAAAATAAGACTCAAGTGAGGCATATAAAGGTAAACATGAATGATCATAAATTACTCAATAAATCATAAATGAGCTCAATCATAAATTAACTCAATAAAGTTAAACTGTTTACACTCCTATGTAGGAAGATGATACATGTAACTTATAAGAACCTTATCATTACTAGGGCAGTTAAAAGGAGTTTGCATAGACAGGGCATGGGTGTGAGTCTATGATGTTGGAATACTCTCCAAAAAGAAGAAGGGGGAGGAGGAGGGGGAGCAAGAAAGAGGGATGCACTGGGAAGAAGGGGGAAGGGAGATGTAGAATGGGGAACATTTTCTCACATAAAAAAAGTGCACAAGGAAGAGCTTTAATAGTGGAGAGGAAAATGGCATGGCAATGGCAAGTAATGTTTGAATCTCACTCTCATCAGAATTGGTTCAAAGAAGAAAGAATGTATGTGTGTGTGTGTGTGTGTGTGTGTGTGTGTGTGTGTGTGTGTACTCGGTTGTGTATGGAAATGTAACTTACCCAATAGAGAAATAGAAGGAAAAGGCGATAAAAGGCAGGGAATGGTAAAAGGGGAAGAGTGGACCAAGGGAAGCAGTGGTTAGAGGCAAAATAGACTTTTGAGGAGGTACAGAATAAAAAGAGAGAAAAGAGAAGAAATATATAAGAATAGGATGACAGGAAATGCACAGTTACTAATGATCACTGTGGGCAGTTAAGTGGTGTAGTGGATAGACTTCTGGGCCTAGACTCAGGAAGATCTGAGTTCAAATGTGGCCTCAGAGACTTACTAGCTATATGACCCTGGGCAAGTCACTTTACCCCATTTGCCTCAGTTTCCCCATCTGCAAAATGAGCTGGAAAGGGAAATGGCATATCACTCCAGTATCTTTGCCAAGAAAACCCCAAATGAGATCACAAAGAGTTGGAGACAAGTTATGGTACATGATTGTGATGGAAGACTGTTGTGATATAAAATGATAAAGTGGGTGGTTTCAGAAACCCAACAACAGCAATCAACTGTGAATGGGAGTGGGATAAACTCACCCATAAAACAGAAGCAGATAGCAGAATGGATTAGAAACCAGAAACCAACAATGTGTTGTTTATGAGAGAGATACCTGAAACCTTTGTTTTAACAAAGGACTGGAGCAGAATCTAATATACTTCAGCCGAACTTTAAAAGAGTGGGACAGCAATTGTGATTTCAGACAAAGCAAAAGCAAAAATAAACCTAATTAAAAGACATCATCAGGGAAAGCACATTTTACTAAGAGTTGCCATAGACAATGATGTCATTTAAAAACATTTTACAGCAGGTGTCTCTGGTAAAGGTCCCATTTCTCAGACAGAGACTGAGTATAGAACTGAATCAAATTTATAAAAAAATAGGCACCATTTCCCAATTGATAAGAAGCTGAAGGATATAAACAGGCAGTTTTCAGAAGAAGAAATCAAAGTTATCTTTAGTCATATGAAAAAATGCTCTAAATCAACATTTATTAGAAAAAGACAAAATAACTCTAAGATACCACCTCACACCTATTAGAAATGACAGATGCTAGAGGGCATCAGGGAAAAATAGGGACACTAATGAATTGTTGGCAGAGTAAAAGCCATTCTGGAGAACAATTTGGAACTAGGCTCAAAGGGCTATAAAACTTTGCCTATCCCTCAACCCAGAAATACCACTACTAGGTCTGTTTCTCAAAGAGATCAGTGGAAAAAGGAAAAAGACCTAAACATACAAAAAATATTTAAAACAGTTCTTTTTGTGCTGTCAAAGAACTGGACATTAAAAGGATGCTCATCAATTGGGGAATGGCTGAACAAGTTATGGTACATGGTTATGATGGAATGCTGTTGTGCTATAAAACGATAAAGGGGGTGCTTTTGGAAAAACATAACAAGACTTATGTGAACTGATACAAAATGAAGTGTGAAGAACCGGATTATTGTGCACAGTAACAGCAATGTTGTAATGATGATTAACTGTGAAAGAGTTGGCTGCTCTGATTAATATAATGACCCAAGACAATGCCAACGGACTCATGGTGAAAAAATGTTCTCCAACTCCAGAGAGAGAACTGATGACCTCTTAGTGCAAATTGAAATATAATTTTCTTACTTTATTTTTCTTGCTTTTTTTTGGAAATGTGGCTAATACGGAAATATGTTTTGCATCATTTCACATGTATGATTAATATTTACTTTTGCATGTATGATTAATATTAAATTGCCTTCACAGTGGATGGGTGAGCAGTGGGAAGGAAGGAGGAAGAGAATTTGGAACTCAAAATTTAAAAAGAAAAGAATGTCAATAATTTTTTTTAAGTGAGCTAAGTAACGTCAGTTGTGAGGTGCACTGTCCTGCTCTTTTCTTTTTCCCTTCATTGAGAGTCCAGTCAAGATTCCTTTCATTTTCATCGATAGCCAGCTCTTGGTGGAGGGGAATTCCAGACTAGTGCCACTGTTGGGAAAATAGGTGGGCGAGTATCTGGGGATGGCTGGTTAACTTCCAATGGCTGTTGCCTATGGCTCATGAGAAGTTTTCTCAGATAGAAGGGTAGGGCCAGGGCCTTGGCCAGAAAGAGGCTCAAGATGGTGAAGCATCCAGGGGCTGGACAAGGGCAAGAAGGGAGTTGGGGGAGACTGGAGAGCAAGTGGTGGCTGGCTTTTTCCAGAGTTGGAGGAAGCAGTGGGAGGGAATTCCATCTCACTCTCTAGGGAGATGGAGAAACTGAAATGTCACTATTTGGCATTAAGTTATGTGGTTTCTAAGTTACCAAGAAGTTTGATGAAAAGGAGGAGAAGCAACCAGATCTGGGGACAGAAAGATAGTCATGGAATAACCACTGGGGGGAAGGGGGAGAGAGAGAGAGAGAGAGGTAGAGAGGGAGACAGAGGCAGAGACAGAAGAGAGGAGAGAGACAGAGGGAGAGGAGAGTGACACAGAGAGAGAGACAGAGGGAAATAGAAAGACAGGGACAGAGGGGGGAAGGAGAGAGAGAGGTAGAGAGGGAGACAGAGGCAGAGACAGAAGAGAGGAGAGAGACAGAGGGAGAGGAGAGTGACACAGAGAGACAGAGGGAAATAGAAAGACAGGGACAGAGGGGGGAAGGAGAGAGAGAGGTAGAGAGGGAGACAGAGGCAGCACAGGGCATAGAGCTCTGGGCCTGGAGTTAGGAAGTCCATAGTTGAAATCTTATTTCAGACACTTAGCTGTGTGTCCTTGGGCAAGGCGCTTAATGCCCTAATTGCCTGTTTTCCTCAACTATAAAATGGGAATGATAGTAGCACCCACTTCCCAAGTTAGTTGTAAGGATTAAATGTTATAATATTTGTAAAGTGTTTAGCAGAGTGACTACAACATAGGAGACACTATATGAATGTTAGCAGTTATTGTAGCTACAACAACAGAAATGATTAGCATTAAACCTTTTATTCTTTTCCCCCTCCCCCCCCACACCTTCAGTGACTCTGGGCTCCCTGCTGTTCCTCCCACAAGGCGCTCCACTTTTCAGCTTTGCACATTTTCTCTGACTGTCCCTCATGCTTGGAATGCTCCCCCTCCTCGCCCTCTGCCTCCCAGCTCCCCCGGCTTCTCTCAGGTCCCAGCCAAACTCCCATCTTCTACAGGAAGTCTTTCCGAATTCTACCTCTTAATTCTAGTCTGTTTCCTCTCTTAACCATTGCCTATTTATTCTGCAGGCACCTTGTTTGGGTGAATGTTGTCTCTCCCATTACTTTTTTTTACCTTTCTTTGTTGACCTATTATAAAGCATATATTAGGCACTTACTAGGTACCAGGCTCTGCGCTAAACTCTGAGGATATACCCCAAGCAAGATACACAGTCCGTGCCCTCAAGGAGCTTACAACCTAAAGGGGGAATTACACATGTAAAGGAGAGAGACGGGAAACCATTGGACAACCCTGCCTTCAACCTCTAGGAGGGTAGAAAATAGAGGTTTAGGGCACCAGAGTTGGAAGGGATCTCACAAATGACTTAGTCCAAGTTCCTCATTTTATAGATGAGGAAACAGGCCTGTGGAGATGAAATGACTTAGCCAAGGTCACACAAGCAGCAAGGGAAAGAAGCAGGATTTGAACCCCTATCTGCTCCCAAACTGTGTGCTTTCAACTCTACCAAGATTTAGTTTAGAGATCATCTAATTCCCCCATTTTACAGAGAAGGAAAGAGAGCCAGGAACTCTGAAGAACTTGCCTCAAGTTATATATACAATATTCAAAGCCCAGGTCCTGGTACTCTGAAAATCTCCAGCCTTGGTCACATGCTGCCTGGATGCTGAAGCCTTTGGGTATTGGAGCCCTGCTGGATCAAAAGCTCTGCAGGGAAGAGCAGAGAATCACTCTGAGCCCCCAGAGGTCTACTTATTTATCCTGGCCCCTTTTCCTGGCTCCAGTATGGGCTTTCTGTTTATTGCTCAACTCTGGACTTTGGCAGAATGTGGGGGTGGAAACTTAGCTCCCAGCTGATGCAATAATGACATCACCCAGCAACAAGGGTGAATGGGATGGAAAGCAAAGGCATAGGGTGTCCCTACCCTCAGGGAATTTAGAATAGAGTGGAGGGGGAAAGATAAGTGCACAGATAAGGGCAGTGCCAGAAGGGAGGTAGAGAGTTCAGAGTGGAGAGGTTGGGTGGCACAGTGAATAGAGCACCGGTGTCAGGAGTCAGGAGGACCTGAGTTCAAATGCAGCCTCAGACACTCAACACACTTGCTAGCTGTGTGACCTTGGGCAAGTCATTTAACCCCAATTGCCCTCCAAAAAGCAACCAAAAAAAGGCAAAAAACAAAAGTTCAGAGGATGGAGAATCCCTTAGGGTTGAAGGGAGGAGAAGGAGGAATAGGGGTAGAAATCTGGGAAGTCTTCCTGAAAGAGGTGGCCAGGAGGTAAGGTGGTTGCAGAGTTGGGCATAGAGTTAGGGGAACCTGAGTGCAAATCCTTCCTTGGAAGCTTACAAGGTGTGTCGCCCTTGTAAAGTCACTTATTCAGCCTCCGATCCCTCATTTGTAAAGTGAGGAGAACACGCTAGCCTCTCGAGGCTGTTGTAACATATATAATTTTCAAACCTTAAAGTGTTTTTATAAATGTTAGTTATTGGGTCTGGAAGGATGGATAAGAATTTCAAAAGATGGAGATTTGAGGAGAATGTTTTCCATCTGGAACAGGGGATATTAATTAATTCATGAACACGTGTGTGTTTTAATATTTGGATAACTGTATTTCAATATCAACAAAACCCAGCAGGAAGAGATAGAAAGAAAATCCATTTAAAATTTAAAATAACTGGGAGCAGTATAAATACCTGGGAGTCTACTTGCCAAGACATACACAGGAGCTATGTGAGCACAATTACAAGACCCTCTTCTCACAAATAAAGATAGATCTAAACAACTGCAGAAGTACTAATTGCTCATGGGTAGGCAGAACCAATATAAAAATGACAATGATCAAGTATTACATTAATTATAAGTTAATATTATAATAGACTTATATCACAACATAATCATATTATAGTAATTTAACAGAAGATATTTTGTAAAATAATTAATATCCTAATATTAATTACATATAATATGTCAAATATAATTATGTCTAAATTTGTAGTTCATAACATAATGATATGATAAAACTAATATTATAATATTAACTGGAATACAATATTTAAATAGAACATTTTATCATATTTAAATATATTGTACTTTATATTTTACAAAAAATATATTTGTTTATATATTATAAAACATTTAAACATTGATCATATAAATATGTTATATCTTATTTAAATGTGATTATGCCAGAATTATTCAGTGCTATATTAAAATACCAAAAATTATGTTATAGAATTAGAAAAAATAATAAAATTCATCTGGAAGGTCAAGAATATCAAGGGAATAGATGGGAAAAAAAGTGAAAGAAGGTGACCTAGCAGTACCAAATCTTAAAGTACACTTCAAAGCAGTAATCATCAAAACAATCTAATACTGAATGAAAAAAAGAGTGGTGGATTAATGGAACAGAGTAGGTACACGACTTACCAAAGCAAATGAGCACAGTAAGCTGGCGTTTGATGAACCCAAAGATCTCAGATACTGGGGCAAGAACTCACTATATGACAGGAACTGCTAGGAAAACTGAAAACAATCTGGCTGGAAGTAGGCATAGACAGACATTTCACTCTGTAAAAAAAGATAAGCTCAAAATAGGTACATGATTTCAACATAAGCTGATTAGGGGAGCATGGAAAAAATTATCTAGAGACATATGAATAAGGAAAAGGTTCATGACCAAACAAGAAATAGAGATCATAAGAAATGAAATGGATAAATGTGTTTACATTAAATTTAAATGATTTTGTGTAAACAAAACCAGTGCAGCCAAAATTAGAAGGAAAGCAGGAAACTGGAGGGAGAGATTTGCAACAAATGTCTCTGATAAAGGTCTCGTTTTTCAAATATATAGGGAACTGAACCAAATTTACAAAAATATGAGACATTCCCCAATTGATAAATGGTCAAAGAGTGTGAACAGGCCATTTTCAGAAGATGAAATCAAAGCTATTGGTAGTTACGTGAAAAAAATGCTCTATAAACTATATTCTAATATAGTTGGTTTCTTTTGCCATCCTAGGTATTTATTTTATATATTTAAAAGTTTTATCCTAAGAAGGAGTCCATAGTTCCCATAATGTCATCCAAAGGGTCTATGATACATAAAAGGTTAAGGACCTTCTAGACTTTCTTCTGGTCTAGAAGAAAGTGGGGCATCATATCAGGAAATAAGCCCTGGATTTATAGCCAGAAGGCCTGAGTTTGTGTCTTGGCTCTTCTCCTTCTGCTTCTGTGATCTTGGGCATGTTACTTAACTACTATGAACTCCAGTTGTTTTTATTTTTATTTTTTGCCTTTTGGAGGGGGGAAGGCAGGGCAATTGGGATTAAGTGACTTGTCCAAGGTTACATGGCTAGTAAGTGTTAAGTGTCTGAGGCTGGATTTGAACTCAGGTCCTCCTGACTCCAGGGCTGGTGCTCTACTCACTGTACTGCCTAGCCACCCCTGAACCCCAGTTTTTTATCTGTAAAATGAGAGATTGGGGTTATATGACCTCTAATCTATTAGACCTTTTAGCTCTGATCTAAGGACTGGGTGCCTGCTGAGTATGGGCAGGGAATAATTTGATGTACTGTTTGGCTGGCATGGAAGGTCAAACAAGTTATGAAAGACAAGGCCAAGATAGGAGACTCTTGGCAGATTGTGGAGGGGAAGGTTCAATATTCTCGGTTAAGAAATTTGGGATTTATTCAGCAGGTACTAGGGAGCCATTGAACAGTTTTGAAGAGGGTGATGTGATCGGCAGAATGTTTTAGGAAGGTTAGTATGATAGCTTGCAGAGAGTGGATGGGATGGAAAAGCAGGAGACTGACGGGTTAGGAGGCGAGGCCAGGGGTGAGATCATAAGGATGATCCAGGCTGGCAGCAAAGGAGGGGGCCGATTTGAGAAATATTGCAAAGGTGGAACTTGCAGGACCTGGTATCTGACTTGGTGTGTTGGGGTTGAGAGAGAGAATGTGTGAGTGTGGGGAAAAGGTGGGGACTCTCCTGGAGTTTCAGACCTGGGTGACTGGGAGGGACAAGTGGCGGCTGTGCCTGGTGAGAGGAGGGCTGTTTGGACTGATGAAGCAGGCAATAAGGCTCCCTAATAAGCTGCCCCTTGCATTCTGGCTTCCTGCTGAGGAGATGGCCATCAGCCAGCTGGGCCAGACCTAGCTCAAGGGATAGCTCTCGTTGCTATGGGAACCAGCTCCAGCAGGAACAGTTCTGGGGACAAGCCCCCACCCACTGTGGTCATCTCAGAACTTCTCAGATCACTAGAAGCCTTAACCTCCCTCCCAGGGGTTTCACTTTCTCAGTCTCAGGGCATAAGTAATTCATAATAATTCATAATAATAGCTGACCTCACAAAGGGCTTTACCTATGTTACCTCATTTTATACTCATAACAAACCTGAGGTAAATACTGCAGATAATGTAATCTCCATTTTACAGATGAAGAAACTGAGGCAGAGGTTATAAATGATTTGCTCAGATCACACAGATAGTGTCTGAGGAAGGATTTAAATCTAGGTTTTCTAGACTACCATTCCAGCCCTCTATTCATTGCAGCGTGGGTGAGGAGTAGATAAGGCAAAGAGAGAAAGTGTGTCTGTGTGTGTGCGTGACTGGCTGCCTGGCTTTAAAACTCACCTGAAGCCCTTTCCTATGCCTCGACTTCAGCAATTTACTTTACGTTTATGTCTCATAGAAAATGCATGTTTATATACAAGCACACACATTTTTTTCCAATAGTAAATTTTGATTTCTTTATATATGCAAAAATATTTCATTGGGAGTAGGTAAGTCACATAGATTTGTACATTTCTGTAATTTGATTATGGACGACAGGAGAATGAGACAGGAAATGTAAGAGGGATTTTGTGAAATAGAAAAAAATCCTTGGTTCTGGAGCAACTCGTTTGACCTTGGACAAAGATGATATCAATGTACACACACATATGTATATGTATCTATGTGTGTACGTATATATATATGCATATACAAACAGAAATACCTTATATATACATATATATTTTTTAACAGAAATAGTTGGTATTTTGATAGCACTTGAAGGTATAAGAAAAACTTTTCTAAGCACTATACATACATATTGTTATCTTGTTTGTGCAGTAAATAGAGTGCTGGACCTAGAGTCAGAAGAGTTCAGTTCAAATCCAGTCTCAGACATGTACTAGCTGTGTGACCTTGGGCAAGTCACTTGACTTCAGTTTGCCTGTTTTCCCATCTGTAAAAGGGGGGAGGGTCATAATACCAACTATCCCACAGAGTTGTGAGGCTGAAATGAGACAATATTTTAAAAATTCGCTCTGACCCTTAAAGCCCTGTGTAAGTTAACACTAAAGTTTTTACAAAGAGCATTTCCTTCCAAAAGGTATAATCACAAACATACAAACTTACTCCCCCAACACAGAGGAGGCAAATTCCCAGTCTGCTCCTTGGACCAGCTCAGTCTCTTGAAAGGGGAAGAAGGGTTATGTTCATAGCTTAGCTCAGTCCCTATAGAACAGAGCTGAAGCATGCCCTGGGCTCTCTTCCAAGGTCCCCTGGCTCCTCCGGTGCTGACTCCAAGGTTGTCATGGCTTGAACTCCCAGGTCCGATGGAAATCACCTGTGGCAACTGCAGCTAAGGAGGCCGAGCAGCAGAGAACAGAACCAAACACCTCCAGGCTTAATTCTTGGAGCCAGGGGTAGAGACGTGGATAAGGGCAGGAAAGTCCTTCCCTTCTCCCTGGTTCGCTCATGGCATCCACAAGGATGGGGCAGATAAGAGTCCAGCCAAAAGATGGTGGAAAAAACACACAGATGATTCGATTTCACCACTTTTAAAGACACAGGCAAGCAATAAAAGGAGACTCCCTCCACCCACGAGGAAGGAGACACAGTAGGCCCCATGTAGAACAAAGTGAACATGCTCAACGGCCCTTAGGGCCAGTTTCATGTTAGAACTGGGCATGCCCAGAGAAGCCGAGGCTACTCTAGCAACTAATTTGTTATGTGTCAAAGTTGGACGTCGTTGAAGGGTAAAACGCCATCTCCTCCTCTGGGGTGCAGTATGTTTAGACTGCCTTGGTTTGGAGTCAACGACACAACAGGACGCCCTGTTAATAATTAATCAACCTCTCTCAGTCTCCCATTTCCTCATCTGTGAAATGGGGGTAATGACAGCACCTATCTCCAGGGCTGTTGCCAGGATAAAATGAGTTGCTATTTGCAAAGTACTTTGCAAATCTTAAAGTGCTATATAAACTCAGCTATTATTGTTTGTTATTGTTCATTATTATCATCCTTCTGAAAGGTGAAGGCCGTGTGTCATCACACCAGTGCTAAACACTATTCTACTCTATATGTGCCAGAGGATGCAATAGGCTTCGACAATAGGGACCTCCTCCCCAGAGTCAGATTTCTTTCTTCCTTCTTCCTTCCTTCCTTCCTTCCTTCCTTCCTTCCTTCCTTCCTTCCTTCCTTCCTTCCTTCCTTCCTTCCCTCCCTTCTTTCTTTCTTTCTTTCTTTCTTTCTTTCTTTCTTTCTTTCTTTCTTTC
>CM053595.1:288826209-288856426 GCA_028646575.1 Pseudocheirus occidentalis
TTCCATTTGCTCCACTCTAATTCTGAAGGAATTATTCTCTTCAGTGAGCTTTTTAGATTATTTTTCCATCAGGCAAATTCATCTTTTTAAGGTATTCTTTTCCTCATTGGCTTTTTGGACCTCTTTTTCCATTTGAGTTCATCTATTTTTTAAGGTGTTATTTTCTTCAGTCAGGTTGTTGACTCTCTTTTCATGATTTTCTTGCATCATTCTCATTTATCTTCCCAATTTTTCCTCTAGTTCTCTAATCTGGTTTTCATAATCCTTCTTAAGGTCCTCTATGGCTTGTAACAAGTTTACATTTTTCTTGGAAGCTTTTGGTGTGGGAGTTCTGACTGTGTTGTCTTCTTCCCATTCCATGCTTTAATCCTTTTTGTTCCCAAAAAAGGAATGTAGATTTGGATTGATGTTCTTACTTTGCTTCCTTTGCCTGCTTATGTTGCCAGTCAATTACTTGACTTTTGGGCTCTGTAGAAACCTGCTTCCAGAGGGGAGAGCTCTATCCCAAATTGCTGGGGTTTTCACAGCTGCCAGAGCTATTACAAGGGTGCTGTCTCTACAGCCTCCACCAGTTTTAGGACCACTACCCACGACCACGATCACAATCCAGGCAGGTTAAGGCAAGTGTGCTTAGCCTCTGAATAGTCACTTGGTCCACCTGCAATTTGCAGGCTGGGAGCTCTGAAGCAGCCACACGGAAGTGGTGGCAGAGCTGCTGTACCTCCACAGCTTCTTGCTATGGGGGCAGAGGCCAGACCGCACTCCATCCCCCCAGATTTAGCAGAGTTCCACTGACCTTTTAATTTGTCTTTGGTATTTATAGGTTGATAGTTCTGGAAACTGTGATAGCTACTAGTGATCCACTCTCCCAAATGCTCCAGCTTTGGCTGGTCTGGGCCACCCTGGGGCTAATAATGCAGGCTTACAGAGGACTGGGCTTGGCTCCCAGCACTCTATGATGAACCGTTCCTATCTGTCTACTGGGCTGCCTTCAGCAGGAGATTTGTTTCTCTCTGTCTCTGTGTGGGCTCTGTAGCTCTAAAATTTGTTTAGAGTCATATTTTATAGGTATTTGAGGTGG
Source organism: Pseudocheirus occidentalis (assembly GCA_028646575.1). NCBI lineage: Eukaryota > Metazoa > Chordata > Mammalia > Diprotodontia > Pseudocheiridae > Pseudocheirus > Pseudocheirus occidentalis. Next base: position 288,827,291 of record CM053595.1, read on the forward strand.
TTATGGGAGGAGCCACAAATTTTTCTTGCTTCTACACCACCATTTTGCCCTTCTGTTTCTTTAACGGAGGCTTAATCTGAACTAGGTGCTAAGTACCTCTTAGCTTAGCAATACAAAAGGAACTGTTACAAATGTTAACTTTAATTCTTCATTTTTCCACACCCCACATAGCCAAGCAGTTGTAAATCTGGCCATTATTAGCATCACAATATCCTTTGCATCCAATCCCTGCTGACTCGAGTATCCATCATTTCTCATCTGGACTATTGCAATAGCCTTCTAATTGATCTCAAGTCTCTCTCTCCACTCCAATTTAGCCTTCACCCAGTTACTTAGATGATTTTCCTTAAACACAAATATGCCTTTGTCACTCTTCTACTCAATATATTCCAATGGTCCTTCTGTCCTCGAGGATAAAACATACAATCCTTTGTTTGAGTTTTAAAACTTAATAAACTGGCCCCAAATTATCTTTCTAGCCTCATTTTGCATTACTCCCTTTTCTGAACTCTGAAGTCCATGTGCCATGGAAAAATGTACAGCCCCATGGAATGTGTCCCAGTCTAGTAAATTAAACATTAGTCAGGTTGTAAAGAAGGATTATAACCAATGGAAAAAAAATAAAGAGAGCAAGTAGTTTGCTTCAATCCGCATTCAAATTCCATAGTTCTTCCTTTAGATGTGGACATATCTTTCCATCATGAGTCTTTTGGAGTTGTCTTATAACCTTGCATTGCTGAGGAGAGCCCAGTCTTTCAAAATTGGTTGTCTATAATTGTGTCCAAATGTCTCCTGTTTCTGCTCTTCTCACTCAACATCATTTTATATAAGTCTCTCCAGGTTACTATGAAGTCCATCTGCTCCTCTTTTCTTATAGCACAATAGTATTCCATTCCATTCATATACCATAACTTGTTCCACCATTCCCCACCTGATGGGCATCCCCTTAATTTCCAGTTCTTTGCCACCACAAAAAGAGCTGCTATAAATATTTTCGTACATATGGGGCATCTTCCTGCTTCTATGATCTCTTTGGGATACAACCCTAGAAGTGGTATTGCTAGGTCAAAGGGTATGCATTTATTTATAACCCTTTGGGCTAGTTCCAAATTGTTCTCCAGAATGGTTGTATCAGTTCACAGCTCCACTAACAGTGCATTAGTATTCCAATTTTTCCACATCCTCTCCAGCATTCATCATTTTCCTGTTTGTCATCTTGGCCAATCTGACCCGTGAAATGTGGTTCCTCAGAGTTGTTTTGATTTGCATTTCTCTAATCAATAGTGATTTAGAGCATTTTTTCATATGCTTATAGATATCTTTAATTTCTTCCTCTGAAAACTGTCTGTTTATATCCTTTGACCATTTATCAATTGGGGAATAACTTGTATTCTTACAGATTTGACTCAATTTTCTGTATATTTTAGAAATGAGGCCATTATCAGAGACTCTGGTTATAAAAATTCTTTTCTAATCTTCCCCTTCCCTCTTAATCTTGGTTACATTGGCTTTGTTTGTACAGAAACTTTTCAATTTAATGTAATCAAAATCATCCATTTTGCATTTTGTAATGCTCTCTAACTCTTATTTGGTCATAAAATCTTCCTTTCTCCATAAATCTGAGAGGTAAACTACTCCTTGCTCTCTCAGATTACTTACGGTATCAGCCTTTATATCTAGATCATGCACCCATTCAGACTTGGTTTTGGTAAACAGTGTAAGATATTAGTCTATGCCCAGTTTCTGCCATAGTATATTCCAGTTTTCCCAGCAATTTTTGTCAAATAGCCGTTTATCCCCAAACCTGGGAGCTTTGGTTTTATCAAAGAGTAGATTACTATAGTCATTGACTGCTGAGTCTCCTATAAACAATCTATTCCATTGATCCGCTACTCTATTCCTGAGCCCATACTAAGTAGTTCTGATGACTACTGCTTTATAATACAGATTAAAGTCTGGTATGGTTAGGCCGCCTTCCCTAGTGTTTCTTTTCCTTAATTCCCTTGATATTCTGGACCTTTTGTCCTTCCAAATGAATTTTGTTACTATTTTTTCTAGCTCTATAAAGTAAGTTTTTGGTAGATTGATCGACATGGCACTAAATATATAGTTTAATTTAGGTAAAATTGTGATTTTTATTATATTAGCTCAACTTAGCCATGAGCAACTGATGTTTTCCCAATTAGTTAGATCTAATTTTATTTGTGTGAGAAGTGTTTTGTAGTTGTGTTCGTATACGCCCTGGATTTGTTTTGGCAGGTAGATTCCCAAATATTTAATAATGTCTACAGTAACTTTAATTGGGTCTTTTGACCATTGTTGAGAGCAGCTCCTTCAAAGCAGTACCATTAGGACTTATGCTGATAACATTCCAAATACATAACCGGCAGGATAGCACACTAGAGAGTTGATAAGACCCAAGAGTAGAGATGGAGATAAAATTTTTTTGGGCTTGTCCAAGACAAGAATTTATTTTGCTTGATCATACATGTTTGTAACGGGGTTTGTTTTTCTTGCTTTCTCAACTAGAAAAGGGAGGAAACGAGAGGGAGAAAAGGTGGACCTTCCCTTGGAAAAACATAGTAAAAAAAAATAACTCACAGAAATATGTAGGACATGCATACATAATAACTTTTGACCCATTTCCCAATAGTCTAGCAGCAGACTGTAGCATTTAAAACCTTTTTTTCTCATGGCTATTATAGGAATCCAGTGAGATATTATATTTAGATCATCTAAGGATTTCTGAGCTGCCACCAATATTGCATTACTAATCTCAACCCAATTACTGCGAATTTAAAGTGAAAGCATTTAATAAAATAGACTAACGAGTGATATTTGGGAATGAAATCTGGTGTCAGACTTTCCTGGCTCCCATTCCCAGTGACTATCGTGGTCTCCTGCCTTTTGGTCTCTGGGGGAGCACTAGGCTCACTCCCAATCATCCCCTTGTTCTCCCCAACCCAGTGAAAAGGAGGGGGTCACATCAGCTCCTCATTCAGCTCACCCAATTGTCTCCTTCTCAGCTTGGGGCCTGACCTTTTTTGCTCACTCAGCCCCCAGACATTGGCTATTCCTCATCCAGCCTCTCTATTGGTTGCTTTCCTTTGTCTCCCTCCCTCCTCTCCCCTTCCAACCCCTCACCCACCAGTGAGATTTCAATTGTCCTTTTCAAACTGGGGGCAGTGAAAGATACTGACTTGTGTAACTGCTTCTGGGGAATGTAGTTCCCCACCTTCCAGTAGGAAGACCATTAGCTGGGCCTGCCTATTGATACCTAAATAAATCATTATTTTCTAGCCATATCTAGTACACAGAATTCTTAATTTATGTAAAGCAGACCATTCAGCAGACCTCTACATAAAGCAATTTTTACCTAATGAGAACTGGCAAAGGACTTAGGGAAGGAAGGGAGGGAGAGGAAAGGAGGAAGGGGGTCACACACAGCTCACTGACACACAAAGAAGCCAGACCAGGAAGGGCCCCCACGTGGGGGCCTGGCCAAATAGAGAGGAAGGGAGTAGGGTAGACACATGGGGGGCCTAAAGAGGACACAGACAAGAGAGGGCAGAGGCTGGGGACAGACACCATACCAAGTATATGCTGGGCTCAGACACAAGGCTAGATGGATGGAATGGGCAAAGATCTCGGGCAAAGGTCTCCTCTCTCTGAATAGGACGTCCCAAGCCAACTCTTTCCACAATCTGTACCAACCTTCTCTGTGCACATCCAGTTCTCCTACTCTCAGCAGGAGGACTTTTTCTAGGGTTTTATTTTTGGAGATGTTGGAGGGTGGAGGCCATGTTGTGCCTAGTTGAAGGGCAGGAACAGGGATAGAGAGCAGGGTACTATAAAATAAAGTGAACATAGATGTTCTTTTGGAATGCACATTTCTTTCTCTTTACTATAAAGTCAAATTTTCAAAATGTGAATTTAAGTAAAACAAGAATTGTCTGAGAAGTACTAGAAGAAAAGGAAGAGATGGGCAATTTGTGGATATTTGACCTGGCAACTTTATTAACAAATGCTAGATCTCCCACATCTTCAACAGCCACAGCTACTGAAGACCCAGTAAAGAGAGTTGGGGGAGTGGGTGAACTGATATGACAGAAGGATGTTTCAAGGTTGGTCACACTGAGTCACGGTGACAAAATCCATAGAGAATGAGAACTATACTCAGGAGGGTAATGAATCATAGCTGGCTTGGGACTATCCCCAAAAGAGAGGACCTAGAAGGAAGTTGCCAATGAGAAGGAGCCACCATGACAGACAGATGTTTCTAGGGTGAGAAAGCAGGTGAATCAGGGACTAGAGAAAGTCAGAAGCATAGCCAGGAGGAGAAGGATCCAGAGTTTTTATTTTTTAAAGCAATCCTTTTTTGTTGTTGTTGTTGCTTTTTTGGGGGAGGTAGGACAGGGCAATTGGGGTTAAGTGACTTGCCCAAGGTCACACGGTTAGTAAATGTTAAGTGTCCCAGGCCAGATTTGAACTCAGGTCCTCCTGACTCCAGGGCTAGTGCTCTATTCACTGTGCCACCAAGTCACCCCCATCCAGAGTTTCTTTGTCCATTTGTGACAGAGATGATGTTCTTGGTCCCTTCCATGAAGCTGGTGCCCTTGACAATGGGTGCAAGATCCTGGAATTTTTCCACTTCAGTTTTTCTTTGCTCATGTTATTCCCTCTTGCTGCTTCATTTAAGCAAGCTACTTTGCCTTACTTGCAAGTAACTTGAGGGATAATGGATGCCAACCCAGCTGGCTCCATAAAAACCAGAGGAGTAACATTATCTCACACTTCTGAAGTGATTCAAGGTTTTCAAAGTGCTTTGCTCCCAATTCAGTAAAGTAGATAATAAACTATTGCACCTAAAATCCTCCTTTTGCTATTTTCTGTCTTTCCTAATTCACCTTAATCCTAGTGCATTCTTTCTATAGAAATCTCCAGTTTATTCTGTCTGTAGCTCAAGTGTACAAAGTATTAGCATATTGTCTCCCTCAACAAAACTGTAAGGTCCTTGAGGCCGGGAACCTTCTTTTGCCTTTCCTTCTATCCTCAGAGCCTAACACAGTGCCTGGCAAATAGGAGGTACTTAATAAACGATTGCCTGTTGACTGATTGACTTATTTTTAATAATCAAATATAATTTGTCTGGATCATAGAGCCAGAGCTGGAAGGGACAGTAGAAATCACTTAATTCACCCCTTTGTTTTTTCAGAGAAGGGAATTGAGGCCCAGAGAGTTAAGTGAACTTTTTCAAGGTTCCACAAAACTAGAATTAGAACCCAGATCTCATTCCAGATCCAATGGTGAGTCTTTCACTATGCCACCATTAAACCTTTCCTGTATGACACAATAATAACATGGGAAAACGTGCCCTTTAAGCCTCATGATCAAGAAGGGGGATGTCTGGCAGATCAGATCCTGAATGAATATCAGTGGAACTGTGTCAAAAGCAGAGACAAAACAAAGGTTTTTAGGCAGAGGCTGGGCCTGAGCAGTGTTCTTGACCATTTTCATTAGATATAGAAGAAAGACCTCTGAAGAAATGGGAAAGACACTGGGAGGGTTTGGCCTGGAGAGCAGAAGGCTGAAGGACAATTTAGTAACTACCTTTGAGTCAATGAAAAGCTGTTATGCAGAGAGTGGAAATCATTCCTTTCCAAGAAGAGAAGAGGTGCATATAGCGTGAGGGTCGGAGGTTAGATGTAAGAAAAACTCCCCTGTGTATTGGACCGTATGAGACAGTGCAGTACAGGAAACTTGGAATCTCTTTCTCTGGGAGTCTTTAAAAATAAGACAAAGGTTCCTCTAGCTGGGAAAGATTAAGTCTGGACTTTTCTGAGGGCAAAGGGATGATATGATAGCTTCTATTTAAATTTCCTTCCTAGACTATGATTCGCTCCAGAATGTTCTCAAATAAGATTATGTCACCAATTTAAAAAACACTCTTCAAGAGTCCACAATTTGCAAGAATTTGTGCTTGGTGATGGAGGGGAGGGAGGCAGGAGTGGTACAAAGATAAAAAAAAGACAGTCCTGGACCTTCTGCTCTGGCAGATACCAGGGCCAAAATGATGCCAAATTGGAATGGCACAAATGTGCAGGAGGGTTCAACAGGTAGGTGTGAAAAACTGAGGAGGGACAGATTACTTCTGGCTTTGGGTGTGGGAGGTGTTCTAGGAAAACAGCATGTACAAAGCAGATTCTGAGCTGCGCCATGAAAGAAGAGAAGGATTTCAGCGTATGGAGATGAGAAGAATGATGCCTCCCATCAATGGTACCAAAAGCTGAGTTCAGAGAAGGGCTCCGTTAGCTTTGAAGACACCCAGCCTATGCTTCAGGTTTTGGAACTGACCTAGATAAGTCATCAAACCATCTCCTATTGTGGACAGCCCTTCTCCTGCCTTTCAAGGCATTCTGGCTGAGCCCATCTGAAACATTCCCTTTCATTCCTACTGACAGAGAAGAGTTATTTCCTTTAGAGGACTCTCTTACAATGGGGGAAGGGGCTGCTTGGGTGGTATTTGTGAATTATGCACATCCCAGTTTTATTCAAAACCAGATGTGGTTTGAAGGATGCTGACCCAGGCTACAACCCTTTGAATAAAGGGGAAAAATAAAGAAAAGAAGCAGAAGGCCAAAAACAATTTCAAAGTAATAACAGGAGAATAAGACCTCTTGCTCCCAAGCCTCTTTGTAACAGATAGCCTTACAGACACTATCTGCTCCATGTCCCAGGAGGTCTAATGTTATGAAGCTTCTCAATTTCTCAGGTAGGGAAACTGAGGCTGCACAAGGAAAGCCTTTCCTGTTCCCCCTTAGTGCTAGTGACCTCTCTGAAATTACTTCCTCTACCTAGCTTATCTGGACACAATTGTTTGCATATTGTCTTCTCCCCTCACATTATGAGTTCCTTGAAGGCAGGGACTATTTTTGCCTTCCTTCTATCTCTAGTAATTACCATAATGCCTGGCACACAGTAGGTGTTTCATAATGCTTGTTGACTTACCCTGGGTCACATAGCAAGTCGGTGGGGGAGCTGAAAATTGAACTTGGGTTTCCTGGCTTCCTGAATATGTCCACTGGACCCCACAGCCTAGCTTGCTGATGCCAAAACCTTTCAAACAAAGCTTCTCTGTTCACCAAGAATTCAGCCTTTCCTTTTGTCCTCTACTTGGTACATTCCTGAATCAGTCAGGGAAAAAAAATGTTTTCAGTCCCCCAAATCCCAGATAACTATCACAAAGTATTTGGCTAGTCATTTCTATTACCTGACTACAGAGCTGTAATTAGGGTTGGGCAATTGGAATTTCCCTCCAAGGCACTGACAATTTCCCCTTATTTTCTCATCTCTTCTTCAGTTACCAGCCTCAGGGTCTACTGTGGTGTACTCCACTCCCGGGGTCTGCCTGGTACTGTAGAAAGAGCATCAGCTCCAGAGTGAGAGTATCTGGGTTCAGATTCAGCCTCTGATACTTACTACCTTTGTGAGCTGGAGGAAATCCTTACAACTCCCTAGAATTCAATTTCTTCATCTGGAAAATGAGGGGGATTGGACTAGATCATCTCTGGTGCCCCTTCTAGCTCTGGATCCGTGATCCTATGAACTCCTTGCTTCTTACCAGGGCTGATTCCATATTTTGTTTCTAGACCAACGGACACATGACTCACCTTCACACTGTACAGAATGTATGAAATCTATGTCAGTATTGGGATTCTTCATCTGAGGTAGGATCCCAAATCCTTCCTGTGCCCAAGGTGAGTTTTCCCTAGCCTGGTTCCATTCTTTCATCTCCTCAGGTGGCTAACCTAGCAATGGTTTCCCAAACATCTTTCTCCTCATGTAGCTTCACGTCCCAGGGTTTGGACATAAAGATCTCTCTCCAGGTCTGCCCTCTCCACAACCAAATTTACCCACCCCATGTACCAGAATTCCTAGTTCTAGCTCTGCCTGGCTGGATTGGAATCATATCTATCCCCGAAATTTTGTAAGAGCAGAGATGGTGATGTAGAGAGGGGAAAAAAAAGATTGGAAATGAGAGGCAAAATTGCCATATGGAGGAGTCAGTTGTGGTGCAGAAGAATATTGTACAATTATCCCTTCTACTTTATGGGGGTTAGGGATGCCCCCACAATCTGAAGAATCCATGTAAAATTTTTTGACTCTCCATTCATACCAGAGAAGAAGTCTGAATTATTATGATATTAAAAGAGAAAATATGTTAGTATTATACAATATTGTACATATATTTTATGCATTTCTGATTTTCTAAACTTTTTTTGTGTTGTCTGCTGACCTTCATGTGCTTGTATGTGGCTTCCACAAAACTCTCCCCAAATTCCCATTTAATTTCTTACTCCAACCTGTGATATATTGAGACCATGATGGGGAAAGGCTCAATGTGGAAGGGATAACTCTATTGAGGACTGGCATCGGAGGACCCAGGTTCAAATCTCAGCTCTCCCAGTTGTTCCATTTGGCCATGGGCTAAACCGGGAGGGAGCATAAAGAGTGGACATTTAAAATAGACTGATATAGGCTGGGTGTCAGGAAACACTTTCTAAGAACTGGAACTGTCCAAAAGTAGAATGGTTGCCTTGAGGAGTGCTGGGTCCCTGGGGGGTCTCCCAGCAGAGGATAGATGACCATTATTTGTTGGTTATGTTCTAGGAGGGGATTCATTTCATGGGCGGGTTGGACTGGAGGCTGCTGAGGTCCATTCTACCTCTCCAATTGTGTACTTTTGTGACATCGTGGGATATCACTTAAACACTGAGTTGACACTAGTCTAATCATTGCCACGCCTCTATTACAAAAGTCTTCAGGGGCAGCTAGGTGTCGCAGTGAGTAAAACACCAGCCCTGGAGTCAGGAGTACCTCAGTTCAAATCTGGCCTCAGACACTTAACACAAAAAAACTAGCTGTGTGACCTTGGGCAAGTCACTTAACCCCAACTGCCCTCCAAAAAGCAAAAAAAAGTATTCAGTGGTTCTTGTTTCCTCTATGGCACAATACAAATTCCTCAGCCTGGTATTTAAAGGTCTTTTTGGTCTGGCTCCACTTTGCTTTATTTCACACCATTCCCATTTATACATTTTATATTCTAGTCAAAACAGAACTCAATAAACCATCACCTGTTTCTTTCTCTTTGCACAGGTTGCCACACCTATCTGCAATGTGTTCCTTACCTCCCTTTCTCTGATTCCCAAGCTTTCTTTCATGGCTCAACTCCAGTGTCCCCTATATTCTGATCCACTATAATGCTCTCTCCTCAGTTTTCCTTAAACCATAATTATCTGCATAGTTTGGGGAGGTCCTCTCTTCTCCCCTCTCCCATTCCCTAGAATGGAAGGTCTTTGAAATCAAGGAACTTTGCTCTTTGTCTATGCATTCCCCAGCAAGAAGCACAGTACCTTGTATATAGTAGGTGCTTAATCAATCTTGGTTTAATCTGAACTTGTTTTTTCTTCTATAAAATAAGGGGGTTCAGTAGATGATTGCTAAAGCTTAATTTAGCCTTTTTAGGACCTGACTTCAAATTCCATTTCTGTGTCTCCAGGAAATAATTTCCTACCTCCCTGGGCCTCAGTGTCCTCACATTTGTATAAAGGAATTGATTTTTCACTGACTAATCACAGAAAAGGGACCACTTAGTCAGGTGTCAAAGAAACCTTAAAATTCAGTCACTCCAAAAGATCCCTGGGATAAGAATCGTTTTTCAAATGAATCGGAAAAGGAATAACTAGATAATGCCTTAGGGTGAGCTTTAAAAGTCAGTTCACCTGAGTCTAGGAAACAGATTCCAAGGGGAAATCTTTCCAGAGGAGCAGAAGCCAGAGAAAGGAAAACTAGGAGAAGAGAGAAACTCAAGAAAAAGTAATTAGTTACAAAGGGACAGGACTGCAGTAGAAGTTCCTTGGGCCTCACAGGAGGCATGTGGAGGACAGATACTATAGAGGAAAACTCCCCCCATACTCCCTCAAATCTTAAACTCCTTAGTGGGGACCTGAAACCTTTTCTTTTGGGTTTGGGGGTGGAAGGGGAAGAAAATTTTATTTATCTTTCTTTTAACTGTTTAGTTTGTCTTTATAAACAGTGGTGACCAGCAGCAATTGCTCCCTGAGGCTGTACTCACTAGGAAAAGCTGGGAAAAGTGAATGGGGTAGGGCAAGGGCAGAATGTTTTCAGAGAAGAGGAAACATCTAAGGTGAGGTGTTTTGCCAGAAGAGCAGCCTGTGGCTGGAGGCTCAAACAAATCAAAAGATAAAGGGAATTACACATCCTTTAAGACTACTTTCAACCTGAGGAAAACTCATTTCGGCAGAGTAGAATGAGGGACAAAGTTAAGTTGTTGAAAAGTTCCAGATACTTCACTATCTCCCCTAACCCTTCATTGCTACATGAATATAATAATGATGAAAAATATCCTTCATTTATTGAAGAAGTGCACAGAAAGCAGGCAGAAACTAAATGATCTCAACCTGGACTTGAGGGCTTCTCCTTGCCTTGGAGAATTGAAGAAGGGTGATTTGCTGTTGATTCTCTGCCAAGGAGGTGCGCTTCTGGCCAGCCTATTCAGGAGGTACACACCAAGGGGAATAAGGTGCCCGTTTGGGCACCACCTTCTGCCATTCTGATACCACCCTTTGTTATCACTACTGCCAAGAAGACATTCAGGAAGAGGAAGCCTGCCAGACAGGTGGGAATCGCAGTTTGTGCCTCCTTGACAAGGGAGCACTAATAAAGGGTCGGACCCTGGCTATGTGTGAAAAAGGCTGTACTAGATGGTCACTGAGGTCCTTTCCAGCTCTAGACCGATAATCCTCAACTCAAAGGACTGGGCTACAAAGATGGGGAGGGTACGATTGCCTCTTCCAGTCTGGCCTTGTCTGTCTGGAGTAAGCAGGCTAGCAAATGCTACCCACATATGCAGAAAACAACATTCTGGACGATTCCCCAATAGCTGCTTTCAACCCACATCGCTGGAATCTCCGGGATGGATGGTCCTCCTTTCAAGGGCGTTTTTCTGAGCCCTGGGGAAGAATTCCCCTTCGCTTTCCGGGAATTCTCAGGGTTTCTGGCTCGTACTGATGCTGCCGCTGCCACCACGCACCGCGGCTCTGAGTCATCTGCGTGGCAAGCGAAGCCTGGGAATGCATGTGCGAGACCCTCGCGGGAGTCAGCGCTAGCGCCGGGCGGGCGGGCTGCAGGAGGGCAGGGAGGCGCGCGCCTGAAGGCGCGTGACCGACGAGTGGGGTGGGGGGGGTGGTAGGTGGGTGGGTGGAAGGGTGGGGAAGAGAGGCTGCACGAGGAGCCCTGGAGCCCGGGCAGGCGAGCCGCACGGCCCAGGCGCGGAGCGGGCACGGGCTCAGAGCGGCTAGTGGGACCTGCTGCGCCCGGCGCAGCCCCAGGTAAGCAGTGCGTGCGGAGGTGCGGTGCTGCACTTAAAGTTTGGGTGTGCGAGCCTGCCCACGAGCGTGTGTGCATGGATGTACGTGTGTGCTCGTAGCCAAGTTGGAGGAACCTCGGGGACAACTGGAAGAGTTGGCCTTGGGCACCACCGGTGGGGAGCCTTTGGAGCCGCGCTCCCTGCCGCGACCCCTGGGCTGGACTGAGCTGAGCTGGCCAGGGCTGGGTGACCGCTCTGTGAGAGAAGCCGGGGCGAGTTGCCTGCCAGCGGCTGCTCCCGCTCGGGCTGCAAGTGGCCCTACCCAGTCCAGATCCGCAGCCTGCGGCCACCCTTTGGAGCAGGGGCTTCCGCTAGTCGAGGGGCAGCCGGGCTCCGCCTCCCCCACCCCCCCGGCCACCCCACACACTTGGGCATTTAGCAAAGGTAAGAAGCCCGCGAGTTGGCGCTGCTGGAACTGAGAGCGAGACCCATGTAATTTGGGGTCTCGCTGCCGGTTACGTAAGAGCCTAGAGAGTGGGGGCTAGTGACTGCAGGGTCCTCGGACCCGCGATCCGGCCAGGTCCCATCCTCCTTCTCTACCTCCTTTCCCAGGGCGTCTAGGGGCAGCAGTGAATTAGCAGGGTTGGCCCCTGGCCAGGCCCTGAAGGGGCGCGGGGTGATTGATGAAGGTGGCGGTGTCAGTGCCGCTAGGGCGTTGGGACTGCGCGGCTGCCTTATCGGCGGTGGGGTGGAGGTGAAGGTGCCTTGGGCGCTGCACCCCACTGGGGGCTGTGGGAAGGACTGGAAGCAGGGGCAGCCCACGCGGCCCCGCCCGTCCACGTGCAGACAGGTGTTTGCTCGCTCAGCTCGCCCTCCCTCGGCCGCGCTGAATCTCCCCAGTGCCTTCTCCAGTGACAGTGACCGAGCGAGCCGTCAAGTGAGCCCCGCCCGGGGAGAGTGGCAGGAAGCTTGTTAGGGGCAGGCTGGGCAGTTTGCTGCCAGCCGGCACCCGGCCTCTGCCTATCGCTGACTGCGTGAGCTTTTGAACTGGCTCTGTGAGTAGAGATAAGACTCGTGCGCTGGGGGAGGGCAGCAGCTCCCCGGGACGCTCCACCGGCGACCCGGGGCTTCAGGTAAGGATGCCTGCACATAACCGAGGGAGGGGAAGCGACTCTCCGAGTCTTTTCAGGGCTAGTCTTGGGTGGTTGGGAATAATAACTGACATTTTTATATGGCGCATTAAAGTTCCGGTGGGGGGGGGGGGAAGTATCCCCCCGATCGCAGTATCTCCACTTTACAGATGAGGAAGAAGCTGTGACTTGAGGAGCAGGGGAACATATCGTGGTATATAGACAGGGCATATATTGGTCTTGCAGTCTTCAAGGCTCGGGTTCAAATCCCACTTAAGACCCTTGCTAGCCGTATGCTCCTGGGCAAGTCACATAGCCCCTCAGCCTCAGTTTCTTCTCCCGTAAAATGGAGTTAATCATAGCACAGTGTTATTTGTGAAGATCCAACGAGATGGCCTGTGTAGGGAGCTTTGCAAACCTTAAAGAGGTATAGAAATTCATTATTAAAATTAAGGGATTGGACCTTGAAATGAAGGGGTGAGGGCCTTGCTCTGAATCCGTGACCCTAAACCCATGACCTGCTCGAAGTTCATAAGTGTGTATATGTGTGGGGGTGCGATGGGGGAAGGGGGAATTTGAATCCAGATCTTCCTGGTGCCACATTCAGGAGTGGGACTGTCACACCGTGAGAAGCGGGTTAGCACCATCTTCTGCCGAGGTACTGGGTAGTGGAACCCTGGAGTTTATATCCTTTCCTGTAACCTTATTTTGGCAGGCAACCTCTCATTCTGCAACGTGAATAGAGTCCTGGGATTCTGCAGGCGGGGGAGAGGATTTCTCCTCCACATTCTTTGAAATTTGCAATTATAGATGTTTCTCTAACCTACATTTGGGAAGGAGGGGAGACTCCTTGCTTCCTTACATTCTGTATTATTTTGAAGGGTTTTTTTTTGGGGGGGGGAAGGGGAGAGAAGAGGGACATAAATGTGCATTTAAAAGATCGGTACCACACCCTTGGGTCTGGAGCAGTGTTTCTAGGTGTGATCAGTAAAGGCTATTTGCAAAGGAGGGGGAGGAGTTGTGAAAAGGCTTCACAGTTTTGAAAAAACACCGGAGGTCTGTCCATTTGTCAAGGACAGGCAATTTCACCGCATATCTGTTCGTGGAGAAATGAGATTCAGAAACGTAGGCTTTTGGACAGTTTCTTTCCCTTCCCCCAAATCTTGCCCTTGATGTTCATTTGCCTCTGGACAGAGTTTACTGGTTTCTGGCAGATGGATTTTATTTTGTTTAAAAAGAATTTAATTTTTGCCTTTTTGGAGCGGGAAAGTAGGGCAATTGGGGTTGTGACTTGCCCAAGGTCACAGGTGTGTGTGCGTTAAGTGTCTGAGGTTAGATTTGAACTTAGGTCCTCCTGATTCCAGGGCTGGTGCTCTATTCACTGAGTCTAGCTAGCTGCCCCCAGATAGTTTTTTTTTTCTTTCTTCTTTATTTCCTGGCATCTCAGGTTTCCCATCCTTCTCTTTGAGAATATCTCTAATCCCTAATTAACAAAATGCACTTGAAAATGAAAAAAATTATTTTCATCATTATCTTTCCTCATCCACTTTAAAATATTTTGGGGGGCTATTTCCGCTCCAAACAACCCCGGTTGCAGAATAAGCAAGATGAAGTAAATGAAAAAGAAAATCCAAAGAAAAAATTTACAAAATTATGTAAAAAAAGTAATGAACCTTTATGATTTTTTCTGTCACTTATTGTTAGGAGTGGTGAGGGGTGGGGGTGGGGGTGGGCGTGGTCGAGGAGGGCTAGGACCCCAGAGTCCTAATAATCCCAATGTTACTTCCACCTCACTACCCTACACAGTAGGGATTATTTCATTTCTTTGTATCCCAAGTGCCCTAGCACAGTGCCTGATACATAGTAGGCTTCTCTCCACTGCCACTCTGACATTACAGTTTACAAAGGTTCCAAAAGTATCTTTGTAAAAGTGGATTGTTTGGAATGTGAAATCCATGGAAACAGCGTTACAAATGCTGATGAGGTTCCCAGACATTCCCCCAAAAGCCATTTTAACCCATGACATATTGACAGCTGGAGCCTGAGTTCTGAATGTGGGGAGCAGAGGAAGTAAGTATAAGAATACTTATGTGAACAGTAATAATAAATTACTACCATTTACACAGCGTTTAAGGTTTGCTAAGTGATTTATAAACATTAACTCATTCCATCCTCGAAAGAACCCTGGAAACTAGGCACTGTTGTCTCCATTTTGTTGGTCAGTTAACTTTGCCGGTGGGGTTTCTTGGCAAAGAGTGGTTTGCCATTTTCCTTCCCCAGTGTGTCCCCACTTTGCAGATGAGGAAACTGAGGTAAACAGGGTTAAGTGACTTGCCCAAGGTCACATTAAGTATCTGAGGTCATATTTGAACTCAGGTCTTACTGATTCCAGGCCCAGCACTCTATCTACTCTTCTACTAAGCTAAGAAGGAGAGTTGGGTTTGTAGGTTGAACTTGCATGTAAGAAAGAAACAATTTTGCAAAGTACATTTCTTTGTTTCTTTTTCCTTTTAATAAAAAGGAGAGAGTGGTGATTGGAGCAGTGTAGGGCAGTGGAGAGCAAGCTGGATTCCTTGTTAAAGCACACTGACATTTGTCCAAGCCCTCGAGGATTGGCTTCACTATTATCTATAAATCTGTTATCTATATGTATATCTAGTCACCTTCCTTCTTTCTCTGTTTCTTATCTGTAGCATGACATTGGACAAGATGAGATTTTGTAGTTCTTTTCAAGCTCAAAATTCATAGTCTTGTGATTTTTATAGGTCCTCTCTGACCCCACCTTTGATTTTGTTTTATTTGAATTCCTGTATCACTTTCTCAGGGAGTCTAGTACCCTGATCAATGAGGAAGTGAGGTAGGGTGGCTTACTGCGCAGTCTTTTGACACTTCCTAACTGTGGGATCCTGGACAAATCCCTCTGAGTCTCAGATTCCTCCTTCTGAAATCCTCTCTCTCATCCCACATATATACCCTACAGTTTCTTTACAACATCTGCCACACATATCACCTTCTCCTACTCACAAAGCCATCACCCTGGTTCTAATTGGGCACCCTGCCCTATGTCTTGCCTCATTCAAAATCATCTTCCACATAGCTGTCTGTGATTTACTTAAAATATAGACTTGATTGAGTCTGGTGGAGAGAACGCTGGGCCTGGAATCAGAAGACTCATTTTTCCTGAATTCAAATCTGGCCTCAGACACTTCCTGTGACCCTGGGCAAGTCCCTTCACCCTGTTGGCCTCCGGCTCCTCATCTGTAAGATGAGTTGGAGAAGAAAATGACAAACCACTCTAGTATCTCTGCCAAGAAAATCCCAAATGGGGCCACAAGGAGTCAGACATGACTTATTAGCTAAACAACAACAAAGAGGCCCAATCGTGTCACCTCCTCTCCTACCCACTACCTCTCCATCCCCTCCCATTCAGTAAATTTCAGGCTCCATATTACTTCTAAAATCAAATATAGAGTCTTCTGTTTGGCATTTAAATCCTGTCACAGTCTGGTCCCTTCCTATTTTTTATAGCTTTTTAATACATCTTGCCTTCACTGGGCCTACTTGCCACTTGCTTCAACCTCTGTGTCTCTACGACTTTCCCTATGCCTGAAATGCTCTCTCCTCTTGACCCCTAGACTCCCTAGTTTTCTTTAAGACTAGTTCAGAACTGGGATGGGCTGATTCTGTTCTGAGTGATTTAAGTGGGGAAAGAGAAGGAAAGGTAAAAGGAATACACTAATGTAGAAAGGGGAGAGAAGAAGGTAGAATTTGCTATTTCTCACACTCAAGATATGTGAGAAGAGGGGGTACTCTCATGTTGGAAGAAGTGGGAGGAGGGGGCACTGGATGAATCGCCTGCTTCTCTGAGATCCACAAAAGAATGGTGAACACACAAAACTGTGAGACAGAAATACATCAGACTCAATGGAGAAGCAAGTGGAGGGGAAGTATAATACAGGAGGAAAGAAGCAGAACAGCCTTCCTTTTCCTAAGTGGGGGAGTGAAGATTAGGGCGGGGAAGAAAGGAACTAACATCTGGGGGAGGGAGTGTTGCCCATCAACCTTGGAATGACTGAATACAATAGGAATATAATGAAGTAATATTACATCAGAGGAGGAGACCTAAGAGATGATTGCAGAGAATACTGGGTCGTGGGAACTTATGAGGAATGAACAAGGAGAATAGTTTATCCTAGGACAGCAGCATTTTAAAAAACAAAAATGTGAAAAGTCTCAAGAACTCTGATCAGTGCAATGATCAACCATGTCTTTAGAGGGGCTCAGATGAAGTGTGTTATCTGCCTCCTGACAGAGGAGCCGGACTCGGGGCAGAAAGAGGGTTGGCCAATATGGGAATCTTGTTTGTTTGGTTCTGCCTTCCATTAACTCTCTATCTGGTATATATTGATTTGTGTGTATGCTGTCTCCTCCTTTAGGACTGGGATTTTTTGCATTTTGTTTCAGTTTTCCCAGAGCTTAGGCCAGTGCCTAGCAGAATAGACACTTTTTAATTGTTTGTTGATTGATTGGTTCTATAAGTCATGAATAACCATTCCTGTTGTATCTTTCTTGATACAATGAATGAAATGAAGCATGTGAGGCCCTTTGTAGATTGCCAAGCACTTTATAAATATACACTATTATTGTTATTTCTTGCTTCAGACAAGCTGGAAGAGTACCCTGAAAAGAATGAGAGGCGTCAGCATCATTATTAGGATATTATTAATTATGACTAGTGCTGCTCTTATTATCACCATTACCATAGCTGACTCCTTTTCACTACTAATATTACTACCATTACTGCTACTACAGTTACTAGTACTGTTATCATTAGTGGTTGGTTGGTTGTCTTTTGTTCTCAGAAGATGACCAAAATGACATCGCTATGCTAAAGTCAAGTTTCAGTACGCTCATTGTGGCTGATCAGACGCTACAATGCCCTACCATAGGTTGCGCACTACTGCTATGGGCCATTAGCAGCCAAGTATGCCCAGAACTGTTTAGTATATGCTCACCATACTACTTATTAATGATGCTAGATATACATATAGATAACAGATTTATAGATAATAGTGAAGCCAATCCTCGAGGGCTTGGACAAATGTCAGTGTGCTTTAACAAGGCTTATAAAACTCCCTATCCATGTTAAGTGCTCCCTGAAAATGAATTATCAACTGACTATGGCGACTTAGTCTCACTGGATTTAATCGCTTCAGTTGCTTGGCCTATAGCCCTGGGAGGTGACTTGCTGGAAACTGCAGCCAAGAGCAGGGGTTGGGACAGACTTGCCTGCACAAGACAAATTACCTTTCTTGGCTTTTGGGTTTGTTTATTCCTGCTACCTGATGGAAAGAAAAGAGTTTGTTGTGTTGTTTCTTTCTTTTTTTTCTAGAGGTCACATGCTCTAGAACAGTGGTTCTTAACCTTCCTAATGCCACGACCCTTTAATACTCGTATGTGGGTGTATCTGCATGTGGGTGGACCAGCCTGAAGACAAATAGAGGAGTGGTGTCTTGGTTCCTAAGACCATCAGAAATATGTGTTTTTGTGACCCCTATGAAAGGGTTGTGACCCACAAGTTGAGAAACACTGCTCTAGAGGAAATACAGCTAGGTCCAAACTGGTGAGAGGTAAATCTCCTGAAATGGTGGCATGTGTTTGAATTCAAACTATTCTAAAGTTGTAATTATATAAAGCATGATAGTGGATTCTAGCCCAGTAGAAACATGCTGTGCTCATTCAAATAATACGAACACTGTAGGGGATTCGTTATTTATTTTATTTGGGACATATATGTAACACTGAACATAAGGGAAGAATTCTTCATCTATTTTTAGCATTCATTAAAAATTTTTTTCAATTCCAAATTCTCTTCTTCCTGCCCCTTCTTCACCCATTTAGAAGATAAACAATATTCCACTTATACATGTGAAATCATGCAAAACATTTCTCTTATTTGCCATGTTGCCAAAAAAACCCAAACCAAACAATAAAAGACAAGAAACATAAAGAAAATGAAAAAAATGCTTCAATCTTTCTTCAGTTAATCAGTTCTTTCTCCAGAGGAGTTCATGTTAAGTTCTTCCAGGTTTTTCTGAAAGCATCTTGCCTTTCATTTCTTATAGTACAATAGTATTCCGTCACAATCATATACTCCAATTTGTTCAGTCCTTCCCCAATTCGTGGGCATGATGGGCATCTCCTCAATTTCCAGGTCTTTCTACCACCAAAAGAGCTGCTAGAAATTTTTTTTTTGTACATATAGATCCTTTTCCTTTGATGTCTTTGGGGTACAGCCGTAATAGTGGTAGTAGTAGTAGTAATACTGCTGAGTCAAAGAAAATATACAGTTTTATAGCCCTTTGAGCATAGTTCCAAATTTTTCTGCAGAATGTTTGTAGCTGTAGTTTACAACTCCATTAAGAGTGCATTAGTGTCCCTGTTTTTCCATATCCAAGGAAGAATTCTTGCAATTAATTGTCCTCTTTGGGGATTAAATCTCTAGGCATCTACTAGGAAACCACTGCCTATTGTGACTTAAGGAACTGAGCCAAGGAAATTCCTGTGGGATTGGGCCTAGCATTTCTGGACCAGTGATATGCCACTCATGTTTGGATAATCTAGGGAGAAAATAAGATTTTTAAAAAGTCCCAAACCTCTCAAAAGTGCTCAATGGTACATATTTTATAGGACAATGAGTCACAACTAGTTTTGTTTATATAATTTCTTGAGAATTTCTTA
This sequence comes from Pseudocheirus occidentalis, assembly GCA_028646575.1. Lineage (NCBI taxonomy): Eukaryota > Metazoa > Chordata > Mammalia > Diprotodontia > Pseudocheiridae > Pseudocheirus > Pseudocheirus occidentalis. The sequence continues at coordinate 288,846,551 of CM053595.1, forward strand.
GTTCTCTTTGAGAAAATTTAAGATCCTCTGGAGGGTTGCAAAACCAATTTTGGGAGTTTTAGGTCAGAATTTTCTTCAGAAGGGGAAAACCAGGGCCATTAGGAAAGGCCAGCTTTTATTGTGGGGTTTGGCATAACTGTGAAAAGAGGCTAAGATTTTTTTTTTAACTCAGCTACAAAACCTTACTCCCTAAAAAAGAAAAATGCCAGCCCACATCCCAAGTGATGAAAATGTCCTTTGACTTAAATATTTCCCTGTAGAACCAGAGTTAGTCCATCACGATGGACTTGTTCTTTGTAAGGTAAAGCAGCATACTTAAAGGTCTTATACACATTATTTGAATGTTTAGGCAAAGGAAAGACTATTCAAATTATAAATAAAACATTAACAATAGATATTAATAACCAAAAAAGCATTATAATTATCCAACTAAAATTTGAATGATTTACTTCTTAAAAGTTATATTACATCAATATAATATTACATAGGAAAAGAATATTATAAAATACATTTTAAAAGAAGAAATACATCTGTTCATTCTCTTCCTCTTCCTGTGTGTGTGTGTGTGTGTGTGTGTGTGTGTGTGTGTGTGTGTGTGTGTGTGAGTCTCAGTTTTCTCACCAATGAAATTAGGATAATGATTCTTTCCCTTCTCCGCCAACGGTGACTTCATTTTTTAGCTTGGTTAGAAGTCGACCTTGGGTTCTTGGAGGTTAGACCATAGATTTCAGTGGACCTTTATTTATTGTATTGGAAGGATTTAGTACTTAAGTAAATGCTTGTAGAATAGATGACTGACCAAGATAGGAAGGCTTCACCTATGACCCATTTGATGGCAGTCATCTGACTACCAAATTCACTGAAATTGGAGGAACCCATCACTAAATTAGCCCCAGGTTGGGTGGTGACTGTGGCTTTGAAGCCCATCTGCTAAGTTGGGGAGGGGATGAAATTGTGTAGGCCAGTCAGTGAAGTCTCTGATAATGGAGTGCCATACTGAAGGAATCCTTGACTTGCCCACATCACATTATTCTTGAAGAATAAATGAGATCCCATAGGCAAAGCACTTTGGAAACAACGTAAGTGGAAGGTAGGGGTGCTTTCATCATGAGGTTTAATTTGTCATTTGCTTTGGAGAGCATGGAGAGGGTGTTTCTTGCACAGAGTGGGGTCCGGTACCCAGAAGGAACGCATGAGAGGAGAGAGGGACAGAACTGGAAGGAGATGGGGGAAACAGGCACAGGGTTTAGCCAGTCACTAAGCAGTGAGTAAACACCTGCTCCATGCCAGCCTCTGTGCTAAGCGCAGGCAATGCAAAGACAGTGTTTGCCCTGATGAACTCACGGTGTGATGGGGGCAAAAACATTAAAAAAAAACTCTATACAAACAAGATCCATATACAAGAAAAACTGGAATTAATCAAAAGAGGGAAGACACTAGAATGAAGGGGGATTGGGAAAGAAGGTTGGATTTGAACTGGAATCCAAAGGAAGCCAGGGAAAGTGGGAGGACATGAGGAGAGAGAGCTTTCCAGGCATGGGGAACAGCCACCAAAATTGCCCAGAACTGAGAGATGGAGGGTCTTATGCCAGGAGCAGCCAGCACCAGGCATTTTGCCTGTGCTGGGGGAGAAGGTTCAAGGTGTCTTTAAGAGATGGGATAAGTGGGGAGAGGAGGTTGTGAAAGACTTTTGAGTGCTAAACAGAGGATTTTACATCTGATTCTGGAGGTTATAGGGAGCCACTGGAGTTTATTGAGTGTATATGTGGGTGTGTGCATGTGTATGTGTGTAACTGCTTCAGTATCTTAAGGCTCTTATTTGGTATAGACAGTTTCTTCATCTTTGCAGATTACAACTCATCTACTTTTAACTTATTCCTAATTTATTGGCAGAGGGTAGGTAGGTGGCACAGTGAATTGAACATTGGGCTTGGAATGAAGAAGACTCATCTTTGTGAGTTCAAATATGGCTTCAGACACTTACTAGCTGTGTGATGCTGGGCAAACTACTTAACCCTGTTTGCCTCAGTTTCCTCATCTGTAAAAAGAGCTGGAGAAAGAAATGGCAAACTATTCCAGAATCTCTGCCGAGAAAGCCATGAAGAATTGGACATGACTGAAAATGACAATTTCTTGTCAAAGTCCATTGTACAAGGTCACCTCTAGGATGAGAGTGTAGATTTGGGGTTAGGACTCATCACCCCCTATGGCTCCCATCTTTCCCAAGGTCACCTTTTCCTAGCCCTAAGGATGGTTCTGTTCTATGTTGCTCCCATGTGTTTCATTTCCTCCCTCCCTCCCTCCCTCCCTTCCTTCTTTCCTTCCTTCCTTCCTTCCTTCCTTCCTTCTTTCCTTCCTCCAGAATGAGATTTCTGTTTGTGTTGGATCTCTGAACTTCCTTATCTCTCACGAGCGCCTTGCTGGTCTGCCTTGGGGTCCTCTGGAATGATAGCAGTAGTATCCATGCAAACTGTTTCACAATTGGGTTTCAGCTAGCTTTTCTAGATTTGTTTGACATTACTCCCCTTTATGAATGGTGTGTTCTAGTTAGACTTCTTAGCATCTTCCTTAGATGCTCTGCCCTTCCCAGAAGCCTGTCCACAAGCCTGGGAGCTCTTTGAGGACTGGGATGGGTTTTTGCCTTTCTGTGTATCTTCATTGTTTAGCACAGGGTTATTGTTGTTCAGCCATTTTTCTGTCGTGTCTGACTCTCTGTGATCCCATTTAGGGTTTTCTTGACAAAGATACTGGAGTGGTTTGCATTTCCTTCTCCAGCTCATTTTACAAATGAGGAAACTGAGGCAGAGTTAAGTGACTTACCCAGGGTCACACAGCTAATAAGTATCTGAGGCCAGATTTGAAGATGTCTTCCTGACTCTAGGCACTATGTTGCCACCTAGCTGCCCTCTAAGAATTTAGTACACATTGCTCTACTGACTGATCTTCCTAATTGTTAACTCCATCTCTGTCCTCAAACTATCTTGTTATCTGCTTATTTCTTTACATGCTGTATCTCATGACCTTGAGGTCGGCGATTTTGTTCTTTTTGTCTTCATAAACCTAGTACAACACCTTGTATATAGGTGGTTTTTTAAATATATCATTTCTCTTTTTTTGCTTTTTGGAGGGCAATTGGGGTTAAGCGACTTGCCCAAAGTCACATGGCTAGTAAGTGTATCAAGTGTCTGAGGCCAGATTTGAACTCAGGTTCTCCTGACTCCAGGGCCAGTGCTCTATTCACTGTGCCACCTAGCTGCCCCTATATAGATGTTCTTAATAAATACCTATTTGAACTGAATTGTTAATTGCCTGAATTTCTGAAAACAAAAAAAAAACCCAAAGAATTTTTAGCTAGAATAAAGCCTGATGTGGGAATGAAGCCCAAGATCTGGAAAAGAAATATTCCCCAGGGTAGCTGTTAACCTTTCTTTGGATCGTGCACCTCTGTGGCAGTCTGGTGAAACCCAAGGTTAAAGCCTCTGGCCTAGAGGCCAGTAATGCATTCATTTAGTGGTTGCTTCCTAAGCCCCTACAGTGTGCTAGGGTCTGACAAGTACTGGGGATACAAAGAATTTTTAAAAATCTCAAGTTCCTGCACTCAAGGAACTTGCTTTCTGTTAGGAATAAACAACCTACACATGCACATAGAGTAGAGGAGTACAGGAGAATCTGGAGCAGGATTGGTTGTTGGTTATTGGCCTTGATGCTTGAAGAGGATCAGAATGACATCACTATGTCAGGGTCAAGGTACAGTGTGTCCGGCTGTGACTGATCAGACCAATAAGAGTTCAACAGGCTCTACCACAGATTAGGTACGAATAGTCCATGTGAACTTTTGGAATAGAAACATGTCTAAATTTGTGCATCTTGTGTTTCTTTTGAGCTATTACAATTCTGCTTTGTTCATAGAGCACTGCACCTTCTTTGATGCTGGTATGCCATGGTGGGTGGTCCTGTGCCAGTGTCTCCCATGTCATGCAAAGTTCTTCAGAGAGACCTTGAGAGTGTCCTTGTATCACTTTCTCTGACCCCCATGTGTGCATCTTCCTCTTATGAGCTCTCTGTAAAATGGTCTTTTAGGCAAATGTACATTTGGCATTTGAATAACATGGCCAACCCTTTGGAATTGCGCTTTCTGAAATAGAGTTTGAATGCTTGACAGTTTAGGTTGAAAAGGATTTCAATGTCTGGTATCCTATCCTTCCAGATATCTTCCTAAATCAGTTTTCAGAATCTTCCTAAATCAATTCAAATGGAAACAATTCCGTTTTCTGCCATGGAACTGGTATATTGTTCAGATTTCACTGGCATACTACAATGAGGTCAGCACAATGGCTCTGTAGACCTTCAGTTTGGTAGGCAGTTTCATATTCTCTCCTACACTTTCCTTCAAAGCCTCCCAAACACTGAACTAGGTCTGGCAATCTCATCATCTGTGTGTACATCCTTGGAAAGTATACTGTTAAGACAAGTGAACTTCTTCATAGCATTCAAAATTTCTCCATTTGCTATAACCTGATGGTTCCATGGTGTTGTCAGGTCAAAATTAACCTAAGTGGTAGAGAATTGATTCATACTCTGTTGCATCTCAGCCTCAGAGGCTGCATTGAGTGCATGATCATCAAAACTCAAGCACCAACTCTCCCTCTACTTTAGTCTTGGCTTATAGCTTTTTCAAGTTAAATAATCTACTATCAGTGTGGTAGCTGACCTTGATGCTGTTTTCATCCTTGTTGAAGAGATCTGACAACATTGCAGAAAATATCATGCTAAAAAGCATGGGAACAAGCATACAGCCTTGCTTCATTCCACAGCTGAATGGGAAAGCGAGAAAGCATTGGCCAATATCCAGAATCTAGGCAAGCATGCTTTTATAAAATTGATGAAAAGTACTGATGAACTTCTCTGAGCAACCAAATTTTGCCATAATTTTCCACAAACCCTCACGATTGACAGCATCAGAGGCCTTTATAAGATTGATGAACTTTGTGTGCTGACCTCTGTTCTGCTCCTGGCTTTTCTCCTGTGGTTGTCAGGCAGCAAACACCATATTGACCATTCCTTGGACCTTTCTGAAGCCACACTAGCTCTTGAGTAGATGATCATCTTCCAGGTGCAGGATCAGCCTATTAAGGAGGACTCTGGCAAAAATCTTGTTAGCATTGACTAAGAGAGAGACCCACCCTGTGATTGTCACAGGACAGTCGATTTCCTTTACCTTTATAGAGATGGAGAATCCTTGAACTCCTGTAAGATAACCCTCCTCTTGCCATATAACCCAGTAAATTTCAGTAAGCTTTTGTATGAGGACCCGGAAGACCCTTGCCTTGTAAATCTCGACTGGAATAGAATCAGCATCAGGTGCTTTGTCACAGGAGAGGAGCCTCACGGCATTCAAAACCTCTTCTTCAGTTGGAAGTTTGGCTAGAGAGGGATTGACTTCAGCCTTAGGAATATGGTCGATGGCTCCAGTATTGATTGATGATGGTCTGTTGAGAACACTATGGAAGTATTCAGTCCATCTTTCCATGTCCTTATCACTAAGCAATGTAGAGCCAACAGCACTGAATAGTCAAGATTCACCATTATCTTTGGCCCATAAATAGCCCTCATGACATCATAAAAGCTCCTTGGATTGTTACCGTAAGTGTAAAACTGAATTTCATCTGCCTTCTTACTGAGCCAAGAATCTTGCATCTTTCTAATCTTTGCTTATACTTTACTTTTTAAATACTTTTTTATTTTTTCCCCAGTTACATGTCAAGATAATTTTTAGCATTCATTTTTACAAGATTTTGAGTTCCAAATTTTTCTCCCTCTTTTCTTTCCTCCCCTTCCTTCTTCCAAAAATGGTAGGCAATTTGATATAGGTTATACATGGACTGTCATGTAAAATATATTTCCATATTAGTCACAGTTGTAAAAGAAGGAATGGATCAAAAGGAAAAAACATGAAAAAGAATAAAGTGAAAAAATATGCTTCAATCTGTATACAGAGTCCATCATTTCTTTATCAGGATGGGAATAGCATTTTCCTTTGTGTGGTATTTGTACTTTGTCTTGGATCACTGTGTTGCTGACAAGAGCTGTGTCATTCATCACACAATGTTGCTGATACTGTATAACATGTTTTTCTGGTTCTGCTCATTTCACTTTGTAACAGTTCATACAAGTCTTTTAAGGTTTTTCTGGAATCTGCCTGCTCATCATTTCTTGTAGCACAATTGTATTCCATTTCATTCATATGCCACAGCTTGTTCAGCCATTCCCCATTTAATGGTCATCCCCTCAATTTCCAGTGTTTTGCCACAACAAAAAGAGCTACTATGAATAATTTTGCATGTGTAGGTCCTTTTCATTTTTTTATGATCTCTTTGGGATGCAGACCTAATAGTGTTATTTGCACTTTGTCTTTGATGGAATTTAATGCTGCCTTCTTAGAGATAGATGAATTATCTTGCTAGTAAACCTTGTTTTTTGTTTATCAGTTTCTGAATTTCTCCATCATTTTTGTCAAACCTATCTTGGTGCTTGTAGCATTCTGGCACAACTGAATAAATGAGATACTGTACACCAAATCTCTGAAAGCTATCCACTTCTTTTCTCCTCCTTTGCCAACTGTGTATTGGCTGAGCTTTTCCTCCAACTTAGCAATAAGCTGTTCATACTTAGAGAAACACTGTGTTGACACTAAGTCTTGTGGTGATTGTCTTGCTTTGGGGCTGCCACTTTTGTGGAATGCAGATATTTAGTTTGGAGAGGATAAGTCTATGACCAGTTCAGCACTCTGTGCTGCACATCACCTTTCTCACTCTTACATCCTATCTTGTCTTTTCTCCTTATAGTGACATAGTCTCTTAACTGTCAATGTTTGGTGTGAGTGTGCATCCATGAAATGTTATTGCATTTAGGTAAATGGAAAACAGTGTTGGTAATGAGAAGGTCATAAGAAGCACAAGTGTTCAGAGAACTATCCCTGTTCCCAACTCCGTTTCTCCCAGGACCTCCCTGCCAAATTGGATAGTCTGTGTCTACTCTGGCATTAAAGTCACCCGGAATTATAAGCTCGTCCTCTTTCAGCACATTGATGATGAGGGTCTCTAAGTCTTCATAACATTTAGGTCAGGATATGCCTGTGTAAGAGGAGACACCTGAGCTCAGCCTTGAAGGAAGATGGGGGTTTTAAGATATGAAGGTGAGGAGAGAATCTGTAATACTACCCTCAAGGTCTGTGATGCAAAGTTGTTATTATAGTCATATTAAATATAATTATGTCATAATATACAAATCTGTCATTATAATACTGTGTCATATATGATACTAGAGTGCATGTGGTATTATATTATGATACTGTATTATCCTATAATAAAAGCCTTATAAGCTTGAATAGTTAAAACCACACTAAGACTTTAAAGACACTTTGTATAATAAATAGTAATAATAATTTATTTATACCATGTCATATAATAATATAATACCACAATACAGTGTTATTACTGTAACACAACTCCTCTATGTATGTGGGTACCCACATTAGTATTTATGGCCTATCGCTTGTAGCTTGTAAGCCTGTTTGACTGTTGTTTCCACCCCTAAAGGGAAGCTCCTGGGGGCATAGAGTGCCAGGCATTCATCAAAGATGGCGACTGGTCACATCGAGTACTTGAAGCAGCTTCCAGAGGGCAGTTGTAGGTTCCATGCTTTTTAATTCTTGTAGCCTGGAACTCACAGAGAGAGCAAGTTTGAGCTCTGAGTTGGAAGGAAGTACACAGGATCTTCTTTGATCAAAAACTACCCAGTAACTGAGGGAATGGGTGGGGATGAGCTCAGATCTTGTTTGAGGCATCAGCCATGTCTTATCTGAATTTGGGAGCATCTGACTCTAGGAAAGTCATAGGATTTAGAGGTCACCTAATCAAACCCCCTGATTTTATGGAGAAGTAGACTGAAGCTCAGAAAAGCACAGTGTGGGTATTGAACGAGTGTTTGTTACATTCAATTAAATTGAACCAGCATTCTGAGAAATAATAGTGATGGTGGTCCAGATTCCTCCTCCTGTTTAATGTAACAAACATTTGTTGTTCAGTCTTTCAGTCACATCCAACTCTTTCTGACCCCATTTGGGGTTTTCTTAGCAAAGACACTGGAGGGGTTTGCCACGTCCTTCTCCAGCTCATTTTATAGCTGAGGAAACTGAGGCAAACAGGTTTAAGTGGCTTGCCCAGGGTCACACAGCTGGTAAGTGTTTGAGATCAGATTTGAACTCAGGTCTTCCTGACTCCAGGCCCAGCTCTCTATCCACAGAGTCACCTGGACCTTACTCTTGTCACTTGTACTGTTTGCCATCCGTCCATAAAAATGATTCAAGATTCTTTGAAAAGATAGAATAGAGACAACTCATTAATTATAAAGGTCAAATTAGGCGAGATATAGGGAGACTATGCTCCCCAAAGACTGGTAATGAAGGAACTGTAGCACAGAAACCACAGTGGAAAAAGATTTTCTAGAGATGATGAGCTTCTCCTAATCATCCTATTTACAGATGATGTCATTAGATTGTAAGCTCCTTGAGGGCAGGGGCTGTCTTTTGTGTAGCACAATGCCTGGTATATTAGTAAACACTTCATAAATGTGAATTGATGACATCAAGCTCTGCAACATTGTAGCGTGGCTTGGTAGAGATACACAGTCATTCAAAAGAATTTGACCTAGCCATCCACACAGGAAAAAACCAAGAATATGTGTTATTGAGATTATGACATGCAGTTAAAGGGATAACTTTTAGAGCTGGTCTGTGAGAGAGACAGATGCACACACACATAGAGACAGACAGAGATGGAGGCATACATACAGCATGTTTTGTATCGTTTATGCCGTTAAATAAATATAACAAATAACACAAATAGGGAAATGACATTGGGAGATGAGGGAATGCTTCGTGCAGAAGTTGGTATCTCAGCAGAGACTTGCAGGAAGATGTAAAGATTCTGAGAGAAAGTGTTGAGGAAAGAATGCATTTGAAGCATGGGTAACACATCATACAAATGCACAAAAGGTGGGAGATGGAACATTGAAGTCTGGAAACAGCTATTAGACCAGTTTGGATAGAATATAGGGTGTGTCTGACACAGCAACTTAGTGCGACCCTAAACAACTCACTTAACCCTATTTGCCTCAGTTTCCTCATATGTAAGCCAAGCTGAAGAAGGAAATGGTAAGCTGCTTCAGTGTATCTGTCAAGAAGAAAACCCCACTGGATTTTCAGGGGTCGCCCAGAGTCAGACAAGACTAAACAATGGAAAGGGTTGGGATCCTTAGCCTGCCAGAATTGCTGATTCACAGAGAACAGGAATACTGAATGCGCATCTTCTCTAGTTAGTCAAGAGTTAAGGACTGGTGAAGATAGGTTTTTGACCACCTATTCTGTGCCAGCTGCTGAAAACGAGACAAAAAGCCCAATTATCTCTCCATAGAGGACGATGGCTCATGTAACTCTACTTGTGTCCGGAGGTGGTCCAGGATCCTATCTCCCCATCCCCAGCCTGCTAGAATTTAGGTTGGTGTGGGAAAGCTCCATTGGAATCCATGCAGCAGAAAAAATCCCTTCTTGCTTCACTCTTTTGTTGCTTCCTCCAAGGGAGTTTGAATCTCGGGTTTGAATCTTGCTTTCAGATCTTACTTAGTGTAAAGCCAGTCAGCAGTAGATTCCTGAGAGAATGCTACTGTAAAGAGTTTTTAAGATTCGGATTACACGGTATTAGTGAACACTCTGTTTATTCCATTACAAATCTTTATTCAGTACAATGTTCACAGTTTCAACAGTTCACAATATTATATACAATCTTCAGAACAAGGAAAGTCTCAATATTATATCTT
>CM053595.1:288856926-288919199 GCA_028646575.1 Pseudocheirus occidentalis
CAGCCCCCCTGCTATCTGCAGGCCGAGGGCTCTGAAGCAGCCCAGTGGAAGCTGCTGCCGCTCCGTTCCTGCTGCTACAGCCGCCTCCCCCTGCTTCTTTGCCCTGGGAGCAGTTTGGCCTGACCCGCTCTTCTCCTCCCTGAGTTAGCAAAATCCACTGACCTTTCTCTTAGCCTTTTTGTCTTCTGGCCTGATAAATGTGGTAACTGTGCCTCCAGTGCAGCCAATCTGCTCTCCTATAGACGCGGCTCTCCGCCCGATGCCCCAGGGCTTGACCTCGCAGGTTTCAGCCACGGCTCCCAGACTGCTGAGAAGAGCCCCACCTGCCGAGCTGCCTGTAGCAACAGATGTGCTTTCTGTCTTGTGGAGGGTTTTGGAGCTTGAAAATCTGTTTAGCATCCCATTTTATGAGTTTTTTAGCGTGTTTGTGTGGGAGCTGTGGTGCTTTGCTGCTTCTACCTGCCATCTTGGTTCCGCCCCCCCTCCATGAATTTTCAAAGGTCCCTGTCAATGGCTCGGCAGTCGTATCTGCCAGTTTTTTTTCTAGTACCCTAGAATATCGTTCGTCTGTCCCAGACGACTAGGCTAGATAGATACTCTCTCACCATCTCCTTCCTTAACCTGGGTACCACCTCCTGTTTTTGCCCCAACACAAACAAAATGAAGGTCAAGTATGTCTTCTATATCTTTCAGTATCATCATCCCATCTTCTCTGAACAGTGCCCCTCTCCCTTTGCCCTTCTTCCCTGCCTTCCCCCAACATAGTTTTTAAAAACTTTATTGTTATCCTTAATTTTTCTCACCAGCCTCAGTTCATTCTATGCATTAGTGATATTTTTGGCCTCAGATTATTACTAGCTGTGTGATTCTGGGCAAGTCACTTCACCCTGTTTGCCTAAGTTTCCTTATTTGTAAAATGTGGTGGAGAAGGAAATGGCAGAGCATTCCAGTATCTTTGCCAAGAAAACCCCAGATGGGGTCATTAAGAGTTGGACAGGACTGAAACAACTGAATGACAATACTTTTCTTGGCACATTTTGGTCTTCTTCTGATGCCTTGTCATAGGAACTTGGGTTTGGAGCTAACTGTGACCTTATAGGTTATTTGGTCCAACCCTTTCATTCTGTAGGAGGTCCAGAGAGGTTGTCAGTTAGCATCTTTAAAGCACCTACTATGTACCAGGCATTCTGATAAGCCCTGGGGATACACAGAAAAGAAAAAACCCCAATTCCCCCAAACCATACCGAAACACCAGTCCCTATTTTCAAGGCACTCACAGTCTAATGGGGGACTTGCCCAAAGTCATTCAGGTAGTAAGAAAGAGAGCCAGGAGTTGAACCCAAGTACTTTGACTCTGATTTCAACCCCCCTTTACTGTACCATGGTGTTTCTGATCTTGCTCCCTTCTTTTGCACACGCCTTTCAAAATTGAAGCTGTTCAGTGAACTCCCCTGTATATTTACTTCAGTCTCTTTAGACAGCTCTCTCTTTCCCTCCTCATCAGAACTTTTTCTCCTAGTATCTTGAGAATTTCATTTTTGAGAATTTTTCCATCACTTCTGAGTTGCTTGCCCCTGTAGAGTTTTAGGTTATACAGTTCTGACTATTCTTTCTCTGAAATCTTTGAAATCTGCTTTCCTCAAAGCTAAGCTGCCTGCCTGACTCCTCAGCTGTGTTCTCTTTATCATAAAATTTCATATTGAGCAGTTACTTCCTCTCAAGTTTCTCATGCTTTTGCTATGACACTTGTAGAAAACTCCCTCTTGGACATTCCCTCAATTTGCATCTCCACTTGTGGTTGGTGATTCCCAGAGGGATTAGATGGCCTTGGAGATCTCTTATAGTACTATATCTCTGATGCTATGAAAATTTCCACATCATCAATCAGTTCTTGCTTATTTGTAAGAATTAGATGCAGAAGAGAATTTTCCCCTGTTGGTTTTCTCTTCTCTTGAAGAATGAAATTATCATTAAGACAAGTTAAGAAACTATTAGGCACTCTAGTTTTGGCAGAGACAGATCTCCAGAGGATGTTCAGCTAATTAGACTTCCCCATTACTGCTGTGATTATGTGGGTGGCAGACTTGTGATCTATTTACTAAACTTATAATTTCTCTTTCTGGAGGGGAGGCATGAGAGAGGTCTGTGTTGAACTTCTATGACAATATAACTTGTCTTTTGCCTCCACTGATCTTCACCCAATTACTGTCCACATCCCCTCCTCACACCCCACCCCCCCCACCCCAGCCTGGCTTGTGGATTTCTTTACACAAATATATTTCCTTAATGTACAATGATAATTATACTGTGTTTCCTTTTATCTATGTTTCTTTTGATATTTTTTTGGGGGAGGGGCAACTGGAGTTAATTGGGGTTAAGTCCAAGGTCACACGGTGAGTTTTTTGTGTTGTGTCTGAGGCTCATTTGAACTCAGGTTCTCCTGACTCCAGGGCCGGTATTCTATTCACTGTACCACCTAGCTGCCCCATCTATGTTTTTTTGAATAAGAAATCATTTCAGTACCATATTCTAGTCATAGTCTCATTCTGTCAAGTCTCAGTAATAACTATGATGTCAATGTTGCCTCATTGTGTCAAGCGCCTTGGTTTCACCCCTCCCCCCCAGTCTTTGCACTTGTGTAAAGACATCTGAGGCCTTGGACTTTATTATTGATTTTTCCCTTGGATTTTGTCTTTTGTAAATTTCTGAATGTCTCCCTTGCTCTTCTTCTATACTCTACGAGAGCTAACTTGGTCAGTCAGTAAACAAATATGCAGTAAGCCCCTGCCATGTACCAGCTACTCTGCTAAGCTTTGGGGGTACAAAAGAAGATAAGGTAATTCTTGTTCTCAGGGAATTCCCAGCGTAATGGGGAGGCAACATGTAAACAAGTATGTGTAAAGAAAGTCTCTACAGGAAAAATGGGAGATAATTGCAGAAAGATGGTATTAATATCAATTAATGAGGATCAGGAAGAGTTTCTTATAGAAAGTGGGATTTCAGCTGGGATTTGAAGGAAGCTAGGGAGCATACGTGAGGAGGGAAAGAGTCCCATGTGTGGGGCATTGCCAGTGAAAAGTCTCAGAGTTGGGAGGTGCAACTGGGAACAGCAAGGTCAGTGTGACTGGGGAGGGGGGCAAGCATAAGAAAATTGGAAAAGTGGAAGACTTTAAAAGGCCAATTAAAGAATTTTCTATTCTGAAGGTAATAGGGAGCCATGGGAATTTATTGAATAGGGTGTGTGTGTGTGTGTGTGTGTGCGTGCGTGTGCACACGCACGCATGTGTGAGAGACCTGGTCATGTACTTTAGAAGATAATTTTGACTTTTGAGTGGATGATAGATTGAAATGGGGAGAGACTTAAGGCGAGGATATCAACCAGCAGGGTAGTGCAGTAGTCAGAGGATGAGGTAATGAGGACCTGCACCACGGTGCTGAACGTCAGAGGAGGGAGTGTAAGCAAGAGATGTCATTAAGATGACATCAATGGGCCTTGGCAACAGGGAGGGTGAGAGTCAAGTGTCAAAGGCTCAGATATTGAGCCTGGATGACTGGGAGGATGGTAGTGTCCTTAATAGTAATAAGGAAGTTTGGAGGAAGAGAAGGTTTGGGGGAAAAGGGGGTTAATTTTTGGACATATTGAATTTAAGATGGTTAGAGGACATCAAGTTCGAGATGACCAATAAGCAGTTTGAGATGGAGGGAAGAAGAAGAAATCCTTAGTGAAGAATAAGCCTAAATTTTCTTTGTGAAATATTAGACAAGCTTCTTAGCCAAGAGGGCAGAGGAAGGAGCTATGAGAGGTTTGAGGAGGGATGAAAAAGCTTGTGGTGAGATAGTGAGTCATTTAGGGAAGGCTAAATGGATTACCTTGCTTTCATAAGGGCCTAGTTGAGATTAGGTACCATAAACTTGTGGTGGATCCAGTCATCATGGTTTCATAATTTTCTCTAGCTTCTTTTGGTGAAATGTTAGTAAGAGTAGAGGCAGTGGATGGTGGGGATAATCCAGGCTTGACGTTTGACAGGACAAGATTAGTAATAGGATAAGAGGACAAGGGACTCAAAAGAAGTAGTCAGTGTTGAGTTGGACTCTGAGGGGTCAAGATGAGACGTGAGGACAGTGTAGCCAGTCCAGAGGTGATGACTTGGGAAAGAATTTAGAGGTGAAAGGATTGGAGGTTATATTGAGGATTAAGTGAGGGATCTGGGGTTGTAAGGTGGAGGGAGATGTAGAGTAACGGTAGAACGACATCAGAGAAGGACATTTCAGAGTTCATAAACATGGAGGTGTGTATTTGTGATGGCAAGGTCAAAGGTCTGACCATATCTAAGGCCACGACCATGTGTGTAGCTGAGGTGGAGTGGAAAGGTAGGACATGGGAAGCGAGTAACTTGAGGAACTGGAAAGTTTGGGTTTTTGAAGGAATATTGAAAGGAAAGTTGAAGTCATCTAGTATGAGGGCAGGACTGGTTGAGGAGAGAAAGACTGTAAGCCAGGTACTGAACTCATTGAGGAAAGAAGGGGAATATCAGGGAGGCCAGTAGACAACAGTGACCAGAATATTGATTGGGTAGTAGATATGGAGTGAGTGAACCTCACAAGAAGAGAGGTGGAGGGCAAGCTTAGAAGTGGGGATCAAGGGGTATTCTAACTCCCCAACCTTGACCAGCGAGTTGGGGAGTAGGGGTAGGGAACATGAATGAAAGTGTAACCAGTGTCATTAGGAGGGAGCCAAATGGAAAGGAAAATATCAGAAATGAAAGAAAATTTGTTACCAATGGAGCATCATTCCAAAGAGTGTATGAAAGTAGTAGCACTGAAGTAGGATATTAGGTAGGGAGCAGGTTGTTCTAGAAGCCACAGCGGTGTACTGGAGTAGGCTTGACCATCTAGAGCTGATTGTTAAATTTGCATCTTGAGCATTTATATTTTGAAAATCAGAAAATGCTACAAATCAGGACTTGATTTTTTTGTTTTGACTTAAAAAAACTGATGGAGAAAATGTTAATAATGCAAATTAAATCTCGTGAAAAATTCATACACATACCCCTAGTCGAGTGGGATGAGGATAAGGGTATAGTCAATGGAGGGTGGAGAATGGGCTTTAAATATACACAGCCAGGTTTTTCGTTCTCTCTTTGCTTTCAGTTTAAAGATTTCTTAGAAAAGCAAGTACATTCTTCAGAAAATCTTCAATAATGTTTGTTATTCTAATATCACTTCCATTTCTGAATGCATCCCTTCTCTTTCCCCTTCCTCTACTAAGTAAACTATTCCTTATAGCAGAAAAAAAAAGTCAGAGATGGGGAAGAATTCAGCAAAACTAACCAGTTCATTGATTGTCTGATAGTACATGCACAGGATATTTTACATTCATGGTAAAGCCATCTCTGTAACGTAGGGAGTGAGGAGCATTTTCTCATTTCTTCTCTGGGGATGTGCACTGTCATTATAATTGGGCAATGTCCAGTTTCAAGAGTTTGTTTGGATATTGTTCTTTTCATTTACACCGTTGTCCTCATAGTGAATAGTAGTATTTTCCTGACTCTGCTTACCTGACATATTTATATATGTCTTTCCATGCTTTTCTAAATTCTTATATTCTTTTTTTCTTAGAGGATGATAATATTCCACTAGATTCTTGTCACTCAATTTATTTTAGCCATTTGTCAGTTGGTAGGAATCTACTTCGTTTCCTGTTCTTTGCTACCACAAAAAAATGCCGTTGCAAATATTTTGGGGGTACGTGGAGCTTTTCTTTCTGTCTTTAACCTCTTTGGAGAATATACCTAGCAGTGGGGTGGATGTCTGGGTCAAATGGTACGGACATTTTAGTCACCTTCTTAGCATAATTCCAAATTGTTTTCCAGTGTGGTCCCATCAATTCACAATTCCACCAAGAGTGTATTAGTATGCTTATTTTCATGCAACTCCTCCAACATTGACGATGACCATCTTTTGACTTTTTTTGGCCAATTTGCTGGGCTTGAGTTATAACCTCAGAGTTTTAAAAATTTGTTATTGCTTTTATTATTAGCAATTTGGAACAGTTTTTCAAATTGGTAATAGTTTGCAGATCCTCTTTTGAGAACTGTTCATACCCTTTGGTCTTTGGTTGTGGTCTTAAATATTTGTTAGTTGTTTACATGTTTTAGATAGCTGATCCTTATCAGAGATATTTGCTGAAGAGATTTTTTTTTTCTCTCTGAATCAACTCCTTTTCTTCTTAGCCTAGTTGCACTGATTTTGTTAGTGCAAAGGCTTTTGTTTCATTCTTTCATTTATTTAAAAAATATGTCATCAATTTATTATTTATTTTCAACATTTCTTCTTTTAAAATTTTGAGTTCCTAATTCCCTCCCTCCTTTCCACTCCCTCCCCAATGCACTGAAAAACTAAGCAATATGTTATCAATTATAATGTGAAATCATGCAAAACATATTTCCATAGCAGCCATATTTTTATTTTTAAAAAGCAAGAAAAATAAAGTAAGAAAATTATCCATTAATTTGCACTCAGAGTTCATCAGTTCTCTCTCTGGAGGTGGATGGCATTTTTTTTTGTTGTTGATCTCTCAGAGTCATGACCAGTTCTAATTTTTAAGAAATTTTTTTAGTGAGATTTTGGATCACTTTTTTTCTGCTTGGCCAATTCTGCTTTTTAAGGAGTTTTTTTCTTCAGTGAATTTTTGTGCCTCTTTTACCAACCTGTTAACTTTTTTCATAATTTTCTTGCATCACTCTAATTTTTCCCCCCAATTTTTCCTCTACTACTCTTACCTTTTTTTGTAACTCTTTGAGGAATTCTTGTTGGGCTTGGATCCAGTTAGCATTTTTTTGAGGCTTTGTTTGAAGCTGTTTTCATATTATTTTCTTCTTCTGTGGCATGTCCTGGTCTTCCTTGCCACATGTTCAATTTTTTTTTAGTTAATTGCTCATTTTTTCAGCCTATTTCTTGACTTTGAACTATATGTTAGAGTTGGACTCTGTACAACTTGGGGTGGGGATGTACTGTTCCAAACTTTAGACTTTTTTGTGTTGTTATTTTCAGAGCTATTCCTGGGGGTCTGCAAGTTTTTGATGTTTCTGAGGTGATGTGATCTTGGGAGAAGTAAGGTCACTTTTTTCCTGGTCTGTTCTCTGGTCTTTACTCAGGAAGTACCCCTGCTTTCCTGCAGTCACAAGCTCTGGCATTCTCTTTGCCTTGAAACTGTGACCAGAACTCTATTGTGACTGACTCCTAGTGCTCCCCTTCACCCTGGAACTGGGACTCAGACCTGAATATGGGCAATAGAGTTGTCAATCAGTGCCAGCAAAGGGTTCCCTATAACCTCTTTCTTTTTAAAGCATTCTTTTCCTCATTGACATTTTGGACCTCTTTTGCTATTTGAGTTAGTCTATTTTTTAAGGTGTTATTTTCTTTAGTATTTTTTGGGGTCTCCTTTATTAGGCTGTTGACTTGATTTCCATGATTTTCTTACATCATTCTCATTTCTCTTTCCAATTTTTCTTCTACTTCTATTATACTTGATTTTCAAAAATCCTTCTTGATCTCCTCCATGGTCTATAACCAGTTTATATTTTTCTTGGAGGCTTTTGATGCAGGAGTTCTGACTTTGCTGTCTTACTCCCACTCTATGCCTTGATCCTTTTTGTCCCCCCAAAAGGATTCTGTAGTCTGTTTGTGTTTCCTGTGCTTGCTCGTATTGCCAGCCAATTACTTGGCTTTTGAGTTCTTTTCCATGGTAGAACTCTGCTTCCAGACTCCAGAGAGCTATGTCCCAAATTGCTAGGGTTTTTGCAGCTGCCAGAGATATTAGTTGGGTGCCTTCTCTACAACCCCCACATGCTCTGGCTCACTAGTCACACATCCCAGGACCACCATCCAAGACCGCAATCTGGATCTAAGCAGGTCAAAGCAAGAGTGATTGCCCTCTGAATGGTGGCTTGGTCCCCCTACAATCTGCAGGCTCGGAGTTCTGAAGCAGCCATGTGGAGGTGGCTGCATGGCTGCCGTGTCTCTGCTGCCTCTCGCTCCAGAGGTAGCAGCCAGACTGCACTTCCCCTGTTTGAACAAAGTTCCACACTGACCTTTTACTTTGTCTTTGGCATTTGTGGATTGAGAAGTCTGGAAACTGCTACAGCTGCTGGTGATCCACTCTCCCAAAGTCTGCTCCAGCCATGGCTGGTTGGGGATGCCCTGGGGCTAAAACTGTGGCTCAGTCGGGACTGCTCTCGGTTCCCAGCATGCTGCCACAGACCCTTCCTGCCTGCCTGCCGGGTTTCCTTCAGCAGGAGATTTGTTTCTCTCTGTCACTTTGTGGGTTCTATAGCTCTAAAGTTTGATTAGAGTAATTTTTTACATGTATTGGAGGAGGTGGAAGCTGGAGCCCCGCAGAACCTGTTTCTACTCTGCCATCTTGTCTCATCTCCCCTCCCCCAACCTCTTTCTGACCAGTTTTCCAACCCCCTTACCGTCTCTGGGCTGAGAGCTCCAGACAGATGTCACAAACTTCTTCTAACCTCCTAAATTTTCTTAGGCTGGAATTATGTCTCACTCTGATCTTTGGAAAATTTGATTTGAGACATTATTTTATAGTGGTGTGGAGGGGCTATTGAGGATTAAGTAGCTTTGATTATGTTAATATTAAGTCTATTTGAATTTATTATGATATATGGTATAAGGTGTTGGTCCGAACCTAATTTCAGACAAATACATTTTTACTAGCCCTCATTAGGTTTGCTCTATGTTTGACTTGGGCAACTGGGTGCTGCCATCGTGGATAGAGTGTCTGGCTTGGAGTCAGGAAGACTCGTCTTCCTGAATTCAAATCTGGCCTCAGACTCTTCCTAGCTGTGTGACCCTGGGCAAGTCACTTAACTCATTTTGCCTCAGCTTCCTCATCTGGAAAATGAGCTGGAAAAGGAAATGGCAAACCAGTCCAAGAAAACCCCAAATGGGGTCACAGAGAGCCAGGCACAACTGAAATACGACTTAACAAAAAACAATCTCGGACTTAGGACTATCCATGTAGAATGGGAAGGGACCTTAGAGGTCACTGAATTTGACCCCCTTATTTTATTTTATTTTATTTTATTTTATTTATTTATTTATTTATTTATTTTTGCTTTTTGGAGGGCAGTTGGGGTTAAGTGACTTGCCCAAGGTCACACGGCTCGTGTTTTGTGTTAAGTGTCTGAGGCCGGATTTGAACTCAGGTACTCCTGACTCCAGGGCCGGTGCTCTATTCACTGCGCCACCTAGCCACCCCAGACCCCCTTATTTTAAAGTGCAATAGTACCTAGTGCTGCAAGACCTGAGTTCGATTCTTCCCTCATACAGTAGCTGTAGGACCCTGGGTAAATCACTTTAATTTCTTCAAACTGGGGACAATAATAACACCTACCTCAGAGGGTTGTGGGGAGGATCCAGCGAGATCACATTTGTTAGAATAGTTTGCATACTAAGGTCTAATCAATGCTAGCTATTATTATTATATGTTATAGGAAGCTGAGGTTGAGAGAAATTAAGTCACTTGCTCAAGGTCACACAGCCAACAAGTGTCAGAGGCAGGGGTGGGGACCCTATGGCCTCGAGGCCACATGTGGCCCTCTAGGTCCTCAAGTGCGGCCCTTTGACTGAATCCAAGCTTCACAGAACAAATCCCAAACACATCTCACCTTGGTTTCTTCTCTCCTTACCTCTTTCCCAATGGGATACTGCATAGGCTGCGGGGCCTGGAGCAGGAAGACCCAAGTTCAAATTTGGCCTCAGATGCTTATCAACTCTGTGACCCTGGTCAAGTCACTTCACTCCATTTTCCTCAGTTCCTTGAACTGTAAATTGGGGATAATAACAGCATCTGCTCTTGCAGGATTGGTGGGAGGGTAAATGAGATATTTGTAAAGCATCTAGCCCAGTACTTGGCACATAGTAGCCGCTCTATAAATGCTCCTTCCCCTTCTTGTCACCATCCTAGAGCACTCAGCAGCGTGCTCTGTAAACCTTAGGTGCTTGATGGATGTAGTTGCCCCACAGGCCAACTGCTCTTATGTAATATGTTCCTTTCCTCTTTTCTCTCCCCAGAACAGACTTAACACCGAGCAGCTGTAAAAGGAGAAACTTAAAACCTCCAGCAGATTTTGACTGGACTCTGGGAGGCTGGAGGGATCCTGTCTACTCTCCTGGACCAGAACACCAGTTTGCCTGGCTGGGGCCGGCCTTTCCTGCTGAGGAAGGCCGAAGGCTAGGATGTGCAGCTGGGGCCAAGGGCAGCCCACGCAGAGGAGGAGATCAGGGTAGAAGCAGTTCACAGCAGGCCCCCGCCGTTCCCCGACACCCCCCTGCTCCTGCCCCCCTGACCTTTTTTGGGACCGTTATCTGGATTTTTGCCTCTCTCTTGGCAGGAGCTTTGTGCTTGCCTGTGAGGAGACTAGCCATGTAAGCTAAACCCCTTTCTTCTTGGCATTCTGGCCAGTGGGGGGAGAGGCTGCCTTCGCTCACCGCCTGGACCCAGCTGACCAACATGCCCCGTGGTGGATACCTAAGTCTTTGTGAGTAGGATGGCCTGGGCCCAGAGCCAGCCAAAATTCTGATTAAGCCAGGGGCCAATGGTAACCATGGTACCCGTGGCACTCTGGGGTTGTTGTTGGTTTTTTTTTAAACATATGTGAAGCTGAGACACTTAACCCTTGGCTCCACCCTGGACAGCCTGTGCGCTTTCTGCCTGAGAACCGTCCTTGGTTGGAGCCTCGTGTTTGTTGGTGGGGGGTGGGGGTGGGGAAAGGGTAGCAGTGAGGGCTCAAAGTCTGGGTGTGGGGCATTTCCTGGGATGATGCTTGGGGATGGCTGGAAAGGATTCAGTGAGATCAGGACGGAGCATCTGCCTTCTGTTTGTAGCAGTGGAGAAAAAAAGGGAGAGAGGTTGGCAGGGAGGGCATTTCTAGTCTCCCCGGGGGTTACTGGTTGAGGGTATCTCTTTGGAAAATAATTATCTTTTAAAAAAAAAGATTATCTAACAGTGTCCCACCCCTTCCCAAATGCACATTTTTTCAGAGTATTCCAGTGTTTCATGAAGGCAGAACCTGTCGTGAAGACATTCTGACATATTTAGGACATGGCACATTCTTCCTTTTTCTCTGTGAAGAAGGACAGAAATAGGACATAGCAATCATGCCTGTATATGTTGTTCAGTGTGAGGTTCATTTTTAGCATTGATGATACTAAGTAGAATCAAAATGGCAAGGATTAATTAAGAAGACTAACCAGGAGCAGCCAGGTGGCACTGTGAATAGAGCACCAGCCCTGGTGTCTGGATCTGGCCTCAGACACTTAACACTTCCTACCTGTGTGACCTTGGGCAAGTCACTTTACCCCAGTTTCCCTGCCTTTCCCTTCCCTTTTCTTCTTTTTTTTAGTACAGGTTCCTCATTTTATTTTTTTAAAAGCTCAACATTTTAAAATTTTATTTTTAGTTTTTAACATTCAGTTCCACAAACTTTTGAGTTTTGTGTTTTCTTTCCCTCCTCTTCTCTCCTCCCCAAGATGGCATGCAAACATCAGATTTTACATATACATTCCCATTAAACATATTTTCACATTAATCATGTTGTAAAGAAGAATTATAACCCATGGAATGAATCACGAGGAAGAAGAAACAAAAAGAGAGAGAGAGCAAGTAGTAGGCTTCCATCTGCATTCAGATTTCATAATTTTTTCTCTAGATGTGGATAGCATTTTCAATCATGGGCCTTTTGGAGTTTTCTTAAAACCTTGCATTGCTGAAAAGAGCTAAGTCTAACAAAGTCAGTCATCACACAATGTGGCTTTTACTGTGTACGATGTTCTCTTGGTTCTGCTCACTTCACTCAGCATCAGTTCATATAAGTCTTTTGAGGTTTTTCTGAAGTCTACCTATTCATCACTTCTTATAGCATAATAGTATTCTATTACATTCATATACCACAACTGATAGGCACCCCCTCCATTTCTAATTTTTGGCTACCACAAAAAGAGCTGCTATAATATTTTTGTACATGTGGGTCCTTTTCCCATTTTTATGATCTCTTTGGGATACAGCCTTAGAAGTGGTATTGCTCGGTCAAAGAGTATGCACATTTTTATTGCTCTTTGGGCATAAGTCTTAGGATTTTTTCTATTGGAAACTCCACAGAGCCAGAGGAGAAGCAATAACAGTGAACCTGACATGCAAGTAGCTCCTGAACATTTGCACAGAGTTTCTGAATGCCTGGCCAATGACACCTCAGGCTGAAAGTGATTGGGTATCCCATTTTAGTGCAGTCTCTTTTTCCTGATGGCAGTATTGGGGTGGTGGATATAGCAGCAGGCTTGGAGTCAGGAACAATTGGGTTCCAGTGCAACCCCTGGTGTATATTAGCATATGTGACCAGGAATATGGCACTCAACCTCTCAGTGGTTCCCCCCCCCCAAAAAAAAATTTCTCAAATTATAGGTTACAGATCAGTTACCACTCTACCAAAGGGGAAGGGCTTTCTATAACAGGAATTCCCCTCATTGATGAGATTGTAGGTCTAGAACCCTTCCCCTCCAAAAAAATCTTTTGCCTCCTATCTAGAATAGCAATACTGAATGCCAGCTCCCTTTCCATTTTGTTAATCAGGATGCCTTCAGCCTGGACAAAGGAGGGGGATGCCTGTGGTTTGACGTCTCTTAAATTGAAGGTTGGCTATGGAGCAGGAGGGCCCTTTCCCACACCCCCCTCCCCACCACGGCAGAAAAGCTGAGAGGTCAGGATTGTAGAGAGCTGGTGGTGGGGGCCAGTCAGTGCCTTACATATTAGCTCTGGTTTCCTAGCTTCCCGAGGGTTGAGGGCTAATGAGATCAGGGGCCAGAGCAGCAGCCATCCTACCCATGATTCATCATTTCCCTTTTCATTTCTTAAGGCAGTGACTATATAGGAACAGATCTCTAATTAGCAATTATGTTTTCTGTACCTGCCCAATACATCTACTGGCATTTCAGTGGCCTCAAGGCAGCATTACATATCCGAAGGCCTGAGAGTGATGGGCTATCTGCCCTCGTTTCTGGGAAACGTTCATATGTAGGTCATGGATCAATTAGTCAAAAAGTTGATTGAGGCTGGTGCCAGCTGGTGACTGGCACCCTGCAGGGTGCTGGGGTGAGGGAGGGTGGGGACATTCACAAACGTGGCTCCATTCACTGCTCTTCTGGCCCTGTTTTTTTTGGAAAAAGGGGTCATTTGCTGAAATATTCCAGACTGATGGACGTACCTTCCCCCCAAAGTCCTTGAAATAACTTTAAGAGATAGAATGATGACTTTGAAAGATCAGTGTTTGACAGACTTGTAGAAAATAAAAATTGGGGAAGGAATTAATCATTTAACAAATAAACTTGAGAAAATTGAGTTTGATAGGAAAAGGATTTGAACCCACCTCATATATCCCGCTGAATTCCCGCTGAATTCCCGCTGAATGAGAGACTTCTTCTCAAGAGACTCTACTCGCAAAAAAAGAAACTCTGGAAAAATAGAATAAATTAACTTACCCTATTCTAAGCTGAGTTCGTATTTTTCTGTTCTTAATTACATTAAAATTAGACTTTTTTGGATAATAAACTAATAAAGAGCAAATAGTGAATTGGGAAAAATGTGAGAGATTGAAAACTTCACATCTTAAATCAGGGACGTTAAATGATGTGTGCCTCAAGGGACAGGGAGAATACGGATGGACGAAGGGAAAGGCAGAAAGGGTACTGAAGCATGGTGGAGGGTGCTGATGAAGAAATAGGAGGAAATCTGCTTGCCTGGGACTTGGGACATGGAGAAACAAATCATGGCTCAAATTTTTATTGGCGAATCATCAATCGGGCCCTGTATTCTAAGTTCTGAGCTGTGTGATATGGATGAATAAAACATTTGTTAAGTGCTTTTTTCTGGCACTGGAGATACAACTAGAAAAGCAAGACAGATAATACCTGGGGAAGACAACACAGAGAAAGTTTCAGCTGCAAGTCAGATGGAAAGGTCCCATGACGTAGACATAGGAGGTCAGAGAAGGGGCCAGTCCATGGCGGATTGAGTAGAATCACAAGACTATTAGAAGCAGGAGGGACCTTAGAGGTCATCTCCTCTTTTGGAGCCTCCTTAAGTTAGATTAGGGAGCAATGCATGGTAGATAGTGCTCTGGCCTTGGAGACACAGAGATAAGGGTTCAAATCTTGTCTAATACTGTGTGATGAAGGCGTGTCATTTAACTTCTCTGACCCTGTTTCCTCATTTGCAAAATGGAGATTATAGTAATAACATATAGGGTTATTGTGAAAAGACCATATGAATGTCAGCAGTTATTAAAACATAGGAGGAAACAGAGGGCCGAGAAGTGAAATAATTTGCTAATGAATTAGGGGCAGAGATGGGAGTAGACCCCTGGGTCTCCTGATTCTCCTTCTTGTTTCCTAGCCAAATGGTGCCTATTCTCCAAGGCACCACTCAAGTAGAGTCTTCTCCCAGAATCCTCCTCTGATGACTCTGGGAACCATTGACATCATCATGGGTCCTTTTGTCTTCTAGCTCCTTCCTACCTTTCCATTCTTCCTTTCACTCACCTGCAGTGCAGAGACATTAGCTCTTTGCTCTTCCTCAAACCGGATATTCCACCTACCCACTCAAAGTATTTTTAATGGTTATCCCCTTCTCTGTCTGGATCACTCTCCCTCCTCATCTCTATTTCTTGGCTTCCCTGGTTTTAAGTCCCAGGTAAAATCCCACCTTCTGTAAGAAAACTTTCCCTGGTTCTCCCTGATCTTAGTGCCTTCCTCCTGTGGATCATTAACAAATTATCCTGTGTGTAGCTTGTTTGCACATTGTCTCCCTGTTAGACTGTGACCTCCTTCAGGGTAGGAACTTTGTTTTTCCTTTTTTATGTGCCTGGCACATAGTAGGTGCTTGTTGACTGACCATCAGGGAAAATAAATAGGGAAAAGCAGATCATATTCATCTCTTAAAAGTGGGGCTGAGGGAGCCACCCAGTTGCTGAAAAGGGTTTTTCTGCTGGCTTCAGAAAAGCTTGATAAATCACATCCCTCTCACATAATGCAGGAAGCCTTTCTCGGACTCATAATGACCCCCAGTGGTAAAGCTTGAGAAGTTTTCAGGGTTTGGCAGATTATACTTTGGAGAAAAAAGCCCAAACCTCCAAAAAACCCCAACCAAAGCCATTGGTAGTGGTTCCTTAAAAGCCCCTACATGGTGTGGTGGAGTGAAGTCAGGAAAACTTGAGTTCAAATCTTCCTTTAGACGTTAACTAGCAGCATAACTCCGGGCAAGTCATCACTTAATGGCTCAGCTTCACTTTCTTCATTTCTCAAATGGGGCTAATAATACTGATTTCACAGGACTTTAAGGGTCAAGTGATGCAATCGATGTAAAGCACTTTGTGAACCATAAAATGCTATATAAATGCTAGCTCTTCTTCATTAACATATCAGAGAAGAGAGACATGACAAGTCACTGTCTTACAGTCATGAGTCTCATATTAGTGTGGAACTTTAAAAGGGCTAGCTCTGATAACTTATGGGATTTGTCCTTCTACGGGTCTCCCAGGGTATTAATTTTCATAGATTCATTCAACAAACATTGATTCTGCCCTCACTATACACCAGGTACTGTGTTTGGTGTTGAGTATACAGAGACAAAAATGAAACAGGTCCTTTCCTCAGAGAGCTTATATTCTGTTGGGGGAACCAATATATACAGAGATAAATAAATTCAAAATGTCTGCCAGGTAAATACAGAGTAACTGCAGAGAGCTTGGGGGGAGTGGTAGTGAAGGCCAGTGGTGTAGGCCTCATTTCGGGTGACCCAAAGGCAGGGAGAACGGGGTCTCCAAGCCCTGCATCTAGGGAGGGAGGTTGCTATCAACAGGAAAACTTTTGGAACTCAATGGGGTAGAGGTAGCAAAGAATAAGCTCTGGGGCAGATAAAGGGAGCAAAGTTATCCGCCTAAAGGAAGGCGGATAAATATGGTCAGATTTGGGGGGTAAAACTAGGGCAGAAATCTGTGTATAGAAATAGAAAAGAGGTCACAAATGACGAAAAATGAAAGCTAGGGACCAGTCTACAACTTACAAATAGATATTTGGGGTTGGTTATTTTGTCCAGTCATGTCTGACTCTTTGTGACTCCATTTGGGGTTCTCTTGGCAGAGATACTGGAGTGGTTTGCCATTTCCTTCTCTGGCTCATTTTACAGATGAGGAAACTGAGGCAGACAGGGTTGAGTGACAGGGTCACACAGCTAGTAAGTGTCTGAGGACAGATTTGAATTTAGGAAGACGAGTCTTCCTATTTTAAAGCCCAGTGCTCTGTGCACTATGGTACCACCTAGCTGCCCTAGGTGGGGTGGGTTACTTGAGTGATGATTTGGAAACCACTGGATACGGGCACTTTCCCCCATCCCACACTGGCCTGTCCTGGTGCTGAAAATTCTACCATTAGATTCATTCATTCCACACCTGCTGCCTCCCCCCAACCTCTGCCCCATAAAAACACATTTATTGCTAAGAAGACATTATTTGTTAAGACCTTAGTGGGGAGTTTGCCGATTAGACCCCGGGGACAGGGAAGAACAGTAATGGGGTGAAAGAGGATTACTGTAGACACAAAGACCTTCCCCCATTTTGCTGAGGACCAGCCCTGCCAAGAGGGCTCTCAGAGTATCAGTACCAGCCTTGTGAAATCTTAGGCTTCAGAGGTTCTTCTCATAGGTTTGCTTAGATGGAACATGAGCCATGGGATAAAGAAGGAAATGGCCGTGAGTAAGCCAACAGGTCACTGGTAAGGCTGAAGCTAGACCTTCCTTCTGCTGACTCCCATCCTGCACAGACTTGGAAAGTGATCATGTCCAGCCTCGAGGCAAAGTTACTAGGAGTCTGGTGCTAGGGAAGGGGTCTATCCCTCTTCCTTCACTGGGGTAGAGTAGAGGTGCCACTGTGTTGATGAGAACAATAGTCTCCTTAAAACTGAGTTTCTACCTTACAAACCTATAAGTTAAAAGTGGCTGGGGGAAGGAAGGCAGTATAGACTCTCAGGTGAACCAGTTAATGTCTACGCAGTTGTGCCTAGTGTGATTTGCCTTGGTGGCTAGAAACTAGGCAAAGCCACCTTTAGAGAGACAAACAGAACTGCCAGCATCTATGGTCCGGAATCTGCAGCCGATGAGTGTGTGTGTCCCCAGCACTTCAGCGATAGTGAAGAAAGTGCTGATCCTGGAATCTTAAGATGGGGGTTCAAATCCCTTTTCTGACGCTTGCTAGATATAAGGATCATAAACCAAGTCTCTTAATTCTCCCAAGTATCAGTTTCTTCCCCTCTAAAATGAGATAATAGAACTTGTGGCGTCTACCTCATAGGACTGGTGAAAGCTCAAAAAAGACAGCAATGAAGAAGGGAAGAAACATTTATAAAGCACCTACTGTGTGCCAGGCTCTGTATTAAGTGCTTTACAGCTCTGATCTCTTGATTCTCACAACTCTGTGAGCAAGATGCCGTCATTCTCCTGTTGTACAGTCACTAAGGAGCAGAGGTTAAATGACTTAGCAGGATCACACCCGTAGGAAATGTCTGAGGCCGATGCGACCGTGGGTCTTCTTGACTCCAGGCTCAGTGCTCTATTCACTGTGCTGCCCAGACGCCCCAGTGTAGGGAGAGTGACTGAATGTAAATCATCATCATTGTTATAATTACTCCCTGGCATTCGGGTTGAGACTAGATCCCAGAGACCCTCCCCAAGACTCTCTGCATTGCCAGGAGCGTCTGGAAGCAGAGCAGACATTTGAAGGGACTAACCTTCCTCTCAGTTTCCCTCTGCTTGTGGTTTGCAGATCTGTGGTTTTGCCTTGGCCCTGCTGTGGGGAGTGAGGGCCTGGAGGCCCAGACCAAAGAGTGTGCCATCACAGGGAGCCTCCGAGACAAGCTGCAGTACAGGAATAGGCTCCGGTATATGGTGAGTCTGTGGGTCTAACCCATTCTCTCTGTGAGCAGCTCCCCAGGCACCAAGGGCCCTGACCTGAGTGGAGGCACAGGCTGTGATTCCCAGTCTTCACTCAGTCTGCTCGTACCCATCACCCCGAGTTGTCCCTCCCTGGGTATTTCTTCTGGTTGTTCCAGTATAGAGATGTTGTTCATCCTTCATTCTTGAAGAGGACATGACATCAGGAAGATGACGCCATGACTTGCAAGGGGATTGGATTTAAGTGGGACAGGGGTGTGCAAAGTCACTAGCCTCATTTTTTCCTCCAGAGCCATGTGGGTCCAATGGCCAGATATGGATCAGAAGGACTGGATATGGCCCCAGTGGAGACAGTAAGGAAGAGCTGCTCTTGGAATTTACTGTGCTCACACAATAACCAGAGACCGGAAACTCTCCTGTCTCCTTCCCTGCCTCCCTTGCCATTCTACTCCCCCAGCCTCTCAGGCAGTGAAGCAAAGATAGATAAACCATGTAGCAAAAAAACATTCCAAGAAAACAAAAGCTAAAACTGAACAGGCTGCATTCTTTTATAGCTACTACAGCAGCTGGTTCCCTGGTGGTATTTTCACACCCAGTGGTGTTTTCTCACCTGGCGGTGTTTTTACACCTAGTGGTGTTTTCACACCTGGTAGTGTTTTCACACCTGTTATTATTCTTGCTAAGAGTCCTTAATGGAGGTATTGGTGGACTGTTCTGGTTGCTAAGCTATGCTATCCCATTTTGGGTATTCACTTATTGATTAAAAAATGGGCTCCAGGAAGCCTCTGAAGGGAAAAATGTTTACTGCTTCTCTGGGTCTCGACTGGAATGCTCAGATCCCAGAAATTGGGCTTTTTGGTTATCTTTGGAGAGTTATGTTCAGATTTGTGGGTGATTTAGAGTTGTCTGTGGGATTGGGAGGTTGTGACTTGCCCAGGCTCTCCCAGTTATTACGTATCAGAGATGAGTCTTAAACCAAGGTCTTACTGACTCCAGAGCCAACCTTCCATCCAGTATGGTTTGTTGCCTCTTATGCAATACACATGTAACTCCTCACTGTCATTCATGGGATGTATGGATAGGGATAAGGAGTGGATGCCTTGGTATAGGGTACCTTCAAGTGAGAAAATTCTGCAGGTCAGCATCTTCCTTGCAATGTCAGGTCTGACAGAGCTGCCTTGAACATTGAGGAGTTAGGTGACTTGCCTAGGGTCACAATTTTGAATGTCTCAGAGGCAGGATTTGAACTTAGGTCTTCCTGGCCCTGAGATCAGCTTCCTGTCCACTGTACCATGCTAGGGTGTAAAGATCTAACAGTCTTCTCTTCCTTTTGAGCTTCTTTGGGTATTTTTAGAGCTCTAACCTGCCTTCTGCCTCTTCCCCCTAGCCCAATTATGCCACAGCCCCGGACATCCTTTCCAGTATCAGTTTTACTGTTGTCTCTTCAACACCCTGGTCCTATTCTCGTCCTATGCTGCTTTTGTCCATCAGCCTCTCCTCCTCTGAGGTTCCGTCTGTCCACATTTATCACTCAATCTAGCTCCTGTTGACTATCTACTGGTCCAAGTCATTCCTTCTCCTTTCTCAAGATTCACATCGATGGCCATACCCTTCTTCTCACCATTCTTCACTTCAAGAACTCTGAAATTTCTTTATGTGATCCTAACCTCCCATCATTCCATCTTTCCCTATGTCTTACTCCTCTTATAAAGCTGTTATTGGTCCTCACTCTCACCACCCATCACCCTTGCCATGGCTTCACTCTCCTCCCTTTTCAATCTTGACCCTTTGTTGGCCAGGTCATTTCCCCACTGTCCTCTGCCCTCAAATCCCCTTGTTTTTTTGTTCAGTATTTTTCATGCTTCCCCAAACCTACCTCTGGATTTCTCCCAATGTCTCCCATCACTTGCCTCCTCTGCTCTCACTCACATGTGCTGAAGGAGGGCTGACAAGGTCCACTACCAGTGTGTGTTATCTGATGCCATCTAGGCCCTCACTGGAGCAAGGCAACTGACCTTTTTAGTCCTCCCTCCTTCATTCTCTAGCTGACTCCTCCCAAGAGCTGTTCTCAAGCCTTCTCTCCTCAAAGCCTTCTGGAAACTGAAGACCCCCTTGATATTTTGCTGAGAAAACAGGCCGTTAGTCACAAGCCTCCCCTTTCCCCCTCTTCAGATTTCACAACTCTGGACATCATCTCCTTTATTCCAGTGTCTGACACAGAGAGAGATAGCCTTTCTCCTCACCAAGACCAACCCTTCTACACCTATTCACTTGTCCTGTCTCCTCCCATATTCTGGCAAATTACCCTTACAATTATCCCTCTTCTCTCTAATCTTGAGTAGATCTTGAATTATTTACCGGCGCCTTCCCTGCTGCCTACAAACATGCCCCCAAAACAAAATCTCACTAGGCTCTATTGCCCCCTCAAGATACAGTTTTGTATCTTGCCTCCTTTTCTCAGTCAGACTCTTAGAAAAAGCTGGCTTCTCTCATCCCCTCTTCTTGCTTTTCAACCATTTGCAATCTGGCTTCTAACTTAAATTGAACCATCTGTCTTCAAAGTTACCAGCAGTTTCTTAATTGCTAACTTTTATGGCCTTTTCTTAATTCTTATACTTCTTGACCTCTCTGCAGCACTGACCACCTTTTCTTGGATACACTCTTTCTTTTCTAGCTTGTTATGGCCTCATTCTCTCTTGATTCTCTACCTATCAAATGAGATAATTAAATTTAAAGTGCTTAGCCCAATGCTTGACACATAATAGGTGCTTAGTAAATTCCTTCCTTCCTTCCTTCCTTCCTTCCCTTCCTTCCTTCCTTCCCTTTCCTTTCCTTCCTTCCTTCCCTTCCTTCCTTCCTTCCCTTTCCTTTCCTTCCTTCCTTCCCTTTCCTTTCCTTCCTTCCTTCCCTTTCCTTTCCTTCCTTCCTTCCTTCCTTCCTTTCCTTTCCCTTCCTTCCTTCCTTCCTTCCTTCCTTCCTTCCTTCCTTCCTTCCTTCCTTCCTTCCTTCCTTCCTTCCTTCCTTCCTTCCTTCCTTCCTTCCTTCCTTCCTTCCTTCCTTCCTTCCTTCCTTCCTTCCTTCCTTCCTTCCGTCCCTTCCTTCCCTTCCTCCCTCCCTGTCTCTTTTGCTACATCATTATTCATTTCATAAAACCTAACTCAGGATATACCCAGGATGTACTCAAGGCCCCATTGTAGCTTCTCTCTTCTCAATCTCTACTCTTTCACTGGGTGAACTGATCAGCTCCCATTATGATCTCTATGAGGGTGACTCCCAGGTCTAAATATCAAGTCATGGTCTCTCTTGATCTCCAGTTCCCAGCCTCCCACAGTCTACTGGACATTTCTAACTGGATGTCCCATAGGCATTTCAAATGCAACATGACCAAAGACAGGACCTGTTATCTTTCCCCTCCAAACACTATCCTCTTCTGAACTTCTGAAACCCTGAGGATGCCCTCAGGGACTTACTTCTTTTGGAGAGAAACAACATTTATAACACTAAGTAAATACAAAATATGCATAAAGTATGGAGAAAATAATTTTGTGGAAGGAGGGTAGAGAAAAAGGCACTTTTCTTTATAGACTTTGAGCAGAAATATATCATCTGTAAATATATTAAATGGACAGTAGATAAAGCAACCACTATATGCAGGCATTGTGTTAAGTCAGGGGTATAAAAAATGAAATAATTCTTACTCCCCCAAAGCTGACAAAAGATAATAGTTTTGCTGAGTTTTGAAGGGGATTCTTTGAGGTAGAAATGAAAGGGAAAGCATTCCAGGCCTGGAATAGTGGAGAAACAACTTTGAAAGATGTAGGAACTTTGATGGGTGCCAAGGACTGCTGTGTCTCCAGAGGACCTTGAAGAAATGTGCCATGCACCTCTCACCAGATGCTGGAGTCAGGGTGTAGAAGGGGTCATATGCTGTGGGACGTGGCTAATCCCTGATTTTGCTTGGTGTGATTGTCCAGAGGTGCCACAAGGATTTGGTTTTTCTTTTTTCTTTTTCCACTGGGACAGGGGCGAAAGAGACAAGACAGATTTTTTGTTAATTAAAAAAAAATTTCTTTTCAAAGATTATATTAACTGCAGAAGTTGCTATTTTATATCTGTAAAAGTTCAAATTTCTTACCTGGGTCAATGAAATCACCACCCTCTATTTAAAAAAAGAATCCCTAGTCCCTAGCCTAATGCCCCAGCACGTAATAAGCATGTAAATGCCTCTCACCTGGTCTCTCCTCCTTGTGTCTGCAGAAACACTATTTCCCCATTGATTACAGGATCAGCGTGCCCTATGAGGGAGTGCTCAGATTGGCCAACATCACCAGGCTGGTAAGAAGCCCCCTTTCCCATGTGTCTGTTCACTTTGCAGGGAATGCAGGGCTCCATGTCACTCAGCCTTCATCACCTTGGTTTTCTCTGGGGTGTCTGATAGTTCTCTGATACCACAACCAGACTCCGGTGATGGAGAGGCAGGGTATCCAAAGTATTCCAAACTAACCAGAGCAGGATTGTAAATTCCTTCAGGGCAGGGACAATACTGTTTTTGTCATCTCCACATCCTCAACACCTAGTGTGTAACAGGTGCTTCATAAAGGCACGTTAGCTGTTACCCCCTGCCCCACAAACTGGTTGTTTTACTCCACATTCTCTTGAGACGTGTGAGTTTATTTATGTCTTTGAGTCGGGCTTAGGAAAACCTTAGAGAGGCTCGGTGAATTCTGACACAGACTAGGTGCTTAAGAAATGTTTGTTGATTGATTGGAGGGGTATGATCTAAGTCAAGTTGTATTTGTGATGATGGTGACACTAATAACTCATGTTTCCATAATCCTTGTAAGTTTTCAGGCTTTTTACTGTGTTTCCCTTGGTTCATTGCAGCAACAGGCAGAGGTGAGTGAGCCAAATCTGCGGTACCTGTGGGCCTCCCTGAACTGCAACACGATGGAGATCATCCAGAACGTGCTATTGGAAGACCACCCATCCTGGAATTATATTAAAGAAATATATGAACTTCTGGTCTACGTCCGGGAAATTGCAATGGTAAATTACTCCCCATCAATCTCTCTTCTTCTTCCTTTTGCCAAAAGGTTGAGGAGAAGGGGTCAGCACTGAGCCCAGCTGACCCAGGGCACAGGAAGTGATGAGTTGGGGCTGTATGGGGAGCAGGAAGTGGGGAGGAGGGAGCCAGGTGTGTGGCATGGGCACAAAAGGAGAAAGAAAATGATAAGGAAGAATAATAAGGGTAGGATAGGGGTGGGGGTGGGG
Source organism: Pseudocheirus occidentalis (assembly GCA_028646575.1). NCBI lineage: Eukaryota > Metazoa > Chordata > Mammalia > Diprotodontia > Pseudocheiridae > Pseudocheirus > Pseudocheirus occidentalis. Next base: position 288,880,208 of record CM053595.1, read on the forward strand.
AATGGGCCCTGCAGAATTCAAAGATGAACTCTTGGCATATGTGAGGGTCGGGGGAAGCTGTGAGAAGAACTTGGGACCAGCAACCTAAAAACCTAAGATTGGCTCCCAGCCCCATCATTAACTAGCTGCAGGACCTTCAGAAGTCTCTTAACTTTCCTGAGTCTGTTTCTTCAGCTGCAGAATGAGATGTGTGGGTAAAACTTACCCTGCCTACCTCAGAGTTGCTATAAGGCTAGAATGATAGAATATGTGTGAAAGTACTTTGGAAAATGTAGCTTACTACAGAAATACAAGGAGTGCCTCTTGCTCTCTGCTCTAGAATGTGTCTCCATAGCCGTTCATCTCTTTGTTCACTCACTCCCTTTCATATTTGTCTCATGTTCTTACCTTTCTTGGACCTGAGACCTGTATCAGACATATTTGCTGCTCCTCCCCCTCTTCCTCAAAATACACACACACATGTATATATGTATGTGCATACATGTAAATATGTGTATACATGTATGTGTGTATATATGTGTGCATGTAAACATATAAATATAAAAATATTTATATATGTGTACACACACACACACACACACACAAAATTTCTACTCATCCTCCAAAGCCCTGCTCATGTTCCACCTCCTCCATGAAGGCTTTCTCTGCTTCCTAGCCCATGGCACCCTCTTCCTTCTCTCGACTCTTAAAGCACATCCAGACTGCTTTTCACTCCCTATTTGTTGTGTATCTGTCTTGTTTCTTCTACCAGTCTTGAAGCCCCTTGAGAGCAGAGATGAAATCTCAAGCTCCTCTTGTATCCCTCACCTAATTCTCCAAGCCTCAGTTTCCTCATATGTAAAACTAGGGCAGGGCTATGACCCTAAGGAAACTAGGAAGTAGGAACCTGCCCCCCCATCAGTCATAGGGTTTAGAGCAGGAAGGGATCTTTATTCATCCTTAAATAACCTAGTTAACACTTTCATTTTATGTCTGAGTAAACTGAGGCTGACAAAGGGGAATTGACTGCCCAACATCACACAGTTTAATAGAATGCCTGGTGTCAAACTTTTGTCTCCTCATTGTAAACCCAGTGCTTTTTCCCCTCCATGCCTAGGAGTTCTTAACTGTCTTCTATGCAGGACAGTCTGGTGAGGCCTGTGTACCCACTTCTCAGAATAATGTTGTTAAGTGCATAAAATAAAATGTATAGAATTACAAAGCAAACTAATGATCTTGAAGTAGTTATCAAAATTAAAAAAAAAAGTTAATGGACTCCAGGGTAAGAACCCCTCTTTTCTATATATACCCTTCTACCTCCCTGGCATCTGTTGGAACATTCCTAACGAGGTGGGGGGGGGGGCTGCTCACTACAGCCATCATAAGACAGCCTCATTCCATAGTTAGAATGTTATTTCCCATAATGAGCTAAAATCTACCTCCTGTTGGCCTTGGTTTTGCTCTTTGGAGCTACATGGAATAACTTTCATCTCTCCAAGAAAGCTCATGTGGTCTTAGGTGGTGCCATTAAGAGAGGATTAGTACCTAGGGGAGAGAGGCAACAGTCCTGCTGTGTACTCTGCCCTGGTCAAACCACATCTGTCAGTCAATAAGCATTTAAACACCTACTGTGTGCTAGACATCTGAAGTACTGAGTTTCTTTTTTAGGAAGGATGCTGATAAGCTGGAGAGTGTCCAGAGGAGGGCTACAAATATGGCAGAAGGTTCTTGCTATATTAGGACTGATTGAAGGGATGGGGAATGTTTTTTCTGGAGAAGAGTGGCTCTCTCCAAGATAAACCCTTTGAAGGGCTGCCATATGGAAAGGGCATCAGATTTGCTCTTGTTGGCCCCAGAGGACAGTGGGTGGAGGTTGCAAAGGAAAATTTAGGCTGGATATAAGGGAAAAACTGACTAACATCGGAGCTATCCCCAGAGTGGAATATTTCACCTTGGAAAGTAGTGAGTTTCCTGTCACTTGAGACCTTCAAGCAGTGACTGGATGACCAGCTGTTGGGTTTGTTGTGGGTGGACACTTGGCTCCATTGCTTCCTGCTCCTCTGCCATTTTGATTCTGGTTCCTTTTGGGCTTGTTATAAGGTAGGGGTTGGATTAGATGGTCCCTGACATCTCTTGCTGCCCAGAGCTACCCTCTTTAAGTATTGCTTTTAAGACAAGGTGTCCAGAAAAAAAAGGAGGTATGGTCAAGACCAGCACCAAGGACCATGGTGTCTCTGTGGTGCTCCTGTGTCACAGAGAGGTCCTGATAGTTCAATGTGTTTATCTTCTAGGACCTGCAGGTGGATCCACAGGTGGAGACAATCTTGACTCTTGCAAACTCAGGCCGGGACCGGAAGTTGGTGAAGCCAAAGGCACTTCTTGACAACTGCTACAAAGTTATGGACCTGCTCTACTGCTTATGCTGTAAGGATGGCAGGGGGATGCTAGGGGAATGGGAGGGAGGAGGTGCTGAGGGAGCCCTCAGGATCTGGGTCAAGGTCCATTTAGTGTTGACACTTCTGTACCTACTTGCTCTGTATCATATACCACATGTGATATGTGTCCTATGCTTTTCCTTACCTTGAACTGGGAAGTATTTAGCTGGGAGAAAAGGAGACTCAGGGGAAACCTGGTCACTGTCTTCTAGTTTATGAAGGGCTGTCATGTTGGGGTAAGACTTGGGCTTTTTTTGACCCCAGAGGGCCAACTGAGGCACATTGGGTGGAAGCCAGAAAGTGGACAATCTAGGCTTGATATCTGGAAGAGTTTTGTAACAATTGGAGCTCTTCCTAAGTATAGTGATCTGCCTTGAGGTGGCAGGCCCTTCCTCATTGGAAGAGGCTTGATGACCGTAGTGACATACCATGTGTTAAGCCTTTGCAGACCTATCATCATCATCATCCTCATCCTCATCCTCATCCTCATCATTAATGAGGATTCCTTTTCAGGTAGTGTTTAGCTACTCTTCCACCTTTTAAAATTCTGTGACTCTCTCACGTGTGTCTTCAGAGGTGGTACTCACCTGGGGGAGGTTCACAACGTTTTGGACAGAAGCCTTTAATTCTAGTGGCATCATTTTACAGAGTTGAGATGAGAAGGTGGCTTTCCTTGGAGGGTCAATTTAGAGGTGGAGATCATCTGATGGTACTCCTTTTCATTCTAGAAATTAAGAAACTGAGGCCCGAAGAGGTCATAGGCTTATAGATCTACAGCTGGAAGAGGCAGCAGAGCTCATATGTGACCCAGTCTCCTCCTTGAGGTTAGGCAGCTTGACCAGGGCATACACATAATGAGAGAAGTTGGATTTGGACCATGGTTTCCTGATTTCTGTCTTCTCTCACAGGTAAAGAGAGCAACATTCAGAACTGGGAAGATTGCGTGGTCCCCCAAGCTCAGCCTCACAGCCACCACCCCCCTCCGCAGTGTGCTGGCCCGGCCACTCTGCTCTACCATCCTTCACAAGCCCAAACATCCCTGGTTGGGGAGAGAGAGCTGAGGCCCCCTTGGGTAGAGGCTGCCCCTGCCCCGCCAGGCAAGGCCAAGCTGGGGGAAGAGCGCTTTATACCCTGAGCAAGTCATTCTAGCCTTGACTCTGCTCTGGAGCCCAGTGGGACTGCTTGGGCCCAGCCTCTCAAGCATCTCAGGCCTTCAATTCTCACCCCAGCATTTGGGAGGGAGGCCCTTGATATCCCCTGCCCCCATTCCCACCCTGGGAATAGTCCCTTGTGGAGCAGCTCAGAGGAGACCCTCTTCCTTCCAAGATCTTGGGCCAGAGACAAGCTCGGCTGTCTTCTTACTACTTATCCCCATGAGCCTAGTGTCTCTCTTTTTTCCTTTTGCCTCAGAAGCCCATAGTGACTGGGGCTGGTGCGGGCAGGCCTCAGCCCTGTCTTGTGGGCTCCAGCAGGCAGGGCAGAGGGCTCCACCTATGGAACAGGCCTGCCTCATTTGTCTGCTTTAGCCCTTGTCCTCATGGTTGGGAAATAGATTTCAGGCCTCTACCAGTGCGGAATGAAGAGGCGAGGGGCTCCTCAGTATTGAGAGAGCCTCGTCAGACCCCAGTGGAGCGGGGCAGCATGTGTAGTCAGTGCTAATACATCTGGGGAGCGGCCAATGGGGGAGCAGCCTATGGGGGAGCAGCCTGAGCTTCTGACTCCGAATTAGCTCACAGTTGAGTCTGTGCCTTCAGTTTCAGTAAAAATCAGATCTATGCTGGCCATCTGCCTCCCTTTCAAGGGCAGAGGCCAGAAGTAGGAAGGGGAATGTTGTAAAAGTGCTTTGAGCTCCTCTGGGGCTCAGGAACACTGGGGAAATCTAGGGTTGTTGCTGAGATAGAAGCAAGACCCACCAGTATATTCTCCTGAGTTGGTGGCCTGGGGTGCTATTCCAGGAGAGCTAGGAGGTGCCTGAGAAGGGGAAGAATTTAAGGGTGGTGAGCTTGCTAAAAGCCTCTCAACTTCTGGAGAACACCCCCCTGTGCACAGCCCTCCAAGATCTATAGAGTGAAGGGAGTGCTAATGTTCTGAGGTCAAAGAAGGACTCCCCTTAAAGACTTGCAGAGAACCTCATTGGGCTAGTTTGCTGAGGCTCCCAACAAAAGTCCTTTGGCTTGGGTTGGGGGGTGGTGGTGGAGTTCTTCTGGAAAGGGAGAAAAACTGTGGGCCCTGGCTCTTTGAGAGCCGCCATCCCCTGTGGACCGCTCGCAGGAGGCCCAAGGAGGAGCATCTTCTCTGCTTCTGGGGCTGCTGCTCCCCTTGGCCTTTGGGATGTCTTGGGGGGCCCTGGAGGGCTGCATTTTGTGGGGAGATTGGGGGGATGGGGGATTAGAGCAAGGAATTGCCTCCACTGGAGACAAGGGGAGGAGGAATGGGGTACATTAAAATGCCATGTCTTGCCATGCTGATTCTTTTCCATTTCTTTAATTTTTTTTCTATTAAATACTTGTTTTTCATTTTATTTGATTTGTGACTTTGTGTTCACCCAAATGAGGCAGCTGAGCAGGGCTGCAGGGCTCTCCCTCAGTGCCTCTTCTGGTTGTGTGCCATTGCCTTTTGCCAGACTCTGAGCGTCCCAGCAGGAGAGGAGGGTTTTTCTCTAGATCACTTTTACAGGGTCAGAGATTTGGAGCTGGAGGAATCATCCAATATAAACACCTTTATTTTGCAAATGGGGAAACTCAGGTCCAGAAGGTGTAAAATGTTTCCTCAAGGCCACACAGGTTGAATCTAGGTCCTCTGACTTGTTCTTTTTAGGTTCTTTCTAGGGTACCATATTTCTTCTACTTAGCAAGGCTTGACCTCTAGCTCTTCCCAGTGTCTTTCGTCTCCCCCTGCCCCAGCTTTCTTTTTTGATGTCAGTAGGATGAGATGCTCACAGCAGGTGCAGGGGAGCCAGGGAGCCTTCCTGGAGGCTAAACTTGGCCCACCATTGGGGGAGGGGAACATTTCTGTTGGGTCATATCCAGCTGCTTGGGGTTTTGAGTTTACTCTGCTGGTGTGGGATTACACCCTTGGCTTCCTCTTGGAAGTCAATCCATTTGTCCAGGTGTTTGCATTTGGAGTGGAAAGCCTGATACACATGCCCTCAGAGAGGCAGGAACCTCCCCGCCCTCCAAGGGCTCCAGAAAACTCCAGTAGTGGCAAGACAAGGCTGCTGAGCAAAGGGGAAAAGGACCACTCGTGTACTAAGTGCTTGCTGTGTGCCCCCACACTGTGCTAAGTGTGTGGTAAATATGATCTCATTTAAGCCCTTCCCTTCTCAAAGCCCCCAGGCATTTCCCTCCCCCCACTCTCTTAGCTGAGAACCCTAACTCATATGCTGTGGAAAAAATGGAGGCTGTTTGCTGTGACCTTCCTCACCTCTCATTACTCATGTTGTCTGTCCACCCCTGTCTCACATGACGAAGTGGCCTTACTCCTGCTCAGGTCTCCACCTGTAAATGATCTTGTTCCATCCCATCTCCTCCTACAGGCTGCCCCCTTGTCATCCACACTCTCCCACGTATTTTCAGTCTCTCCTCTACTGCCTACAGACATGCCTTGTTTTCCCCATCTTGAAGAAACCTCCTTATTTTCATCCCATATCTCTTTTGCCCTTTGTACCTAAACTTCTCAAAAAGGCCCTCTGCAAGAGGTGCCCCCCTCCTCCTCTCCCTCAGCTCCTTACAGTCCCGTTTCCAGCCTTATCATTCCCACAGAGCTCTCCTCTCCAAAGTTACCAGTGATCTCCTAATTGCCCAATCCTGATTCTCCTTGGCCTCTCTGGGGCCTTTGCCGCTGCTAAGTATTCTCCTTGGTGAACTTTTCTGTCCTGGTTTTCCTCCCATCTGTCTGACCCAAGAGGTCTTTCTGAGCCTTTGCTGGAACTTTCTGCAGCTCACCTCTTCTAACTGTAGGCATCCTGCAGGGTTCTCTCCTAGGGCCCCTTCTTTTCTCCCTCCATACTACTTTATGAGGTGATCTCATCAGCTCTGGTGGATTTAATTTAATTTAATCTATGCTGATGATTCTCTAATCCACACATCTTGCTCCAGCCGCTGCTGGCCTCCAATCTCACGTCTCTAATGGCTTTTTTAACGTCTCAAACTGGATGTCCAGTGGACATCTGGAGCTCAGCATGTCAGTAACAACTCATTTTTCCCCTGAACCCCTCTCCTGATTTCCCTATTATTGATGAGGGAAGCACCATGTGAGCCTCAAGCTCACAACCTAGGAGGCATCGTGGACTCTCCCCGCTCATATCCAATCAATTGCCAAGGTCTGTCGATTTCACCTTTGCAGCATCTCTCCAATATGCCCATTTCTGTCCTTTGACACTGCCACCATTCTGGTGCGGACCCTTGTCACTTCATTCCTGGAATTTATTATAATAACCGAGTGGGTCTGTTACTTCACATCCTTCCCCATGCTCATCTAGCCTCCATTTGGCCACCTAATTCATTTTCTCAAAGCACAGGTCACCCCCCTACTCAGTAAACCCCAATGGCTCCTGGTAACATCTAAGAACAAAATCCTCCAGCATTTGAAGCCCTTCATGGTCTAGCCCCTTACTACCTTTCCAGTCTTCTTATTCATTACTCCTGGACATACACTTTTCTCTCCAGTGACACTGACCTCTTTGCTGACCTCCATGTCTCAGCTCTGGGCATTTTCTTTGGCTGTGCCCATGCCTGTGATGCTTTTCCTCCTTGTCTCCACCTGCCGTGCCTTCGTTGGCTTTGTGTAAGTCCCAACACCTTTTTTTTTTTTGAGGGGGGAAGGCAGCAGGTCACACAGCTAGTAAGTGTGTAAAGTATCTGAAGTCACATTTGAACTCGGGTCCTCCTAACTCCAGGACCAGTGCTCTCTTCACTGCATCACCTAGCTGCCCCTAGACTCCCACCTTCTACAGGAACCCTTCTTCATCCTGGTTCCTTCCCTCTTTTAATTATGTCCTATTTCTCCTGTCCATGGCTTGTTTGTAAATGTTTGTTTGCTTCTTGTCTCTTCTATTAGATTGTGAGCTCCCTGAGGGCAAGGACTTTTACCTCTTTTTGTATCCCCAGTCCTTAGCAGTGCCTGGAATGCAGCAGACACTTAATAAATGCTTACTGACTGACTGGCAAGCTGTGTATCTTTGTGTCCCTTTGTCAAGAAGTTCCCTTCTTGTCCATTGTTCTGGGGCCCCTTCCATTTTAGGATGACTCAAGAAGTCAGGTGTTTCCTCACCGAGAGCCAACATCTGCCTCTCTGCAGCCACTCACTAAATGTTCCTACTTCTGCCCTCTGGGGCTAAGCCCCAAAGGATGCCTTTCCAAATACCTGAAGATATCTATGATAGGTCCCTCAATCCCAAGTTTTGTTTTTGTTTTTTTCTCTAGGCTAAATAAATTCTAGTTCCTTCAACTGATCTTCTATGATTGGACTGGAAGTCCCTTCAACATCCTGGTCATGCTCTTCTAGAAATATCAGGGCTCCACTCCAGGGCTCCTCCCTGCCCCATCCCCCATAGTTTTGTCTTATCTAGCCTGGAACAAGGCCACTAGGCTCCTTCCTCTGCAGGCTTCTGTACTAATATTCTCCTGTCCCTTTCTAGCACCCCCTTACCAAGTTTCCCATTAGAATGTAAAGTCCTGAAGGTCAGAAGCTGTCCCATTTCTCGTTTGCATATGTGTGTGTATATGTATATACGTATGCACACATAATCCCAGTGTTCCGATGTTTAGCACAGTGCCTGGTAAGTATAAGGACTGAATAACACTTTATCTGTTCTACGTGCCTTTGGATGTTGCAGAGAGAGCCATCAGCTCCAGGAATCCAGGTAAAAAGGAGGATCCCTCCTCCCCCCCAAACCTAGCTATATTTTTTTCATAGAAGCAGCAGCAGGTAATGCTGGGTGGGAACTGGCATGTGTGGTAACATCCTTAGCCGGAGATTCATGGCTTTTCATGACCACCCCAATAGATAGATGGTTATCTCAGCCCTGCTGTGAAGTCCTCTGTGATCGCCCATTCCTTTTCTGGACGGCTGATTGTTTGCTAGCTGGGTGCTTTAGACTCTTGTAGTCCCTACAGAGCCCACACTACGCTTTACATGGGAGCAGAGAGTGTGAAACCAAGAAGCCAGGACCAAGCAAGTGTCCCATCTTCCTAGAGGAAGGCACAGAAAGAAGAAAGGCAGGGGGAAGAAAGGAGGTGGGTAGGGGCGAGGGCAGCAGAGTCACAGGAAGCCAGGCAGGAGTCTCGTGGAGGCATTCATTAATTACAGTACAGCTTTTATTAATACTGGAGTGTTCACAGTGCGTTTGTTACTTGTAGCAGTGACTATTCAACTGAAGGGTTGGATCATGGTGGGGCAGGAGGGAAAGAGGGTAATTTATCCAAAGTCCAACAAACAAACCAATGAAAAGAAAGGAATCCATGGCTGGAGAGAGGGGCTGGGGAGCAGGTGAGGAAAGGGGAGCCAAAGGGAAGACAGGAATACAGGGCAAAAGGGAAAATAAATTAAAAAAAGAAACAGGTTAACAACAGCACCAGAAAAGTTACGTCAGTCGAAAGACACTTTTGAAAGGGATTTTTCTCTGTACAAAATGAAAAATAAAACCAAACAAATCCCCAAACTAAACAACAACAAAAAAATCATCTACATGGTGGTATTGTTGGCTCTGGTCAGAGAAGGTTGGCGGGCCAGGGCCTACATGGTTATTACTAATTACTAATGACAGGACAGGGCTGGGTTAGGGCCCACAAACAAGGGCAGAATTGGAGCTCTATATACAACACCAGGGGTGCTTCCAGGGGAATGGGAGTATGATGGGCTCAGCCTAGGGAGGAATATTTGGGGGCTTCTTCAAAGGCCCTGTGATGTCCCTGATTCTCTCCTGCTCCTCATCCCTCACATCTCTTTCTCCTCTAGCTTGTCCTATCTCATCAGGAAGGCATGCAGAGGGCAATGGAGGCCTTTTCTGTTGCTTCTAGAAGAAAGAGCATTTCTTATTCCTGACTGAAGGGGGCCAAAGAGCAAGAGAAAGAGAAGGGTTACCTTAGGAGTTGAAATGAGGAAAGAACATTCATTCTTTCTAGCATCTTGTCAACCCTCCCAACAGAGCCCTCACATGAAGCCTTACAGGAGGCTCCCATTGTCCCTAACCAAGGGACAAGCGTGTCCCTGGACATTTTGGAGAGAAGCAATGGGGTGGCCATATGTATATCTTTTCTCTGTTCGCATGGAACACCCAAAAGAGAGAACCCAGGATAATAAAGTAATGCAAGGCCAAGGTCAGAGCTGGAATACCCCCAGCAGAAAATTCTGCCCTATAGTTATGGAGTGAGCCACCCCTAACCCTATTGGTCAAGAAGGAGAATGGGTGAGAGAGTAGAAAACTTTACACCCACACATGCTCACTGGCAGTGGGTCAGAGTATCCTTCCTCCAGCATGTTTGGACACACAGTTTGGAGCTGGGGTCAGGGCCTTTGCACAAGCTACAGCAAGGATCCCCTGACCGAACAGGCCCCTGAAAAGCAGTCAAATGACTTTCCTGGTATATAAGGGAGCAAGGGGGAAAAGGGAAGGCACAGAGGAGAAGGAACCCCTTACACTTCCCATTATATCAAAAAACTGCTCCTCTACACCCTCCCTCCCCCAGCATACACACTTCCCCACCCTTCTCACCCCAACCACACTCACTGACTGCAAACCCTCAGCACGTCCCATGTCCCACACCCCACACCACCGCAAACCATCAGCTTACATGTGAAAGTGCTAGGCCCATCACGCCAGCTGCTTAACAAACTCCTGCGCAATGCTTTCTGAACTGGCTACTCTGCCCCAAGGAGCAACCTTTGCTCTCTGTTCCCTCGCCATTCTCAGTACATGCTACTCAGCATCACCACCACTTGACCTCCAACCTCAAAGCTAAGCCGCTCATGGGCCTCGTACAGGCTCCCTCTCTGCCCTCATACTTTCTAGCTCAGAAATGCTTCAGGTGGCTCTTGAGACTGGGCTTGAAGGACACCCCTGAAGCCTGAGAAAATGTGTCCCCAACATAGATAATGTACTTTGAAGTGCCCAATGGAAAAGGGGAGGGGGGATTCAGGTGAATATGGTTTTCCTGCCCTGAATCCTGAGACCCCTTTATCTTATGGCACAAGAAAGATGTCTTTGGGTTCCTAAGGCAAAGGGCAGTGGAGGAGTGAGGTTCAGACATATTCCTAACCAGCTGAGACACGAGGAAAAACCAACTTTCCCAAGCCCATTGACCACCCTGTCTCTGGGAGCTAGTGGTGATGGTGATGGGCCTGCAGCCTGAGTCTTCTTTGTCCCCTTTGACACTTTCCTCTTAGGTACAGGACTCACTCCTCTTGCCTTAATCTTACATGCTTTTTACCCTGTTTAGACTATGGAGTGGTAGAACAAAGGGAGGGAGGAGAGGCAGAAGCTTCTGAAGCCACTTTCTCCATGGCCTGAGCCCTTTCCCCTGCCTCTGCCCTGGAGTAGGGCACAGATTTTGGCACTGTATGGGGGCAAACAAAGCCACCCCTACCCTACTACCCTGCTGCTTCCTGGCACAGGCTTGGAAGGCTAGAGCCCACGGATGGGGTCTTCGTGGATGGCATCTCCTCTGGCAACAGAGGGTCAAAGCCAATCTTCAATAATCACCCCCCCGCCTTGTCCCCAGCCTGCCTCACTGCCCTAACCCTGCCATGGGCCACACAGGGGTCTATAGCTTAGACCCCCAGGCCCTTCCGACCATTTGGGCCAAACTCCAGACACTGGAGAGAATATCAGCCACTCCATGGCTTTCTAACAACAAATACAACTTCCCTTTTCCTGCCAAAGGCCCATACGGCTACAATTCAGCTGCTTCTGTCACACGCGTGTGCACAGCACACACACACACACACGCCCCTCTTCAGAGATACAACTTTTCTGCCAACACACACTCACACAATCATACCTCCCATTCACACACACAATCTTCACCCAGGTATAATCGCCTTCATTTTATTATTATATTAACAAAATAATTCCCCCCTCCCTACAGACATACCCTCTGTACAGCTCTAGCCCCTGACCCCTAATCTTGGGTTGGGGTGACAGGATGGCTGAAACTGACCCAAAAGTGCCACCAGAGTCACTGTCACAAGGTGCTCAAATTAGATCTGGTTCCCTTAGAGACACTGCCAACCGCCTCCATGGACCAAGTTTCTCCACAGCACTCTGGACACTGCTTTCCTTTTCCCAGTGTCTTTCTCAGCTCCTACAGGTCTCCCACCTTCCCCAACAGAAGTAACTAACTCTGCCCATCAATATATCCACTGAGGGGTAGGAAGGCGTAGACTAGAAAAGACCCTACAAGACCAGGGACTGCTTCTGGTTACTCACACCTCTGGCATACCTGGTGCCAGGAGTTCCTGTTCCTGAGGCCATATTGCTTATCACTACAGAGGCCAAGGCCATAGTTGACTCCTGGTGCCTCAAAAGTGAGGCCCTGAAGCCTTGGTGGGCCACCTTACTGCTCCCTCAAATGGGGTAAAAAGACCTCACTGGTGGCGCCTGTGTCTCTCTGAAGCACTACCAGCCTCATATTCTCCCTTTCCTGCCATCATGGCTGATTCAGAGAGCAGAGACATTGAGAAGAAAGGAAAAAACAAAGGAGAAAGTCAAGAACAAGATAGGGAGGAACAAAGCAGTGGCTCAGACTAGGTACCAGTGCCCCAGCTGGAGTACGAGATGATGAACAGAACTGAGTTCGAGAAAGACCACAAGTCATTTCCTTCTTTTGTAGGGGTGTGTGTGTGAGTGAGAGAGAGAGAGAGAAAGAAAGTGTGTGTGTGTGTGTGTGTGTGTGTGTGTGTGTGTGTGTGTGTGTATTTGGGGAACTGAGGAGCTACTCATCCCAGGCCTGGCTGGGCATCTTCCCTGACTCATAGCAGGCCAGGGACACCTTTCCCCACCATTCACTAGGGAGTGACAAGATGTGCAGAAGGCAAGGGACGGCAAGGAGAGGAGAGGAGAAGGGAACAGAGTGGGGTGAGACAAAGTATGAGACTCCAGAAGAGTTCAAGGCCTAATGGCTCCACCTTTCCAAAGTTTGTTAAAGAAGTTTTTTTCTTGTTTAAATTTTTAATCTAAATTCTGTGTCTCTATCCATAAAGTGGCTTTGCCTTGTATTTTTTTAAACTTTTCTTTTTCTCTCCTTTATTGTTTTTCTTTTGTATTTACTGTGGCTCCCAATGATGTTTCTCTCCTAATTCCTCTCTCATATGGCCCCAAGCTGCTGAGTCCAGACCCTGACGGCTCCCTTACTTGGGAGGCCAGGGAGGGGGCAGCAACATCACAAGATACGGGGGGCAGATCTGTCATTGGTGATGGTCCTTCGAAGCCGCACCCCACGACGGATGGCCACCAGCATGTCTTCAGCTGGAGGGTCACTTGAAGCAGCAGGGGGCGGGATAGGCGTCTCTTCCCCTGAGGTGCTGGATAGGGTAGTGGGAAAGGGGAACTGCCCCTCTCCCAGAGCATGGGCACCTGCTACCAGCTCCCCAATCTTCTCTACCAGGCTATGGCGATTGGCTGCTAGCTGCTGCTCCTCCTCAGCCTCCTCAGCTGAGAGAGACTGTCCCGCTCCTGGGTAGCTGGCCACCTCCAGTGAGGTGCTGGCCCATGCAGTGTTGGGGAGACTCAGCCGTTTGGGGGAGGCCTTAGCAAAATCAGGTGCATGGGGTGAGGAAGCATCATCAGCATAGAAAACACACTCCTCGCTGCCCACCCGGGTGGGGCCTGTGTAACCAGGTGAATCGGGCACTGTGGGGGTCTTCACCGGGACAATAGGTGGGCGAATGGGGATGGGGCCAGCATTTGAGAGAGTGCGACGCACCGAAGGCTTGGTGGAGGGCGTGCGGCGGATGGTGGCTACGCCTGGTGGGGCACCTGAAGGCAGGGCCATGCCTGTTGGCAGTCCAGCTGTGGAGGCGGGTCGCTTGGTCTGGATCATCCGGCGGTAATTCTGGGCAATGTTGCTGTTTCGGGGGATGGTGGAAGACTTGTCGAACTCAGTCTGGCCCTCCACTTCCACATCCCCATTCACAGAGTAGGAGTCATAGTCTGAACCTGGGGCACCCATGAAAAACAGCATCATGATTTATGAGCACACACACCTGAAGGCAGTCACTGTCCTAGGTGCTGAAGATACATAAAGCCCCTTCTATAAGCTTATTCATTCCTTCCACCCATCCTAGTACACATTAGGATAAGTCTTAGGTTTTTCAGCATTAGATGCCATGTTATGGGTAAGGCCTGCTGCTAGGAATTTTTTCACCTGCTGATCATGTTGGGGCTCTATAAACATACAAGAAATAGGGCTCTGCCCCTTCTCACACTTCATAGCTCCTCACCCCCAACCAAAGCTGGACTCCAGAGTTTTCTGATGCAGAGAACACAAGGTGATGGGAATGGATACAGCAAGGAGGGCCTATCCATGCCATGATACTGACTTCCTTTCCCCATCTGTTACTTGGATTTGTACTTTAGAAGGCAACATCTCCAAAAATGTCTTATAATAGACAGTTCTTAATCTGGGGTCCATGAATTGAAGAAAATTCTGATAACTGCCTTTCAAAATAATAATTTTCGTCTGTAATCCTATGTATTTTGTTTTATGCATTTAAAAACATTAGTTTGAAAAGGAGTACATAGGCTTCACCAGACTTCCAAAGGGTCTATGGCACAAAAGAAGAGTTCAGAACCTCTGCCTTATATGATTATGGATTTAACACTGGAAGAGATTTTAGAGATTATTATTACTTTTGTGGGCCTCTCATTTAACAGATGAAGAAACTGAGACAGAATAACTTGTCTGAAGTCACAACAGAACCAAGAGTTGAACCCAGAGATATAGTAGAGAATATACTGGCTTTGGAGTCAAAGCCCTTGGCTACCGTTTGCTTCCTCTGTGATGTCAGGGAAGTCACTGCCCTTAGAATGTTTGCTCCTTAGTATCAGACCTTAAACTGTATTATAAAGGATAGCACTGTTTAAGAGTAAAAAAGATAAGTTAGATTATTTTAAATGAAAATTTTCTGGCAGAAGTAAAACCTACATAGCCAATAATGATACAATAATCAACAATAATCAATAATAAACAATAATAGATGATCTCTCTGTTAATATGTGATTGTGTTGGAATATTGCTGTGGTCCAGGAAATGCTGAGCTGGTTGATTTAGAAAAACATGGAAAGACTTGGACTAAGGAAGGAAGATGCTGTTCCCCTTCAAAGAAACAGACGATAGGAGGAATAAGCACAGTAGCATCTTCCATATATGTGTATGAGTGTATATGTCTATATACGTGCGTGTTTGTAGATAACTATGTATATGTGTATATATGTGTGTGTGTGTGTGTGTGTGTGTATATCTCCACACTTAATTGTAGCCTTCTTTAGGGTGGGGGCAGGTGTAGGCTAAGAGAAAGTAAAAAGTGCGCAGTGGAGAACAAAAGAAAACCAATAAGGAAGCAAAGAAAAGTTGGGCAGCATTGAAAACACTGTATATGTTTATTATATATATAGGTTTCCTTGAAATGAAATTGTATTATTTTGTATTGAATCCTCTCTTATTATCTGTTGTGTACATGGCAATGTTTTTTCTTTTTTTCATTTTGTATTTAAGTTTAAAATAAAAAAATTACAAAAAAACCCCTAAAAACAAACAAAAAAAGAGCACCTGCTACCTGAAGGCAGGGACAGGTTTTCTTATCTTTGTATCCGCGGTGCTTATCATGGTGTCTGGCACATAGGAGGTGTTTAATAACTCAACTTCTATGGATCTCAGTTTCCTCATCTATAAAACGAAGGCACTGGACTACAAAACCTGTAACACTTCTAAATCTATGATACTAAAATCCTCTGCTGTCAAACCCAATGTTTCTTCCGTTTCTTGAATCCAGCCTCAGGCACTTAGTAGCTGTTTGACCCTGGGCAAGTTACTTAACCCCTCTCAGTCTCAGTTTACCCATCTGTAAAATGGAAATTAATAATAGCACCTACTTCCCAAGGTTGTTGGGAGGCTCAATTGTGACAATATATATGAAGCTCTTAGCAAGCTTTAAGGAGCTAGATCAATGTTGCCTGTCATTTGCTACTACATGCTGTCCTCTGCCTGCTGCTCTAAGAGCCCCATCCATGGCCCCAGAGCAGTACCTTGAGAAGGGATGGTGTCCTCGGAGCAGGAGGGTGTGGTTGTTTGTGTGCTGTAGCCGCTTGAATATTGCAGGGAGTCCCGGCTGCTCTTCTGGTGCTCAAGGCTCAGGCCCCTTGTCAGCACCATGGCCAGGTCACTGGCAGCGGGAGAGACCTCTTCACCATGCTGAAAGAGTAGCCAAGATGGAGTAGTGGTGAGCCCATGGAGACAAATCCAGAAACTAGAAAGTGGACCAACCTGCCCTCACCTGTATGTTTTGTTTCCCTAACCCTGGTCCTGTCTATTCCACTCCCACCTGACCTCCTACACTCTGGTCACAGGGTCTGCATCTACACTTAATGGCATGGTCCCTCCCCTTTCTCCTCCCCCTCTTTACGCAGTCCCCCAGTCTCACAAACTCAAATATTCCTCCTTAGCTAGGTAGAGTTCTTGCTCTGTTCCTCTAAAGGGACCAGCAGACTTCAGGCATTTAAAACTTTGGGGGGTACCCATCAACTGGAGAATGGCTGAACAAATTTGGTCAAATAAATATAATGGAATACTATTATTCTATAAGAAATGATGTAAGGGATGGTTTTAGAGAAACTTGGGAAGACATGTATGACCTGATACAGAGTCGAGTGACAAGAACCAAGAGAACTATTTATACTTTAACATCAATGCTATAAAATGCACAATTTCAAAAGCCCAACAAATTCTGATCAATGTAATGATCAACCATGATTCCAGGGGACCAATGACGAAACCTGCTTACCCATCTCCTGACAGAAGAACTAAGGTAGAGATTGAGATGCACCTTTTTTGGACATGGCCAATGTGGGAATTAGTTTGTTTGACTCTGCTTATTAGTTTTGAGGGTTGGGGTTTTTTTTTGGGTGGGGGAGGGAAGGAGGAGATAGAAGAGAAGAAAAAAATGTTTGAAAATTGAAAAAAAAAGGAACTTTGATCCTGTGCCCTTTTTTCTTCCACCACTGTGCTTCAAATTGTCCTCTTTCTAAACTCCCATCTCTGACGTCTTGCTCATGCTGCTTGGTTACCCTTGGCCAGGTGTCTGAATGTTCTCACCAAGGGGCACCTCCCATGCCTCTTACCCTAATGTACCAATCACTTAGCTAAGGGCGGAGGAAAGGAGAGCCAGGGAGAAGCTATGCTTGGGATGACTTCTGGCTCCCAAGCCTTCCCAGTGCTGGGTCTCAGGGCACCTCCACAGCTTAGAGGAGGGCATGTAGGTGGCTTTTGCCAGTGTTGCCCCCTGTTGTTGTTGTATGTTGTATCTTACAAGGGGATGTTGTACCTTAGCTGCGATGGTTGCAGGGGACATCCTGGGTCGAGGTGTCTCTTCCCCACCAATGCTGGGATAGCTCCCGCTGCCTGAGCCAGCCTCTGCTTCCCTCAGATGCTCTACTCGGTCCTTCCTCCTCTGTAGAGTGGTTGCCATTGGCTGGTCATATGGGCCAGTCTTGGACCAATCCTGAAGGTGGGGAGAACAGTTATAGACTGGGTGACAGGAAGGTGGGCAGGGTTATGCCAATAGGATCGAGGTCAGAGCAAGAAGATGGCCAGGCATGGGTAAGTTGGCTGTTCTCCCACTTGCCCCAAGAAAGGGTCTTCATCTGTGCTGGCCCTAAGAATGACCTGCTTTCAAAGCACTGGCAATTTCTCCCTGCCAAAAACCTCTCCTCTGTTTTGGGGGCTGAGGAGGTGAAAGTTGTTTGTGAGAGTGTATGGCTCACAACACCAATCCTCCATCATCAAAAAGAACAGGACAGTCAGCTGGTGGAAGTCCAAGGAGCCTATACATGGTCCACAGCCTGATCTCCTCATCCCTCAAACTGAATCTTGATGCCTAAAAGCTGGGACATACGGAAGATGAATCCAGTTCACCTGTCCTGCAGCTGACAGAGAGGATTGGGGTGGAGGGTACTAAAGGAGACCTTTACAGAGGAACAGTGGCCATGGGTTTCAGATCAGATCCATTCCCCTAGCTCATTCTCACCTCCTTTTTCAGTTTTCCCAAGCCCTGGCAACAGGGGAGAACTTTCTACAACTGACTACAAAGCAGTGAACTGAAGAGACATAGGCACGAGAGAGCAGGGGTGAGAGGTGTGGGACAGGCAATCCCCAAGCAGCCCAGGGCAGGGCCCGAGTACAGGTTAATGGCAGTAAGGAGGGAATGGCATGCAGGAACCACCTCCCGGCTGGTGCTGGCTATGGAGCCCACCTCCCTGCCCCCTATATCCACTGACCCCCGGGGAGGAGGCATGATCTAAGGGCAGGAGGAGAAGAGGACAGCTTTCCCCAAGCATCTGCTCCAGGAACAGCACTGTGAGCACAGGAGTGCTGATGCTCTAGACCTCTCCTCCCCTTCCTTTCCCTTCCAACTCCCTGCCTGTTCTTGGAGGTAACACTGACCGAGGTGGGGGAGCTGCACTCGCTAACTGACTGGCAGGTTTCCGAAGCCTCAGAGGATGCCGAGCTGGAGGACTTCTGCGGTGCAGCCAGCAGGAGCAATCCACCACAGACACATGTGGAGAGCGAGAGGAGCAGAGCAGAGCAGAGGAGAGAGGAAGAGAGCAGAGTGGAGGAGAGAATAAACCTGGTTAGGGCGAGGGCATGCAGCAGCAGAGAAACATACATGAATACACAGACACACACGGATGTGCCTCCCCCAGAGCTCCAGGGCCACTGGCCACATCAACAACCATACCTGACACACGCTGTCCTAAGGAGGAGGGAAAGTCATACATAACACACACACACACTCACATGCATGCACATACACCTGTGAATCAAACAGCTCAAGCACCCTGTACACACAGAATACAGACCAGAAGACACCCATCCCCTCCTAGGCACTCACCCTTAATGCCGCAGACACCCCTCTTTCTAAATTTATAGATGCTGCAGACACACTCACTGGCCCAGAGGTTCTATGCACAACCCACACAATACATGTATGGGCTTTCTTGTTCTAATTAAATCCCACCCCACTCCCTTGTGACACTTTTTATTATTCATCATCCTATAATCTTTTAAAAATGTAACTTTTACTCTACTGATTTTTTAAATTAAAAAGTATATACCTCCCTTGTGCCCACTGCCCTAATTGAAAGAAATAAAACAAAACTCTGGTAACAGATAGATATAACCAAGCAAAGCAAATTCCAGCATCAGTTATGTCTAAAAAAGTATGTCTCCTGCATCCTGAGGGCCAGCTCCTCTTGGTCACGAGGGATGACCCCCGAACTTGAGTGAAATGGATAGGCAGTGCTCTTGTATGGGAGACCTTGGCAGGTGGGAACCCCTGTCTCTCGTGGGGGGAAGATAGGAAGAAGCTACAGATCTGTCTTTCTCTCTTGACATCTCAAAGCATCCTGGTCAGGCCCACAGGCACAGTGGGCCCTTCTGCTGAAATGGAGAGGACAAAGTCTCCCCAGAAACTTGGGTTTTGGATCAAGCTTTGGTGGCATGTATGGGCTGCGTAGAGTTGAGCACATTGTCTTTCGTACTTGATTACCCTTCACAAACACACAAAGAACTGCTCTTTTTGCTCCCCCTTGACCACTTTAAGCCAAGTTATCTTGACACATTCTGAGGTGGGAACAGTTTCAGTGCCAGCAAAGGGTTAATTTAAGCCTAGCCAAGGACTAGAGCATGCAAGCAGATGGACACCATGATTAGAGATTCGCCTGTTCTATCCTGGGAACAGTAGGACCTGGTTCATCCCAGCTTTGGTCTTTCCAGAGACTCCCTCAATGGCCTGTGAGTGGAGAAAAAGGACGACCTTGCTTTGGTCTGTCTCCTCTTCTTAGTAGGGCCTAAACTGATGCCTCCCATTGAAGGACTAGCTGTGGTCACTGCTTCCACCATTTTTTGGATGTAGAAAGGAGCGGCTGGAGAAAGAGTCCTACAATGGCCTTGGTTCTCAGGATTCCAGGAGTCCGGGTCAGCTTAATTTTTACTTCTCCTGGTCACCACGTACCCTTCACCTTTCAGACTGCTTCCTAAGTCTTATTCTTGCTTTCTGTAGTCCAGAACTGTCATTTAACCTGGATTTGCTGACTTTTTTGACCCTAGTTTTCTCTGCCCCTAGGACCAAGAGTGTTCATTTGCTTCCAATTCAAGGTACATCCTTCTGCATTGGGTGGTCAAGGTTGGCCACCAGGGGGAGACAGTATCCTTCTGGGATGGCATCTCAAGGCTAGCTTCTTTTCCCTAGCAACGCCTTTAGGACTGTAAATTTAGAAGGAATCTTAGAGCAGCCCCTTCACTCTACAGAAGGCCTAGAGGATTTTAAAAGGACTTTAAATTTTAAAGGGGTCAAAGCGAGTTACTAGAAGGAGTCACTCCACCAGTCAATGGGCAGAGCAGGAATTTCATGGGGATCCCTTTCTCTAAACTGTGTTAAGAGGGGAGGTGGGTCTTCCCCCCTTTTCCCCTCTCTGCCCTGGCCCTCCCAAGCCGATCCTCCTTACCTGGCTGGTGATGTCCGAGGGCATAGGCGATGGAGGCTTGGAGTATGCGGCATCCTGGGAGATGAAGCCAGAGTCATGGGAGGAGACACTGGAGAGGCGGGTACTGGTGTTAACTGGCTGCGCCAGGCTGCGGTAGCGATAGGTGGAACTGGGTGAGTATGTTTGGGACCCGCCAGGCCATGGGGCGCCACCCTTTGTACTGTTACCACTGCTGGGGAGGGGGATGGCAGGAGAGGGGGAGGAAGGAATAAAGAGGGGGAGAGTGGTAACAGTGGTCAAGGGGGGACCAGGGGGAATCCAAGGTGGGGAGGAGAGAGGGGGGGCAAAGGAAGGAAAAGACAGTGTAAGACAACAGGTTCCGAGACACAGGCATCATACACAGGAGGAGCTGAGCCACGGAACAAAGTGTCCAGGACTGGGAGGGGATGGAGGAGAGAATCTGGGAAAGGGCTGGGCAAGTCACTCCCAGGAGGCTTACTCTACAGAGCCCTGGGCCAGGACTAGATGCTTTGCCGCACTGCTTCTGGGGTCAACAAAAGCCATGTCCAAGTTTGATCAGTCTGATCCCTTCTGTTCCCTCTACAATCCCAATGCAATAAAGGTGTGTGTGTGTGTGTGTGTGTGTGTGTGTGTGTGTGTGTGTGTGTGTGTGTGTGACCATGTTAAAGGTACAAAACTCAAGCAGGGACAGCAAGTGAGGAATGGGACCACCCAGAGTTACCCAGATACTGTCTATGGAAGCCTGGACTAATGCCCTGATCTTCTATCAAACTGGTCCTCTGTCCCACAGGCAGCTGGCACAGTGGAAAAAGCTCTGGCTTTGGAGGCAGGAAGTCCTGAGTTCAAATCCTGCCTTTCATACTTACTAGCTGGGTGACCTTGGAGGAGTCACCTCACCTATGCCTGCCTCGGTGTCCTCATCTGTAAAATGGGGATAAGAATAGCACCTACTTCCCAGGGTTGTTGCAACATGGTGTTTTGCAAAACTTTCTATCCATTATGTCAAAATGCATGAAAGGAGTCATGATGTAGTATTAGTTATAGCTCTGTGTTTTTTAATATAATATGATATGCTATAATATATAATAATATTAATATTATAATATAATTAATACAATCAATATAATTAATATTATAATATATAATAATTATATGTAATTATAGCATACATGGAATAATAATAACTAGCACTTTCAGAGTGCTTTAAGGTAAACAATGTGCCTTCCTTACAGCAATCCTGGGAGGTAGACATTGCAAATATTATTACCCCCAATTTACAGATAAGGAAACTGAGGTTCAGCAGTTAAGTGACTTGTCCAAGGTCACACATAAGCATCAGGGCTGGAATTCAAACCAAGCTCTCTCCTGATTGCCTCAGAGGTTTTCTGCACTGGATCACATTGTCTTGGAAGCTGTGTGTGTGTGTGTGTGTGTGTGTGTGTGTATAAAAATACATATATTTATGGTGTTATTCAGGCATGTTTTTTCTAAACATGAAAAAATGAAATTTAATCATGTAAACCAGGGATTCTTAACCTTTTCTGTGTGATGGCCCTCCTTGGCAGTCTGGTGAGCCTCAAGGGTCCCTTTTCAAAATTATGTTTTTAAATACAGAAAACAAAATACATGGAATTACAAAGGAATTCAATTATATTGACATAATTACCAAAATATTTTTTTAAGTTTCCAGACTTCAAGTTAAGAATTCTTGGTAAAGATAGGTGCCTTGTAGAGTCGCAAAGTAAATTAACTGAATTGATTTAGGGAAAGTTTCTACTGAAAAGCCAAGTGGGGGTCAAGCCCTCAGGTCACAGCCCCCCAGTTCCTCCCCCATGTCCTCCCAGGCCTTGAAGGCCAGAGTTACCATTGGTTAAACACACTTACCTGCACATGCTGGACTTTCGAGAGCCGGAGCTGCTGGGGGAAGATGGTGGAGTCTGGTATGACCAGCTGTAATCAGAACCTTTCAGATCTTTGATCACCTGAATGAGGGGCAGAGACCAGGGTCACCAGAGCCAGATAGCCCTCTTTCACAGCCAGGGCAGCTGCTGTCAGCAGTTTAGGGAGACAGAGACAGAAGCCCTACCTCCCACACCCTTTTCATGTTCCCTTGGACCCCAGGAAGCCTCTTTTGGACCATGCACAATTCGCTGTTGGATTCCTTCAGTCCTGAGCTCATCTCTATTGCCCACTGTATCTGGTGGGAGGGGGGATGGTCTTTGTTGGGCCCTAGACAGGGAGGAGCAGCTCCCCCTGTGGAATGACTCAGTATCCCCACTTCTCCCTGTTTCCCTGTTCCCACTTGATGAGCAAACCCATGGTGCTTTCCCACTGTAATAACAACAATAATCATAAGGACTGGAACCAGTGATCTCATTAGCATAGAGAACATTCTCTCTACCAGTGTAGACCAGCCCCTTCTCTACAAGTTCATCTCAGGACCCCTTTAAGCTCTTAAAAATTACTGAAGCCTTCAGAGAGATTTTGTTTATGTCAGTCATATCTACTGATATCTACTGTGTTAAAAATGCAGGTATCTTGGTATCATTATGAAAATCATTTTGATCCTGTATACTCCTCCAAAGGGTCACAAGAACCCTTGGGGGGTCCCCTAGAGCATACTTTGAGTACCATTGACCTTGGAGTGACCTAGAGCTCTGGGGTCATCTGCCTGACTCCAAGGCTAGCTCATTTTCTACTACATGAAGATGTTGAAATAAAAGTGCTCATAAAGTACGTTATACACATTGGACCCTCACAACTACCCAGAGGAAAGGTTTGATGAGGATTATTAAGCTCCATTTTCCATGTGGGAAAACTGAGGTTCAGAGATATGAAATATGCTACCTATGGTCAAATGGCATTGTAAACCCCAGAAG
Organism: Pseudocheirus occidentalis; assembly: GCA_028646575.1. Taxonomy (NCBI): domain Eukaryota; kingdom Metazoa; phylum Chordata; class Mammalia; order Diprotodontia; family Pseudocheiridae; genus Pseudocheirus; species Pseudocheirus occidentalis. Next base: position 288,903,220 of record CM053595.1, read on the forward strand.
TGAGTTCTGAATTCAGGTCTCTCCAAACTCTAGGGCTTGTGTTCTATACCACCATGTTGCCTTGAGGCTCTGGAAATTTGTTCTTGTTCTCTGTCCCCATGGTCACATACACAATCCGTTTTTGAACTCCTGGAGTATCTGCAGTCTCCATGGATCGTGTGAATGCCTCTGACCAGAAGCCTGACTTAATGGGCCTACATCTTGTCTCCCCGGGCCAGAGCTAAGAGTACTCCTCTGGGCAAACTCCGTATCTTCCTTCTTACCCATACTCTGCCTGGCTTTCTCTGTTCTCCCCAACATCTTTCCCAGCCGTCCTCCCTCCACCCCTCTTCCACCACTATGTAGGCCACCTGCCCCAACCCCACCTCTCCAAAGAGGCTTCACCTGCTCACTGGCCGGGGGCAGCTTGTGGGGCTCAGCTGTCAGCACCACCAGATCATCAATGATGCCTTGCAGGTGAGTGATCTCCCCCAACATGGTGATCTCTCCATTCTGAGCAGGAAGGAAGCCGAGTGGGAAGGTCAGTAAACATTCTCACATCTGCCCTCAGGGGGGCTCTGTATACAGAGGACAGAGCACCTCTCTCCTAGGTCCATTCTGATTTCTTCATGGTGCAGGGTTGAGAGACTGTATTGAGGCCTGGAATTCTGTTTCCTGCCCTCAAAGCTCAGAGTGTTAGAGACACTGAGGGCCCCTGGAATGACTGGTTGGGCTGGGCATCTATACCTTTAGAGTTTTCCATGAATTCTAGCAGCATCTTGGCTCTCTCTTTGTAATCTTACTGGACTACAGTTATGTCCATGACAGATAAGGGTAAAAGCTAATTCTCTATTTTACATATGAGTAAAACTGAGGTTCATGGTGCAGGTCCCTCAATTTCCTTTGTGTTGTGTGTGGGTAGAGCCAAGAGGACCATACAGGGAGCCTTGATTTTGTTTTGTGACTTTACTGATGAGGGAACCACTAACATCACTTAATTACTGATCTTCAAATCCATGTCTATGGCACTGAGCCAGTTTTCCATCCACTATACCATGCTACTTCTCTGGTCTGCCATGAATCCAAACCAGAATGCTTAAAGAATCCAACTTCCATTGGCAGCCTTAGACAGCTCTACAGTGATGCCCAGAACAAGAACCCCTGAGGTCCTACAAGGAAGGTTCTTAGCCTGAGAGGCCATGAATTTGTTTTTGGAAAAAAAAAAGGTCCAGTAACTGCATTTCAATATTAATTGGTTTCTTTTGTAATTCTATTACTCAATTAAAAATGTGATTCTGAGAAGGGATCCATAGACTTTCCTGACACAGAAGAGTTTAAGAACTCCTAACCTACAATCCTGAAATAGCTCCTGAACCACTCAAGAAATATGAGTTCACAAGTGGTTTTGTCATAAGTTTGGTGTATTCAAATCCTTGGAAAATGATCAGCTGAGTGTGTCCTACATGGCAGCTCTCTATTCAACAAGCATTAATCTAGCTCTTACTATGCTGGGGCTAGGTTCCCAGTGAGGTCCTGGAGATACAAAGGAGAGGAATGGCATTATCCAAGTCAGAAGTATACATGGATTAGCATATTCAGTTCCCTGGAGCCCCTCAATCTATAATCATGCAGAAAATTAAATGTCTGGCAGTGGGGAAGAATTCCATCACTAGGTTACGAGAAGGTTCTATACATTCTTCTAGCTTCTCCCATGGGTTTGGCTGTCCTCCCCCACCCCTTTATGGCCACCCTAGGGAGCGCATACCACCACAGGCTGTAGGAAAGTGATGAAGGTGCAGAATCTCCCCCTCTCCTCAATCAGGGCCCGGCGCACAGCTTGTTTCTCTGTCTCCTCTAAGAGCAGGTACATATCACTTACATCCTGGAGGGCATTGTCCAGCTGTGGTTGCAGGTCCCCCTTCCCTGTGAAGGACAGGAGGAGATGCCCAGATGGGGAGGCCACCCCTTCTCCCCCAAGTGGGCCAAGCCTGGCTCCCCAAGTGGACCAAGCCCAGCCACAGAGATGTCTCCCCTTTACCCAGCCTTCTCACCCTTCCCAAGTCTGAGGAAGGGTACAGAGAGTACCAGTCCTGACCGGCAAGGCAAAGCTTCTGCCTGCAGCGGTGGCTTTCCACAGGGTACAGGGGTAGAGGCTGGAGGGAAGGCATGGACCCACATGATGGGAGGAGCCCAGGGCCTTGTAGGGTCTCAATCTAGGGCAGAATATGCAGCGACCCATGCAGCAGGGTGGGCGTGGAGAGCTTGTCCCAGACAGGGAGGGCAGAGAAGGCACACAAAAACACACAAGTACAGAGGATGCCAAAAGCCAGAGCCAAAGCTGCAAAGCCACCTGGGGCCTCAGGTGTAGAGGAAGGGTCATCTGTGTGAGCGCAGGTCAGAGATGCCCTGCCCTGAGGCAGCAACATGGTGGGTGGAGACTGCAGACCCAGGCACACATGGGGCTCACCCACTTAGCTGAAAATAGAGGCAATGCATATTGGGAACTGTTGCTCGATGGTCCAGGAACAGAGAGACTGGATTTTCAGAGCCCTCCAGCCACCACTTAGGGCCTCATCTGATTCAGGTCCCAAGAATAGGAACCAGGCATATCCTTTCATCCTCCATCCCCCCTAGGGCAGGTCTACCAAGAAGACCATATGAGTAGGAGAGAGGTGGCCACAAGACAGTTTCCCAGAATGCAGTTGGAGTGGGCAAATGAGGATGGGACAAGGCAAATGCTGAGCCTGAGGGTGGTTCAAAATACATAGTATGGGCTTTGTGGGCTCCAAGAACAGACTGGGACTATGGTAAAGGCCAGTAGAGTCTTAGGACTGCGCTGTGAGGAAGGGGCGCCTTCTCCCTTTTTGGCCCTCCTGGGCAGTAAGGGACAAGAACCAATTGAAAGACTTGAATTGCCCCGCTCCCTTAGCCCCTGATGGAGACAGTGGGGAGTGTGGTCCCAGAAAGAGGGGGCTGGCCCAAGCCCATACACACTGGTCTCAGCATTAGCCCCACGGCTCACCCCAGATGACTGCCTCCCCCAGCAACAGTGTGGCAAGAGAGGGAAAGAAAGAGAGATGAGAGAATGAAGGAAAGAGAGTGTGTATGGAGGATAGAATATGAGATATAGGGCAAAGGGAGACAGGGTGTTAGCCAGGGGAGGGAGACATGTAATGAACCCTGTGTCACTGGCCTGCTCTAGCAGGGACGGGACAGGCCCTGACCTTATGACCTGATCAGAGCTGAGTTCAGGTCTCACAATGGCTCCTTTCACCATTTTTGAGATGGCATTCTGCCTCAGACTGTCCATTTTCCTATGCCTGGGAAGACGGGACCACGCCTCCCTCCCTCCAGATCCTCCTGGGGAGTTGGGGGTGGGGAAAGCAATCACAGCTACTGGAGATCAGACTCACTGGGACACTGAAGAAGGGAGGACTCATGTAACCAGATATAAAAGACTGACAGGAGACCTTACTGCCTTCTCACCCCAATGTCTCCAGGATGACCTGGCTTCCTTGACACTGTGGTCTGGAAAGGTTCATTCCAAGCCCCCTTGGAGTGATATGAGACAGAGAAATGCAACACAGACATTAAAGCAGGGTGAAGGGCTGGGAGAGGAGGGCCTGAGGAAGGGCCCGGGAGGCCAGCTGGAACAGACGGTGGCGACGTTTGACTTACCAAGTAGCTCTACAGGAAGGATGTGGGAGGGAGGAGAAAGAAGAGAAGAGAGAAAGAGAGAGACAGAGAGAAAGAGAGAATGTGTGAAAGACAGCTGATGGACAGAGAGCTATTTCTCTCGTTTTGAGGGGAGGTAGGTGGGACCCCTTGACCCTCCCTGGGCTCCCTCTTAACAGCTCCCTTTGTGAGGTGGGAGGGGTCTTGAAGATGAGGTGGGAAGTTTCTAGAGGGGCTTATGGGTGTGTGTGTGTGTGTGTGTGTGTGTGTGAACTCTAACACCCTGAGGCTTCCTTAAAGCCAACCTGAGACCCTAAGATTCCAGCCAGGATGAATCAGGTTAGCTGATTTTGCAAAAGACCAAGGGCCCACCTCTTTGGCCTCTTCTCTTCTTGGAACAATGAAAAGCATTGGGAGCTGCCCTGGCAGAAAGCCACAAGATGTGCCGGCTCCCATGGGGTCTGCCTGCTATCCCATGCCAACAAACCCTGACGCTGCCTCCCCCACTGGGGATGGAGGAGATGCTGCCCACCCTTAGGCACATGGCTACACAGATGGGTGGACCTATACACCATCCGCCATGTTCCTCCCAGTGTCTAACTAGAACACTTTTCCTAGGGCTGGGGGCCCTACCTTTTCGGGCTTTCTTCTGTAGCTTTAATGTGTCTGATGATTTCTTCTTGATTTCATGGCGAGCCCGTTTGTATTCTAAATGGGAAGAGGGAATAAAAACAAGACCCATGCCATGGGGGCCACTGAGATGTGGACCCGATAACTGAGCCCTCCTGGCTCCCCTCACCTGACCTGCCCCGCTCCCTCTTCCTCCCTCCCTTCCTTCCTTCCCAAACACCTTTTGCATGGTCCTTGTCCAGCTGGTTGGCGGTTTTTTTCCAGTCCTCAATCCTCTCTTGCAGGGGGTTGATGAGGCTTTCCAACAGGGCGCTGCAAGGACCAGAGGCAGATTAGAAATGTAAATTTCCCATAGGTGGCATGTCCCCTTTGGGGCAAGGTACAGGTTTTAGGGATGAACAAGGTTAGTTGTGAGGGAGAGGCTGGGTCCCCGCCCCACAAAATCTGGAAGAATCAGGGGTGAGGAGGCCTCCCTGGGCTTAGTGCCGACCCCAGCCCTGGCCTCAGCCCCTGACAACCCTACTCACTTGGTAAACTGCCGAAGCTTGGTCTCAATGCTTCGGTGACGCATGCACATCCGGGTGAGGGCTGAGCCAATGTCTCTTGTGGCCCCTGGAAAAACAAGAGTCCCCTCCATGCTGAGAGGCTGTCATGGGACATATCTGGCTCTCCAGGGAGGTTCAAGGAGAGTGAGGTTGGGGGAGGGCCTGGGTTGCAGGGGCCACTGTCCAGGACATCGAATCTCTGGCAAATCCTTCTGCTGGCCACCAGAGGGTGATGTTTGCCAACAGAAATGTCCAGCCTTGGGGACCAGCCAGCACCCTTCTGCTTCAACCTGGCCACCTCCCTATTTCCCTGTCCACCTCCCTGGATATCTTCCCAGTCTGCTCCCATGAGGCTGCCATGTTGTCCTCAAGCCTCTGCAGGTCACCTGGCCTGGCCTAAGCCTAGCTGGGGAAGAGGAGCAGTGGGTAGAGAGGAAAAAGGGGGAAGCGTCATTTCTTGAGTCTCATACACAGTACTTGAGGGTTTCATAGACACCTAGAATATAAAAGCTGGTAAGAAATCTTATAGGAAGGAGTTACAGAACCCTACAACTTGGAGATCATTTGTCCAGGGTTACAAAATGAGCTCCTCTCACCCCACCAGCCCCAATCCCACAAAGTGTTGGGGCTGGAAACTTCTCCAGGGTCCCCTGTCATCCCAGTGTCCCATCTCCCTAATGAACACTCTGGGAGGGCAGAGACTACTCTGTGTGCCATCCCCTGCCCTCAGTACTAAACATAATGCCTTGCATATCCCAAGTACCCTCCTAGCAAGACAGTGTAGGAAATCTGAGTTTGAATCCTGCCTTTCATGCTTACTGTGTGACCCTGGGCAAGTCACTTACCCTCCCTCAGCCTCAGCTTTCTCATCTGTAAAATGGGGATAATAAAAGTATCACCCCCCCACCCTCATACTCTACCAGGGTTGCGTCAAATGAGATAATGTATATAAAGGGCTTTATAAATCTTAGATCTTGGTCTAGAGGGCAGAACTAAATTCTAGGTGTCATTAACAGCAAACTCCAAGAGAGAATGGATTATAGCTTTTTTATACTTCATGTCTCCCTCAGCCCTGAACCCACGGCTCTGCATACAGATGTTTAATAAATATTTGCTGAACTCAGTGGAATTGAATAAATACCAGATGCCTGAAGGAAAATGGACACTGGATCCGCAGGGCTGGGGTCTGGGATGCCAGCTGCCCTCGAGCAATTGACTAGGGGCACATTCCTAACATGTCTGGAAGCTCCAAACTTCAAGGAAGGATGGGCAGAGGTCCAAGTGGCAGGGCCCACTACATGACTCGGACAGCTGGCATTCCCCTTTACCACTCCCTACCTCCACCCGGAGTACAGTGGCCAGGATTTACACTGCCACATGCCAGGGGCTGGCTCCCTCTCTTTAGGGAAGCTGGTGGTCAGTCTTGAAAAATACTGACCTATCTCTAACATCTGCATAGGTTTGCCAAGGATAAGAGTGGCAACCTTGGATGGCACCCTTCAGTGTTCCCAGCTCTTTCTGAGCCTAGTGTCAAGGAACCGTCCTCAGGATTTCCCTTATCATAGGGCTGATAGGCATTTAGGTAGAACCTCTAATGGTTCCTCAAAGAGGAACACCGCTAGAGGACAGAGAATGGTTGAGTTGTTTTTTAACTGGAAACTTAGCGGGTGCTCATCTCTTTGAGGAATATAATGGGATAGTATCATGCCATAGAAAATGATGAAGGGAATGGCTTCAGAGCAACCTTGGAAGACTTATGAACTGATGCAGAACGAAGTGAGAACTAAGTAAACAATTTATGTCATAACAACACTATGAAGACAAACAACTCTGAAAGACTTGAGAACTATGGTTGATGAATGACCAACCATGACCCCCCAGGACCAATGATGCAGCCTGCTGTCTACCTCCTGACAGAGAAAGAATGGACTCAATATGTAGGAGGAGACACACATTTTTGGTCAGAACCAGTGTGGGAATTTGCTTTGTCTGACTATGTATATTTATTACAGGAGGTTTTCTTTTTCTTGTTCAGTTGGGGAGAAGGTATCAAGAGGGAAATGAGGCAGCTAGGTGGTACAGTGGATTGAGTCCTGGACCTGGAGTCAGGAAGAACTGAGTTCAAATCCAGCCTCACATCCTTAATATCTGGGTGATCCCTTGCAAGTCATTTAACTTCTCTCAGTCTGAGTTTTCTCATCTGTAAAATGGGAATAATAAGAGCCCCTACTTCCCAGGGTTGCTCTGAAGATCAATTGAAATAATATTTGGAAAGTGCATTGCAAAACTTTAAAGTGCTTTATAAACACTAATATTATGTTCATTAAAATTTGTAAATGAAAAAGAAAGAGAATGGTTGGGCCCTCACACTGTCAGACGAGCAAAAAGGGGCCAGGGGCAGAATCTGGGATAATCCAAGATAGTCATACCAGCACCCTACCCATGCGGGCTAGCCTTCGTCATTCCCCAGGTCTTGGGTGTAGGCATACGTTTTCCACTGGTCTACTCTCCACATTACAAGCCCCTCCAAACTACCCAGAGCCGGGTGCTTATCAGCACAGGGATCTCACCCTGGTTCTGGTGCCCAGAGTTACCACTTTCTCCATGGTGCTCAGGCTACATAACACAAGACTTAGGAGGGACACAATAGTTATGTTCACATGTTTGAAGGAGGGATAAATAAAGGCTTGTGCTGTTTGGTCCAGAGGGCAGAACCAAGAGCAATGGAAGAAGGATACAAAAAACCAATTTTGTCTTGATGTCATGAAAAATTTCCCAACTGTCAGAGCTGTCAAAGGCAGGATGGTGGTACGGGGATGGGCTGCCCCAGAGGTGGTGGCCTCCTCCTTTTTGGAGGTCTTTGGGCAGAGGCTGGATGGGTACTTGTTGGATATTTTTAGTGGGGATTCCAAGGTCATAAACTATAATCTAGAGCTAGAAGACATCTTAGAGATCACTAGGTCCAACCTCCTGATTCTGCACATAAGAAAACTGAGGCACAGAAATGTTAAGTGGCTTGTCCAGAGTCACACAGGATCTGAGGCAGAATTTGAACCCAGGGGAAGAACCAAGGGGAGAGATGTTGGGCTTGTGTGCCTGTGGGCAGAACTCTTCCTTCCTACCCCTCCTCAAACCCCTCTCCCAATCATCAGTTGCCTTTAGAGGTTCCAAAAGAGGCAAAGATGTCTGGACCACGGGGGTCAGATACACGAGTCAGGAGGTCACCAGGAGGTACAGGGAGTAACCTGCCCAAATTAGTCCTCTACTGGCGAGGTGATGGGAGCTCTTGTTCAAGTGGGCACTAAGGGGCCCTGTTGTGCCCTGCGGGGCCCATGTTGGTCAGATCAGGATCAGCCCCCTTCCTACTGTCCCTCCAAAGATGCAGAATTCTCTGCAGAGGAAGATGTCATTGGGACTTCAAGGGTCCCTTCCTGTCTCTTCTCACAATGGGTTGAACCTATTACCTGAGGAGTATTTTTGCCTTTGGTAAGCATTTAATAAATTCTTGTTGACTGTTGACTGGTATTCCCCCTGAGTGTCCAGGCCCTTGACCACAGCTAGCTGTCTTCCCAGAACTCCTGGAAGTCTCCACCCAGCTCCACCACCACCACCTCCACCTCCCTGACTCAAGGAGGTGATGTCTTGTCTCACTGCCCATCAGCCAGTCTAGAGAACCCTGCCCAGTCCGACAGAGTGGGCTCTGTGTCTCAGGCCTAGGGGCATAATGAGCTTACTGTCCCAAGGTGAGGATATGGAAGGGAAGAGTGGGCAGATAGAGGTGGGGTGGGAACACTGAGTCCAGCTGGCTATCGACTGCTGGCTTCCACCCTGTTCAAAGCTAACACTTGGTCTTCCCTCATTCCTGGAGTGTTGTCCCACCAGCTCCTTTGGGGACAGCCATGTGCCAACCCTGTAAGCCTTCTCTTTTCAGGGAGAGCAGTGTTTACTCTTCCTTGACCACCCAGTGCCTCAGGGGGTGTCCCTTACATCTCACTGCCTTTTATGTACTCTACATTCCAGTCAAACCATTCCTTTCACAAGACTTTATCTCCCAACTCCATACCCTTGCATAGGCTGTGCCCCATGTTTGTAATGCCTTCCCTCCACACATCTACTTCTTGGAAGCTCTGGCTCTTTTCAATATTCAGCTCAAATGCGACCTCCTCCATTCCCCTCAGCTGGCATGGCCATCCTTCCTGATGTTAACATTGCACATGTATTGTATTTAGTCACAGGAATGCATGTTGCTTCCTCTTGATAGAATGTAAGCTTCTTGAGGTCCAGGTCTTGTATTCCCAGTGCCTGGTACACAGTAGATGCTTACTAAATGCTTGCCGAACGAATGAATGGATTTAAAGGGGCAGTGCTAAGGTCATGTGCTAATAGAGATAGAGAGAAAAAGGGCCAGTTCAACATCCATCTTAGCCAATTTTTAATGCCACCTCTGCCATGGCGCCTTGTAGGACCACCTTAATTTGAAGTGATTGTTCACTGGTCTTTAAACACTTACTACCTTAATCTATTGGTTATAATTCACTGTCTATCACCCTAGGGAAGTAGCTCCTCAAGGGTAGGGACCCGTGTCTTAAATTTCTTTGTAGAGGCAACCTAGAAAGCTCAGAAATAGAATATTTATTAACTTATTTAAAATTAATTAAAATTAGTTAATTTATTAACTGATAAGTATTTATTTGATTTAATATTAAATTAAAATTAGATTAATTTATTAACTGGTATTTATTAATTGATTAACTAGTCAGTCAATGAAGTGGGAGTCCCTTCTCCCTCTTCAATTCATAGGATCATAGGTTCAGAGTGGGAGGAGACCTTAGATGTCATCTAGTCCAGCCCACTTATTTTACAGATGAGGAAACTGAGGCCCACAGAGGTCAGCTGATTTGCTCAAGGTTAGGAAGTCAATGGCAGAAGCAAGTTTTGAACCCAGGCTTTCTGAATCCAAATCCTTCCCCTATACCAGGCTATCTCCATTTGCAATTAGTGGTCACATCTATCTGCAGCTATCCTCGGAACTCAGGGCCTCTCCAGTCCTTGCTGAGATTAGCACCCGAGGCAATTGGGAGATGGAACTCTCTGGACCACAAGTCCCCTTTCACCTAGAGTCTTTTTCTTAGGACAAGGGGCAGACAGCTCCAAAAGGTGTCCATCCCATTTGATGGAATCAGATGGAGTCTCTGGTCTCCCCCACCTCAGACCTGGCCCTGGAATTGTCCATGGTGCTGTTTGCTCATTAGACACTGTGGACCAATACCAGAATACCTGGCCTCTACAGAGCTCAAAACCCTCTTCAGATGTGGTCTCACTTGTCCTTGGTATACACCCTTAGGGATGAAGAATGATAATTATCCTCATCTCTTGGAATGGTAGGGAAAGGAGGCCCAGAAAAGTCAAGTCATTTGCTCAACAATGCAGAGAAAGTCTGAGAATTCGACTCTGTGTCTTCTGCTGTCTTCTGCTGGTCATGGTATGCCATATCCCTGTTCCCTTCTGTATCACCTGTCCCTGTTCTATTCTCTGGCTCCCACTTCCCTGCCCTCCTCATTCCCATTCTCAGCCTCATACCTCGGGTGTTGGTGGCCATATCAGCCACTTTCTGGAAGGCATCCAGGAAAGCAACTGCAGCCAGGACTGTGGTCCTGAGGGAGAGAGGAGGATGGTAGAGTAATTGGAATAGCTGACTCTCATGCAGCCCACCCCAGTCTGGACCCTTCCCAAGGGGATAAGACTTAACTAAACAGCTGGGAGGAAACTCCAGGTTACCTCTGTTCTCCTGGGCCACCTGGCCCATGCCAGCTGGGCACCAGAAAAGGGAGTGGGCAACATGATGAGCTTGGGCTGCTCATTGGGAGTCTCGCAGATGGCCTCTTTGGGGTGCCTAGTCCCACCCTATCCCCATGCCACTGAGGAGCTGTACTGCTTTACCTGAGCTGAGAGTGTAGCTTAGTGGCCTTTGAATTGAAGTCTTCCCAGATGGGATAAGAGCTCTGTAGGGAGGACGAGAAGAGGGAGAAAGGCAGGTGACATAAACCATAGTGAAAGGCAATTGCTCTTCAAAATTCAGTCCAGACTCTCTGTTATCATTTGTTACCCGCTGAAGAATAGAAAATGGTCATTCCTATCCTCCAGTGACCCAAAGACCTGTACAAAGTCTGTAGGCATGGCTACTCCTTCTCCGGAGGCTGCTTAACCTCTTTATAACTTAGTAAACAGTCCTCAAGAGTTGGTGTGGCCAAAAGTGGATGCCCATGACAACCTGGTAATAATCCCCTCTGAAATGGGCAAGGCTGGTCACTGGACAACAGATATGTATGTAGTTCTTCTCTGGGACCTACTTCAATGGATCAGCATTTATCAGGTGCCTGCTCTATGCTGAGCATTGGGGATGCAAAGACAAAAGTCAAAATGGCTCCTGCCCTCTAGAAGCTTATGTTCTACTTGAACCTTTACAGCTTGTTGTCATTGATGTAGCCCCTGAGGTCATGCAAGCCATGAGGGGGAATCAGTGGAGGGCTTTGGTGGATGAAGTATTTTTCATAATGTGGAAAAAATGGAGGAGGAAACTTTGTCCTGCACACTCTTGGAAGGGCAGAGCTTGAGAGATCCCAGAGCCTGCTCAGGTCTGGAGAAGGCTAACAGGTTATGCTCCCTTTTCTGGGTTCCTGGCCAAGGTATATGGCCCACTTCTCTTGGTGCCTCATGAATCATGAGAGACCCAGAATTCTCATGGTTTTCTTCATTCCAGCAGCTGTTGCTCTACTTATGTTAGCTGCCTTGGGACTATATCCTGTGGACTTTGTATTGGCAGACAAAGGCAGGGGTGGGATCAGGGAAGAAGGGTTCCACAATTGTTAGGATCATGGGTCTACAGCTGGAAGGGCTCTTAGAGGCCATCTTAGTTCAGTGCCTTCATTTTACAGAGGAAGAAACTGAGGCCCAGGGAAATGGAGCGCTTGCCGAAGACAACCAGCCAAAACCAGGATTTGAAACCAGTTCTTCTTACTCTTTCCACTGTGTGCCACCTAGGGCAGGGTGTTGGCAAAGCAGACAAAGGGGATTTAGAAGATGAATTTCCCAGACCTTACCCACTGTCCTTGCATTGGGCAATGTCTTAGGGGAGGGGAGTCCTAGCCACAGGCACAACGGAATTCAGCCTGGAAGGACTCAAGCCAAGAAGTTCACCCCACCGTCTGGTCATCATTTCGTCCCCATCCCTCTAGCTCTGCCCTTAGGGGAGATGAATTGTGAATGGCCATCCCTGTCCAAAGGACAGCCCAATCCAGACTTTCCACTATTACTGTTCTCCACTCCCTAACTTCAAAGGAATGGGCAGGATATGGACTGAGGAAAGGATACCTCAAACCCCAGAAGTATATTTGCTTTCAGAGTAATTCATTAAAAAAATAAGTTTATTAGGTTTTTTTGTTTTACATCACCTACATTTTCTAACGAATTCTTCCTTGCTTTCCTTCTTAGACAGCTACCCTTGACAACAAAGAATTAAAAGGGGAGGATATTCAGCCAAACTAAGATACTGAAAAGTCTGACACTGCATTCAGCACTCCATACCTATTGACCTTCACCTTTTCAAGGGATACCTTTCAAGAAGCCTTAAGTTACATGTCTGTTAGGCCTGCTTGGCTTACAGTGGGGTCCAGAAACCCAATTAGACCCAAGAACATAAGATACCCCTGAGATGGCCCTTGGGGTCATTTCGCATAGCTCCATGGTTACCCCTAACTCCTATCAACTCCCAGGGGGAGTCGATACATACATACATACATACATACATACATACATACATACATACATATGTATATATATAGATGTAGAGAGAGAGAGAGTATCTGTATGCATATATACATACATATGGGCAAATAAACGGGACACCAAGGCACAGAAAGGGACATTCATTAGCTCTGGGTCACACAGCAGTTGCAGCTAGACGGTAGTGGTGGAGCCCATATCCCCATATTCTAAGGATGTTCTCTACCCCCTGGACAATGAGATAGACCCTCTCTCACAGCTGGCTTGGGGGGCTGACTATCTTTGAGCCTCAAGGGTCCCCATGAAGGATGCTTGCTGTTGCTCTGAGATGCTCCCCTTCCCTGGCCCGATCCTGCCCCTTCTACTTCCCACCTTAAGATAAGTGTAGCTGGTGACTCTGACATGAGCTGACCAGGCCACGCAGTTCTGGGGCAGGGCTGGCTCTGAGAGTGGAATGGTCATGGTGGCTATGCTGGGCCCTGCTGGCTTTAGGGGGACAGCCAGCCACCCAGGCCCTGAATGAGGCACTTGTACTGGGGACAGAAGTACCTTTCTCTTCCCCATGGTGGGGAGGAAGGAGGGGGGAAACAGTATGGCCTTTATCCTGGCCTGGCCCAAAGAGGAGGAAGGAGTTTCCCGTCTGGGTCCAGTGAGGGGAGGCTGACACTTCCCCCCAAGGTCCAAATTGGAGTTGTTGTGTTTAGCTTTGAGCAAAACAAGTTGGTTGGTTTTCTTAAGAGCCTTTTCTGGCCCACACCTCCCACCCCCACCCCTGCCTGGGCTGCTCAAAGGCGTCTTTATGATAGCCTTTTACAGGCTAACCCCTTGCTTCACACACACTGCCCTCAGATGAGGAAGGCTGGAGCAAAGGGAACAAATGTAGCTGGATGGGAACCCCAAGCCAAACCCCACCTCAACATCCATCTCTCCAGAAAAGGCCATACTGGACCTGAGCTGAGTGAGGGGCGCTAGCCCCAAATAGGTGGCCTTTCCTGCAAAAGGGCTGGGGAGGGCCTCACTTTTCACAGGGGAAGCTCAAGCTTGAATCAGAGGCAGAGGGGGCCAGTGCTGAGGCAAAGGCAAACTCCAGGAGTTCCCAGCTTTCCCTATGCTGGGCTCCCTCCTCCAGGAACTGTGAGGCTCCTGAGAGGAAGAGAGAGACAGAGACAGAGAAAGAGAGACAGAGAGAGAGAGAGAAGAGAGAGGAAAGGGGGAGAGAAAGAGAGGCGCCTGCCCCAACACCTGGTGCTGGGGGAAGGGCCGGGCCAGTCTCTGGTCCAGGGAGGCCCCCCAGGAAGTGGGAAAAGAAAGCTCAGTCTCCCAGTGGAAGGGGGAACTCCCTGTACATAAAGGCTGACCCCCTGAGGCGCACAAGGGTATCTTGGGGGGGCCTCACGGGAGGTGAGGTGCTGTTATTATCTTTCTTTTACAGGTGAGGAAACTAAGGCTGAGAGAGGTCGGAAGGGGCTCAGCAGGGGTCACCTGGTCAGTAATGTTCTGAGGCAGGATTTGAACTCAGCTCTCTCTTACTCCATGTGCTCTATAGACTCCCCCAGTGTCTCTCTTTACACTTCTAGGGACTTCCTGGCTACCCAAGCAGCGCTTTGACCTGTTTTTCCTCCATGTCCCTCAGGAGCATTCCAGTCCAGGCTTCAGAGTGCTGTCTCTGGGGCTGCTCCTTCCCCTAGTCACCTTTTTAGTACAAAACAGACAGCAGACTCTGAGTGCCTCTAACCCAGTGTGGATGCCCAGATCAGGAGACTCAACTTTAGGCCTCGCTTCTTAGGGCTGGGGTCTAGGAAACTGAAGGGAAAGGGCATGGAGGGGGTGGGCGGGGAAGGAAAGACAAACAAGCCACAGGGAACAGAAGAATTCCATCTCCCACCCTCCCACCCACACAAAGCAGCCCCCAAACTGGAGCCGGACCGTCTCAGGAGAGGGAAGGCAAATATTTGAGAAACTCAGAGCCTGTAATCCCTGAGTAGGGAGTGGCCAGCAGCTGTGGGTGGAGGGGTCTCCCACTCCCTCACCCTGATCTCACAGGGCCCCAGGTCCGGCTCAGGGCTACTTCTCCCTTTCCAATCCACAGGGCCATAAAAATTCCCTTCTGTTGGCACAAGGAACCGGGCCCTGAGCCCAGGAGGGGAGAGATGTCTGGAAGTGGCAGGGTGTGCTGTAGCCATTTCTTAGCTACCGAGGCCCATCCCTGTTCATTCTGGAGGCCCAACCACATTCTGGAGGCCCATCCCTGCTCTGGAGGTCCATGGCTGTTCTAGAGGCCCTTTCATGCTCTGGAGGCCCATCCCTGCTCTGGTCCCTGTTGGGGCAGGGCTGGTGGACTGTGGACTCCAGGCCAGGGCAGGGATGGTAGGGGTTAAGGGGAGTCAGGCCACACCCGGCCCTCTGAAGCTGACCCTTTGGAGAGAGGGAAAGCCTAGTGGGGAGTTCATCGTGTCCAGGGCAGGAAAAGAGCCTTCTAAGCTCACCCAGACCGATTTTCTCCTTGTGGAGGGGCGAACAGAAGCCGGCGAGAGGAAAGTGCTTTGATCACTGCTGTGAGGGACCAGGCCACCCCTAACTGCCGTTCTGCGGGGGAAGGGTCTTTGCCCTAGCGCTTCACTCAGCCTGGGGAACCCCAGTGTGGACAATCCCTCCAGCAAGGCAGCCTGGGGACTTGTCTTCACCAAGAGTGGCTTTGGCCCTGTGGACAGCAGCGACATTCCTACAGCCCTGGAGCCCTGCTGTGTGGGGTGCCGGCCTCTTCACTCCAACGCCATCGGCAGAGCTAAAAAAGAGCCCAGCATCGCTTCTCTTAGACAGAAGTGGATTATCAAGATGTAGAAACGGCTGAGAATCCAGGGGAGAACCTAGAGCCTGGCACCCAGGGGGTTTCCAGTTCATGTTCCCTCACTTAGTCGCCTCATCTTGCACACGCTGTGTGTGTGTGTGTGTGTGTAAATATATCTATATATATCTTCGAGAGTTTAAAAATCCACTAACATTTTGGGGGCACTCTGTATTAAAACTCCTACTAAGAGAGATGAGAGATGTATAAAAACTCCTATTAAGAGAGATGGACTACTAAGGGGGGAGAGAGAGAGAGAGAGAGACAGAGACGAAGAGAGAGACAGAGAGAGAGGGAGGGAGGGAGAGAGACAGAGAGAGAAAGAGAGAGGAGGAAAGGAGAGGAGAGAGAGAGAGAGGGAAAGACAGAGAGAGACGGAGAGACAGACAGACAGAGACAGAGAGAGAGAAAGAGAGGGGGAGAGAGGAGGAGAGGAGAGGAGAGAGAGAGAGAGGGAGAGACAGAGAGAGAGGGAGAGACAGAGACAGACAGATACAGAGAGAGAGAGAGAGAGAGAGGGAGGG
>CM053595.1:288919699-289006106 GCA_028646575.1 Pseudocheirus occidentalis
GGGTCCTCCTGACTCCAGGGCCGGTGCTTTATTCACTGTGCCACCTAGCCACCCTGGAGTCAGGAAATTCTGAGTTCAAATCCTGCCTCAGACACTTCTTAGCTGTGTGACCCTGGGGAAGTCACCTGACCTCTCAGATTCCTCATTTGTATATAAAATGGGAGGGGAGAGACAGACAGACAGACAGAGAGACAGAGAGACAGAGAGAGAGAGAGAAAGAGAGAGAGAGAGAGACAGAGAGACAGAGAGACAGAGAAGAAAGGGATTGATCTTGTTTCCACAAGAGTAAGGTAAGTCAGGACAACGGTCTAAGCCTTGGGGGGGGGCTCCAAGGATCTGTCTCCACACTATGTCCCATACTTGGGGGGGGGAAGGAGACTAAGGTTTGCCCACCTTCCTGGGTAAAGAGATGTTTGAATGAAAGCTGTCCCTTTTATCTTTTTGTTTTCTGAGGCAGAAAAGGGTAAACATAGGGCAGGAAAGGGTCAAGGAGAACCCACAACCTCAGCAAAGTCTCAGGAAGATTGAATCGGGCCGGGGCACCAGCTCTGAAGGAACTGGACCTCCTTAGCCTTCCCAAACTTTCATGAACATGGAAGGGATCTCATGACGTGATTTTGTCCAACCCCTTCATTTTACAGATGAGGAAACTGAGGCTTATCACTCAAGGTTACCCAGGAATGAATGGACAGATCCCAAATCTAGTGGTCCTTTCATTCACCCCACTGCCTTATCTCCTCCAAAACAGAAATAGAGGGGGCATGGGCACTGCCATTTCAGTATGGGCTTAGCTTCTACAGGCACCTGGAAAGCCTGGGAACCTAGAAGGTGGTGTTGGGAGTTAGAGGCTAGGGAATTGTCAGGGCTGGCTACACGCAGAGGTCTTAGAAAGGGGGTTGCTGTAGGTGGGAAATTCCAACTTGAAAAACATTGAATTTTTTTTTTTTTTTACATCATAGAAATTAGCATCAAGTCTGGCTTCAGATGGGTGGAAGCTCAGGAAGATGGGTTCAAGTCTGACATCTACTGGCCAGATGCCTCTGGCTAAGTCCCTAACCGTCTCAGTGTCCCCTAGCAACTTTTCATAACTATAAACCATAGAACAGGTGCTAATTTTCAGTCTATGTTGGTAAGTTTCCTCAGAGGGGATTTCTTGTATTGATTAAATCAACAGGTCCTAAGTTGGGGGCCTGGAGGAAAGGTGCATAGTAAATAAGCAATTGGGCAATGCTGATTGGCTCACAGGTAGAGAGAGCCCTAAAGATCATCGGTGAGTGGAACTTCTCTTTTACTGCAGAGAAGAAAACTGAGCTCCTGAGAAGGGAATGTCACCCGGGCAAGTTAAGAGGATCAGGATTTGAACCTGGGTCTCCTGACTCCAAATCCAGTGCTGGTTTCATTGAGGCAGGACTAGTGTGTGGACATCAGAACAGCCTGTGGCCAGCTGAGTCCAAGGGGTACTGACCAGTGGGCTGTGGTGCGGAAGATGTGATTTGACCACCTTCTCTAGTTCTGCTGAGTACATTTCTCAAAGTCTTTTTTCTCAGCCTCCTGCTGCTATTCCAACATCAGGCCCCCAAGCTGAGGATGCTCCCAGGAGCCAATCAAATGTAGAACCCTCCCTCTCCACCCCCACCAAATCTAAGTAGGAAAACAGTCCCGGAGCAGCAGGGGGGTGAGAGATGGTGGTGGTACAACCAGTCCTGCCACGGGGCAGCCTGCCACATTCATCTCTCCAGTTCCCTGTGCCAGGGCCCTAGCTCTACCCTGCATGCCCTCTGGCCTTCAGAGTGGTGGAGATTCTAGTAATGGGGCTTCCTCAGGGAGCTGAACTGGCTTTGAAAACTCCACAGTGAAGGGAGCAACTCTCATTCTGCTTTCTGCTGGGACTAGTTTTGACTGTCCTAGCACCTTGATAATGCTGCTGGGGTCCCTCCTGAACTCTCTCTCTCCCTCTCCCTCTCTTCTCTCTCTCTCTGGTTAGTATCTATATGATGTATGTAGTTAGTATGTAATATGTTGTAGGGGTGTGTTATCTGCACTAGTCAGGCATTCTAGGTTCTAATTTCAGCTCTTCCTTCTGCCTCATTTCATGGATCAGAATCTTACTGGGCTCCAGAAAACAAACCAAGGTTGACCCCTCCCCCTCCCTTCTTTAGGAGAGGGGACTAAGTGGAAGAATTGGCTTGTGCCCTTCGATAGAGAAGCCGGTATCATGTGGTTTCAAAGGCTGAACTCTAGAACATCTAAGGCTAATTTCTGGACAGATGGTGTCTCCTAAATTGAACCCTACCTCCAGTTGCCCCAAGCCCACTGTCTAACCCATTCTTTACCCTCAGATCCCTTCTTCCTGTATCTTCCCAAACCAATTCTTGACTCTTCTACCCTGCCCTGTTCTGCCTTCCCTAGGGACAGAAGCATTACCCTCTGATACTGCTTGATCCCCAACAATCGCTTCCTTGAGGCCTTGGGACCAATACCTCAGGTCCTGGTAGCCCTGATAGGAGAGGAGAATCAATAAGCTCACGGGTCCCATTCTCTCTACCTTCCCATGCAACAATTCCAGGGCAGAGGCTACTGGAAATATGGGGAGGGGTGTTAGCCTGCAGAACAGGCAACTAAACTAACCAGCTTCTCCTGGTGACCTTGAACTTGTTGCCAGATCTCAGTATCTCCGAATAGGGAAACAAGAGATAGCCTCTTCCTTCTTCCTGACTTTGGGTAAGGGGGACATAGGACTAGGTCTCAGGTGAAAGAGGAGAGAAGGTATTAGACTGACATTTTAAGTACCTCGGTTAAAGGGAGTAACATCAGTGGGGCGATGGTTGGGTAAGGGAGGGAAGGGACTGTTCTTTAGGCCTTCCTTCCCAGGCCAGGGGAGAGGACAGGCAGGGGGCTTTGCTGTCCCAGCTGAGTACACCAGCTCCTTCCCTGTCCCCAAGCCCCGGGACAAGCCTGGGAAACAGTGGGTTTGATCGCCCCTCCCCCACCTTCCCCCAGGCTCTGGGGGAGGGGGAAGCCCTGGAGTAACCACAACCAATCCTGGCCCTTCGGGTCAGCTGGATACATGTGCTCAGACTTTCGTCCGGCAAGACCCTGGTCCCTGGGTCTTGGAAAAGATGCAGCCGGTGGGGAAAGAGTTAAGTCCTCTCTCTCGGCTTTATTATTTTTTCCCCCCTGGCCTTGGCAATGACAGCATTGTCTGGGCTCCGGGGCTGCAGCAAGGAGCCAGGGGGAGGGGGAGGGAAGGGGGAAGAAGAGAGGGAGGGAGGATTGGGGGGATGGGGGAAGAGGGAGAGGGGAAAGAAGGAGGCACCTAGTCTCAAACAGCCAGAGCCCAGGGATTTAAAGGGCGGCACAGAGACTTGTCCGCTCCCTCCTGAGCCATCGGGCCCCGAGTACTGATGAGCTCCTCTCTGGGGGCGGGGGTCATCTCGGCCTCCAGCCCCCGAGAAAGCTGAGGTTTCAGCCCCCACCCCCTCCTCCGGGCTCTCCTCTCTCCGTACTCTCCCCTCCGCCCCAGCCCCGCCTCGGTCTTTTTTCTGGAGGTAGGGAAAGCGAATTTAACATTCCGGGCAGTCTGGAAGGGCTCTGTCCAGCAACCAAAGGCGGAATCCCCGGCCCATCCACCCCTCCACCCCCCAGCATCTCCTCCCTCTACTTCCCCGAGCCAGACAACAGGGACAGGAGCCCCGGCCCGGCCCATGGCCACCGCCACGGCCACAGTCACGGCGCGCTCACACGCGAGAGCGCGCGCGCGCACACACATATATACACACACAGACATATATACACATAAGGGCGCAGAGTCCCAGCTACATACATGGGTTCCTCCCAAGTGCCTACAGAAACACAGTCTCCGAAAGCACAGGTATCCAAGCAGACAGACGCACGGACAGACGGACAAGGGGGCGGGTGGACGGACGGGGGCCCCGGGGCTGGGTAGCCCCCGCGCCCACCTCGGCCGGGGTCCCTCACGGCCGCAGGCTCGCCCAGAGCGTGAACTGCGCGGGTAGGAAGCGAGGGGGCGGGGCCCCCCTTTCTCTCCCCGTTACCTTCATGTCATTGACGATGGCCTGGAAGAGGCCCCCCAGGGCCCCGCACTCTTTCTCCACCGTCTCCATGCTGGCCGGGGCGCAGGCTCTGGGATGGCCAAGCGGGCCGGGGGCGCGGCTCCCGTGGCTCTGCGAATCCGTAAGGGAGGAGGAACAAAAAGCCGTGCCAGTCCCCGGGGCTG
Organism: Pseudocheirus occidentalis; assembly: GCA_028646575.1. NCBI lineage: Eukaryota > Metazoa > Chordata > Mammalia > Diprotodontia > Pseudocheiridae > Pseudocheirus > Pseudocheirus occidentalis. Next base: position 288,923,937 of record CM053595.1, read on the forward strand.
CTCCTGCGAGCCTGGGCGCGGCGGGTCCCGCGGCCGGGCGGTCCGGAGCCCCCGCCTCTGGCCACGCGCGGCTTCAGCGGCCGGCCGCCCCCCGGGCCCGGGACGCGCGCAGCCGCCGGCCCTCCGCAGCCATGTCCCGCGGCCGGCGGGCTCCGCTCCACTCCGCTCGTGGCCCCGGCCCACCCCCCCGCGCCAGAGGGAGGCGGCCGCCCCGGGATGGAGGGCCCACAGCGGCCCGCGTCCGTTCCCCCGTGGCCGTGGGCGCAGGGAGCTGGCGGGGGCGCAGGGCAGCGCAGCGCAGCGATCCCGGGGACTGGCGGGGAACGAGCGGGGCGGTAATCCGAGCCCAGGAGGCTCCGGCGTCACATGGGCGCGGGGAGAGGGGGAGGGACCCGGCGGGCGGAGGGAGGGAGAGGAGGGGAGCCGAGCCGAGCCGAGCCGAGCGGAGGGGAGGGGGCGGCTGTGGGAAAGGCCGAGCTCAGCGCAGGCCCATTCACGACCAGGAATGAGGACTTTGAAATCCGAGCCCCTGGGCTGTCTTACTGGTTTGGTGAGCTCCGTCCCCCAGCGCCTGGGATGCGGAGTGGCACAAAGGGGACCCAGAGGGAGGAGGGGGCGCTGCTGGGAAATTGGGACTGGGCATGGATGGATCCTCATGAAACCCAGGCAGGACCCACTTTGCTTTCCCGAAGGCTTCCTTACCCCCCCCCCCCCAGTCACCCAGATTGAGGGAGACACGCATAAGAGGTTCCTGCACGTTGAAGGCAGAAAGCTCTCATCTCGGGGGGAACAGGGACTTATATCTGCGACCCTGGTTGAGGAGCCGGGTTTAAGGGGCATCAGAAAAAACAAACTACACACAGCACAAACCCCGAACATTCCTTTCAGGAAACTCCTGGGTTAGAGGTAGGCAGGTATGTCTCCGGGAAGGGGAGGAGGTGCATCTTCCGTTCCTTTCTCGAAGACTCAAGTTCAGAGGCACAGATACTAGATGAACTGGTGAGGTTCTTTTAGCCTCGTCCCTCACTGCGAATCCCTGGGGAACCGGGCACCTTTCCTTGTCCCCACCTTCCCCTATGCAATCTGACTGGGGGAGGTCTTCGTCTGATGAACCTCCCTTCCCGGTGGCCCATGGGGGGGGGGCGTTATCCGAGAAGTTATATGCATTTATAGATGCACCATGTTAATACGGGCAAAGGCTGACAGTCTGATTGACCACTTAAAAGGCAAATGAGCATAAAGTCCCTTTTGGGACTTAGGGACACAAACCCCTTAGCACAGTGAGAAACCTTGGTGAGGGACAGGCATCGTAGGGTCTTTGGTGCTGTTTAGCCAATCTAATTCGTGCCAACCAAGCTTAAGTCCCGGGCACTAGATTGTGGTTGGTCGAGTATATCCAGTTCTGATCCGGTGGTCCCCCGCCCTTCCTTGGAGGATCAAATGAACACTTGTTTGCCCCTTGTAACCTCTTCACAAGCTACCTTGCCAGTCTATTAATCATGGTGCCCTTCCCAGCCAAACTGGTCGTCTTACTGATCCTCCCAAGACCTTCCAACTCTTCTCTCAAGGCCTTTAGCTAGACGGCCTGTCCCCTCTAGCTAGTTTGCACTCAGCTCAAGGGCCATCTTCTACCTGGAGTTTTTCCCCGCCAATTCCCTTAGTCCAAGACCTTTTTTCCAACAACCACCTTGCACATGCTTTGGATGTTCCCGTTTAGTCTCTCCCAGCTGTAGAAGGTAAGTTCCTGGAAGACAGGGGGCATTTCATTTGTCTTATACCCAGTTTTTAGCATAGTGAAACACAACAATGGAGAGTTGGCTTTGGATACAAAGGGGGTCCTGCAATCTGCGACATACTGTTTGTGTCTTTATCCAAGCTTGGTGCCCCAGAGATCTGTCTCTAAGTTATAGACAAGGTGTGACCTGCACTGGTGGAGGGCACTTCCTTATCTGGGAGCTCCATCCCGTGTCCAGCACACAGTAGGTACTTCAGGTCTTGTTGACTGACCCAGCCAGAATCACTCTGGAAACTTTAAGTCCAAACCAAAGTAAGCTAAAGTAGAGCTAAGCCAAGACTAGTAGTCCGGAGTGATGATGGGGATTGATGGCAGCTGACCAGTGTCTTTGTCTTTTATCCAGCACTGAAGTGCAAGGACAGGGGGCAGTTAAAGCACTTGGGCTCTCTCCTGGCTCTACTGCCTGTGACTCTGAATTGGTTTTCCCCATCACCTGGGGCTCTGTCTCTCTTGCCCCTTGGAGCCCTGGGAGGTTTGGAGAGCCTCTCCCAGAAGGGTCTTCCCCTTGGTCCTCAGACACCACAGCCATCCTGTTACTGGGAAATAAATCTAATTTTACAGGGTGTATAGAGCTTACAAAAAGGCAGGTCCGAGTAGCTCCTTGCTGGGGCAGTTTCTCTCTGCACAAAGCCTTGTTAGTTCAGAGTTGCTGGGGGGGAGGGGGAGGGAAAGAAGACAACACAAAATGGTGACCAGCAGAGTAGAAGTCCTGGTTTGCAGGCTCCTAGGGTACCTCCTGTGCAGCTGGGGGTCTGGTCTTGGTGCCTGGGAGGGTTTGGCTTATTGAGACCTCCTGGTTTAATGCCATGGAGTCCGGGCCAAAGGGACAGAGATCCTTGAAGAATATATGGGGTTAAGAAGGGACCTTCCAAAGGGGGTGGGGGGAGAGCAGCCCCGACGTGGGAGAGAGGATAGAAGTTACCATCATTCCTTTATTATATGGGAGATCTCCATCATTCCATACAAGCCTCTGTGATCCAGGTGGAGACTAGATTAAGTGCCAGAATATATACATACATGTGTGTAGACATACCCAACATGTCAAGAGATCGGGGCTAGGGAATGAGCAACAGAGTTCTGCTCTCAATCCAAATGAAAGGGGATTGTTAAAAAGAGGCTGATTATTGGGGTGGGGGCGCGTTACTTCTGAGGCAGCGGGTTACATCTCAAGGCGACTCTCAGAGTCGTCCCAGGGAGAGCTGCTGCTGTGCTCTAGCACAGACAGGAAGGGCCAGGGAGCAGCAGCCAGCGCTGGCTGCTCCTGGGCATGGGATGGAGAGGTGGGTGGGTGATACTGGGCAGCAGCCTTTCTTCCTCTGCCCTTGAACGGGCTTCCTATTTGGCTTTGGGGCGTGCCTAATGAGAGTAGAGGACAGTACCAGCCACCCCCCTCCCTGCTAGGGTCCTGAAGATGACTCTGTGAAGGCCACAAACGGTCCACAGGACCATGGCAGCAGCCTCTGCCTTTGAGCTGTGGGTGCTGAGGGTTCAGAGGACAATCCTGCGGTCCAGCTGGTCCCCACGCCCACTCCGCTGGTGTCTCATCTCCAGATGCTTGTTCTGGACCCTCTCAAAGTGCTGCAGAAGTTCCACATAGTCAATGCTGGGGGAATCCACCTTCCTTGAGCTTGGGGCTGTCTTCACACTATCCCTGAGAAGGAAACCGAGAAAGAATGCTGTGAGGAGAGTGCCTGGCCAGGGCTGTCTGCAGAGCTGTCACCCCAGCCAGATGATGGGAAGCCTTGTCCTGTGACAGTCTCATAAATGTGGACGACCAATAATGGAAGTCAGGGCTTGGGGTTCAGACAGTCTCTTGCCTAGAAGGTAAACTAATGTTAAAAACCACCACCACAAAAAATGAATTTTTCAGGGAGAAAGGAGCCTGTCTTTTCTTCCCTAATGTTCAAAAATAAAGGCTTGAAAAACAAAGTGCACATGGTTAGGTGCTCAACACATGCCTTAAAGCAATGCAATTACAATGATCAAGCTAGGACCTTGGAGAAGAACTGAAAAAAATCTTCCTCTGCTGCAGAGTTGGCGGACTATGGGTGTGGAAGGAACACTGCATACAACCGTTGCCTGCTGGACATGGTGGGTGGCTCTGCTGGACTGTATTTGCTTTCTTACAAGAGCAGGCTTGATGGAGATGAGGAGGGGTATATTAAGAAACGAATGTAATCTAAGAAAAAAGGCATTAATTTAAAAGGGATTTCAGTGCTTACAACGCTGGTGGTTGTTGATGTTCAGTCATGTCTGACTTTCCTTGACCCCATTTGGGGTTTTCTTGGCAGAGATACTGCCCATTTGACAGAGAAGAAAACTGAGGCCAACAGGGTTAAGTGACTTGCCCAGGGTAGCACAGCTACTAAGTGTCTGAGGCTGGATCTGAACTCTGGGAGACGAGTCTTCCTGTCTCCAGGCCTAGCGCTCTGTGCACTATGCTGACTTCTCATCGTCGTGGGTGGGTGGGTAACCCTGGTCACACCAGTGATAGCCACAAAGGCTTCAAACATGAACAGACCAACAGACCAACCATGTAAAGCTGTGCCAGGCTCAGCACCTGCTGGGTCCCAGGGCGATGGGAGATTTTTTTTGCTCTAGCAATTTTCAAAGACGATTTAACTAGTTTGTAAAGGGGCTGCAATCTGCACTGGTGGAAGGAACACCCACACCGATGGAACTACATGACAACTTAGAGAGACCAGAGACCCTCCTTGAAGTGTGCCTCCACCGTCAGAGCCAATGCTGATGCCTGCTGGTTTGGACTGTCCATCTATGTTCCTGGCACACATCCATGTGGCCCTTGGTTTGACAGGGGTGGGGATGGATTGGAGACAGAGCCCAGAGCACACATCATTGGGAAGCATTTCCTGTTTATGAGTTTCTCCCTGGGGTGAAGGGGCCTGGAATGACATTTGAACTAGCAACAAGCCAGAAGCCAGCTGGGGTTTCAGGACAGGGTGGGATGGGTGTCTGATATGTTGTTGGAGGGCAGAGACTTACCCCTCTAGGGTCTGGGGCAGCTGAGGACAGTCACAGCTAGGTAGAAACTCGGCCAAAGCCCAGCACGGCCAGGAGTTCTTGCAATGGCTTCGTACTATGACCTCTTTGTCACCCCCTCTGCCCCCAGCTTCACCTCCACGAAGCCCTTCACCTTGATTCTCTAGCCATCCTCAAGGATCCCCCCAAGAGGCTCCTCACAGAATTGTCCCCTCCCTAACTCCTCACCCCCATGGCTGCACTTATATTTCTCTTGCTGAGATTCTAACAAAATATTTAACATTTTTGGTTTTAGCAAGAAGCAAAACCACAGCTCTGCCCCTCCCTTCCCTGCCTCCCCTTTGAGGGAGCCAGAGAGGCATGTTGAGAGGATGCGCCGACTGCTTCCACCTCAGAGGACAGAGGAGTTTTAAGAGGGGGCCACCCAAGGGAAGTGGAGGCACTGAGTGGTTCAGGTACAGAATCCCTCCTTGAAGGTGGGACCAAACTTCTCTGGCCGTGTGTATGTATGTGTGTGTGTGGGGGTGGGCCCACGATGCAGCTAAATGCCAGGAGGTACAGATGTGTGAGCTTTGAGGAAATGGTAGCCCTGCAGCTTCCAGGTTCAATCCACACCCTGGGCGGGGATCCCTCCCTGGAGTTGGCTGGGCTGGCCACAGGAGATCAGGTCACAGGGCAGCATCAAGAGGCTTGGACAGATCAGAAGGGCCTGTCACCAGAAGGTCCTTTGGGAGCACCAAGTGGTCAAAGCTGAGACCCTTCCACATTTCCCAAGATGCCTCACACCACAGACACGCTGGCGTTCTCGCCCTAAACCTCAGCAGCCTGCAGCCATCCCTTGTTCTTGAGGGAGGGTCAGATCTCCTTGAAACTTCCCACAAATGTGCTGCCCCCAGACCACATACAGTCTGGAGAGTCTTGAGCTATGGGTGGGGTTCTTGAGGCCCAATACCCCAAATCCTGATGCTGGTTCTAGTGGGGAAAGGCAGCCTTGTGGAGGACAACACTCACATGGTTTCTCATCTGATGCTCTTGAGAACTCGGGCATCATTACCCTCATTCTACAGATGAAAGTGAAGCACACCAAGGTTAGGTGGTTGGTCCAGGATCTCAGAGCTCAGACTGGGCCTTCCTAGCTCCAAATCCAGCTTTCTTTCACCTTGGCTGCTGGGCTAACTCCATATCCCTAGGCGGGGAGTGCTTACATGCACCCTAAGACACACATGCACCTAAAGGCACCTGAATCCCATCCCTGGCAACCCAAGGACTTCATGTCCAGAAGGAAACAAGATTAGGGGTTCCCAGGGAGACATGGTGAGCTAATGCCAGGCCTTGTGCACAAATGTGGCCAGGCCTGGGGGTGGGGAGAAGATGGACAGTGGCCAGCTGGATCCACTTTCTCCTGCCCAGTTCTGCTAGAAACCCTGCCCCCAGCAGAGGCTGCCTGCCCTTGCCTCTGGGGGGCTGTTTTGATAGGTTTATTTTCAGCTTGGGTTGGATGGAGCACAGAGAATGCTCATCTCCCCAGGGGTGGGCTTAAGCCGAGAGTCATGCCCAGGAGTGTGGAGCTGGGGGAGGAGCTCTGTTGGCAAGACTTCTTTCCTGGGAAGGTTGATCCTGGCCTTAGCTGGGAAGGCAGGGGGTGAGGGGGCTACTCTCCCAGCAGGAAACTGCTACTCCTCACAGAAGACTCTGGTGGGGGTGGAAAGGCCTCTCCTCCTCTAGACCCAATCCTTCCCTCTGGCCTCTCCTAGGCCACCATCATTCTGGGAAGGGGTAGGGAGGCCTGTGGTCTCAGGGTATGTTCCTGAAGGGTGACAAGGCCACTCCCAAGAAAATGGCATCAGGGATCAGCAAGTGTCTCTGAAAACCACCTCAGCTGTTTGTTCCCACATACTAAGGTCCCATTCTCTGGGCAACCCGACACGGCTGCCCAGCTGCTTGCCAGTCAGGGCCTTCAAAGAGAGTGTACTCTGCGACCTCATCCCTCCTGTTTCCCTCTCACCCCATCCCCCTTCCATTTTTGCTAAGGCCACTTTCCTAGGCACTCTGTGACCAAGGAGGCAGCTGTGGAAAGGCCTGGAGTGCTTGCCTTCCAGGCCAATGATGCTTGTGTCTTACAGAGAAATGGGGAGGCCAGAACCAGAAGGCAGGTCTCCTGACTCCCAGGCCAGTACTTCAAAGTTTAACTGTGATAGAAATCTGAGTTCTTCTTGTAGTTTTTAACAAAGCACCAGCTTTCTAAATCAGGGCTGCTCAGCCTCTGGCCACTGGGAGAGTTTTGCGGGACACTTCTCTTCCCTCTGCCCCTTGTGGGATAGGCAGTGCCAGGAAGGCTCCTCAGTAGGGCCTGGGCTTGGACACTCACCTCCTAGAGCCAGCTTAGCTCTAAGCCCAGGTGACCTAAAACAGTAAGTGAATGGGCAGAAGCCAGCTTCAGACACAAAGACCAGAAGCATCGTCACTTAGCCAAAGACAGGAATGGGGAACAGAGGAATGACCTGAACAGCAGCGTCCACACTGACCTCACCATCCAGGTACACTGGCTTTCTGGGTTGCCTTTCCCACAGGACTGTGGGCATTTCCCCTGGCTGTGTCCGTTGGTGCGTGCCCCACAGCCACTGTGTGTGTGTGTGTGTGTGTGCGTGTGCGCCACGTTGGGACAGCTGGACAAGTGGCCACACCAGGCCTCTCAGTCAAGGAAACTAGAAACCTGGTCAGCAGAATGCCCAGCTGAGTTCTCCCTGGGAGAGCTCCCTGCTTTTCTGGGGGTGGGGGTGGGCTGGGGACAAGGTCTGCTACCAGGAGGATTTAGTTGGTCAGCCCACAATGGATGGCTACCTAGTTTACCCCTGGGGCCCATGTGTGGGAGAGAGGAGAACTGGCAGTCACAGCGGTGCCCTTGAACTCTATCTAGGAAAAGGGGTGGGAAGGAATTGGGTTGGGTTGGGACTTACACCAGGGGAAGGAAAAAAGTCCAAGGCATGCCTTCCTTGGGACCTGAATCCAAGGGCATATGCAGCTCTCCAGCTGGGCCTTGTCACCCCCCAGCAGTGCTCAGACAGAGAGAGCACAGTCATCCCCATTCCTATCTGGGGAAAGCAAGGCGTGGGATGGCAAACAGCAAGGAAATCTTGCAACACAGAGGTTTGGGCTAATGTTGTATCTAGTAAGGCGGGAGGGTTAAGGCCAGTCAGAGCAGGTCAGATGAGCCGGCAAGGGGAAGTCACTCCTCCTAGAACCAGAGAGCAGGGGCTCCCCCTCCCTGCCCCTGGCCAATTGGCCCTTGTGGCTGCAGCAAGGTTGACCCAATCATCACACAACCCAGGGGGTGGGGGTGGGGTGGGATTCCAAACAAATGGGGGCATCTGATTCAAGCTGGGCTCCCTCCATTCAGTGTAAATCTTCTCCCTGGCTCTGCCTGTTTCCATGGTGACCTGACAAGTGAAATTTTCCATCTCAGATGCCAAATGCCTGTGGATGAGGCAGAGCCCTCCAAGGGTTACCAAATATAGACAAAACCCAACAGGCTCCTAGGGCCTGGCCAGGGATGGACTCATGGGTGGGAGCTACCCCCTCCCCCACTCCTGGGGCAAAGGCCCAGCTCTCCAGAGGCTGCCAGAGTGAGGGAGCCCTCTTAGGTGTGCCTGGTGTTAGCCAGGGCACTCCCCACAAGAACAGCTCTTCCCAGAATATGGCTCCTAAGCCCGCTGCATTCTGGGACTTGCGCTCACACTCGGCCAACAGCTGGCAAACAGTCAACAACCCTTGTGGGCCCCTCAGTGGCTTCCAAGATATGTTCCTTGATCCCCAGGATGCCAGTGTTTCCTCTACTTCCACTGTCCAACTGTCCTTGGAGGGAGGTCAATGGCTCAAGGTTTGGCCTTCTCTGTATTCAAGGGCTGGAGCTCAGGAAGCCAAAGGTCTGAAGGCTGGTTGGCCCAGTCTCTGGAATCAGGGGACTGGGAAGATGCTTATAGGGAGTGAGGCCCATCTACTCCTTCCTGGACATCCTCTTCTCTGGGTGGCCCTGCTGGTGCTGCCCACATTTCTCTCCAAACTTCCCTCTTTCACTAACTCTAAGATAACTGGAGGTGCTCATCTGCTAACACCTGATGGCTTCTGACTATCTTCCTTCCAGGAAGATGTGTATCTATGTACCACATGGCTCCCAAATCCCTCTTGACAGCCTGGCACTAGAAAGCCCAAGTCTGGTTACCTGCATGGGCTCAGGGCAGCACTATGCCCTTAACAATCCCACTGCAGAGAGGGCTGTGTGTCCCCAGGCCTGTCTCTGAATATTCTCTCCTCTCCAAGGACTGGCAGGTGGTGTTAGGCTAGGACATCCTTTGAACATGCCTTGCTGGAGTGGCAGCCCTCGGGGAGATGGGACTTACTCAGTCTGCATGAGCTCTGGGTTGGGCACACACTGCAGTCGGTGGGAGAGGAGCTGAAAGGCACTGCTCTGGGGGAGAAGCATGAGTAGCCCATACAAGGCCTTGATCAAGTAGGGGTTGTTCTTCACATCCAGCAGCTGCAGGCGCAGATCTGAGGAGAGAAAGAGAAATGAAAAAGTCTGTGATGACAAACCGTCCCTACTCTCTGACCTCTGCCCAGCCCTTGAGGTCAAAGCCCCTTTGGCCAGCAGCAGAACCATCCAGGGAGGAAGCTGACCAGAAGCTCTTCCACAACAAAGCAGGCCATTTTCTGCACCGAACCCCACCTCCTTCTCTTTCCCAATATGGAGCCAGTCCCCCTGCCTGTCACACACATACATCTTTTCTTCATGATGGTCCTCTTATGCCCCTGGGGTAGGTGGGATGAGGGGAAACCACCCATTTTCCAGAGTTTGTTACATCACTGTTCTTGGGCTTAGTCCTGGCCTGGACAAAGGAATCACCTAGTTGAGAAGACACAGGGTCTAGGGGAGATTCGATCTTCTTTCCATTCCAGATCCCCATCTTTCTTCCTAGTCTTAGGCCCTCATCCTCAGGAAGGGCAGCCACAGTTTCTGCTATTTTCCTTTGACAATCTGATGTTTTACAGAAAGAACCAGGAGCCTGAGCTTGCTTTGAGATCCCAGAGCAGAGAAGGGGAGCTAGTCTCTGGCTTGCCCTTGGCCCCACCAACCCAGCATAGGGCTGTGCTCATCAGCTGATTCCACACCCCCCCTTTATCCAGGTTCCCAGCTACCACCCTCAAGAGAGGGTCTAATGCTTGTACCAGATTCCTGTGTCTGCTTCTGCACGTGCCAGCACAGCAGAGCTATAAATAGGGTGATTTGGGGAGAAATGCTGTGGATTAGGACAGCTTGAAGAGAGGACAGAATAGAAAAATGCTTTCATATTTGGCTAAACACACACACACACAGAGTGTGTGTGTATGTATGTGAGAGCATCTGGCTTCTAAGTGTAGAGGAAGCTGGCTGGCGGATGCTTCTGGAGATCAGACTGAAATCATACTCCAACATGCTGCCTCTCTAGACTTCCCAGGTTGGGAAATTCCCCCTCTGCCAACTGAGGAGGGGGGGAGATTGGACATGACTGTGACGTTCTAGGTCTGTTTCTAAAGAAGGGCAGGGAAATGGCAGGCCAAGAACATCCATGAGATCTGCATTAGCAGTGCCAAGTCTGGGCTTTTGGGGTCACCCTTGGAAGAGCAGGGTGATAATCTCCTAGGGTTGCTGTGGTCTCAGCTCAGAGCAGTTTCCGAAGGCAGAGAGCTTCTTCTTACCCATGAACAAGAGAGAGTCTAAGGTGAAGCGGACTGTACGAACAAATCTCCCACAAACAGTATTTCTCCTGTCTCTTCTCTGAGGGGGGACCCACAATCCTTTATTTGGAGCAATACTACAATTATTCCCCTGACAGAAGCCAGGTAGGTGTAAATCCAAGATTACTGCCTTTGCCCCACCCTCCCCCCCCCACCGGGAATGCCAGGCCAAGAGGAGACATGGACTATGGAAGGCTAGCTAGATGGATGGTGAGGAATTCTCTTTTTATTGGGGGGAGAGAGCAGGAATGAACCTAAGGATGCAAATGCCCCGACCTGTGCTCACCACCCACCACTTGCTAAGAGGATGATGTGACTCTCTGTCCTTGTCTGTGCTTTCAGGGTGGGGACAGGGCGGACAGTAGCTAGGTTCACGCTCTGGAGCTTGGGGGTTACACACAAGGGGACCTTCAGTTGCTGGAGGGTCTGCATGTGCCCAGTGGGAAGAACGGTTCTTTAAACTATCTACTTGGCCCAATTGGATCAGGGCTACAAGCCTTAACATGGCTCTAGACACCTCTTCCTTAGGATTCTTCATTCATCACAGCAATGGGATGCTTGGATTCCTCTCCTCTGGGGTCACTCCAGAGGAAATAACCATTTATCTGTAGGTTTTTTTTTTAAACAGTTCAACTGGTTTCTGCCTCTAGCAAGCATATAGCACTTAACACAATGACAAAGAGTTGCACGTTCTTTGTACACGTCCTCTTTGTCCAAGCAGACAGTGAGGCCCATGAGGACAGGGCTCCCTTAATATACATAGGAGCTCAATGTTTTTTATTGATGGCAAGGACTCTCCCTAGTTTTGGAGGGTGGTGGTGTTGGGTGTGAGGTAAGATCTAGGAGGCCAGATGTCCACTGCCTGGTGCTGAAACTCAAACAAAAACAAACTTTTTGAGGACTGGATCAAACCTGAACCTTGGTGGGCTGTTATCCCTGGTCAAAGTTCAAAAGGTAAGTGACCATAAAGCCCTTTGGGAGGGGCTGTTGTAAACTCATCCTTCTGGGAAACAGGGTCTGTTTCCACAGCACTGATCACTGTGGTAGCCTACTGATGGTGCAAGGCAGCCACATGAATATGAGAGGAGTTGGGGAAACCCTTCACTGCTCCGAGTTCAGCCTCATTGTCCCAGGGATGGGGGGGCCTTGAGACACAGAAGGGTATCCACACACACCGACTGGAGGCGGAGAAACAATGGGCCTGCTCCCCAACTGCTCTTGGGCACGTGTTTCTAGCCACACTGTAAACACATATGTTTCAGAGCAGTGTCTCCTCAGAAGCAGGGGAGGAGGTGTGAGTGTTTCTAAGCCAGACTGCTCTCCCCACTGGCTGCCACTCACTTGGCCTGTGTATTACGAAGCATCATTACTTCTGCTTTGCTCCTAGCAGACGGTACTTCCTCTTTTTACTTGAAGGTGATAAGGACTCCATTCTCTGGCCGCCAAAAGGACAGACAGTTCAGGGCTCTTACGTGAACAGATAAGACACTGGGAGATGGGAAGGTACTTGAAAGAGGCCTTGTTTATATCAAGAAACCCTGCATGTCAGTGAAAGGGCTAGGGGAAGTTCCCCCAAAGCCTAGTGGGTCACGTTAGACTCATGCCAAGGAGACACAGAGACTTCTTTACTGCCCCTACCTTACAGCTGTCCATGCCACAGAGTTGGGATGCACATTTGGAGCATGGCTATTTTCACCGGGTTCTTATGCCTCCCTCCCCCCCACCCTGTTGTCTCCCTCTGTCTCTCCGTTTCCCTAAACAAGAAGCTTCCCAGACTGATCTCTCTCCTCCCCCATCACTGTCCTGCACCAGCCTCAAGCTCTCTCCCCCTTCTCAGACCCCTTCAGTTGACAGCTCTTGGTGGGGGTGACGAGCTCTGCCCCACACACAATCAGAGGCTCCACAAAGGTCCTGGCCAGCCCCTGGCAGAAAGACACATCACTTCTGCTCTATTTACTTGTGGAGCTAGAGCAATTGGTTGGGGAAGAAAGTGGGGCCCTACATGAAGGCGCCTGAGTGCACATGCACACTCCTCCAAGGCTCTTACATGTGAAAATGGGACACTCAATCAGCTGCACAAGCTTGTCCACTTCAGTGAGAAAATCCACAGTGACCTCGAGATCACCACTGGACATCAGTCAAGGAAAGAGGGCTTTAATCAGAAAGGTACTTCACTGAGGCGAGGCCTGGGCAGGATCCTGGATATCAAGCAGCTGCCCCAGCCACCCTCTCTCCTGACATTCCTTGGCTCTAGGGAAGTGAGGGAGGTCAGACTGAAGAGGTGAGGAGGGGGTCTGGGAAGAGCCTGGCCCCCCAGGTGGTGTGCAGAACAGAACCAAAGAGCTCCAATTGCCTTCTCCCCAGCTCAGATGCCCCCTCTGGCCTCGATTCCCATGTGTAGAGCCAGGTTTGACATAAATGGGAATGGAATTTTTTTTTCCCATTTAGTCTCTGCAGCTCCTAATGAGAAGCAGGCCAAGGTTTCCCTCCTTATAAGTGAACTGTTTCCGCTTCCCTGGTTCTCTCTTCTCTGGCCTGCCATTTTCCCACATGGCCTTATCCACTGCAGCCCAGCCTCCTGCTGCCTCAATGAGGCAGAGGATGGGCCTAGAGCTCTGACAGCAGTGGGAGGGTCCTGTATTGATGGCTTGAGCAGAAGTCTGAACGGCTGTCACCACCATCACTGTACCTTGGGGTGGGCCATCCACTCATCTTCAGGGTGGCAGAGGCCAGAGAGGAAGACTGTACAGGCCTCTACTCAGTCCACAGCCCAGGGAGGGAGTCCTTCCTGTCTCTTCCCCAAGGGCCAAGTTCTGTCCTCCCCCAAAGCAGTCCCAGGAACATTGCTTCAGTGTCCCCCCTTCCACCACATTCCTCCTCTGCCAGCTACCCACCCCAAGTGTTGCTCCAGGACTCCCACTGTTCAGTGGCTATGGGCAGAGCACATGGCCCTGTGTGCCCACTGTAAACACCAGCAGCTGCAGAAAAGGATACAACTTTTGGATGAGGTCATAGGCGTGCCGATAGTTCTGTGTAAGGAAGCACAGGGACACTGTTGTGACTGGATTGTGGCACCAGGACCGGTAGAGGCAGCAAAATAAGCTCTGGCTCTCCTGTAGGGTGAGAGAATGAGGAGTGGGCAGAAGCCAGGAGATGCTGGCGAGGTGAAAGGGGGGGGGGTGAGGCCTAAGAGCAGAGCTGTAGCAGTAGGGAGAAAGGCCAACCGTCTTCACAGCTCTGCCCGGAAGGAACAAGTTAAATCCCCTGGTGGCTGAGGTCAGGCTGGAAGGAAGACCACTCATTTGTGTCCGCTTTTTGGCCTTCAGCAAAACTATGCTAATTGGTTCCCCTGGACCCTGTGGTCTGGGAAACTGGCTGGCTCAGGGAGAGGCACACAGGGCACTGGGCAGGGAGGACACTCTCTCTCTGGGGGGGGCTAGTGCATCGCCTCTCCCATTACTATCCCACTCGGCTTCTCTCCTGCATATCCACCATGATACCAGTTATTCCTACTGCTTCCCAAGTCCCCCAACCCCATGGAGAGGGTCACCCAAAGGCTAAGCCTAAGCTGAAGGGAATTTATGCCCCAAGGGAAAATTCTTGAGGAATTTGCAAGTGTCTGGAAATAACCGCAGTGATGCTGGTTCCTTCCAAGAAGTCCAGAGCAGTTTACAGATATGGACTTGTTTATCCCTAAGAAGCCTATATGAGGCTTGTCCTGGAAGAGACAAGGTTCAGAATGGGGGAGTGAGGTCCCTGAGGTCAGCTGGCATCTGGAGCTGGGGGATCTGGGTTCCAAACCTAGTCATGAGGCTTGTGGTCACCTCACCAGGTCTATTGCTTCTCCTGCTGCCCAGTCTCTGGCGCCCAACACCAGCTTTGTGTGCTCAGGACTCTGGGCACATGCTCAGGAGCTGACTTCTCTGGGTGTCCACACTACTCTTTAATCGCCCAAATGAACAGCTCCCAGATCATATTCCCTCCTAAAACACAGCGTTTAGCTTCTTCCTCTCTGCTGGGCTCTTAATGGGGCTCTAAGCTCTGCCAAAGAAAGTCTGTGGGAGAAGACTGTGGTTCTAGCTAGGCCCATTGGCAGTCTCCTTCCTGCCTCTCCAACCACCCTGACTCAGAGTCAGCAGATGGAGCCCAATTTGTCCTTGGAGACAGAAAGGCAACAAGAAGCCACTCCAGACGATATATGTACAGATGTACGCAGCTGCAGAACGGTGAGGTGCCTCAAAGGATGAGGCGGGAAAGGAAAGGGCTGAGAGTTTATGGAAACAAACCGGGACTTCCTTCCCCCATCATATGTCAAAGTGTTCTAAAGGCCTGGCACCAACAGAGAGCTTCCTAGGACCTGTCCCCAGATATGGGGGCTGGATATCAAGCTGGACTAGTCATGGACCCCAGAATTCTTCTCCACTCAAGGAGGCGAAGTCCGCCCCAAGTCTCCGCTATCAAGAGGGACCTCAAAGAACACTGTACTGCTCAGCAGCGTAGAGTCTTTCTCCACCTGGTCTATGGGGAAAACAATGATGGATGGGATGGGGAAGGAGAGAGGGACATGAGAGGTTTCCAGGGCTGGGACAGCCCACAGCCACAAAGCAAGGATCCTGAGGTCTTCTGTAAGCAGATGTCCTGGGGAAAAAAACAAGTGTGGAAATCAAGGGGTGATGTGCTCTTGAGACAGAAGCATTTAGCTACTTACCCAGGGTGATTCAACTTTTATGCTAAGTTAGTAAAGAAATTCTGAATGACAATTCTTTTTACTCCTGGTGCTTCTGGGGTTTAGAGGTGGGAAAGAAACAGGGGATATGAGGAGTGGCTGGGCCAGTAAGTTTCTGTACTTATTCGCAAGACTACATTATACACTTCATGGCAAAGGGAAGAGACTTGTTGGTGTGTCTGAGGATTAAGTACCAGAGTCTTCAGATCTTTAAGCTGATTTCTTAGCTGAAAAAGCTCAGTGGAGGTCAGCAGGATAGTGTTGAGGGTGTGAACCATCGTTGAGGCAAATTTAAGGTCTTCTTCTCTAAGAAGGATGTCGGCCATAGAGTGGAAGATGTTTTCGGCATTCAACAGCAGACAGAGTTGCCTGTATGAGACAGAATAGAACACTCAGGGTTAGGTAAGTGAAAGGCTAGTCCCCAGGTACTCCAGGAATCCACATGCAGCACCTCTGAGGGCCCTTCATTTGTCTCTTCTTCCTGACCTTAGCCAGAGGCCAGGAGTAGGACACCATAGAGAACTCATCTATCAAGAGGGTCAGCAGAGAAGCCTTCCTGGCCAGGCAAGGCTGTCACTGTTCAAGTTCTGTGGAACCAGCACTAACTCTGACTCACAGTCTTGTGCTGGCAGAAGGGGGCTTGTTTCAACAAGCAAAGATCCAGAAAGAGGCTGGACTCCATTCCTTCCAACAAATCTCACCTTTGCTACAGATCCAGACATGTAACACCCACATCCTGACCTCATTAACTCTCAACAGCCCCAAAAGGCTAAAAACCTGCAGGCCAAGGCAAAGTCTTATTGGGCTTATAGGTATAAGGGGTTTTGTTGGACTTATTAACTGTCTTCTTTGTTAAAGAATGAGAAGCAAAAGGTACCTGAGACTGAGTCTCCAGAGTGACCCTCAGGGAACTGTCTTTCATGCTTACTTGCTTGGCCACTGGGGAGCAGAGAGAGAAGTCGAACAACCACCTATGCCTGAAGGAAAACTTCTCAGTGGGATGGAGTAGGAACCAGTGGCTTTTGCATGGCAGGGAGCAGGGGATGGGGGCTAAAGATAGGAAGCTAACTCAGTACTGGCCAGGTAAATGTTAAAGAAAAGAAACACCAGAAAAGGCACACGGAGAAGGTAGATGTCCAAAGGAGACATCACAGAGATAAACTATAGAACAACTGATCTCTATGCCCTTTAGAAAAAGAAAGAACGGGAAAAAAGTAAAGAAGGTGAACCAGTATATGTGGATTATTATAACGAAATCTGCAAAGACACTTCTGACATCACTGAAAGCAAAACCAAGCAAAATAAAACCCAGAGAATGGAGTACCTGACTGCGCACATGAGGAAGAATGAGTGAGAGCGTCCACAGAATCCTGGGGGAGGAACTAAAAGAGTTTGGGCAATTTTCGATGCATCATCACCACTTATCACATTTAAAGCACAATCATAAGTCTTGGTGCTTAATGTTATTTCTAATAAAGCATAACATTAAAAAAGCTAACAATTTCACAAGCATTTATTAAACATTAATGAGATGTCAGGAACTATGTTAAGTAAGGATGATACAAAGAAAGGCAGGGCCCCTGCCCTCAAGGAGCTTACAAAATGAACTTTCTCAAAGTCCCCTAGGAAGGGAAGCTGGAGTAGAAACCATGAGGCTCAGGAAGCAGCTAGTTAGGGCTTCTCTTTCCTCTCCCAATCTGCTATGTTTAGTAGCTAACGAGCCGCCATGTCCCACAAGGAAGCACCTCTGAATGGCCCTGCCCAGCACCCTACATCTCCAGACTGGGGTCTGATATCTAAGTTCCTTAGGGAAGTCTAGACTATCTAATCCAGGGCTGGGGATCCTGTGACCTCAAGGCCACATGTGGCCCTCTGGGTCCTCAAGTGCAGCCCTTTGAATCCAAACTGCACAAAACAGATCCTTTTGTCAAGAGGGTCGGACTAAAATTCAGTTCTGAGCAAAAAGGCTTGTTGGAAATGGGGCTGGAGGAGCTGAGGCGAAGCTGCCTCTGGTGCCTGGGTGACCCTGCAGCTGACAATGACACCGCTGCGGGGTCATCAGCCTCCCAAACTGTAGGGCCTCTCTCTCTCGCCATCTTCACACCATGCTAAATTGAGAACATTCACCTCAACAGCCTGCATCACGGTTCTGAGCAGCATCCAACTCTGCCAAAATCCCCATCTGAATATAAGCCCTGTCCTTGTCGCCAGCCTGGTTCTGATTAGCTGGAGTTTTTGTTTTGTTTTTGGTGGCATTAGGAAAATCCTAGAGCGTTTGGTAATGGAGAAATAGAGTAACATCCCCCGGACCCAAACCACCAAGCAACAAACATCAGACAGGCTGCCTTGATCTCACCCCAATCCTTTGCCATGGATCCAGATCTAGAAGGGGATCTAGAAGGGGAAAGAAACTGAACAGAGAAGATGAAAGCACATCGATGAAGCGCCTGGAATTTAGCACCAGAAGGGTTCCGAGGTTCAGCTGCAGCACAATGCTACCCCTCCCTCACCCTAACAATTCACCCTTAGGGGTAGAAGATCAAAGGCAGGAGTAGCAAAGTAAAAAGGTTCGAGTCATCAGAGCTCCCACAGTTCGGAGGGCCGTTAACATTGGTAATGACGGCTCTGTACCATCTTTAAAGACTGAGCAGGCATCGTGAGGTGGTGCCTAGTGTGGGCTGAGGTCACGAGCACTCTAGACATGGGAGGCAGAATGCCTACTCCACAGGAAGCACTGTGGACCACAAGCCGGGGGCTGGTGGGCTTTGGCACCAGAGTTCAGGAGAGATGAGAGCCAACATCGGAGAGGGTTTTCTTCTGGGTGTGCCTTATTCCAGAGCTGCCCAGAGCATCTTCTCCCTCCACCTCTCCCCACATTCCTTCCCCTCAGTCTCTTTCCATTCGCCACTGAGAAGAGCTGGATCTTCTCATGGCCAAGGCCAGTGCCTGCCCCCACCCCCATGCTGCTGTTTTCTCTGGGAGCTTCTCTCCTGGACCACTCCCTCTTCTCATCTTGAAGCGCCTTTTCCACTGGCTCCTTCCCTATGAACATGCCCTGGTCTCCCTCTTAAAAACTCTCCCCCTGACCTACGTCTTCAGTCATCATTCTGGGGCTCTGTTCTCCACAGTCAAACTCCTCCACTGAGCTGGCGATGCTCATCACCTCCTTTCTCAGTCCCTCCTTGAGGGCAGAGCTTGGTTGTTTTTATCTTTGCATGCTCAGCTCCTAGTGGAGTGTCTTACACATAGTAGCTGCTCCATAAATATTTGTTGCAATGAAGTGAGAAAGCAGATGGATATCAGAGGCAAGAAACACCCAGAGCAACTGGTCAGAAGTGAACCAGAGCACAGCAGCAAGAAGGCTGAGGTCAGTGCAGAGCCTGGTTTTTAGGAAGAAAGGCATTTTGAATTCTTCCTAAAGCTTCAGACTTTTAAGGGAATGAAAGACAAGCTCCATTCTCTGCAGAGTCTGTCTGTGAGATTACGGGTTAGGAGTGTTTCTGAGGACCAAACTAAAGAGGAGGGAGGACAGAGCTTGGAGGGGACAACTGGTCAAACACATGTGTGAAATGCAGCTGCCACTGAGTCTGTGATAACATCCAACAGCTGAAACTGTCACCAAGGCAAGAGATGCTCAGCATGCCACCCTTCAATCCCATATCCACGATATGGGACGCCACAGCAGCTGGGCTGTGTGTGGGAGAGCACGTATCAGGAGGGTTCCCATTTGGTGCCTGGGGATGAGTGTATGACCAGCATGTTTAAGGAGTTCAAGGACCGTCTCTCACAGATGCTGGAGAGGGAATTCTTACTTTGGGGAGAAGCTTGGCTTGGGGATATCTTAGGTTTCTTCCAACTCAATCCAACAGTGGTCAAGCAGGGCTTGGGGCACAGGACAATCTGGACCACAGAGGAAGCCCAGGAAAAAGCCTAGAGGAGCTGGCCAGAGTGATCAGGGAGAAGAGGACACACTCCAGACCAGTGGTCCTCAACCTGTGGGTCATGACCCCTTTGGGGGTCGCCTAAGACTATCGGAAAACACATATTTCTGATGGTTTTAGGAACTGAGACACCACTCTATCCTTCTCCAGGCAGGTCTGCCCACATGCAGATACACCCACGTACGAGTATTAAAGGGTCATGGCATTAGGAAGGTTGAGAACCATTGCTCCAGACCCTTGTGATGTGCTAAGAGACCTCTCCTTGCTCTAGGCCTGTTTCTGTATCAGCAAACCTAGAAACCATGATGGAAAACAAGAATTGGCGTTACAACAGCTGAACGCCTAAAATCAAGGCCACAGAGTCATTCTTACCAGACCTCCCTTCTCTTCCCTAGACCCTCCCCAGGAAGAAAACCACACTTCTCCTTCAGGGTCTCATTCAGCCCATCTATCTGTGGTCAAGTCAGACCAAAAAGCACTCAGTGAAGTCCTACCATGCATCAGGCACTGTGCTAAATGCTGTGGGCACAAAGAACACTTCCCCTCCCCATCCAAACAGCCCCTGCTGTCACGGAGCTCACAATGTAAAGGGGGAGACAGCATGTGCACAACTAAGCGCATACAAGATGTAAACAGGGAACACCAGAGATGGTTTTGGTGGGAAGGCCTCGGCATGGAGGGACTGACTTGCACAAGGTGGGACTCCAAGGAAGCCAAAAGATGGAAACAAGGAGACAGCCAGGGAAAAGGCCCTGAGATTGAAGATGAGTGCTGAGTTGGAGGAGCAGCAAGGGAGTGGGCTGGCTAGGCAGCAAACCACATACACTGGGAGCAGGGTGGGCCAAACAAAATCCTGAATTCCTATTCAAAGATGGCAGGGTTTGGGCTACAAGGTGCTCACTGATCCTAAATGACATCTTCTCACTCCTTCTCTGGTTAAGCCTAGGACAAGGCTGGGCCATCCTCAGCATCATCAATACTTCTGTCGATAGACCCAGCAAAGGCAGAAAATGCCCATTCATCCTAGGAGATTCTGGAGAACGTGTTTCCTTGACACCCTATAAAAAGTTGTAACAATTCATCACACATCAAGCCTCCTAGAAAGGATTCTCCCTCTATGTGCTCCACTTATTAAAACACCACAACAGGGAAGGGGAAGAGGGAAGAAAGAAGCAGCCGTCCACAGCTGGCAAGGGCCAGAGGCCAAATCACACGCCTCTCCTGTCTCTTACCTCCCCCCTCCACCCAACTGGTTATTAGAATTCTCAGGATACCAATCAGTTCCTTTTGTTTGCTGCTGACTGCTGAAAGAAGATACGGCTGCCATGTAGATAAACAGATTGAAAAATTCATCTGGTTTCATGGGGGTAGTGCCCTGGAGGCCAGAGTATGCTGGAGGGATCTGGCAATTAATGAAGCTCCCAGGCACCTCAGCTCGAAACTGTGCTTGGTCATGGCCTCCTATCTGGGGTGGGATTTTCCTGGAACTTCATATGTTGTCTGGAGTTGGAGTCCTAGCTCTTGGGAATGTGATTCAGTGGGGGGCAGTTCTGAGGGAGTTGGGGAAAAGGCAACACCTTTCTGACCAGGGAATGGAAATAGCTTGTAATGACATGCATCAAGCAGACTAGACAGACAAAAGGAGGGAAGGGAGGTGAGAAAGTGTCCAGACACAAGGTGAGGGGATTCCCCAAAGAATCATCTTTAGAAATGAGATCTGAGGTTAGAGAAAAGGGTCCTGCTTTCATGTAGCACAGGGGCCTAGGACTGCTGTGTCATCATCTCCCCAAGCAGAAGCCTAGCTTGAGATGCTCTGCCAGGTTCTGCAAGCTCAGGATCAATAATGGCAATCATTAAACATTTACCTGTATTTTCAAGTATGTGTGTGTGTGTGTGTGTGTGTGTGTGTGTGTGTGCGCGCACACACGTGTACATATATGTGTGTGTGTGCATATACACTCTTCATTAAATAGTGGTCTGGGAAGCTCTTCAGGACAAGGTATGGAAGTGTGGCAGGAGAACAATGCCGAAGTTTCTGGTAGGAACACAAAAAGACTAGTGATGATTGCTATTCTGGACCTGTTCTCTGCTTGCTTTATGCCCTAGAAGTGACTGAGCATTAAGGCAGATGAGTGTCTGTGCGTGCAGAGCTTCCCTTGCACGTTTCTAAGTGTATGACAAGGGTATCAGTGTGACCCTGTAACAAATGAAGGTGTGGCAGGGCCCCTCCGGCCCAGATGTCTCAATTGGTGTGGCATCCTGGTTCACTGGCTGCTCTGGAAGGAAGGCCCTTATTGGCCCCTTTTCACACAGACCTCAAGATTCTGACGGGATCGCCCTCTTCAGTCCACTGTGCCTGCACTGGTCAGCCTCCTGTCATTGACTTGGCCTGCTGCTAGAGTTCTATGAACTGTCTGACCCTTGGGGGTAAGGGAGTGGCAGAGGAGTGTCTGATTCTGACTCTGCTGCCATAAAGGAACCCCCAAGTGAAATTCCATGCTGCAAGAGGTCCCTAGATCTCCACAAGTCTCTATCCTTCACAGCTGGCCTAGGAGGTCAGGCCTGGTGTGGCCCTGGGGTGGAGGTAGATCCCAATGACATTTCGGAGCATGAGCTTGGCCCAAGGCTGCCTGCTGCATGAGAAGATCCAACCACCTGCCCTTTTTGGCAGTATTTCTCTCCAGGCCTTCTTTACTGAGTGCTCTTCTTCTAAAAGAGAGGGTCACTGAAAGCGAAAGGAAGAAATTCCTAGGTGGGGTTTTCTTGGCCTACTTCCAAGTCCACCCAGATAGGATTTTTATCAGCTCACTCAGATTTTCTCCCAAGGAGCCCTGGATAAGCATAATCATGGACCTACCAAAAGATGGTGGTGAAAAGGGAAAAGCGAACCTAAAGCTCGAGAACCTGCCTCAAGACATGAGAGTTCTCTAGGCATGCAGAAGGGGGAGCAGATCAGGCCTGACAGGATCAGGCTGGGCTCCAAGCCTTTTCTTCCTCAAACATGCAGGGAAAGCTACATTCTGATCCAGCAGCAGAAGGTCATCTGAAGTCAAGCCCTAAGCACAGTGACCAGTCAGGATTCCTGCAGAATCCTCCTTTTTCCAACAAAAGGAAGGAAACAAGCATTTACTAAGGGCTTGCTGTGTGTGAGGCACCACGCTTTACAAAGATGCTCTCATCTGAGCCTTAGAATGACCTGAGGGATAGGTGATGCAATTGTCTCCATGTCATGGTAGAGACGACTGAGGCAGACACAGGCTAAAAACTTGTCCAGGGTCAAACAGTGAGGGAGTGTCTGATGCTGGATTTGAATTGAGGTCTTTCTGACTCCAGGCTCAGCCACTTAAGAGGCCTCTAGGCACAACTGGATCACTTTCTACTTTCTGCCCTAATACCCCAACTTTCTCCACCACTTGACATGGCATCCTTGTGGATGGGGAAACACCCACAGAGGGTGGACCATGTGCCACACAGGCAACTTTCTTTGCCCAGGCCTGTCATGGTGATTCTCTGGGCTAGGTAAAATGAACCAGGCCCAAAGGAGGAGTCTCCCATGGAGGGGCAGCTGCCCAGCAGCAAAGGGGACAAATAAAGATCTCATCAGGCTTTTTGGGCTGACCAGTAAGAACTGTGAGAAGAGATGAGGGGAACAAAGAACAGGGGAGGCGACAATGGGGAACATGGCTGGGTGTGGGTACAGCTGGAACACAGGGCAGCCGGGCAGCCAGCCTCCCTTGTGCTGGTCTGGACACAACAGAGGCCTGGCCTGGGGGAGGAAGAGGAAGACACAACAGCACGCACCATGCCCCCGTCATTGCTAGAACAGACTCCAGCCTTTATGTCTCTGGCACCTGGAATGTCCCTTGTGAACACGTGGCAGAGAAAAGCCCCCCAACTCCTTTTTACCCCTGCCTGCCCCCAGACAGGATTAGCTGCTATCACACATCTAGGACAGCCTGGCATGACCGAGGGGGCCGAGCAGCACTCTGCATGGATCTGGGATCGCTTCTCCAGCTTCCATCACCAAGTAAGGACAGAATCCAATGGCTCTTCCAGGCTTCTTGTTATTGTTACAGCATTAAGACCAGACCATGGATGTTGGCTTTTGAAATGGAGCTAATCTAAATTTGTTTAGAATCAACTAGCCAACTTTCAATCTCCCTCTCCTTGTTCCTTTACCCTGTTCTCTTCCCCCAGCTCCGGCCAAAGAGGCCTTTCCAAACAAGTGATAAAACCCAGAAGCAGACAATGCATCTAACACAGAGACGGGACGCTTGTGCAGAGACCTTGTGGAGAGCACAGGAAGGGCAGAGAAAGGCTGGGAGTCCAGCAGCCTCTCACCACCTTCAGTGGAGATGCTAGATTCTGGGGAAATTCATTCTTTGGCAATTTAAGGCATGCCCCATCCAAACCAGAGGAGAAGGCCCTGGAGAAGGTTTGAAGTAGGCTCACAACCAATACAAAGAAAAGAAGCGGCAGTTTTAAAAGACAAGGCACTCTGATCCATCTTCTTTCTGGTCTCTTTCAAACTCTCTGCACACTGTACAATAAGGAGGATATGATCCCAGAGCCCAGCCTAGTTCTCCAAATGCAGCTCCACTTTGTCATTCTCCTTACCTAAAGGAATCTACCAGCACCCAGGGACTGGTGCGTCAACCTGGAAACGCCTGCCTCCTCTGGCTGCCTTCTCTTATCATCACCCATTTTTACTCTTGTCACTTGGATTTCAAGGTTAACTACTCCATGAATAACATAGAAATCCAAGAATAAAACACCAGCACCAGACTTCTAAGTCGGTTGCAGTTTCTTTAGTGTTTCTTCTCAACCCCTAAAGCTAAATCAATCAGTGACTTTCTTTTCCAAAATATGGTTTGGGCTTTGAGTAACAGTGGGCCACATAATTAACTATGGGATTTGGGTAATTTCATTTGGTCTCTTCCATTTCACTAGAGCAGAGCAAATAGAGCCACTGAGTCAGCGTGGAGGGCCATTGTCCTTGGGATGCTTTTCAGAAAGGGCTATTTCACCAGCTTTTCACAACTGTTCATGTTCTCCCTGTTGTGAGCACCCCACCACTCAGATCCTGAAATACAACCCAACTGCCTCCCCTGAATCACAGGCCCGTTTTCTACAACAACTCGCAGTTGGTTCCTTCACTCAAACTGGACATCCCAGCTCAGCCTGTCCAAAGCAGAAGGCATTATGGCCCTGCCCTACCCTTCCTTCTTCTGTCAAAGGTGGCACCATTCTTATTCTGTGATAACAGCCTCATCACTACCCTTCCATTCTGAGTTGCCTTTACTAAACTTCCACAGCCAATTGGCCGCCAAGCTTTCTACTTCCACAGCAACTGACTAGTCTGGTCTCTCTTCTGCCTTCTCATAGCCACCTCCTTAGGTCACGCACTCATCACCTCTCACCTTGACGATGGCCAAGGTCTATCCTTGGATGCTAACTCTGATCCAGGGATGTGAGGGTGGCCCAGGGTGTCTCTAGAACTATTACTGTGGTCTGGTGACTCAGTAGACAAGTATTTAGTTTGGGCTGGATGGAAATGGGAGCTCAAAAGAATGGAGCTGATTGCTAGGATGCCCTGACTCCACCTTGCTGGGTTAGGGGACCTCCTTCCACGGCACCCTGTGGGGAAAGCTGAACCCTTCCCCACTTCCTGCCCAATGATGCCATGCTCTTGCCCCTTCCCAAGCTTGATCTCCACGGCAGAGAAGACAGAGTGCTCAAGGGCCTGATGTCTTTCAATCAGCTACTTCTGTAGGTCTGTGTCTATCTTAGTACCACAAGGCTAGTGTGACATGGGTTATTTTCAAGCAGACACCTGTTGATCTGTATTCAAAAAATCCAAAGAACAATCTAATAATGAAGCTGGAAAACATGCGAGTCTCTAAGCAATCCAGAGCGTCAGAGGGAAGCCCTCCCTTCCCCCACCGCCTTCACCTCCTTCATCCCTGCTCAACAGCTGTGATCCTTTAGGAATTTAAAGAGGAAGCAGCTTTCAGAAAAAGGATAAAATTAGGACAGGGAGGAAAGAAAGGCCCCACATCCGAAGTTCAGAAAGCTACAAAGCTTTAGATACATTCTCTTCTCCCCACTTTACTCCTCTTCCCCTCCAAAGTAAGAAAACTGTAAATCCTTTTTCTTTCAGTCAATCCTCAGGAAAGGCAGGCAGAGCAATCTTGCCAGCTCATGCTTTAAAAATTCATTGTGCTTAATGCAGTCAATGTGGCTGATGCACTTAAAAGTTTCGGAGTGGGGGAGGGCAGAGGAAGTCTTATTTTTCTGGGTCTTTTTGCAAGTTTGCTAGAAAAGGGCTGAGGGGGTGGCATGTGATATGATACAGGGTGAAGAAAAGGGAAGAAAGACCCCTTGGTCTGCCATGGCTGGCCATTTCCCCCAGAGCGGCCTAAATGAAGGGCTGCCATATTCACGGAGAGCAAAGACAGCCACAAACCCGCTTCTTCCTCCTGGCCCCTTGCCCAGTCATCCTTGCTGGCCATTCTGGGAAGGGTCTGGGGGCAGGCTGGAGGTTTGGAGCAGAAGTCCACCTAAAGACGAACTTAGAACTCAAGGCACACTGGCTTCTTATGTCACTGGAAAAAACAGAGCCCACTTCCTGGGAGCTCACCTTTCTCAGCCATCCCCATCGCCAGATATCTTCTGTCACGACCTCCTCCTTCACCTCTCTATCACAAGAACCAGTGGCCCTTCTCTCTGCCAAGGCAAGCCTCTCTGCAGTGTAAGTGCCCCATTCCACCCCGTCTTCTCCAGCAGACTGCCCCCTCTCATTTCTCTGTAATCTCTCCTTTTCTGAGTCGGCTACTTCTCTACCATCTACCAACATACCTCAGTCTCCCTTATCTTGACCCATCCACCCCTGCTGGCAATCCCCCATCCCTTCTTCCTTTGGGGCTAATGTACTGAGGACATCTACAAAGGGGCCTTCATTCCTCTTCCTCTCACTCTCTTTTAAACTCTGCCGTCTGACTTCTGACCCTTCCCCCAAAGCCACTTTCCAAAGTGACCAGTCACCCCTTAGTGGCCTTTTCTCTTCTTCGCCTCTCGGCAGCCTCTCACAGTGCCAGCCCCCTCTACTTGGGTGTTGCTTCTCATGAGGGTTCTCTTCAGCTGTCCTGCTCCTCCTCCTCTGGGTCCTGCTTGCTAAAGGTGGATGTCTTCTAGGGCTCTGGCCTGCCCTTCATTCTTCTCTCCTTTTCTTCTCTCTCTCTACTGCTTCCCTTGGTGATCTCATCAGCTCTCCTGGGGATTCTCAGATCTCATCCAGTTCTAACTTTCTCCTCACACCTCTAACTGCCTGGTGGATATCTGAAGCTGCATGTTCTGTGGACACCTGAACTTCAACATGTACAAAAGCGAACTCACTCTCTTTCCTCCAAAACCCTGCCCTCTTCCAAACTTACCCATCATTGTTGGAGGCACCACCCTCCTTGTGGGCATCCAAGCTTTGGGGCCATCCTTGACTCCATCTTTCTCGTTCCCCGCCCTGTTCCCCACGATGATCTGTTGCCAGGGCTTGTCAATTTTACCTCAGTGACAGATCTCACATACGTCCCCCTTCTTTCCTCTGACACCGTCACCACCTTGTGTAGTCAGTCAATAAACATTTACTAAGGGCCTACTATATGCTAGACACTGTATTAAGTGCTGGGGATACAGAAGGTGGCAAGTGATAGCCCCTGCTCTCAAAGAGAGCATTTAATTTAATAGGGAAGACGACAAGCAAATATGTAAAAACAAGCTACGTACAGGATAAATCAGAATAACTAAGAAGAGGAGATATGAACACAATTACAAAACACTTTAGATCTGAATAACTGGAAAATATTAATTGCTCATGGGCAGGCTGAGCCAATATAACAAAAATGACAATTTTACCTAAATTATTTATTCAGTGCCATACAAATCAAACTAGCAAAAGTTATTTTTTAGAGCAAGAAAAAATAGTAACAAACTTAATGAAAACAAAAATGAAGGAAGGTGGCCTCGGTGCACCAGATCTCAAGCTGAATTATGAAGCAGTAATCATCAAAACAATCTGGTACTGGTTAAGAAACAGAGAGTGGTGGATCAGTACAAGAGAAGGGGGAAAGAATACGCAGTATGTAATGACGACCGAAATTTAATGATTGATAAATGAAAAAATCTAAATTTTGGAGACAAGAACTCATTATTTGACAAAAACTGCTGCGAAAACTGGAAAGCAGTTTGGCAAAAACTAGGTATAGACCAACATCTCACATCATATACCAAGATAAAGTCAAAATGGGTATATAATTTAGAAATAAAAGGTGACACCATAAGCATATTAAGGAAGCACAGGATAGTTTACCCATTACAGATAAGCAGCCAAGATTAGAAGGAAAGTAAAAAACTGGTATTTTTTTTTTACAGCAAATTTCTCTGATAAAGGTCTCATTTCTCAACATTTGTCATTTTCCTTTTCTGTCATACTGATCAATCTGATAGGTGTGAGGTAGTACCCCAGGGTTGTTTTAATTCGCATTTTTTTCTAATCAATAGTGACTTAGAGAATTTTTTCATATTTCTATAGACAGATTTGATTTCTTCATCTGAAAACTGCCTTTTTGTATCCTGTACTCATTTATCAATTGAGGAACGACTCATCTTTTTATAAATTTGACTCTTCTCTATATTTCTGAGAACAAGTTGTGGTATAGGGTTAAGATGGAATACCACTGTGCTGTAAGAAATGATGAGCAGGATGCTTTCAGATAAACTTACAGCAGGGAAAGACCTGAGATAGGCAGAGAGGCCTCTTCTCTTCCCCCTGAAACAGTCCTGGAGCAGCACGATGAGGCCTGCACCAGAGTGGGGACACTATCAGAGGAGAGAAGGGGGAGTGCTTGAGAGATGATGCAAAGGTGAGATCGACAGGCCTTGGCAACAACTAGGACATGGGGGTGGTGTGTGGGATGGCTCCTAGGTTGGGAGCCTGAGGGCCTGAGGAGATGGTGTTACCCTCTACAGTAAAAGGAAAGGTGGTGGTAGGAGAGGGTTTGGGGGGGAGATAATGAGCTCTGTTCTGGACAGACTGAGTTTAAGCTATCTGCTAGACATCTGGTTCAAGATGTCCGAGAGCTGGAGATGCAAGATGGGAGGTCGGAAGGAGGCCAGGGAGATTTGAGAATTGTCAGCATCGAGAGGGCGATTAAATCTACAGGAGTGGAGGGTGCAGGCCTTCACTTCATGACTGCACTCCTGCACAGCCTGCTGTCTGATCCTCCTGTCACAACTATCTCCTCACTGAATCCAGCCTGCACTCAAGGCTGTTAAGGCAATCTTCCTAAAGCACAGGGCTGACCGTGTCACTCACCCCCAAGGGCTATCGAGCCCCTCTGGATCAGAAAGAAAATCCTTTATTCAATGTTGGAAGCCCTTCACTACCCTTCCCCCCTTCCAACTTCCCCACAGACTCTGGATTTGAGTGACAGTGGCCTTGCTGATCCCAGCACCAGACACTCCGTCTCCTGGCTCTAGACAGTTTCTCTCGCTGTCCTCTGGGCCTAGAATTTCCTCCGCCTCCCAGTACTCCTCAGGTTCCACTAGGACCCCATCTTCTATAAGAAGCCTTTCCCTCTATTGATTATCCCAAAGAATTCAGTTTATATCCTGTTTGTCCACAACTGTTTTCACAGCGTCTCCCCCATCAGGCCATGAGCTCCCTGAGAGCAGGGGCTGCCTTTTACCTTCCTTCTATCCCCAGCACTTAGCACAGTGTCTGTAACAGGGGGAACCTGCGGCCTTGAGGCCACATACGGCCCTCTAGGTCCTGAAGTGCGGCCCTCTGACTGAATCCAAACAAACACAGCAGGGACAGCTAGGTAGTTTAACAGACAGTGTCCTAGAGCTCTGCGTAAATCACTTAACCTGCCTGCCTCAGTTCCCTCATCTGTCCAGTGGGGCTGTCTCCTAGGGTGCCTGTCTCTTAGGGCTATTGTGAGGATAAAATGAAGTAATATTTGAAGAGTATTTTGGAAACCTTAGAGCATTATATAATTGCCAGCTATTCTATTTCTATAGTAGGTGCTTAATAAACGTTTATTGACTGACATGAATTCCCACAGAAAAGCCAGAAGCCCAATCCCGGCTGCCAAAGCAAGCATCCCATCTGCTCAGGCCGACACAAAGGCCAGACTGGGATTTCGTTCTAAGGACTCTGTGAATAGGCAAAGAAACAGCAAGATCATGGGATTTAGAAATTGAGGGGGCCTCAGAGGCCATCCAAACTAACTTGTTCTCTTTAGAGACGAACTAGCCGGCACAAAGAAACTGAGTGGTCAGAGGCCGTGCTGTCAGGAAGCACCTGAATCCAGGTTCTGTGACTGCCAATCCAATGCTCTTTCATTACATCATGCTGCTTGCTGACGTAAGGCACAGACCTCTCTTCCCCAACATTTGTTTGTTCTTTCAATAAACATTTATTAAAATCCTGCTATGTGTCAAACACCATGGTCAAGGCTGAGGATAAATTAAGAGGAGAAAGACAATCCCTGCCCTCAGGGAGCTCACAGGTCTAGGGATGTCCGAGGGTATGTCACTGTCCATTCTCAGTCATCATAAGCTTCTCATTTCTCTAAGAAAAAAATCAGGTTCCTTAACCTGGCATTCAGGGTTCTCTATAATTTCTACCTTATTTCCTCCTACTTCCTATGGTTAGGTGTGGATGTGTATGTATGTATATAAACACGGGAAAATGCATGCATATTCATGTATATGTGCATCTACATGAAAAGACTAGCCTTGCAGGAGAGAGGTGTGTGTGCATGCACCTGAGCGCACATTTCCTGCCTCTCTGAAAGCTTTCTCTTTGGAATGCTCCTCTCCTATTTGCTCCCTCCCCAGCCAAACACTCAACAAGATCCTGCCTGAGCTGTTCTTCTTTTGCCGAGTCTCCAATGCCTGCAGTCTCCACTGCTAACTTTGTTCTCTGCTCTCCTATGGCAGTATTCACTTTGGCATTTAATTATATCCTGCTTTGTGCTGTCGGTTAACAGTTTCATTGATGTTGGTCTTGCCTCCTGAACTGGATTTTGATTATACTTCAAGGGCAGGAACTTCTGTATTTCCCACTGTTAAGTGTTGAGTATATTAAAAGTATTCAATTAAGACAATTGGAATTAGAAATTGATCAGAGCTGTCTGGGACTTTATGGACTAGGTTGTGGATTTGAAACTGCCATACAAAGGGAAATCAGGTAGATTTTGGTCCCTTATACCTTTGAGAGAGATCTCTCCTTTCTAGATTGTCACAGCCGGAGTCCCTTTGCAGACGGGTCTCCAAGGTCAATCCCCTGGGCGATCAATCAACAGTTATTTCACCCACAGGCAACTGCCCACATGGACCAGAGAACAGGCTATTGCCTCCACTGTGCAATAAGATGAGATGAAGTGAATCTGGATACAGCTTTGCAAAGGAAACAGTTGATAAAAAAGACTGGAAAGAAAGGGGTGCTATCCAAATGGGAGTCCTGGAGGGGCCAAAAGAAGGTGAAGCAGCAGACAGGAAGGTACAGGTAGAGGAACTCTCAAATCCCTGGGGAAGGAGGCAATATCAGGAAAATAAAAATAAGAAGCAAAGGATGAGGAGAGAGAGCAGGAAAAGTACAGCTAGGTAAAGGGGCCATGAGGAAGGGGCCAGAGGCCTCCAATGCACTAGGGCTATGGAATCAGCCATCATACTCAATGTCTTTATTTAGCCTTTGATCGGCCTTCTCAGCATCCAGGCATCAGTCACTGGACAATCAGGTCAAATGAAAAACAGTAATATGTCAGGCCAATGCGAAGACCTGCTGTCTCTGTGCTGATCAGATGACCAGACATTCCTTATTGTTGTAAGACATTCACAACAGAAACTTGTCAAAAACCTTTATTCAACTGAAATTCCTTTTTAATACCAACTTTTATTTCAACTCTCAATGTCTCCTCTTGGAGTAAGGATTTCAATGAGCCTTTTTCCCAGGGATGCAGGTTTCTCCCAAGAGACCCCAAATTACTCCAGATATACCCTTAGTACAGGCACCACCTTTAGCTGGGGAGGAATCTATTCTGCTACTGAGGTGGAAGAAAGAAAAGTCTTATTTTCTCCAGGATCTCCTGGATTTTGGCAACGTCCCATGT
This sequence comes from Pseudocheirus occidentalis, assembly GCA_028646575.1. Lineage (NCBI taxonomy): Eukaryota > Metazoa > Chordata > Mammalia > Diprotodontia > Pseudocheiridae > Pseudocheirus > Pseudocheirus occidentalis. The sequence continues at coordinate 288,955,341 of CM053595.1, forward strand.
TAGCTAAGCCAGGAGCCAACTCTCATACCTCCTATGGTTTTACAGGGGGCAGCTAGGAGGTGCCATTATGCCCGGAGCACTGGGCTTGGAATCAGGAAAACTCAATCATCTTCATGAGTTTCAGAATCTGACCCCAGACACTGACTAGCTGTGTGACCCCAGGCAAGTCACTTAGCCCCATCTGCCTCAGTTCCTCATCTGTGAAATGAGCTGGAGGAGGAAATGGCAGACCACTCTAGTATCTTTGCCAAGAAAACCCCAAAATGGGATCATGAAGAACCAGATACGACTTAAATCAATAACAAATGTTTTTAGAGACCACACACTTCAAGGGGTGCTGTGCTTCAAACAAACCGAGTGGAGAAGAATGTCCTGGAGGAGCAGGAGGCTGTTGGCACTTCCACTTATCCCTGTTTTTCCATGAACCCTAACCTGCTGAAGGGACAATCTGCTTCCTAGAGAACAGGATGGAGAGAGTTCCCTCAACCTTATTCTCTGTGAGAGTCAGGTCTGCAGAAGAGATGGGCAGAATCTATTAAATGGAGTTGTTCTAATAGCAAGTTCCCAGAAGCTCTGGAGTAGCACATCCCAGAGGTGGGTTATTTGGCCTCGATTTCCTGTGGCCTGGTGTGGTGGGATTTTCATGCAGTGGCAGGAGGCCAAGAATGACCTCGCTAAAATAATGACCATGAATCCATAGCTATAGTTACAAAGACCATCATGTCTAATTCCCAATAACCCTAGAATCACTGTTTGGCAAAGGGAAAATACTGTGAGGAAACAACTACCCCAAGGTCCTGTGATCACTGGTGGTAACTCCCCAAATAGAACCCACAAAATGACACTGCCTCTCCCAAGCCTTGACTGTGGTTCCATCTGGCTAGGGAGCAGCTGGCCTTCCCAGATTTTGGTACACTTCAGAGAAAGGACCCTCTGAACTAGGATACAGTGTCGCCCTCCCTTTGAAGCACTGCTTTCTTCCCATGTCTTTAAATAGATGGAGATCATATTTCCTCCTGAGGCTCCTCAATCAGCCCTTTCCCATAACTTATGTCTCTGCTCCAGAGATGGCTGGTCACACCCTGATCTTGGCACCACTCACGAGTGTCCACTTGTGAGCAAGCACCCTGTAATTCCTGTCTCCGATCTCAGTCTCCTGGTATTCTATCTCTCCTTATGTTCTATTCCTTCCAAACTTCATCTCAACTGCGATCTCCACAGTCCTGAGGATTCTGCCAAGCTCTCCGAACCTTAGGCTCTGGCTACACTCTCCTCCCTGCCCAAGCTCGAACCCTGAGGCCAACATTCAGTAAGCATTCACTGAGCACCTGCCATGTGCCAGGCACCATGTTAGGCACTGGGATACAGAGAAAGGCAAAAAACAGTCCTGTCCTTAAGGAGCTCACTGCCTGAGAAGGGAGACAATGTGAATAACCACCATATACCGACAAGACACGGATACAGGCTGAAGTGGACACAGTCAGCGGACGGAAGACACCTGCACAACAGAAGAGCAGGAAAGGCTTTGCGTAGAAGACAGGATTCTAACTGGGAAGTCAGCAAAGGAAGCCAAGAACTGGAGACAAAGAGGGAGAGCGTTCTGGGCATGGGGAACAGCCAAAGAAGACGCACAAGCCAGCAGAAGCGGCCAGGAAGAAGCGCTACTGTGCTGAAGAGCACGTGGGGCAGAGTGAGGTATGGGAGGCAGGGGGCTGGCCTGGGGAAGACTGTACGCCAAACAGAGGACTTTGTATCTGATCCTACAATGAGGGAAGGGAAGAGAAAGAAGCACTTATTAAGCGCCTACTACATGCTGGCTGCTGTGCTACGACTTTACAAATATCAGTTCATTTGATCTTCACAACAACCCTCTTAGGTAGGTTCTTGTATTATTGCCCCCACTTTATAGCTGAGGAGACTGAGCTGGACAGTGTAGGTGACTCGATCTGAGCTCAAGTCTTCCCCCCTACAGGCACCACCCACTTTGGCACCTTGCTGGGAGGTGACAAGGAGCTGGGAGTGAGTGGGGTGACATGGTGGAGCTGAGAAAAGCCCCTTCCCCCCGCCCTCACAGCAGTCTGGGTGAGGGTGGAGCAGCGCCTGCACCAGGGGCTGGCTGGGTCAGGTAAGTCACTCAGGTGAAACTATCGGCACCTTGGTGAAAAAGAGTGAGCAGCTGAGGACCCCTAGGCTATAAGCCTGGGCGGCAGCAAGGGGAAAGTGAGGAAGGGGTTGGGCCTTGGATGTGTTGAATGTGAGATGTCTACACAACATCCCGTCCAACGTGTCCAACTGGCAGCTGGAGATGTGGAATGCAGAGGAGAGAGAGGTCAGGGCCGGCTAAATGGAGCGGAGAATGTTGACCGCTGAACCCATGGGAGGAGGTGAGATCACCCAGTGACACGGCGTAGAAGGGGTAGAGAGGAGGGTCCAGGACAGACCTTTGGTGGGTGAGACCTGGATGAGGACACAGCAAAGCTGACGGAGAAGGAACAGTCACACAGGTAGGTGGAAGGAGAACCAGGAGAAAGCAGCATTAGAGAAATCCAGAGAGAAAAAAGTAGTGAGAAGAGCAGGATCAGGAGTGTCAAAGGCTGCAGGGAGTCAAGAAGAATCAGGACTGAGAAAAGGTCCTTAGATCTGGCAACTAAGAGACACCTGGTAACTCTGAAGGGAGAAGCTTCAGCTGAACGATGGGGTCACAGGTCGGACTGTGGAGCATGAAGAAGAACAAGCGCAAAGGAAAGGGAGCCAGCTCTTGTAGACTGCCTTCTGCAGGGCTTCAGCCACAGAAGGAACAAGAAGAGACAGGGAGGCCGGGTGGCGGGGAGGGAGGTGTGCAGGCAGCATGGCAGGGAGGAGACGGGAGGGACACGGGCCTGGCTGCAGGGAGCAGGAAAGCTGAAGATTAATAAAAGGGGCAACCCATCCATGCCTTTGTCGTTGTTTGGTCACGTTTGACTCTCTGTAAGTGTTTTCTTGGCAGAGATAAAGGAGGGGTCTGCCACTTCCTTCTCCTGTTCACTTGACAGATGAGGAAACTGAGGCAAACAGGACTAAGTGACTTGCCCAGGGTCATATAGCTAGTTAAGTGTCTGGTGCCACATCTGAACTATGGAATATGAGTCTTCCCGATTTCTATCCACGGCCTCGCCAAATTCCAATCCCAGCTTACAGTCCATCCGATTTTTCTGTCCTTACTCCTATATCATCAAATGGAGCTGATGAAGTCTTGAAACTGTGCTCACTTAATCTACTGTATACATAAAATCTGTGATATCTCATTTGATCAGGTCCACTATAGGGCTACACATTTATATTATGTAATCTTAAATGGGCCCTTACTTCAGCTAGAGAATCCTTTTCCTCTTTCCTAAATAAACTATCAATTCCACTCTCTCTTCTTAAGTTTCTAATAGCTTCCTTCTTTTCCACCTCTGAAGACTTGGGGTCTGCACCCCATACTTAACTGGAACAAAACAACTAAAAGACCAAATAAAAAGCCCCACCCCCAAACCACCGCACCAAAAGCCAGGTTCTTCCCTGAGCACTCCTTTTCCCTCATGTGATAACCCCCTCTTCTCTTTCATCAGAGGCTGTGAAGAGGTGGGTGCCTTCCTTCCCAAGGTCAGCTCGCGCCTTTGATTTCATCCTCTCCCACCTTTTCCAGTACTGTCCTCAGTATCACCCCTCCTTCTCACTCAGCTTTTCAGTTTCTCCCCCTTCACCAGTTCTTTCTTTGCTCTCTACAAACATGGTCAAATCTCAGACATCCAAACAATCCATGAGATGCTACATCTCTGATAATTATTGTCCTGGATTTCTCTGCCTTTTTCAGAAAAATGCTTTGAAAAAAGCCATCTACATTCAGCATCGCCACTCCCCTCACTCTTTTCCAACTCCATACAATTGGGCTTTGGGCTTCAGACTCCCCGGCCTGAAGCTGCTCTCTCCAAAGTCACTGCTGAGACGGAATGGCTTCTTAGCTGCCGTCCTGTGCAGTACCTGGAGTGCTGATCACCCTCTTCTCCTCAGGTCCTTCTACCCATCTGACCACTGCTCCTTAGTCACCTTTGCTGATTCAACATTCCACTTGTGCCTCCTAACTCTCAAAGCTCTGTCCTCTTGACAGTGTCTCTCCTCGGGTTCTTAGCAGCGTCTTTCTGCAGAGCACTCCCAGATCCATATATCCAGCCCCATTCTCTCTCTCTCTCTCTCTCTCATGCTCCAGTCCTGCCACATGAACTGCCTACTGGACATTTCCAAATGGATGTCCTATTGGCATCTTCAGTTCAATGTTTCCAAAACAACTCTTCATTGTTCCCCTCCAAACCAGGCCACATCCAAACCTTTCTATTTCTATAAAGCTGCCACCAACTGTTTCAGTCACCCAGGTTCAAAACCTCTGTGTTATCTCCTTCACCCTACATATAATCAGTTACCAAATCTTGTTTCTAACTTCGTGACATCTCCCTCATACATTCTCCTCTCTCCACTCACACAATCATTTCCCGCTTACCTAGATTAACATCATAGCTTCAAGGCTCTTTGATTTTCCTGCTTCAACATTTCCTTACTTGAATCCACTTCTTACACATCCTCCAAAATTACTTTTCCTAAAGTGTGGGTCTGGTCATGTCCTCCTCTTTCCACTGCGGCTCAGTAAATTCCAGTGGACCCCTACGGCAGCTAGGATCAGACAGCAACGCTGCTGTTTGGCATTCAATCTCTTCACAATGTGGATGCTTATGCTTCTTACCTTTCCAGACTTCTTACACATGACTGACTTACTCGAATTCTGCAATCTAACCATACTGTCCTACTGAAAAATCTGCATCCAAGCCTCCCTCTCCTGCCTGTGTCTTAGAAAGTACTCCCCCTGCTCTAGCCTTCAGAACCTCTGGCTTCCTTTAAGACTCCCCCCAAACATCACTTACAGTATGATGCCTTCTGGACCCAGCTGTACATGGCCTCCCTCTCCAGACTACTCAACACTCTCTGTGTATGCACATGCATAGACACATGGACTATGTGTGTGCAGGCAGGCATGGGGGTTGTCCCTCCCAGGAGAAGCTCCCTAAGGGAGGGACTGCTTTACCTTCACTCTTGCTTTTGTGCCTCTGGTGCCCAGCAAGGTGCCTGCTGAGAGAAAGTACTAATGAGCCACAGCCCTGTAAGGCTCAGGGATATACTAGGAACAAGGTGATCTGGGTTTCTAGGTGCCTTCAAAACTGTCCACAAAATAACCCAATGGCTACGGACACTGGCTTTTATTAACAACAGTGCTATAATCTACGACTCAGGGGCACATTATTTGTTTCTTGGCCACACATCCCTGTACTCTTGTGTTAAATACTGCCTTTTCTCTAGATCTCCCCTCATCCCTATTTTCATGGGGGTACCAGCTGGCCTTCCAGTCCCCTCCTGCAGTGATCCATTACTCTTCTCTTTCTGACACCTCCTGGACCTTAGTGATCCTGTCAAGGCTACCTCCACATCTCTCTTTTTCTCTGCTCAAGTGAATATCCCCAGTCCAGGTGCTTATCACTCCTCATATGGACAAACAGCCAGAGCCCCCTAATTGGTCTTTCTGCTTTGAGGCTCTTGCCTTTTCATTCTAGACCAAATACCAAAGTGATATTCCAAAAACACAGGACTGATCAAGGGGATCCCCTGCTCAAAAGTCTCTAATGGCTTTCTCTCCTCCCTAAGATTAAAGAAAAACTCCAACTGGTAATCCAAATCCTTTCCCATCTGGCTCTGGCCTACCTTTTTAAAGTTAGTCTGTGTGATTCCTCTTCAGGCTACATTCTAGCCAGCCAGCTACTTCCTGTTCTCTGTACATTTCTTGTGTTCTTCTTGCCTAGAATGCACACCCTCTCTATCTCTGCATTTGGGATCCCTGGAAGCTCAAGTTCCTTTGCCTACAGAAAAACCATCACTCTCCTCTTAGATGGTAGCAGCTCCCCCCTACCCCTCACATGACACTGAATTTAATTTGCAGCTGTTTTGTATTCACTTATCTGTGTATGTGCCGTCTCCTTGAGCAGGCAGGGATGATTTGGTTTTTGGACTTGAGTTCCCAGGGTCTAGCACAGAGCCTGGTGGAAAAAACCATTCTGCTACCAGAGTGGCCTCCCAGCACACAAGAGCATTCTTTGTGATATGAGGATTATTAGTTGTCCTACTGCACAGCAGTGGAGACTAGAACACAAAGACAGGAAGGAATTTTATTCAGGCAGAATTGGGACTAGGCTCTGGCCCTTTTGGTTTAAAAGCCAAGCCTTCATCCATCAAGCCACAATGACTCTTGTAGACATTTTGAAAGCTTCTTCCCTTGGGTTGCACTGGCACCCTAATCCAAATACATGAGCCTCCTGGGAAGGATGCTGCTCTTGATTACCACACAGGGGGCCTGCTTTTTGCAACATGCTGGTGGCTACGTTTGAAGTCTGCTCCACAGAGCCCTTCCTGCATCAGTTAATCAAGGCAGAATTCTGTGGCTTTCTCTGAATCTCTAACAGTTCTAGGTTTTGCTTCCTGTTCCTACACTTGGCTGTGGGAGATGAAGCTAGGCTGCACTGGCCCCACTGAAGAAGGTGCTTTGGCTCTAGAAGGTTACTTCTTCCTATCCTGATACCTGTGGTCCCCACCAAAGTTGACAAGTTACCCAGTTTAATAGCCGAGGGATCACATTCATCTTCAAGGCTCTAGTCTAAGGGTTTTTTGAAATGATCTGAATTGAGGGTTTTTTTTATAGCTCTTTTCAAGTGTTCATTTAAAGGACTAAGATAAACTCTAGAAAAAATGTAGAGTTCAACACTAATGCTTGATGTTGGTAACAAAGAGCAAATAACAGAGATGCCTGATTGCTAAGTCTGGTGGAGAATGAGAAAAAGATTTGGCTCTGAAAGGCCTGGGAAGCTGGGAGGCCCCAGGCAAAAACAGAGGCTGAGGAGTCTGCTAACCTCTTCTTACCCAGACTTCAGGCTGACTTTTTTCTTTCTTTTCTTGAGAGGTTTTAAAAGTCCTAATATGACTAAACATCCTTTCAGGGAATTCTGAAATCCAGGGCTTCATTCATACACTTTCTTCTCGTGTAAGCAGCCTTCAATGGGCCACAGCACTGGTGACCATGTAGGAGTCTCTCCGCTACCACAGTTGAAGAGAGACTGATCTCAGTCACACAGGGCACAGGTCTAAGAGCTGTCAGTCTCTCTGTGGAGTAGATCTGCAGCAACCTCCTACCACCAGGCAATGAGAACAGAGGCGAGAAATCACTTTTTCCACTGAAGCTCTTTCATTCCTCTTTTCTTTTTAAAACTATAGGTGTCAATACAAGAGCAGGGGGAAAAATTCATCTATCACCTTAATAAAAACCTTCAGAATCCTATCCATTTAGAGTCTATTTTGGATGGGCTTACAGAGATTTGTTTAAAGGCAGAGCAGGGACATGTGGGTCCTCTGATGTGGGGCTGCCCAAACTGGAGTCATTGTTGGCCAATTATAACAAGAGTTTCCCTCATGTCAAGTGGGTGTTGCAGTTGATTTAACAATGGAAACATGCATTTTACAAACGAAAGGAACAACAGCAGGGAAAAGATATTTTTAGTGATCGTGGCTCCTTGCTTAAAAGCCGTCTGTTTCATTAGAAACCAGGCAAGCCTCCTACAAAGTAGGCCTGCTTGCAAGAAGCGATTAGCATAATAGAGACAGAAAAGGCCCGCCTCCACGGGAGGCAAGGCGAGGAGAGGAGGAGGAGACAAGTGCATACTACAGATGGAGGCTTTCTTACTAAGGATGGAAGCATTCTCAATGGAGATGTAGTCTCTGTCTCTCTCCTCAATTAGAATAGTTCTGCATGAGTCAAGAAAGCTTGGGGTGGGCGAGACAGGAGTACTGGCACAGAGATGACTGGGGAAGCTTGGCGAGGGCCTGCACCTTATTCTAAGTGCTCACTGCGCTTGGTTACTCTTCTGAAGAAGGAGGAGGAGGAAGGGGGAGGAGGAGGAAGAGGAGGAGGGTCAGTGACTGTGGAGCATGATGCCAGCAGGCCTGGCCCTAAGCACAAATATGGCGGACTTAATGGAGGCTCACTACAGACCAGTGGTTCTCAACCTTCCTAATGCCACAACCCTTAAATACAGTTCCTCATACTGTGGTGACCCCCAACCATAACATTATTTTCATTGCTACTTCATAACTGTAATTTTGCTACTGTTATGGATTGTAATGTAAATATCTGATATGCAGGATATATTTAAATTGAACGTAACCCACAGGTTGAGAACCGCTGCTATAGACTCTGCCCTTGGCTGACAACTGGACTGATTGTCCAAGGCAGATGTGGTTGTTCTGCCATTGGTGGGAACCCATCTGCATCTGCTTCCAGTCTGTCCAGATTTTCCCTTCTTGCCCTTTGATTTCCAAACAAATTGTGCCCTCTTCCCTTATCCCGCCCCCTGCCCCCAATACGCTTGGCTTCTCAGTAGTTCTTCAACCTGTCTTTTCTCCCCTGGAAACCCATTAACTGGCACCTCAAGACTGGGCCTGGGTGATGGGCATGTGAAGAGGGGATTGAACTTTTCAGCAAACATCACAGAAATGAAATGAAAACTCTGACCTTCCCCAAGCTATAATTACAGATACTTATCTACAGAATCAAGTTGTCCTGCAAACTGAGGGCCCGATAAGAGAAGCAACCTGCTCCCGGCTCACTATCCTTGGGTCTGTCACAGCAATGGCCAGTTAACAGAGCATGACCTTGGGTGGCTGGGGAGCAGACAGCTGTGTGAGCTTTGCCTTTTATTTTAAGCACTGTTTTGCAGAACAGGAAAGTGGGAGTTGGGGAAGAGGGTGCATGAAGGATCAGTATCTCTCCATTTCACACCCCTGCCTTCAGAGGTTTCTCTAGAGGCTCAGGAGATCAGGAGATGTGTGATCATGTACGGGTTACATAGGGAAGGGCTAGAAAACCAATTACTACTCTCTGAGCACAAGGGAAACCTTGGAAGGGAAAGTTGTGCCACTGAGTCAGATGTGATGGACTAGTTTAACTAAACACTTGGGCTGGAAGTCACTGAGAGAGACATTTAAGGACCTCCTGGAATGGAGAAGTTGGCAGAGGACATGGTGTTTGTCTTGGGTTGGATCTGGTATACAGTTCACCTCGAGGGAAAGAACAATAGCCTTGGGAGGGATACTGCCAGCTTTAGGACTCACAAGAGATATGAACAGAGGTCAATTAAATTAATATCTGGAGTAAATAAAGAACAGCCTACAAAAATCAGAAGGTTTTAGAGCAAGGAAAAGTATTTCACAAAGTCCAGAAAAACTTCTTAAACTGTGACCAGGCAGAGAGACTCTAAAACATCCAAGATCCTGTGCAGCCGTCAGTCAAGGATTCACTGCCGGATGAGCTTCCTGCCCAGATTCTCAAATGGCCCTGTAAAGTCCTTTGGCATGTTATAGGCTAAAAGCAAGAGCTTGCACCTTCACAGCAGTTCTGGACAGAGCCAGGGGACTCAAACCAGTGAAGCAACCCCCAGGTTCCTCTAACCTCCCCTTGGTGAGCTCAAAGGACTACTTTCTTCTTGGGGTGAAAGTACTTAAAGTGCTCAGCAGGGTAGCTCTGATGCATCAGGGCTGGGCACAGACCCCTGCCAGGCCTCAGTCCAGGGAAGTAGGATACACCCCCCTCCAGCACAGAAACCCAGGCCCTGCTTCAGGTGGCATTTGCTGCTATCAGAACATCAAATGGAGCCCTAAGATAGATACACATTAGCCCTTCCTATTTCAGCTAGATAATGACAGCTACACATTTCCTGGCCCTTAAAACATCCTGGCTTGGAATTCCCCATGTCAGCAGCATCAGGGATCTCATGCTCCAGATACTCTCCCTACAGGATGAATCTATTACCTCCTGCCATGGTCTCATCTCCCCAACATTCTGCTTTCTTCTCTGCTCCTGGGTGCCTATATTTAAAAGAGGAGTGGTAGAGGGGGCTGAGTGCTGCTCTGGGCAGCTCCATCCTCAGAGATGTATCTGCGCTTGCTTGGCCTGACAGCTGCGGCCTAATTTTCTAAGGAAGCAACCAAGCTCCTTATTGCTACTCATTCAGCTTCTTTTCATTACGAAAACAAGAGGGTTGGAAGAGGAAAGAGAAAAGAAGTGTTAGAAATGAGGGGGAAATTGTGATGCTGGAGAATTCTTCCAGCAAGGGTAAGAAGTAGCAGGCGCAGGGATTCTAGGACCAATGTTGATGGGAGGAAGGACTGTGACATTATTAAAAACCCAAACCTGTCAGCGTTTTAATCCATATCACAAATGTACTGGGGCTCTAAAGACTGCTTTGATTTTAAATTGTAGCAGGCGGTCTTTAAATGCCAATCCCTGACTTAGTTACAGCTGCAGTGACTAGGGGTTGGGGGGAGGGAATGGATAGGGGATGGAACACCAACTGTTACTTGGAGAGAGCATCAAAGCCAGGTCCTTGGCAGAGGGCAAGCAGTGGGGGGCTCCCCACATTCCCAAAGGCTTAAGAACTGAGTACTGTACCCACCCTGCCCTGATCAATTTGCATTCTTCCTTGGTCTAGGGCGGCGGTTCTCAACCTGTGGGTTGTGACCCCTTTGGGGGTCAAATGACCCTTTCACAGGGGTTGCCTAAGAACATTGGAAATCACATATTTCCGATGGTCTCAGGAACTGAGACACTGCTCCTCTGTCTCCAGGCAGGTCCACCCACATGCAGATTGGCTCACATCATTAGGAAGGTTGAGAACCACTGGTCTAGGCCTTTCCTCACTCTCATTCATTCAGGGTTCACTCATGCATGGAGGCCGCACTTGGCTTTACTTCACTTTGTCCATCAATACTGATGCAAAACTCCTGTATTGAACTTGGAAGGCAAGCTGAATGCCACAGGCTTTTCTTGGCTATCTCTAGGTGTCCGCCATTTTGTGAATGCCTGAGTTCAGCAGGGAGAAGAGTGCTGGAGAAAAGGCAGCATGCTGTAAACCACATGGTGATCACCTGCCTTCTCAGTCTCAGCCTGTCATAAATTAAATGATGGAAAAGAATTATCTATTATTTTGGTTGAATTTAAAATAACCAAGTAGTTGATAGATTTCTCTCTCAGGCATTGAATGATGATGGAAGAAAACAGAGAGGGCTTATTTCCTTGTAGAAAGCTGCTTTACCTGAATATTCCAAAGTACTGTTACCTGCCCCCCTTCCCTCTATGGGTCAGGTCATTAGTTTACTAATGTGGCCTTTATTCTGTATTTGTTCTGCCCATAACTCCATTAGCCAACCCCATCATGAACATGTTTTGCTGGGAAATGATGGTGGCTACTATATCAGATCACACTGACCAGGTCACTGTCTGGCTATAGGACTACACATTCTCCCACCATAAGTGAGGCTGAGTGATCAGACAGGCAGCAGCACCAGCCTAGGAGGAAGTCTGACTTCTAATCTCAGTTATAATACGCAGCCGACCCACCATTTGATCTTGGACAGACTCCCCTCTTGCCCTATCTATATATGTGAATGGTGACATGGTAAGGGCATGTGAATGCCCATCTCTAGAGAGAAGAGTTTAGTTTTTTGGTGTTTAAAATAACAAACCATTATGCTAGACTCCAGAGCAGATGGAACAGCTGAGGCAGCCATCAAGGGGTTCTCAACCTGTGGGTTATGTTCAATTTTAATAATGAAAATACATCCTGCATATCAGATATTTACATTATGATTCACAATAGTAGCAAAATTACAGTTATGAAGTAGCAACGAAAATAATTTCATGGCTGGAGGTCACCACAACATGAAGAACTGTATTAAAGGGTCGCGACATTAGGAAGGTTGAGAACCACTGCCATAAGCCCACTCAAGCATCACGTTAGGGGTAACAGAGAGAATGCTTCTTACCAACACTCTCCTAATCAGAAGGAGAAGAAAGAAGACCAAGAACTGGTGATTATGGGCCACAAGGAATCTGAAGTAAATAAAAATAAGTGTTATTACAGGGCTGAGGTCGACAAGTAAGTCTGAAATCCTGGCTGAAAGCCAGTTTTAGCTCGATTCTCCATGCAGCAGTAGCAAGGGCTGGTTTTTTGTTTAAATGGTGCCACAGATACCTCAACCTTTCTGAACGGCTGGAGAAGGAAGGAGCGAAGTGGGCACATCAGGGAGGAATGATAAGGGTGAAAGAGAGAGATGTGTTACATTTCCACAGTAAAGAAGGGAGTGTACTAGGAGAACAAGGAGGCTTATATGGATTCAAGTACAGGAAAGTGGCCAAGTGACACTGGGGAAGAGCCTGAAGCATGTGACTGGGAGAAGGGGTGAGGGCAACCAGTGTGACTCCTTTAAGGAAGGAGAGGCAGCAGTTCAATTTGGGAAATTAGATGCCAAAGGGAGGTAAAAAGAGATGAGCAGCAAAGGGAACAACAAGAAGGATTTTGTGTTCTAGAGAGTAAGTAGGGTCTTGGAGTTTAGTGTGAACAGGGAAAAGGGCAGGAACCAAGAGAAAAGCTGAATAATTGGGCGAGAAAAGGGACGTGATACAGCTCAATGAAGAAAGGTCAGGGGAGCATCAGATCAAGCAGAACACTGGGTAGCAAACCATCATGGTTCCAGTGATATCAGAATTTCTAAAAATGGCTAGGAGGTAGGACAGGGTGATTGATGGGCAAGGGCAGGGAAGAGGAGAGAGGGCTAAAGCACCACTAGACCTGCCCTCAGAAGGTGGTAGAAGTCACCAAAGGGAGGAATTACATTCTCTGGTATAGAAAAGAGAGCGATCAGCTGTGGTGCATGTGACTAGGTGAGCCCCAGACTGTAGAAACCTCTTTCAATAATCCTTGGTTAAGATCTGGTGAGAGCATTCCACTGCTTACTCTAGGGTCCTAAATGCCAGCATGTACAACTACCAGCTGTATCCACCTGTGCTTGGGACATTTTATCACCTCCAAGGGTCTCCAAGGTAAAGAACTGTGGTGGTGGTGGTCAGGAAGGGCACACCTGCTCTATGACCGGCCCATTCTTTGAGCTGGTTTTCCTATAAGTGGTGCCAAAAGGCATTTTTGCATTTCTCTCTGACCCAATAAATGGTTTTCTATTTTATGCTTCCAATCAACAACTCAGTTAAGGAGGGGTACTCATCTAAACATCAATGACCAATTAGCTCAAAAGCATTGAAGAAAAATGGATTGGCCTGTGATACTTAAAAAGTCAGTCCCTGAAAGGGACATTAAAACCCAGAGTTTAAAGTCCTCTAGGCCTGAGGGCCTCAATATAGATTCTGAGATAGTTTAAAAATACACTAGGAAATGTTCTTGATCACACCCACTCTCACACTTTGAAATGAATGGACTGGAAGTAATAATCTCACCTTACTCCCACAAAGGTGAAACATTTCCTTTTTTTAATAACGCCACCCCCTTCCAAAAAAACCCCCCACCAAGCTATATACCCTTCTGGGAGACAGAACCATGATCTTTTTTTTAAAGTCCATTAATTCACCTTGGAAACTAAGAGCTCAGAAGGACCCATTACAGTGTGGGTTAAAAATAGGTATCTGGACTGCTCAGGGTACCTCCCCACATACAGACTCAACCAGCTGCTTCCCAAGTGTTCATAGTCTTCCACAGAGACCCAAATCTAAAGCTCACCTCCCTGCAACTAGTCTCCTCCAAGCCAAAATCACTACAAATGCTCAGGAGCTGTATTATTTTTTGTACAAGGAACAGGCAGCTTTATTTGATCTTTTACTAAACATTGTTATTTCTTCAATGAATATAAAATACAAGCTTGAATGATAGGAGAAAATAAATTTTTTGGAGCATAAGAACCATTAAATTCTAGACTTGGATTTGAAAATGATCTCCATAGCCTACAGCACTAAAAACTTTTAAAACTCAAGACACCTAAATATATTTACAATGGCTTTGACAGTCTTATCCAATGGCTGGCATGGGGGGAGGGCAGTATATGGAAGTAATTACTTTTAGAAAGTTCCATTATTTTAAAAAAAGATGCCAAGTTATGATCCATATGAGCTCCCTGTAACATTTCAATGAATCAAACCTCCTGAGTTTCTAATCAAACTTGTGGTTTTTCTGGCACCTTTAGGTAAACAGTAACAAACAGGCAAACAGACTTGGAAAGCACTGCAGTATCCCTATGGAAACAAAGACTCAAACTTCAGACAAAGGTTCAGGTTCTCACTTTCTGAAAATGCGTTTCTGATGTGCACCCTGTGGCCACCCTGGCTGTTCCAAGAGATGGGGGGTGGAGAAGAGAAGGGCTGCAGTAAAGGGAGCTAAACGTCCCTGTTGTGTTTTGGCTACAAAGAGAAAGAACTTTCCTGGGTTCAGAAGGAGGAGGAAGCAGATGATTTGCTGGGGAACTGGGTGTTCTGAAGGAGGACACCAGAAGCACTGGGACTTAACCTGGACACACAGCTGGGGGTGCAGGGAAGCGGGAAAGGTTTCCCTGCTTTTCTTAGCTTTTTCTTCAGCTCCAATAGATGGATGTGAAGAGAGCAGACGGGAGGCCGGATCTCAGGGCAGCTGGAGGTGGGAGGCCTGACATGCTCAACAATGCCACAATAGTGCCAAACCTACTGTGTCTTCTAAAGTCCAGAAAGTGACCAGAATCCTTGGGCACACTTCCTGCTTCTGTCAAGGGGGATCCAGGAGGATATTTGACAAATGGAGAGAATGCCCTTCGGAGGAGCTCTGTGAAAAGGCCTGTCCAGGCACCATTTCCTCTTCTCTCCCTGTTCCCTCATCCCCATACACTCATGCACACACACACATACATACACAGGAACTTAATTAATCCCGCCTGGTTCATTCTAAGGAGGCCAGTGACATGTGGTTTCCATTTTCCCGAAGAAAATACATGGAGTTCTTACAGGCAGTTTGGTGTAATCTGTGTCCCTGTGCAGCTCTGATATGAAGGGCAGGGAACTCAACTGAGGACAGCTTGGGGAGGACATTTAGAGAGCCGCTCCTAATTTTGTCTTACCAGGACACCCAATCCTCACTTCTCTCCATCTGAAGGGCTGCTCTGGAGATCGAGGACATCTGCCCTTCTGATGGCCTTTTCCACTCTCCTCGAGGGAGGAGAGATGCTGGGTGGACTGCCAACAAGTAAGCTCACACAAAGACTTGGAAGCAACTGAAAGCAAGGTTAGGCAGACACTCCAGGGGGCCCATTTCCCAATTATATTCCTTAAGAATGTCTATCCTCAAGGGAAGGATTCTTTTTCACTGGAAAACTCTTCCTTCCTCATGTTTTTTAGATTCTATCCCGGTCGCCCTCTACTTAAGAGCTTGGAAGGCAGCAGCATGTGCACAAAGACTTTGGACACCACATTCTGCCTGGCTGGCCAAGCGGTGATGACGGATTTCAGAAGGAGCATTCCCATGGAGATTGGCTGCTGGAGGGTGCCAAAGGACTACACAGTTTCTGAAGGCTATTCCCACTCTGTACCTCCCCCCTGTGCCAGGGCCCCAGCGTAGACCTGAACAAACTGGGAAAAGCAAAATCCTCCAGCGATCTGGGCCCCTCCATCTGGAGGCCTTTGTTGGATCCTCTGTCTTTACACTTCATTTTTATTCCAATAAAGTGAATGCAATCCATGGAAGCTGAAAGTGGCTGATAAGAACCAAGTACAGACTAAGTGCCTGAAGTGCACGTGTCTTTCAAATTCTAGCACCTGGCTGAGGGCTGGAGGTAGGGAACGTCATTTAACTGGGGACATGTGGATTAAGACAGACGGGCTAGGTTTGGGGGAGTAGCTGTGGGAAAGAGAGGTTCATAGCTTCATTCTTCATAGAACGACTTATAGGGAAATTATTTAGGAAAAGGAACAAGTGTATAGGTATAGGGCAGGGAAAAGGAAGGTGTAGTTGATCTTGGTGACACATGTCAAGAGGTCTGGGAGCCCTGATGGGCAATAAGGACAGTAGTGAGTAAAAGGTTATGGGTCAGCTCAGGCTGCCTCAATGGTGATTCGGCCACAATTAAACAAGAATATGGCATTTGCAGAGTCCAGCAGACTGGAAATTCCCAATGACTGCATGAAAGAGGGTTTTCTCCCTTTGGGCCAGCTGTACAACTAGAAATAAATGCAGCTTCTAGGGACTGGTAAGCATTGCTGTGGTTGTCCTTTCTCCATTACACACCAGAAGACCAGACACTAAAGGTTTCACAGCAAGCCTGCTTTACTGAGAAGCAGCCTGCAGTCTTAGGATGTACTGTCAATGATGGGCCATACTTTGGTACAAAGAGAAGAGAGAAACAGAGAAGATTAAGGGTAAGAAGTGATTTCTATGAGTTACCTGCATCATTCCCCTTTCTCACCTGAACTAGCTGAGAGAGCGAGGGAGCTGTCACACTCAAAGTGAAGGAGAGTATGACCCTCCCTGTCATACACCACCTCTCACTTTTCCTCAGTGGCTGGGACTCTCCTCTAAGAAATTCCCTAGCAACTTAAAGAGCTGTTTCTAGTTAAGAGATCAAGGGCTGAAATGAGCTCTCTTTTCCATCAGAAAGGCGCTTACAAAGCAGACTGAGGCCTAACCAGGTCAAAGTCTTAAAAGTTGAATGCCTCATTACATTAGTCAAAAAAGTATCATAGAGGTGAAACTCCCCCAAATAAAAATAAAAACATGTTGTGGTCATTCTTCCTTGCAAGGCAAGAGAGGGAGGGGAAAATGCAGTTCATTAAAGCCAAAGGGCAGCTGGCCAGAGGGCCGTTGTAGCAGGCAGGCCAAGTAGAATGTCTTTGCAGACTTGCTCACTTCCCAGCACAGAAGCTTCCCTTGTAAAGATCACAGCTGTTTGGATTATGCCTGAGTTCATATCACACTTGATCAAAGAGGCTGGTTCCCACCCCCTCCCGCCTTTTTTGCTGAGTCCACGTGAAAACAAGCCCTGTGTTTGTTCTGCCCACATTAGCATGTAGGGTGGGAAGGAGCTGAGGGAGGGAGCTTACCCACACGCCCATCTCCGGGTGGTGTTGTTTTAGGGTGGACAGTTCAACAGAACTGTCTGAAACCTAATGTCCTGCCTGGACTTCTCACTCCACTGGGGGCAGACAGCCTTATCAGCCAGTCTCCCTCCCTAGGGTCTACAATCTAGACCCTACTGTTTCATTTTTATAGGTGGGGGATGTGCCAGATGACCTGATTCTGGTGTTCAGGGAGGTATACCCTCTATTCCAGGAACCAAGATAATACGAAAGGAAGAGACAGAGCTACAAGTCCCAGGAAGGCTGAGGGTATGGGTTAGCTGCAGAGGTAGGGACTTTGTGGCCTCAAGGCCATAGGTAGTTCTCTAGGTCCTCAAGTATGGCCCTTTGATTGAATTCAAACTTCACAGAACAAATCCCCTTCATAAAAGGATTTGTTCTGTAAAATTTGGACTCAGTCAAAAGGCTGCATCCGAGGACCTAGAAGACCACATGTGGCCTGGAGGCCGAAGGTTCCCCACCCCTGTAGGCTATAGCAGGATTTTGACTAGGCTGGGAAGCACAAAGTTCTCTCCTGCATAAAAGTCCTATGTAGATTAGTGATTTTGGCTTGGAGGAGACTGGTTACAGGGAGGTGAGCCTTAGATTTGAGTCTCTATGGAAGATGATAATCACTTGGGAAGCAGCTGGTTGAGTCTATATGTATCTGAGCAGTCCAGATACCTATTTTTAACCCACACTGTAATGGGTCCTTCTGAGCTTTCAGTTTCCAAGGTGAATTAATGCACTTGGGCTCTGTCTCCCAAAAGGGTATATGGCTTGTTTGGGGGAAGGAGTGTTAAAAAGAGGAAATGTTTCATGTTTGTGGGAGTAGGGTGAGATTAATACTAAAGAATATAATTTACTTCCAGTCCATTCATTTCAGTGTGAGAGTGGGTGTGATCAAGAACATTCTAGCTTGTCTTTGGCTCTCCACCAGATTGCTCCACAATCAAACAGCACTCGAGAAGAAGCTAGAGAAGGCTGGCCACACAGTGAGGGCTTTGCATCGTTCCCTTGTGGCCAGGGGGCAAACTAGAACCTGGATAACACCATATTATTCCTAAGGGAAGTCTGAGTGAGGGAAGAGGGGCACCAGGCTACACAGATCCTAATACTGATGTGAACTACAACTATCTTCACAAGACAACAGACTGTCATGGGTAATGACACACGGGCCCTGCTCATCTCTGGGTGAACTGATTCTAAGATGGTCCCCAGTTCTACTGTGTTTCAAGAACTGCCCTCAGAATGCTAGGTACAGGGAGGGTAAACATTTATGCTCTTATATGGAACATAAGCCTTCTATACCTACCAAGAAACCACCTCCAGATGTCTGTCTTCTAGAAAGCTCCCAAGTTCCTCTCCTCTACATTACACTGTGTTATATTCTGAACCTGGGACCCACAGCTGAGAGGCCCCTGGCTACACAGGACCACTGCAGCAGCAGCAGGTTTGGTAAAGATGCCACACCTGAAGTTTTCCTCTCTCTATTTTCTTGCCTCTTCTAAGGCACTAATCTATGATGTGCGTAATGACGATACAGTTATGCTGAGGAAGAGGGTTAATAAATTATGTGCTGAATGTTTCATCAGGTTTGAAAGGGCTCATCTCAGATGTCTCCCCGTGGAGGGCATTTCTGCCCCTTCAGCTATGAGAAGAAAAAGAGAACCAGAAACAGAGAGAAAGAGAAGGTCGACAGTTCTACTGGTCACTGCTCAGGTCTATTCCCAGTTAAATATTTCCTGTAGGGTCTTGTACTGTAACAGAAACAAGTTTGTAGGACTATATGACCACAGATTTACGGACTGTAAGGGACTTCAGAGGTCACTTAATGCGATACCCTCATTTCTTCAGGAGAATTCTGACAGAATCCAGATGTTTCTCTTTGAGTTGACTGGAGTCCTTGAGATAAACTGGCATGAAATCGGCTGGCTTTTGGACACAGAGGTGGGTGGCATTGTAGTAACCATTGTGCTTCTGGTCTCCTGGGTGTTGCTGTGGGCACAGGTCACTCTCGGAAAATGTGTTCTGGGTTGGCAAGTACTGTGCGAGAAAGGCCCACCAGAGAACGTGGGCTCTATACGGTGGGTGGTGGGTGGTGGGTGGTGTGTCTGTGTCTCTGCCCCATAAAGAGATAGTACATGAAGTAAGGAGCCTGGTGACCAGGTGGCCCAGACTTGTTTGGGGTTGACCTGACAGTCCAAGGTCATAAACTGCTTTCACCAAGAGATACTGACCCCCAAAGGCCAAATCAGATGAAGAAGACCTGAGAAGCTCCACAGCAGCCCCCAAACCAAATGTGCTTTTAGGCTACAATGAGACAGCATCCAGGACCTTGCTCCACTCCCCCCCCAGTCACACTGCATGGCAAACATTATTCAGTGCTGGGAACAGGGCACTTACAAACAGGAGAGTGCCTAGAATGGCCCTCCGGATGAGGAAGTGCCTCGGGAAGACAAAACCTGAAAACGGAAGCAACTGAGGCTATTCACCATGAGGGAGAGAAGATCAAGTGTGCGAGCTACATCCAAGTGTAGCAATGAAAGGTGGCCATGTGGAAGAAGCATCAGCTTGATTCTTCCGGGCCCCAGGGAGCAGAAGCAGGAGCTGTGGCTGCCTGTTGCTAAAGGGCAGATCCAGGTGTGGCACAAGGAGAAACGTCTTACCCAACAGTTACTCAACATGGAAGGCATGGCCGCAGCAGGCAGAGAGGGTTGAATGCTCTACCCAGAGGACAGCCTCATTCAGGTGCAGCCTGGCCCGGCTGGCCTCTGGGGTTCCTTCCCACTCTCAGATTCTGTGGCTTGGGGCCATTCTGCAGATTACTTCAGTTCACACCTAAATTGATTATCCATGCAGAAGCAAAATGGCAGGAAGAGAATCCTGGTCTTTTTCCTTTTTTCCTATCACTAAAACCCCTATTTTTGGCTTGCTAATAAGTCTTCAGCTTAGAGGAGTAGAGAAGTTTGGAGAAGCCAGTGTGACTACATAGAAGAGGGAGATGTCTGGAGAGCAGAATGTAAGGAGAGTATATGAAACAAGGCCAGAAAAAGAGTGAAGCCAGGTTGTGGTGGGCCTCAAACACCAGCAGAGGAGGATACAGTACGGGGAGACTGAAGACTTCTGAGCAAGAGTCACTACTTGGGAAGATCTGGGGAGTTGTGTGAAGAATGGAGACATTGGCAATTGGGAGGCTGTCACAAGAGTTGTTTAGGTTAAAAGGTGAGAAGGGTTTGATGGAGTGGGGGGTGGGGGGAAAGGAGAATGGAGAAAGGGAGAATTGGAGATACGGAAACATAACTGACCAGACTATATGGAGAACTGATTAGAAGAGTTTGGATTGACTGGGGAGCAAGGAAGAGGAAGTCATCTAGTATGACTCCAAGGTGGGAACTGGGGTGACAGGGAGGCAGTTTAGAAGAGGGACTGACCTAGGAGAGAAGGTTGAATGGCTCCATCTGTGATAGGATAAGAAGCCCGAGAGCATCCATAGGGTAACGAGCTGCACAGAGTTAACAATGTGGGACTAGAGTTCAGGAGAAAGAACAGGGTTAGACACATGGATTCTGGAACCATCTGCACAGGGAAAACAGTGTCTTGAATCCACGAGAGCAGGTGAGAGCCATAAAGGGGGCATGTGGAGAGAGAAGGCAGCCCAGGACAGGGCCCTGGGGGGACATCAGGTCAGTCATGATTGAGAGGAAAGGAGAGTCAGATAGGACAGAGTCACTAGAGGAGAGGGCACTTAAGTTGCAGAGGGTCCACAGCAGGATGCAGGCAGAGAAAAGGCCAGTGGAGCTGGAGATAAGAGATCATTAGGAATCTTGGGAAGGGTATTTCAATGCTGTGGTGGGGCTAGAAACCAGAATGCTAGTATTTAAGAAGTGAGCAGAAGGTGAGGAAATGGAGGCCATGAATATGGACAATTCTTTTGAGGACCTTGGGAGTGAAAAGCCACCTGCAGGGATAAAATGTGGGAAGGTACGTTGGGGGGGGGCAAGATTGTATGAACCTAAGGTCTGCAGGCTGTGAGGAAGGAGCCAGCAACACAGGCTGAAGATTCCAGGGTAAGGACAACTGATGGGGCAAGCACCAAGGGTACAAGGAGAGAGGATGATCTTCTGAAAGGAGAAAGGACACCTCTAGCCCCGGGAACTGGAATAAAGTCAGAGAAGGTGGGTGAAGAGGAAGAGGGGTCTGAGACACAGAGCCCAGGATAAGTGCTTATCAGGCACTGAGGTTATCCTGGACTCCTTACCATCCAGCCCCTCCCCCCAATCTGTTCTCAAGGCCCGGCATTCTCTCTGCCCATCCCCCCCTGCCTGTGCCGCCTGTCCTCCCTGCCTTCAATGCTTGCCTTCCTCATCTCCACCTACTGGTTTCTTTCAAGTCCCAGCGGATGTCCCGTCTTCTCCAGGAAGCTGCCTCCGACCTCTTTTAATTTCTTCCCGTTTACCTTGTGTGCAGCCTGTCTGTACCTTCATGTTTGCTTGCTGTCTCTCCCTCCCCCTCACGATCCCCCCCAAGTCCTCAAAGGCAGGTCTTTTGCTTTCTTCCGTAACCGAAGCACTTAACCAATGCCCAGCACGTAGTAGGTGGTTTTAAGGAGGTGAGCCTTTATTGAATGTTTGCTGACTGAATGCCTGAGTCGTTTTCCTTGTTAAAGCAGGAGGTAAGGACATCTGCTGAGAGAGGAGAGAGCAGGGAGGACAGAAGAGAGAGGTTCAAACACTTGATGAGGAGTCACTGAACCAAATGATTTCTGCAGTAGCGTGAGCCAGGGAGGCTTTCAGTGTCCTGGGCCTGACAGCAGAAGATGAGGGCGGGAGTGACATGGAGTTGAAGGCTATCCTTAGAAGGTCAGGTGGCCGGGGGCTTAAGCCCGGCGTGTAATGGACTGGCTAACACAAGGAGATCGGGCACAGATGCCTGCAAGAGCGCCATGGAGATCACTTCAAAGACAAAGACTAGTTTAGGAAGAATGGTACAGAAAGGCAGGAGAGCAGATGACAATGAGGCTGCTGCCACGGGGAATGGTAGCATCTAAGGGGTGAGTGCTGTGGGTGGCTGATATACAGTGAATGTGAAGGTGCTGGGAACCGTTGGGGCCAATGAACTGGGAGGCCAGGGTTTGAAAGGACATCAACAAATGTACCGAAGAACCCCAAAGAGGAGATCGGCGAGGATACTGGGACCGGGATTGACTCAGGTGGAGACTTCTCTAGTATAGGGAGCTCCCAGGTGAGGAAACTCCTGCCCCCAAAGCAGATCATCCCTTTTCTACAACTTAGGAGTCATGGAGAGTTGCCTAGCACACTGAAACTATAGGGACCTGGCCATCAAAGGCTGGACTTGAACCCAGGTCTCCCTATGTTACCTCATACCACCTAAAGGCAGATTTTGTGAATCTTAAGTGATATGCTGGGGGCGATGCTGTTTGAGGGTGAGGTAGCTGGAAGCTTGTGCCAGAGCTTAGTCCAAGACTGAACTGAACTTGGGCACTGGTTACCTCTGCAGCTACAGCCCCAAATGTTGGGGTCAGTGAGGCTGTCCATGGGGAGCCAGGCATGGCAGGTAAGGCCCTGGTACTCTAGGCACAAGGCTGGGTCAGCGTTAGGGGTCTAGCTTGGACTGGCCTAGCAATCAGAAGGTGGAAGCTCTCTGCAGATGTTCTCTCTCTCCAGAATGAGCTCGTCAGCGGTCCTTTGATATCTGAGATAGATACCTAAGCATCAAACAAAGCCAAATAACCTCGTGTGTACAAGGATGTGTCTGAGACGGCTAAGGTACCTTAGCACCTGGGACAGGACCTGGCACCTGGGAGGCGTTCAATCAACGTGTGCTGAACTGCATCCTTCTCATCTGCCTCAAGGAACCACAGCCCAAGAGAAAAAGGAGCACTCCTGTGTCCCTGGCATTGTTCAGCGATTCTGTCAGGCTGGACCCCTCTCCTATTGTCCTGTCAACAGGGCGTCCCAGTCTCCAGGGACACTGTCCCATTTACTCCTCAAAGTAACATTAGGAGGAAGGGCGAGGTGGGCATTAGGGAAAGGGACAGGAGGCTCTGAGGGACTTGCCTGCGGTCCCATGGCTACAAAGGGTTAGAGATAAGATAAAGCACAGACACGCAGGCTCGGTCTGTCCCCTGCACCAGGCTGCCTGGTGATCAAAGATCAAAGCTGACCACCTCACCTGCAAGAGGAAATGGGACTGATTTTTTTCCAGTCACCTTCCTTTCCTTTTGTTCCTTGAAAGGAAGAGCTGGACAAACTAGAGAAGCTCTTTAAAGCCTTATCATAGTGAACTGCTGGGCTGGGCTGTCTTCAGAGCTCCCTCCCTGGGTGTCATCCCTGGGGGTGGAAAGCAGCCTGTCCTCCCTATCACAGTGCTGCTCTCTGCCTTTGGGACTGCCTGGCACAGCTTTACACTTCCTATACAGAATCCAACATTCAGCAGTTAACCCTCCATTATGGAATGCCTTCCTGAGTTTTCATTTAGATGGTGAGTCCCGGGAGGCGGGGAGCAGATCAAATTTTCCATTCTCGACAGTACCCAGGGGCAGAATGGCCTCTCCAGAGACACACCCCTAAGTGACTCCATCAGAATTTGCTTCTGTGTCCTAGATTCAATGGGCCTGAAGGTGATACTGTGCCAGCTGTCACAGGCCGTTCTTCCAGTGACCCCATTCTAGAGTCAAGTGGGAAACAAAGGCTTAGATCACAGTGCTGGAGCCCGCAGGTCAGGCCCGTCCCCACATACCACGGATGAGGCGGGGCCGCAGATTCATCTCAACGGGAGAGCCTGGTCCAGGCAACGCTGCCACTGACCCCAGACAAACCACCAGGCTCAGCAGGCTGACTCCCTAAAGCTCAGCCTCATTTCATGCTCCATCTGGCTCATTTGTCTCCCCCACCAAATAGGATCTGACAACAAAGCTTAATAAGAGGATATTTAACCTCGGGGGAAAATATGGTCTCTCAACATGTAAAAAATGAATCTCTTTGTTTTGAAACATCAACCTTGACTTGTCTTGTAAAGGCAATACTAGCAACTAGGCATGATGTTCAAGGTGTAGTGGAAGAAGTTCTGAGCTCTCTTTAAGGACAAATAAGGGTAATAAAAAAGAACAGGGTGGGGGAGGGAAGAGATGGGAGGGGAGAGGGGAAGAGAATGTGATTCTAGCACACTGCGTCATCTTAAGAAGAAAAGCAGGGGAACCTAGGGAGGAAGGAGGCGGAGGCTGACCTGATGATGAAGGCTCCTCTGATCTCCAGGAGTTTGCGCTCACTGCTGAACCTCTTCAGCAAGTTGATCATGAACTTGTAAAAGTAAGAATTCATGGTGGGAGAAGAAGGCGAGCATTCCAAACCTCTGGTACCTGGAAAGAGGGAACAGCGCTGCTGGTCAGACTGGCTGAGATGCACCGGGCCAGGACCCACAGGGAGCCCAAACAAATGTAACGCCCCGAAGGCAAGCAAATGTCTATGGCTGGGTGGGAGAACTCTTCTGTTGAAGACCCGTGGTCTAAGGAAGGAAATCAAAGATCCCAGGCAAAAACTCTGGCTGAGTTTGTCCTTAGAAAAATACACTATGTTCCATGTGATTGTTTACTTTTAAAACACAAAACTCGTTTTTTTTTTTTTTTTTTACAAAACTCGTTTTTGCAAACAATATTAAACACTGTACAAAAAGTAATTCAGTTCTCTACTAAAGCTAATTGAGGACAGAAGTGGGAAAAGGTCCCTTATGTACAAAGATATTTATTGCAGCTCTCTTTGTGGTGGCAAAAAACTGGAAATTGAAGGGATGCCCATCCATTGGGGAATGGCTGAACAAGTTACAGTATATGAATGTGATGGAATATTATTTTGCAATAAGAAACGGGAAGGAGAAGGACTTCATAATTACCTGGAGAGGCTTATACAAATTGATGCTGAGTGAGAAGAGCAGAACCTGGAAAAATTTGTACACAATCACAGATACATCATACGTGTGACAACCAACCTTGATAAATTGGACTCTGCTCAGCAATGCAGAGTTAAAAGACAACTCTACAAGTCTCAGGACAGAAGGAGATTTCTACAGAGAAAGATCCAGAAGGACCAGAGGTTAAATGGGACTGAAGCAATGCATGCTGTCACTCTTTTCAATGTTTGGTTTTTGTTTCTTTTCTCATTGTTCACTCCATTGGCTGTAACACCTATTCAAACAGACTATTGTACAATGTGAAGGAGTTTTCAGACCCTATACATGAATTGTAATCCACCATGGCGGGGGTGAGGGGTGGGGAGGAAGGGTTTGAGAAACCTCTGAAGCTCAAGTGAATCTGGAACTGAATCTTGTAAACTAAAAGTAAACAAACCAGTCAATAAAAAAAAAAAGCTAATTGAGGGAAGGAAAAGGAAACACAGGTAAGAGCATAATTTCAAAGTCTGCCAAACTTAGGAGAGGCAAAGAGGCACCTCATTCACAAATACTACTTTCAAGGAAAGGAGAACTACAGTGCACCTTGATGTTTATAAAGTCTATAAACACTGGCAAGACTCGTCACAAAATAGTTTAACTTCTGCCTAACGTTGGCCTCCCTGAAATCACCCGAGCTCACAGGATCCTCGGTACAGACCTGGAAGACAGCTTCAAGACCAAATGAGGAAGCTGAGGACCATCTTTCTCCTTTTCTCCACCATGACAGAGTAACCTAACTTCCTGCCCTTGGGCACTGTGGAGTTCCTCACTCGGCCTTATTCAGAAAAGGGTCCCTTCTCAGCCAGACCCCTTGAAAAAGCTGTCACACTCGCTGCCTTCACTGCCTTGCCTCCCAATCACTCCTCAGCCCCACAGGCTGCCTTGCTACCTCCTTGCTCGGGCCAAACAGTTCTCTCTAACAGCACCAGTGATGGAGCTCTGAACTGCCAAAGCTGACGGTCTCCTCTCAGTCCTAATCCTTGTCACCTCTCTGTTGTACCTGGAGCTGCTAACCACCGTCCTGGACCCCGTCTCCTCTCTGGGTTTTCAGGACACTTCTGGTTTTCCTGCCACCTACCTGACAGCTCATCCTATCTCCCTCATGTCCCTTAACACGTGCAGTTTATGTTTCTGGTCTGGGCTCTTCTCTCTAACCTCATCAGATCTGTGGATTTAGCCATCCCCTTTATGCACAGGACTCTTCTCTCCCTTCAGTGCCTCTATCATCAATGGTCTACTGGACATTTCAGGCTGGATGTCCCAGAGACATCTTAGGTTCAACATGTCTAACACTAAACCTGTCATCTCTCCTGCTAACCCCTTCTCTATTCCTGTCAAAAGTCACCATGGTCCTTCCAGTGTTTCAGGCTCATTATCTTGGCTCCATTCTGGATTCCTCACTCCTCCTCTTACCACGTGAGCAGACAGCTACAAAATCTTGACACATTCATACGTTGTATCTGACCCTCTTCTCTCCAGCTGCACAGATACCATTTCCGTCCAATCCCTCATTATCTTAACAGCCTCCTAACAGGTCTCCCTCCCTCAAGGGTCTCCCCAACTCAGATGAGCCTATACATAGGTGTCAAAGAACTTTCCTTTAATCAACCAACTCTACTGGATTTCTGCTCTCAAGGATAAAACATAAACTACTGTTTCATTTTGAGAGCCCTATGAAGCCTGGTCCCAAGCTAGCTTTCCAGTCACCTAGACAGTGCTCTTCCCTCTGTACTCAAACCGAGGTTCTCTCTGTTCCTTACTCAAGAGCCTCTCCTGCTCTTGGGGTCTGTGCACTGGCTGTCCCCCACACCTGGAACGCCTGCTTACCTCTCCCTTATGCTCCCTCTCTTCTCATAACATGGAACTCAGGCATCATCTTCTGCATGAAGCTTTTCTTGGAAGCCCCAGCCACTAATGGCCTCCCTGTGTATGTATCCAAGTTGCCCAGATTTTCACATGTACACTGTGTCTCCTCCATTACAATTTGAGTTCATTTTGAGAGGGTATTTCTTCACTTAGGCTTCACATCCTTGGTACTTGGCGCAATGAAGGGCACAGAGCAGGGACTGAATAAGCAGTTGAAATTAAAGTGAGGCTCAAATCTAGCCAACCTGTGTACAGAACCTTGTCTGCAAAGCAGCAAGCCCAGGACTTCACATAACTGGGTCCTTGTTGTAACAAAAAGCACTCTGATGTTTACCATGAGATAGATCCTGTGAAACAGAGCATGTAAGATCTTGGCATACTGATCCTCTAGCAGCTTAACCTTCATTCGCAACAAGAATATAAACTGTCTCTGTGTGATGGTCCCCTCGCTCAGGCCTCCTCTTCTTCCCAATAAGCGTGGCTACGAAGCATAAACATGTGATAGACAGGGCTGTTATTTCCCCTTAACCCAATGCTTTATGCCACACTCCCTCAAGTCCCACAAGTAAAGTGCTCTGAGTGGGTTTTAGAATGATGAGACAGGGCTAATTTGGCAGTCATGAGAGGAAGAGAAAACAGGGACCAAGGTTAAAGGGACACGAATAAGTTGGGAGTTAGAAGTAAGGTGGTACTTCCAATCCCAGTATAATCCAAGACATCCAAAGCCATACAAGCCCAGGAGAACCTACACATTGGCTTCTTTTACCATAAGATTCTACTACCCTGGAAGCTCCACACCGCCGGGATTTTATCTCTGCATCACATATGAAGAATGGGCATGACCGCCAATTTAGTGTTTTAATCTAAAAAGGCAACAAGCCTTAATGAGGCACCAGCTGCTCGACTAAATGCTGGGCCTACAAAGACAACCAGAAAGTTCCTGCATTTGAGGATCTTCTATAGTACAGGGGACAGAGAAGGAAGACAGCACTTAGAGAGACATGTGCATAGAAGATGATCTGAGGGGGAAGGAAAGAGCACTAAGAACCCAGGGAATGAGGATGGACTTGGTGCAGCCAGAAGCACCTGAGCTGAGTCCTGAAGAAAGCTACAGATTCCAAGAGGCCGAGGCAAGGACTAAGTACAGTCCCAGTATAGGGACCAACCTGTGCAGAGGCAGGGAGATGGGAGATGCCATCAATTCAGTCTGTTGAGAATGATGAGTGAGTGAAGGGCCACAACATGCAATGAGTCTAGGGCAGCAGATGGGGGCTGAGCTGAGAAGTGTGCACCATAAACGCAACAGGGAGGCAGTCAGGGCAACAAGATCATGTGGGCTTTCTGAAGGCTATGCTGGCAGTGAGATGGAAAATGAATTGAGGAGAAGCCTGGAGTCTAGCTGGGAGATGGATGCCTCAGCAGAGACAAGAGGAGATGAGGACACAAGTAGCCATGTAAGCAGAGAGAAGGGGATGGATCTTAGAGACATGAAAGGTGGCCTAACCATGGATTCCCAAGGTGCCTACTCTAGTTTATTCCATTAGCAACTACATCTGAAAAACCAGCAGGAAAAATTCATCTCCTGGAAGCCACTTTTTGGGCAGACTTTTGACTTTATTTACTTCCTCTCCAAGTTCCCTATGAGGATAAGGTTAGATCTACTTAGCAGAGGAATTTTTCCTGATGTTCACCCTCAGGAAAGTCCTCATCAGGGCCTGCTGCTTTGTTGGGAGACACCCGAAGGGCATCTTCGAGTATGTTACCCAGTCCAAGTTTCATGGAGACACAAGCAGGCCTCCTTCTGGGATCCCTACTGAGAAAACCTTTAGCCTGCTACCAGGTGGCCAGAGTGGGAAATGTTCTCCATTCACCTGCCCATGGGGGCTATTTTCAGTACCAAGTGTCACATTCTTGTATAGCTACCCAACACTTGGGCTTAGGTGAGGCTGATGCCTTACAAGAGGAATCCCTAGGACACAGCTACTCTGTAACAGCCCCATTTCTCATTCCTTCTTTTGCTTTCCTTATCTTCATGCTGCTAATTTAGTTATATGTGGTCTATGCAATTAAACAGTGTGTTTTCTGGCATGCATGTACACATATATTCACAAACACCCAGTATTGCATATAAGAAGATATAAAAACAGCTACAAAGGCCTTCTGCAGGGTGCTTTCTGATAGTCTGATCTCTTCCCACACAATTTTCAGGCCCATGATCACCAAAGGCCTGCAGACTCCAAAAAGAAATGGGAGCCACCTGGACGTTAGTCAATGAAGGATTTTTCCTCTGCAGAGACTGATTCCAGAGTATACCTCCTCCGTGACAGAGATGCTGGAAGCCTTTGCAGGGTGACTACGGGAAAGTCGCAGCCTCTCTGCAATAGCAGGGACAGCATGCATATTACCCATTCCGTGGGGCTGTTACGAGGTTCCAACGAGAGCGGACATCAAGCACTTTGCAAGCCCCAAAGCGCTACATCAACAGCAGATGCCATCACTGTTACCGTTACTCAGGTCTCCACGTGCTGGCAGGTACAGGCCGCCATGCCCCAGGTCCCTGGACGTGCCACACAGAGTTGATTTGCTTTCTCTTTGCTGTCACTCTACTACCCATGTAGAAGAGCGGCATAAAGAATTCTACTAAGTGCCCTGAACCTGGGCCCAGGCAGGACAGCAACTGGCCAGGGAGCCTCCTGAGACACCAGAGGCTTTGATCTGGCACTCCTGAGGCCTTCTACCATGGCACAGTTATTGCAGGGAGACAGGAGCCCAAGCCAAATGTTCATGGAAAGGCCTGGCAGGGGGAGCTGACACCGCTGTTCTCACCAAATTTTTCGTAACAATGATCTTCTCTAACTCCTACTTGTTAACCAAGCTTCTGGACTATGTTCTGAGCCAGGAGATGAATACTTAAAATTTCAAGAAACTGAAAAAATGCTGTTATTATCAATCCCTACAGTGACGTATATAAGACCAACTTGATACCAATCTAGGGCATTGGAACCCTATACCAGGAGGACGGTGGTGACTACTTCAGGATCAACAGAGCAGTTTTTATGGATTTCAATATTCTGAGGTCATGGGAATGGCTAGGCGCTCATTTTATTTTTGAAGAGGGGATTCCAACTGCATTGAGGGTCCTTTCCAGTTGTCCTGATTTATCTTGCCTCTGGACTCTCTGGAGGAGAAAGTGAGGCTGGTGACTTACACAGCCCTGCCTCACTTAAATGTCCTGGCATCACATTCCTGATGTCACGGACCTCTTCAAGAAGGACAAAATACAACCACCAACAATCTCAAAGACCTGTCAAGGACTTGGCTCTTATTAATCTTAATGACTCCATGGCCCTGAAAAACAGAATTTTACAGCTCCCTCTGGCATTTTATTTTCAATGATGTATAGCTGGAACCAATGCTAGAAGGATTTAACAATGGATGTTATAGAACCTCCAAGTCCTCAGTGTGATGAGTGATCATGACACAGAACCATTACAAAGGAGGAGACTGGATGAAGTGTTCCCCAAAGCTCAGACATGGGACTTCTCTCTTTATACTCATTCCCTTAGCATTTACTACAGTCCTTATTCAATAAAGGTCTCTAGATGTGGCTGGAATTCCTGTGCTGGGCCCTGTGGGACATGCCTACTTCAATGGACTGTCAATACCTCAAACTCAATATGTCCATAACTGAACTCACCATTCTAACCCTTTAAATCCACTCTTCTTCTAAACTTCCTTATATCTATGGAGAAAAGTCACCATTCTCTAGGTCACACAGGCTCACAACCCGAGTCATTCTGGCTCTTCTTTCTCTCTCTGTCCCTCCTTTCTCTCTCTGTCCCTTCATGCATACCTTCCAAAATGATTCTCATCCCAGTACTTCCTCTCTACCTACACAGCCTCAGCCTGGAGCAGGCCCGCAGCCCTTTTCTTGGCCTCTCATAGCCACTTCTTATGTGATTTCCTTCTGCCTCTACTTTCTTACATCTCTAACCCATCCTTCACACAGATGCCATGAGAGGCACATGCTCTATACCACATAGATCTGGTGGTGTCATTCTTGGGCTAAAACACCATCAGTTACTTTCTCCTGCTCCTAAAGCTTGGCATTTGAAACCTCACACAATCAGGCCCCAACCTCCTTTTGCTAACTCACTTCACACCACTTCCATATTCCAGCCAGAATGGAGCAAGACTCCTGTGCTTGGCTACTTTCTAGGAACTTGCTATTCCATTTCCTGACTCCACACCTGGAGTCGACTACTCCCTCTTTCTTGCCTTTAAAACCCTGAGCTGAAGGTTCAGCTCAGGTGCTCCTGCCCCTAAAACGCCTTTCCCAAATTCGCCCACTTCTTATTTATTAATAAGGATCTTTTCCCCCTCCTCAAATATTCTTGTGCACTTGGTCCGGTCTCTCCTTTGCCCCTTTCACTTTTTACGTAGCCTATCTCCTAGTAAAATGTCAGCTCCTTGAGAGCAAACTGCTTTGTTTTTGGTCCTTGTATTCCTCAGAACCTATCACACAGTAGGTGCTTAGCCAAGATTTCCTGAACTTACACAATTTACTCAATTTGTAGACCCTGGATTGAATGTCAGAAGGACATGTAAAATTCTATTTGGGAAACTTTTGAGACAGGACCTAGAGTGAGCACCTATATCTCTGAGTTTGCTGGGGGGGGGGCTTTGGCTGGAGAAGAGACCACTCGAAAATGCCCACACAGAGACTCTGTTCATTCTCAGATTCTGTGACTTAATCAGCCTGTAATACCTTTACATGGGAGAACTCAATCTGCTTATAGGCAAGCCAGCCTGGCTCAAGAGAATCTGTGCCTTCCTGGGAGAGGAACCATGACTTATGACATCTTTTAGGCACTGACCTCTCCTTGGGTCATACTGTTCCCATACTAGTCAACCTAAGTACAGAGGCCGTCGTGAGCTGTGTGGCCAATGAGTGTGACAGAGAAAGGCAGGGACTTCAAGGAATGAGAGAAAAGAAGGCAAAAAACATGTTAGAAAACCTCTCAGAGAATTAAAATTCTCACACTGCATTTCTTTTCAAGAAAGCACTGGGGTCACAGTTCATAAGCCAGTCAGACTTCAAAATGTCTCCAACGTGCAGTTCCTCTGAGCATCCATTTCTTGGGGACCTGCAGGGGGTCTGAGGCCCTCTCTCCAGCGGCAAAGGAAGGTTGAACACCAGTATGGACTTTCTGCCTGGGTTTGTCCCAAATAAGAATCCAGGCCAGAAATCTAAACTTTGTCTTCTGCAGGCTAGGTAGCAATAAGTCTCACAGGGATTGAATAGAAGGATCTGGAAAACTCTACAGATCCCTGGGAAAATATGATGAGGGAAAAGCTGACTCCAGGCTACTCTGCTACAAGGGGAAGGTAACATTTCTGGGTTTCAAGTAGGACAGAGGAATTCTGGTTTTGGAGCCAGGAGTTCACAAATAAGCTTATAACGAATCAGATAACTATGAGGCCTGGAGGCCGAGGTAGCAGATGGGGAGCTGCTTCTGTGCTCAGCATGGAGTAGAGGAAGAAGGCTGAGCAAAAGCCCAGTTTGCCCTCATAAAAACCAGCCTTTGCCAAGACTCAAAGTGCACCATTAAAAGTATTAGGAAAAGCATACATTCCCCAGTAAATGGGGGGAGAAGTCACCGGCGGGTGGAGTGCGGAGTTGGGAGGAAGGGGAGTGAGAAAAGGGAAACTTGCCTCATCATTTCCTAGGTTCTTCCAACTCTGGGTCAGGGAGCCCTCTACTAAAGAAGAATTCTCTCTCCATCTTCTATGCAGGCATCCAATCAAACCCAAGAAAAAGGATTTTTGCTAGTCAGGGCTACAAAAACACGACGCAGAAAGATGGAGACAGGTAGAGAATGACCATGTGAGCACGATGTAACACGCTAAAGGCATTTCAGGAAATGGAAGGAGTCCCTGACACATTCTCCTCCTCTTCTGTGTGAGAAAGCTTAAAGGTCTCTCACGCCCAGCTCTCCTGCCTCCACACGTACTTGCAGCTTGGAAAGAAAACTTCCCAGCAGGAGCTACGGAGGACTCAACAAAAGCCACGGGGTACACAGGGTCACACTGTATCATGTCATTCAGAGATGGCAGCGAGTGAGCATGGGGGAGAAGAGGGCAGTGGGCTGGGAATGACGCTCAAACAAGAGGCCGAGGAAAAGAAGAGTGTGTGAGTTTGGAAATTTTGTTTTCACTGTGCCAGAGCAGCAAAGCCAGGAAGGCCAGCCCATTGTTCAGGCTGCCAATGTGGGAGAACCCCAAGAGCTCCTAATGAGCTGCTTCCTCTCCGTCTCCCATGTTCAGTCAGGGCAGGATGGGAAGCCCTGCTGAAGCTCTGTCAGGCAGCTCACATGACTGGGCTGCAAAGCAGAGGCCAGACAGATGCCGTCGGAGCTCCCCTTCAGTCAGCGACTGCGGAGCCAGGTTCTGCAGATGTTGCTAAGTGAAACCTGATGTGGCGACATGAGAATCTGCAGAATGTCTCACAAACAACCTTCCTGGGGATGTTTTGGATTTCAGTTTTGTGGCTATGACGTGAAGAAACCTCACATGTCAGGATAAAAATAGCCCTGTTCTTTATACACAATGCAAGTTAGAGTTCACTCAAACCAGATGTGAAAAGGGCCACTGAGCTCAGTTCCAACAGAGGCTGGCCCCCCACTCCACCCACCTCCCCTGCTGGGACAGGCGACTCAGAAGACTGATCAGCAAGGCCAGTGGGGAAGGAGAACCCAAACCTGGTGGTCTGTTCAGAAGGGAGTGGATCAACTGCACCCGTTCTGGGACAGGAATGTGTCAGATGCGAGGAAGAGCAAGAAATGCATCCAGACATGCAATAGCAGTGATTCCCAAATGTCCACAGCACATTCTGGCTCTTCTGCTTAATTCTTAAAGCCTATAAACTTAAGCTTTAATTCCTCCTTCCTGGGCCCTAATCCTTCTATCTATCTCTGGTTCCCAGTTCTTGGCCCTGGCCTACTGAGGCACTAAACGGCTGGGTCAAATCAGAAGAAAAAGCAACCCCCCAATAGCAAAGATAAAGGTGGGGTTGACTCCAGGGATCTATCCCCTTAGAATCCACTGGCACCCCACAGATACTTCAGAGGAGGGAACGTCTGATCTGGGCAATCTAACTTAGTCCAGCACGGATTTTTGGCTGCAGCTTTTACAGTATGAAATAAGCCAATGGGTAATAAAAGAATTTCTAGCTGATAATGGCTAAAGAAAATGGAAACCCACCTGCCTGTCCCAAGACAACAGCTCTTGCAGGGAAGGAGGGCTGGCAGCCAAGCGCAGCAATGGGAAGGAGGTGGGGAGGAGGAAGGCCGATGCTGCCTCAGCACCATGTATGCAAGAGGAAGCGACAGGGGGTGCGGGAGAGAAGGACGCCTCCCCAACTCCCTTTGGGTGGCTCTGTGTCTGGGGACAGGTGGAGGTCTGGCACCAAGAGCAACACCCACCTACCAGGAGGAATGGGTTCTGTGGCAGGAAGAGAAAGGCCACTGGTATGAACACTGAGGGAAGGACTAGCCTTGACATGACCTCTTTTTGCCCCACGCTGGCAAGACCAGTCAAGCACGTAGGCCCAAAATGTAGGATCCTGCCAATCTGCATCTCCCCAGGTGTCCTGGTCATCTGCTTTTCCTATAGCAGAGAAGTGTCCTGAGTCACTTGGTGGGCCTAGTGATCGAGGAAGGACAAGGCAAAGAAAAGTCTTCTGATCAAAGAGATTCTATACTTTGGCTGTGGCTCTTTGAGGAGACTGAGAAATTATCTCAGCAGGAATAACTGTCTCCTCCTAAGGGTTTAGCAAGGCTTTCCCACCCGCTAGCAGCCAAATGGTGAAGGGGAGGGGAAAAAGCACAGAAAGAAGCTGAGTCACACCAGACCTGAGAGGTTTTCCTCATTCTGGGCCACCAGACTTAGGAGCTGGAAACGCCTCCAGAAGACACCAAGATGTCCGCCCCTGCGTCTTCGTGAGAAGCAGCATATGGATTTGGCCTCTGTCACTGTCACTATCTCTCACCAGCCCCACAAACTGCTCTCTTGCCTGGCCTGGAATGCCACAGACAGAAGTGTCTCCAACAGACAAGACTGAGTAACAAGGACAGGGAGTGCAAAGGGAAAGGGAGGAGGGGGCCGTTGCCTCTGTTAACAAAGGCCCTGGGGTGGCTCAAGAGAGGAAAACTCCCCAAGGCAGCCAGGTCAGGGTGCCCCGGAATCATAACAGGGCCTTGCTGAGGCCAGGGAAGCACTGACCTTTCTTCCATGCTGTAACTTTCTACTTTTCCTCACTGTACCCAAGTGTACCTCTCTGAGAGCTTTGGCTTTCAGATTCAACATGGAGGGGCATTGGTTTCCTATAAAATCTTAAGAGTTTTCCCTAGATGCCCTATCTTCTATGCTTAAAAAAACCCAAAACTTTTTGTGCCTGTGATGGAGGAAGGGGAGGGAATCAAACCCATAAAAAGAAGCGACAAAGCAGAGTTTAGACTTCTGAGTTATAAAAGCTACGCTCCTGAGAATGGGAGGGAAGTTGTTCCCTAAACAGGAAGAGGGTCTGGCCTTGTGGCCTCTGGTTTATGTATGCAGTAAGAACAAGATGCAGAGAAGACAACCCCTCCTCCCCCCCACCATGTTTTAAGACTCTGAGAAATAAACTGAGAAAGGACCGCCCAGAGGGGAACCTTGATTGATGGTTTGCTTCCTGAGGAGCTTCCTGAGCTGGACAGTCACCCCAAAACTCCTCAACCACTGGCACATCCCCACAACTGAGACTGTGGTCCCCTTCCCTTCCAGAGAAGAGGCCGCAAAGGCTGGGCGCAGGTGTGGAGCCAGGGTCTTTGTCTGCTCTGATACTGCCTGATTCCTTCTGGGTTGGTCACATCGCCTCCCTGGGCCTTTGTGTCTATTGGTGCTCCTGATATTCTTGGAGGGGCAGGGAGAGTCAAGGAGAGCAGAGTTTGGTGAACAGCTAGAATTCCTTTCAGACTAAGATTCCCTCCTGATCAGTCTATTTCCCTATTTCTGTAAATTTGGAATGAAGTATATACTGGTCTTTGCCAGGTCAACAGCCCCGGAAACAGACACAACAACAGTCTCCCTCCTTTGCCTCCATTCTAACTCCAGGCATTCCACAGCTCAGAAGCACCTCTGCCAAAGGCAGATATTTCAGATCCCCCAGGATAACCTACTCTGAGCAGCCTCACTCTTTCAGACAATAAGGACTCAGATCTAAGGCTTTGCCAGTCCCTACTTACCCAAAGAGTACTTGTCCCATCTTCTCTTCACATAGTTGGGACAAGACAACTCAAAAATCCAGGCGTGCCCTCACCCCTCGGGCCCTCTGCTGGTAACCTCATTCTATACAAGAACAGCATCAATGAGCCCTGTGATGTATGCAGCAAGCTGCTTTAAGGGACTACCCTTACTTCATGGAGACTGTCTCCTTTGTGGAAGAAAAGAAGTCTCTGAAGATTGGGAGAACAGGATCCCAGGGGATCACAGGAAGGCCTCAACAGAGAAAGGCCTTAGCATTCAGCTCTGACTTGAGACTGGCACTCTCTCTGACTGCTCTGCCTCAAATAACTTTTTGTTTCAGTAACTCAGAATCAGGGAATATGATAAATACTTCTGGCACCAGAAGACATGAGGTGTTGACGCTAAAGCGCTCGCCTCTTCCGCTGGCCTCCTCCCCACAGGATATGTTCTCCTGGCTGCTGCCCCTCCCCACTCACAAGCTGTTCTCAATCTTAACCTCTCTTCTCTCTCTCTCAGCCTTCCCACTATGAAGAAGATGAAGTCTGCCGGATCTCAACACCCCAGGACAACGCACTCTTCTCTTTTAAGAACTGTTCCACAAATTACTCCATCCGTCACAGTCTTTATCCTGGCTTTTAAGTTGTGAGGCTAAGAGAAAACCTAGTTCTTATCCATGCTGGGGGGTGAGGAGTGGAAGAGAAGAGAGAAGGGAAGGGAAGGGAAAAGACGGTCTGTCGGAGTGGAAGCAAACCTGAGCAGGGACTCAGGAAGTGGGATGTTGCTTTCCTGACTGTAGCTACAGAATGCCTAAAGGAAGCCCAGTTCAAAGGCACGGAAACAACTGTATCCTGGGAAAAATGGGAAAGAAAAGTCAGGGTGAGGCTGGAAGGCCCCCTTCCCTTTCCTCTTCCATCTTCATTGAGAAAGAGGCGACAGCTGGGGACTGAATGAAGCTAGGATGTCCATGATGAGGATGACGGTTTAACCGTCCCCTCTTCTGCAAAAGGAACCAGCCAATCTACTTGGG
Organism: Pseudocheirus occidentalis; assembly: GCA_028646575.1. Lineage (NCBI taxonomy): Eukaryota > Metazoa > Chordata > Mammalia > Diprotodontia > Pseudocheiridae > Pseudocheirus > Pseudocheirus occidentalis. The sequence continues at coordinate 288,992,513 of CM053595.1, forward strand.
GCAAGTTCCACATCTTTTCATTTCCTTCCTTTACAAACCCCCTGGCCCCACAGACCCCTTTCACAGCCAGACAGCACAGGGACTCCGAGGGGAGGGGAAGCCAGCTCTTTGCTCCTAGTCTAAAGTCACCGAGAACAGCTTGTGTTGGCAGAGCCCTCTGGGGGGCTTATTTTCCTCAGCTTCCCTGCGAGGCAGGGAGGACAGATACTACCACCCCCATCTTACAAAAGAAGACACTGAGGTTCAGAGCGGTTAACTGATCTGTGCACAGTCACATTCCCAGGAAGAGCCACCACAGGCTGTCTGATCTCAAACCCCTCATGCTTGTTATTAGATCAGCCAGAGGCTGGGAGGGGGAGGCTGTTGCTGCAGCTCACAGTCACTGAAAGGCAGATCCTGCCGGTCAGCGATCACCCAGGAAGAAAAATGTAAGCAACATTCAAGGATGTGGAAAACTGCTCCCCATTAGATGGAGTGACCCTAAGGGAAGTGTCAGACCATCTCCCCAGGGCCAAAGTATTTCTCCTGATAGGCCAAGGACAGAAGGGGTTGGGGCACACACTGGTGGAAAGAAACAAATTATTGACAACATGTGAAAAAATGTTCAAGATCTCAATAATCCAAGATATACAAATGAAAATAACTGGGAGACTTTGCCTAACTCGCATCTTGCTGCCAATGCTGGTGCAAGCAGGGCAAAGCAGGCACACTCTGAATATACTGCAGTGGAGCTGGAGACTGGTTCACCCTTTTGGGAAAGCAGTAAGTAATTAAACAATCACAGCTATAAAGATATGTAGTGCTTGGAACGCCATTCCTGGGATTATTCCCCAAGCAAGTTACTGACAGAGAAGCGACCCAACCTGTACAAAAACATTCCTAGAAACACACACACATAACAGCAAAAGATGGGAAACAAAGAAGGTGCCCATCAGCTGGGGAACGGTTGAACACGCTGCAGCTATTGAGTGCAGGAAGAGTGCTGCACACTAAGACATGAGACATGTGGAGAATCTAAAGGAGGACAGAAGATTTAGGTGAAACAAAACAGAGCAAAGAAAGCAGAAGCAAAAACACAGCCCCATCGACTCTGGCTGCAGGGAGCGGTGACACAGGGGAGGGTGGATGGGCAGGAAAAGGGGGCAAGGAGGGCACTGGGGAAGGTCAAACTCTTCTTCTGCAGTGGGTGGAATAAACAGCAACTGGAGGGCTGTCAACAGCCCAAGCTTATGGACACACAGAATCATTTAAAACCCACTTCAACATGCAGGTTCCTTAATCTGCACTTGACAATAAAAGTTAAAATAAAACTTATTTTAAAAAACTCCAAGAGAAAAAACAAAACAATCCTGTAAACTGGAAAGCAGATGAAAGGCGAAGCACGGGAAGGTGAGGCACCACCTCACGTCGGCTCTGCTCCTTCGCCTCCCACCCTGAACCCTGGTCTGTTTTCAATCACCCAATCAATTCAGACCCCTGTCTGAATCACCCCTATCTCCTGTCTGGGCTGCCTGCCACGCTGTCCACTATTTTTAGATTTCAATGAAAAAGGAGCTGTCAGTTCAGCCATCATGCACCTGAGGGCAGTCCCGGCCCTGGCAAAGGGCACAGGAGGCTCTGTCCCTACAAATTTTGGGGCAAGTGCTCTGGAGTACTCTGAGTCCTGAGCTGGCCCAGAGCTCTTAGATGTCAGGTTCAGGATCTGGAGCTCTGTTACAAGGGAAAAGCTATGCTAAGCTCTTTAGTTTTACAGCTAGGGAACATTACTGAGTATAACAAAAGTGGTTGGTCCAGGTGTGAAGAATGGCAGTTATGAAGAGAAGAAACACTTTTGTTCATCTCCTACCACTTGAGGTGGCATCAGAATGCAAAGGAAGAAGTCTTGGTACATCTGTAGTCCTTCAGAGGGGGAAAAAAATCATTGACAGGAAACTTACTGATCACTTAGGTTTGAGAAAGTCTATACTCAGACCCTGGCTGAATTCCAGGGTTAAGGAATGATATAGTCCTGCTTCTGGAGGAAAAAAAAAGGATACCTGCCTTGTCAAGGCCCTCATGGCTAGATAGGCATGGCAGCAGCTTCTTCTAGCATACCAGCTCAAGGGGAATGCTTACCGGGGGGACCCAGGAGGCTGGCTCTGCCAGAGGTGGGCGCCTGCAGATCCGAGTGGTTGACCCGCAGGTTGGGGCTGTCGAAGGGGCCAGGACCTTCTGTTTGGCCTGCAGGGGATGATGCAATTTCTGCCAAGACCTCCAAATCCTTCAGGATAACCTTAGGGGAGAGAAATAGAGTAGCAGGGAATGAGTGCTAAAGGACAGGACAGGACACACCACACATGAGTCAGGGAGAAGCTTATAGAGTAGCCCTTTCTCCTTCATAAACTGAAGGCCTAACTCTGAATACGGAGCAGCATGATAGGCAAGATTAAAAATCAGATTTCAAGATGTTGGAAGGGGGAACAAAGCTAGCATATGTGGTTGGTTGTGAGAATCATCTGAGACCAACAAAGAGAAATCACCTTGAAATGTTATGTAAATGTAATGTGATGGCCAATAATAAAAAACAGTAGTATTTACTGAAGGGGGAATCTTGAGACTTGAAGACCATGAACCAAACTGTAACACTGCCCTTTTTGTCTATGGAGAATTAAGTCCCTGGATAAGACGCATGGGAACCCTATGGGAAAGGGTGATGGCCTGGGGTCTCAGACCTCAGGTACTACCCCCTCGGAGCACTGTATAATTCACTACCTGTGTCTATTATGGCACTACCCCTTGGGCACATGCTAATCCCTGTGTGATGCTATGTAGCTCTGGCCCCTCAGTTTCCCCTCGTTTAAGACATTATGCCACCATACAGATGGCTTGGGGAGCACAGGGTAGCCTGAGCTCTCCTCCTCCATGTTACAATGATTCAGAAGCGTTATGATTTCCCTGATGTAAACACTTCTACCACAAGTCACACTTCTTCTACTTCCTGCTTCTTAATGATTTCAGGAGTGGTTCAGGCCTAAAACTTCACTTTCCTGTGGGCAGGCAAGTCTTTCTGTGATGAGCCCATCTCTCTGTCTTCTATTGGGTCCATGCTGAGGGCAGCCTAGTGACGATGGCCGTGCTCATCAGTGACTAGCACACGGTCACCTCACCACACCTGTCTGAGTAATCAGTGCATCCCCATGATTTGATATCAACTCCCCTCCCCCTGAAACAAGTCCCTCCAGGGCTCTGTTCCTGGTCTCTTGCTCTTCCCACTATACAGGGCACATGGGACACTGTGGCTATGGCTGTAATAGGTGACTACAGAGGCAACGGAGCTCTCGCCCATGTATCTGCTGCTGGGTTTTCTGCTGTGGCTCAGTCCCACAGGGCCAGCAGGAGCACCAGCACTGCCCACTCCCTCTAGGGCATGTCAGAATGTGTCTCTTCACTCCAAGATGGAGCTGCCTGACATCTTTTTTCTGAATGACTGCCCTTCTGGTGTGGCACAGCTCTCTGTTCCTGCCAGGCCTCCACTCCTGAAGGCCTGCTACCATTCTCAAGCCCAGGATCCACCCCTACATCTCCTTCTCAGGCCCAGTCTGACCCCTTCAAAGTCTACTCTTCTGATCATGCCTTAAGTCTTCTCCAAAGAAGCACCGGGTACCTGAAATGTCCGTTCTTCAACAAGTTACTAAGTGGTTTCTCCTATCATAACAGTTAATTCCTGAAATCTAAGTCCTTCCGTGAAGCCTTCCCAGTCTGATGGGAAGAAGAGGGAGGGTTCCTTCATTCCACATGGTCTGGGCACAGAACTAATACACTTACTTTCTCTGAGCTCTAACCAATTATATAATTACCTTTGTCTCATCCCTAAAATCCACTTACTGTTGACCTACATGACAAACACTTAACTGTCCTTTGATGAGCTCAGAATTTTATTGTTTTCGGTAAATGAATTTAGGATGAAATAGATGAAAAGAAAACTCAGCATGCCCTCACTGTGTACACATGTGGGTGTGAGGGTACCTAGTAATACAAACAGAATAACAGCTGGAATAGTACCAGAGGGCAAAGAGGCAGCCAAACGCCACAGCAAAGTGTTTCAGAGCTCTTGGAGATCAGAGGTCAGCAAACTGGCAAAATAAGGTCTGCAAGAAACAGGGAAGGTCCCTGTGCTCACAAACACGGCAAATAATTGCCTACAACTCTCCACTGGGAAAAGCACCCAGCAGACTCAGTGTTCTGTGTTTCAGCAATGGAAGAAAAAGAGAATGGAGGGGATGAGAAAGGCCCTCGAAGGAAGCAGAGAGCAAGGCCGGAGGACCATTATGCTATCAGAGAAGTTGCCACTGCCATGCTAATGGCTGCCTCCAAGTGCCCTGACTACCTGGGACACGTGGACTCTGGGGCCTCGGTAGCCATTTCCTCCTACTGAGCAAACATACTCCTCCCTCCCTCATTTTATAAAGGAAGAGAACTCTGGCATCAGGAGTGGGTGTGACTTAGCCAAGGTCAAACAATGAGGCACAAGCCACATGACCTCATGTCTCTAAGGGCCACCTCGAGCTAAGCTGCAGAGCTCACCTTCAATCCCTCCTTGAAGAGCAAGGAACTGAAGCCACCAGGTAAACACAGAGTAAATGAGGTCATAAAGAGGAGTCAATAAACTAAAACTCAAGCAGCAATAGCTTACTGGGAAGACGGGCTCAGGAGACGGCCAGGGATGTGTGCATGTGGTATGTGCAGTGGGCACCAATGGTGTACTATAGGCACGAGATAAATGCTCACTGGTGGGCTGGACTCCTGGTTCTCTGCAACAGCCACCAAACTTTCTGAGGACAGAGGGCTGAGAGCAGACAGAGCCTCCCCGGCCACACAAGGCGGCTGTGCGCCCAAATGAACAGGGCTGGCCTATGTCTGGCCTGACTTTTCATGCTCCCTTAAGAGGCCCCTACTTCTGACACATGCCAGTCTCAGGTTAAGAGACAACTGCATCTCGTATGCCTAGTGCCCAGCTGCTGATGCCCTGTCTAAAGCAGGCCTGAGTGGTGATAGCGCCCACTCTCCCCAGAGTTGAGTCTGTGTGATCCTATCCCTTCTACCCGCCAGGATCACAGACAGACCTAGAGGAGACAGAGAAGTGGCATAGTTTAGACATTTAATTCTCTTATTTTAAGAAGTTTAACACCAAGTAACAAATTAATACAAATTCAATTTTGGTTATACAACTGAAGTACAAAATTTATCTTTCGGGTTCCAAAAGTAACTTCAACAAAAGCTCCTTTCTATACAAACCTCCAAAGCCAATTGTTGGTACCTGAGGGCTGGCCAAAGATCCCGTCTCACTGGAGGTACAACTGGCTGAACATACACCAGGGCTGCGTTTCACAAGAGAGCTCAGAGAATGGTTGTCCCCAGCTACAGGTTGCTCACTTCTCAGAGAGAACTTAAGAAGGAAGCAGAGGGAGGGGGGAGGGCCATGACTTGCTCTGCGGCATCTGAGGCTAGAAATCCCAGCCTTACACTCTGGCTGAAGGCCAAGGTGGAGGATGTGGAGATCAGAGATGCAGAACAGCACCAAAGTCCAGAGCCTTGGTTTCAATCCTAACTAAGTCTTGGCCTCTGCCTCTGGGCAAGTCATTTCCTCCATCTCTTTGAGAAGAATGGCAATTAGAGAGTTAAGAGTTGTAAGGCATTAGAAGCACCAGGACGAAGCCTACAGCTCACTTCAAGGCCTTCAAATCAGATGGTTTAGGACTGCAAGGGCCCTTTTAGGCGGTGCGTCAGCCTCTTCTCCAGGGCTTTTAGGATCTCTGAGCCTCAGAGGTGGGAGAGCCCTGGGGTACACATGAAGGAACATCTCTGAGGCAACACAAAGGTCCTTTTTACAAGATACACTAAGGGCCCTACAAAAACATGTCATGCTACTTTTGTCCCCATCTCCTACCTCCAGAAAAATGAGGCCTGCCTACTTCTCTTTGGATGGTTAGGCTGTCTTCTTTCCTGGCTGGGGTTTTCCTGCAAGGCCTTGTCTCTTGGAATTGGTTAAGGCCCTGGGAAGTCAGGAGCAAGCCAGACAATTAGTATGCACTGCACAACGGTTTGCAAAATGAATATAAAACACTTGTGCTTTCTTTTTGTGTGAGAGAGGGAAAGGGAGGAAGGTTACAAGAAAGCAATATTCTGCAGTAGCACGAGTGCCTGCCATTGCCATGGTAACAGGCTGGGTGTTAGAAAGGCACATCAGCTGGGTCCCTTCATTCCGAAGTGGGGTGGCCATTAGCACAGTGAAAGGACCACTGACAACTGGGTATTAGAAACATTTGACAAAGCAGCTGGGGAAGGGCCTACAAAGGGGAGGAAGGGGCAAAGACTTCTTTGCCTTCTTGCCTTCCCGTGGCTTAGGGAGCAAAGCCAGGCTATATGACCACCAACCAAAGCAAATACTCCTAAGTCAAAGGAGAGTCTAGGGGGGTGGGGTGCCCCACTCTTCAGGGCAAAGTGAGCTAGGTTACTTCTCTAAACCCTTATAGGACCTCCCAAAAGACAAATCTTGATCTTCCAGGATACATCTACCAATCTGGGTATTTCACTCCACTATGGTTCCTCCATAACCAAGGTGCTGCTCCTTAAGCTATTTATAGGGACAGGCCAGGCCAACTTTTACTTCCAAACCAGCTAGGAGGCCCTAGCAAGATGGTAAGAAATGGGGCCACAGATAAGCACATAGTAGATTCTTAATACATGCCTGAAAAGTGACATGTCAGTTCAAGAAAGAGGAAGAGCGTCTTGAATTGAGGCAGACAAAGGGTCCTGGAGACTGCACACATGCTCCACCCCCCCACCCCCCACTGCCCATTTTCTCATCTCTTTGAAGATTCCACCAGAGGATTTACAGATCACTGCCCAGGGCTGCTGACTTCCCTGCCAGTTTCCCAATGATCAAGTTCAATATTAGTGATCTGCTCAGGCCCTAGAGCTCACCCAGCCAGTTCCATGGGCCTATGGAAGAGCTAGCTCCCTCTTTATTCTGGAAGTTAGCTGACATGACAGGAGCTGTGCCCACTCTGGGTCTGCCAAGAGGATGACCCAGGAGTATACTGAAAGATGTCTTTGGGGTCAGATGGAAGGAAGGAGTGTCAGGTTAAGCCTTATTTGGTGAAAAGTTGCTGCTACAAACTGTTTAGTTTTTTTTTCTTCCTCTCTAGAGGATTCCAGGAGTAGCAGGACAGGAGATCTGAGAGCCTGCTCAAATCTGGGTGAAGTCACATCACTTAGGTCAAGCAGAGCCACTTAGCACCACAGTTGTTTGAGAACACAAATGCTCTATAGGAAATCACAGTCCTTTCTCTGGGTGGGTCAGGACACAGAGAGCTATCTCTGAAGTCTCTAACTACAAAAAGTAATTTCTGCAGTTTAATAATGACAGGAATAATCCAGGCAGTTGGGAAGCTTATCCTAAAGATAGCTGGGTATCCTGTCCCCCCCTCCCCAATACCCTTCTTGAACTCTCCTCATAGAGCCTCTTCTTTCCCAGGAAAGATAGCAGGGAACCCAAGTCAGGGAAGAATCATCCCAGGAGTGCATGCCCTCCTGAGAAGGCTCTGGAGGAATGCAGTCCCATCTGGTACCAGGGGCTGGAGGCCTCGGCCCTGGTTACCCAAAACAAACAGGCCATCACAGATGGCAGCAATAAGACCTCCAGGCCCTCACCATCCATCAGGCCTGCAAAAGGGCAGCCAGGAAGGATGAGGCTCAGAAAACCTTGTGCATACAATCTGGGTCCCAGCAACCCAGACCAAGCATCCACTCAAAAGCTTTCCATTCCTGCCCATGCTGAGGAACAAAACCCCACAAAGACAAAGTCTAGACTGTGGGAATAAAGGGGCTAGATTTCTTGGGTTAGGTGGAATGGGACTTTGTTTTAAACCCAGGAAGACATAATACTACAGGGATTCTTAACCTTTTTCTGTATCACAAACCCCTTTGGTGACAGTCTGGTTAAGCTGATGAAGCCCTCTGAGAAGAAAGCTTTAAAATGCATAAAAGATAGGTTTACAAAGGAAACCCATTATATTGAAATATGGTTCTCTCAAAATCATTCAAAATCAAAGTCACCTGGCCTCTGGCTAAGAGCAACCCCTGCTCTTGTTCAATGGAGATCTCACTCGTTTATTATGTCTCACTTCCCCAGTGTCTGACCTCAAACAGATGCTGAGATGTGGATCCTAGGGTTGTTTCTGTTCAAATTAACTTCTGAAAGCCTTTCCTGAGCACCACACGTGTAATAGGCACTTAATATGGGTTATACAATGCCTGCTCACTAATGATGGAAGGAGTAAACACAGGACTCTGGGGGCCATACTAGCAACCATCTATCTTCAGGAGGGGAAGAAGAAAAAAATGAAAGCAGCCTGTGTTTAAAGCTGCATGGAACCCTGGTCACACTGCTCTGCCTCTCACCTCCCTCAGGTCTTCTCCTGCTGGTTCAGGGCACTGCTTATTTGCATCATCCTAGGCTATTACTTTGGGACCTGGGGGGGGGGGGTAATACTCAAAGGATTATCAATTCACTGTGTGTGCAGGAAACAAATGGGGAAGAGGTCTGCTGTGCCAACTGCAGCGTATAGCTGCGCACATAACACCAGCTATATATAGGTTACTAGGCAGCTGGCTGAGTGGAGAGGCCATTCTGTCTCCTGGGCACCCATCGCATGGTTACCAGGAGAGAATATGAGATTCTGGGCTCTGTGGGTTTCCAGTGCCGTGGCAATGTCCGTGTACGGTCCCAAGGAAAGCAGGCTCTTAGCCAAACTCTGGCCTCATCTGCTCGGGCTAGGGTGGGCTCCACTGTGGGGAACCTATGCTCAGACAGGAGTGGGCGCTGAGCAGGATGATCCACGTCCTGTTGCTGCTTCAGCCAGGAGGGCTTCTGCTGGTCTGACCATGTGTGGTTCCCAGGCACTGAGGCCAGGGAGCGGCCTGGCTCTATCCACAGCAGGAAGTTGCCCAAGAAATTCATGCCAATTCGGCTTTTAGCCATCTCAAGAGAAGGAAAAAAAAAAACCCAATACACAACTTGGAAGAAATTCTGGTTTCTGAAAAGAAACCACAAGCACGCACACAGAGTGACTTACAGGACAGCAAGGGGAAATGTGAGAGGCAGCCCATGGGGAGCTACAGACTAGGGAAGATAGTAATCAAAGTGGCCAGCACTGCTGGATGGTCATCAAACAGGCTCTGGTAACATGGCTGGTTCCTCAGGCCAAGGACTCAGAAGCAACATCACTACTGTCCATTTCTTATTTCAAGTCAGCTGAGACGGTTCTATTTTAGGGGCCTGAGCTCTGGTCAGGGGACAGCCATGCCTCAGCTGGAGCAAAGATGGATCTATTGTTCGGGAGAGCTTTCTGACACTGAGATGTGGATCATTCCAGCTCCCAGATGCCAATCACATGGTAACCATGAGAGTGAGCTCTGAGGGCTGGCAGTCTTCTGACCCCAGAGAAAATTCATGCCTTTGGCATGAGGAAAGGCAGTCCTCTCAAGCACCCCTTGTAGAGTCTGCTAGGACTGCTTCTTTCTTATGGGTGGCCAGGAGAGGTGCAGGCCTCTCCATGTCCATCAGTGCCGTTAGGTTCTGGCCTCTTGGGTTTACAGCTTCCCCAAGGACAGTCCTTGGCTGAGGAAGGCAGCTCGGGTTAAGAGGAAGAGTGCTGTTCTGGAGCTGAGGACCTGGGCTTTCATTCTGCCTCTGACGCTCATTCCCTGGGTAAACAATGAACCTGCCTGGGTTTCGGATTCCTCAAATGTAAAAAGACAGGATAAGAAAGCCTTTGAGATCCCTTCTAAACCTAGACAAGGACCCTGTGACCTTTAGCCTGGGAGTTGTGGCCTGCCCTTCTTCATCTCGCCCTCTTCTTCATGTACTTTATAAGTAATGAAATGGGACTGGTGCGCAGCTCCCACCTGTGGAGATGCACTCCGCTGCCGCTTTGCCTGCGCTGCTCCCTATGTCTCTGATGCCTGTACCTGTTAGAATCCCTCTTTTTCACCATGAACCAGCCAGAATGTGGTGTCCCCCCCTCCATGAAGCCTTCCTTTATTTTTCTAGTTCTAAAGTCTTCTGTCCTCAGACTCTGGAGAACATTAGGAACAGCTAGGGGACACAACGGATAGAATCTTGAACCTGGAGTCAGAAGGCCTGCCTTTAAAAATCCTGCCTCAGACACGGACTGTGTGACTCTGGGCAACACCCTGGCAGGGGCTTCTCAGGCTCAGCTTTCTCATCTGCAAAACAGGGCCAGTAAACAGCCCCCACCTCTTGGGCTTGCTGTCAGGCTCAAGTGAAGTAACAAACCTCAAAGTGCTAAACAGATGCTTACTACTTACTACTCTTACACTCTTATTCCCCATTTGGCTAGTCACTTGCATATGCACCATGTTACACCTCCCACCGACTGTAAGCTTCCTAAGGGCAAAGTTCGCACCTAATTTATCTGTGTGTTGTCCCCCCACCCTCCCACCCCCCCAGTGTACAGACAAAATGTTCAGCACCCAGCAGGAACTGATTACATTTGCTGAGTGGAGTCTGTAGCTTAGCCATCCACAAACCTGTCCTAGATTAGTAAAAATGAGTAAGAATAAAGAAAACCCTATGGATCTTATACACTAAAATGCAATTACTGCCCACATTTTGAACCAAGATACAAAACATCAGCATGGGAGGACACCCCTTGTGTGGGAGGGCCAGAGGTCTCATGAGTCCACAGACTTGCCTGCCCTAGTTTGGGGTCTCACTCAGAGGACAGAAGCCCTCTCCGGCCCTCTAGTGGTGACCGCCTGTCAGATGCTTGCCTCCCTGACCCTCAGGGTGCTTGGGAATCTGGGCACATCCCAGGCAGAGGGGCTAAGGCTATTCACTGGGAGGAAGGCTACTGGGCTGTGACTGGAATACAGTTTTCTCCTCCTGCTGACTGGCTTTCTTTTTCCTCCTCCCTCCCTTCCCTCTACCCCCATTCCCTTTTCTGAATTTCTTTCAGAATGTAATGGAAGGGGAAAAACAGAACACCCCAAAGGAAGTTTCAGGGAGAGCCAAGAATGAGCAAATGTGTCCAGCTTTCTGGCAGGATTCCAATCAAGACATGTTGTGAAAGTAAATGTGTGTTCCTCATTTAATGAAGTCAAAGCCGATGGTCCTGATTCCAACTGAATTGGTGGTGACTTTGCAGTTCCCCCTTCATTGCCCGTGGAGGCAGAGGGCAGGAGGTCCTCAGCTACTGAGGACCATCTGCCCAGCTCTCTATACAGTAATCTAGAAAAGGCGGCGTGAGAGAGGGAAGAGAATGCTGGCTTGCGTTCTGGAAGAGCTGCATCTGATTCTTGCCTCTGACCAACTCGATGAGCCTGTTACCTCATCCAGAAAATGGGATGATAATACCTTAAGAGCAGTTGTGGGGATCAAAAAGGAAATGCTCTATGAATGGGAGCTACTGTTACATTCCTTCACTTCAGTTAAGTCTAAAGGAATCTGGAAGATCTGGAAGCACTGGTGGTGAGGGCAGAAGAGAGTGAGTGGAGATTTAGAGTGCATATTGGAGGGAGAACAAAGGTTTAACCCCCAGCAAGGGAAGCATGGAGAGAACGGATGACAAGAAGTGCTCCAGTGCATTCAGGAGAAGACAAGTACAGCTCAGAGTCCCAGGCAGAGACCAGGGGCATTGGGCTTTCCTGAAGATATTTTATAAACACATACTTGTTACTCCTTCCTGAAGTTAAAAAGCCAAACTAGCCTGTCTATGCAGTCCCGCACCAGCACCCCCAGATCCACTGACATCTGAGGAGCTGAATGAGGAGAATGGAAAGAATAGAAGACAGAAAGGCTGATGGCCCCCAAATGGACAAGCTCTGCGCCCTTATATTTACTGGGCTGGCCCTGATGTGAAGAGGAACGTAAAGCATGGGCTGCCCAGAAAACGCCAACAAGGCCATGGAGAAACAACAGCACCTGAGGGTAGTTTCTTCCTATACGGCCCAAGTCCAGTGCCCTGGTGCCTTTCCTACTGAGGAAGGAGCAAATAAGGTCAGGTCTGAGGGCTGACTACCAAGGGGGTACCTCAGACAGGAGCAAAAAAAGGTCCTGGAGTGACTTCAGTTTTGGATAAGGGGCTGGATTCCTTGCCCCCTGGGGTACTGTACTTCTGGCAAATATAGTAAAAACTGCTTCTCTCTGCTGCAAGCACATATATGTAAACCCATCTTCAGACACGCTACCTGCTGTACCTTACACGGATCACATGTAGGCATAAAAGAAGGGATGTAGTCTGGTTATGGACAGCTAACCTCCTAACATGTCCTAGCCATAAGTTCAGCCTCCCTGAAGCAAGCCTAGTAATCAAATCAAAGTGCTCATCTCATTGATAGGGGGTCAGACTGGTCACTGACTGGAAACTCTCCCAGGATCAGGCAGAAAGCGCTGAATGAGCTTGTAAGAGCTGAGTGAAGAGAGGGTCTCCAGACCTTTCCTGATCACACCGTCTACAACAGCAAGGAATAAAAGCAAGGAGGGCCTGGGGCCCTGATCAGAAGTCCTCAGAGAGCTTAGCCCATTGGACAAGAAGCCATAGGGATTTGTTTTTTTTGAGGGCCATTTATGCAGTCAGTAAAAGGTGAGTAAGGAAAGCCAAAGATTTTGAGTTGAGAAAATGGGACCTGACTGAGGAGGCAAATGAAAAGAGGGGTGCTCCTTACTCCTCCACATCTTACAAGGTGTTCCGGAGTTCTGCCAGGGCTGATGGCATTACAACGGGCATTTTCATAATCCAGCCAACAAGGCTGTTTGTTTTAGTGAAGTCTTGGCCTGTCTTTCCTTTCCTGGCACCTGGCAGCACAGCGTGGCATCACTGGCCTTTTCCTTGTGAACAAGATTCTATTCCCTTTTTCATTTTTCTGTTCTATTTCTCCAGGGAACCTTAGACCATCCGGGGGAAAAAAAATCCTGCCTCCCAGAAGCAAACTATTCCTCAAAGAGAGGGGCCTCCTTGCCGGCTAAGGGGCTGGGAGCTACAATCTGATGCCAAATTAATTCAACAAGTATATCCCAAGACCCTACAATATGTCTTTTCTCTTAGATAATTGGCTTGGAGTAATTTTTGGCATGGAGGCTGTGACCTTAAGTAGGAAACTCAGCATCAAGGAGATTTAGCTTTGTTACTGCCACCTCATCAGCACCCTCAGCTGCTTCTGTTCCTGACTGGAGGGAGCAAAAATCTCATTCAGACTCCCTTTATGGAAAGCCCCAAATGCCGGCCATCTTTTCATTTGCCACCAGCTGCTCTGTCTAATATCTTCATCACACCCCTGCGCTGGGCACCTTCTGGTCTTGCCCTCCTCCCGCTTTAGCTCCCTCTTGGGTACTGTCTTCTTCCATTAGACTCTAAGCTCCTAGAGGGCTGAGACTGTTTCTTTCTCTTTTGTATCCCCAGTTCTTAGCACAGTACCTGCACACAGTAGGTGTTTAATAAATGTTTATCATATTGTATTGTGGTGGCTTCACGGTCTTCTTACAGTTCATAAACAACAAGCCAAGACTTCTATTCTAGGCCATCTGCGGTTC
>CM053595.1:289006606-289067904 GCA_028646575.1 Pseudocheirus occidentalis
TGAATAAACACCTTGGTTCTGCCTTCCATGTGGAGAGTTTGCTACATTTTGTGATCCAAAACTACACCAGCATATTCATAACCATCATGGGTGTTGTGAATATCTCATTATTAATACAGCAAATGCTCTAAGTCACTCCTGATTAGAGAAATGCAAATTAAAATAACTTAGATACCACCTCATACCAATCATATTAGCTAACATGACAAAAAGAGATTGCAAATGATAAAAGTCAGAGAGGACATGGGAAAACTGGGACACCAGTGAACTGTTGGTAGAGTTGTGAACTGCTCCAACCATTCTGGAGAGCAATTTGGAACTGTGTCCAAAGGGCAACCAAACCGCACATACCCTTTGATCCAGCAATACCACCACTAGGTTTGTATCCCAAAGAAATCATAAGAAAGGAAAAAGGACCTACATGTGCAAAAATATTCACAGCACTTTTTGTGGTGGTAAAATACTTGAAACTGAGAGGATGCTCATCAACTGAGAAATGGCTGAAAAAGCTGTGGTACATGAGTATAACAGAATACTATTGTGCGATAAGAAATGATGAACAGGCAGATTTCTGAAAAACCTGTAAAGACTTGTACAAACTGACGCAAAGTGGAATGAGTAGAAGCAGGAAAACATCATACACAGTATCAGCAACATTGTGTGATGATCAATTATGAACGACAAGTACCATCCAAGACAAGTACAATGGACTAACAAATGAAAACGTTATACATATCCAGATAAGGAACTGATGGACTCTGAATGAAGATTAAAGCAAATTTCTTTTCACTTACTATAATGTCCTTTTTCGAGTTTTTCCCCCTTTTTTTGATCTGTTTCTTCTTCCACAACTGTGACAAACATGGAAATATGTTTTACATGATAGCACATGTACAAACTATATAAAACTGCCTACCATTTTCAGAATAAGAGAGGAGAGAGAGGGAGAAAAATTTAGAACTCAAAATCTTGTAAAAATTAATGCTAAAAATTTTCTTCATATGTGACTGGGGGAAAAATACTATTTAAAGCAAAAAGAAGAAAAAAAAACCTGATATGGAGATTAGATTAAGGAGAGATAATGTAAGAATTGTCAAACTACCTGAAAGTTATGATCAAAATAGAGTCTAAATACTATATTACAAGAAATTTTTTCAGGAAAATTTCCCTCAAGTCCTAGAACAAGAGGGTAAAACAGAAACAGGAAAAAAAAAATCTGTCACCACTTGAAAGAGAGCCCAAGATGAAAACTCTTAGGAACATTATAGCCAAGTTCCAAAGTTCCCAGGTCAAGGAGAAAATACTACAAGCAATGAGAAAAAAAAGCACTGTAAAGCTACAGTCAGGATAAGACAAGATCTAGCAGTTGCTATATAAAAGATAGAAGGACCTGGATCATTATATTTCAAAGAGCAAAGAATCTGGGTTTGCAACCAAGAATAACTTAATCCAGCAAAGGTGAGTATAATCCTGAATGAAAAAAAAAAAAAGGACATTTAATGAACTGAAAAACTTTAAGGTATTTGTAACCAAAAGATGGTCAAACTTTTTACATTTTATATGGGGAAAATGTTACCTGTATTTTTTTTTCCTTTTTGGAGGGCAAATGGGGATAAGTGACTTGCCCAAAGTCACATGGTTAGTTTTTGTGTCAAGTGTCTGAGGCCGAATTTGAACTCAGGTCCTCCTGACTCCAGGGCCATGTTCTATTCACTGTACCACCTAGCCACCCCACCTGTACTCTTTAAGAAAGTTATCATTACTTGGGTAGTTTGAAAGAGCATACATAGATAGAAGGCTTGGAGTTGAGTTTATAATGGGATGATTCTAAAAAACAAAACTGGGCAGGGAAAGGTAAAATGGAGCAATTATACAAATAAGGCATGAATGGAAGAAGGGTGGGATGGAAGGCTGGTAGCACTGGAACTTTATTCTTATTAGCACCGGAACTTTATTCTTATTAGCACCGAGTTAAAGAAGGAAAAACATATATGTCTAGAAGGGTATAAAATCTAAATTTATAAAGAAATAGGAGAGTGAGGGAAGAGGATAAACGAGAGATTCAGGGTGGAGGATAGATTAAAGAATGAAGGGTTGGGGAAAAGACAATGGAGGTATTTTTTAAAAGGATAGAGATCAGAGAAGTAGAGGTTAGAAGTAAATTAGACATGTGAGGAAGTGCAGGGTAAAAAGAAAGGGCAAAAAGAACAACAGTGAGGAAAAACAGGATGGAGGGAGATACGTAACTAGTAATCATAACTCTGAATGTAAAAGGGATAAATTCACCCATAAATGGAAATGGATAGCAGAATGATTAAAAATCAGAATCAGACAACATGTTGTTTACAAGAAGCACATTTTAAAATAAGAGATACACACAGAGTTAAAGCGCTGGAGCAAAATTTATTATGCTTCAGCTAAGGTAATAAAAAAAGCAGGGGCTGCAATCATGATCTCAGACAAAGTTAAAGCTAAAATAGATTTAATTAAAAGAGATAAGCAGGTAAACATTATGATAAAAGGTAGCACAGACAATGAAGCAATATCAGTAGTAAACCTCTATGCACCAAATGCTACAGTATCTAAATTTTTAAAGGAAAAATTAAGTGAATTACAAATGGAAACAGATAGTAATTCTATAATAATGATGGGCTTTAACCCTCCCTTCTCAGAATTAGATGAAATAAAAAAATCTTTAAGCTCACACTTTGAAAAACTAAATGTTAAAAATTGTCTTTATGTATTATTGGAAAATAATAAAATACTCTTTAAAAGAAAGGAAGAAAGAAAGAATCATCAGGACTAGATGGATTTACAAGTGGATTCTATCAAACATTTAAAGATCAACTAATTTGAATATTAAATAAATTATTTGGAATAACAGGCAAGAGTCCTACCAAACTCCTTTTATGAAACAAATATGGTACTGATATATAAACCAGAAAAGAGTAAAAACAGAGAAAGAAAATTATAGACCAATTTCATTAATGAATATGGATACAAAAATCCTAAATAGGGGTGGCTAGGTGGCACAATGAATAGAGCACTGGTCCTGGAGTCAGGAGGACCTAGGTTCAAATTCAGCCTCAGACACTTAACATTTACTAGCCATGTGACGTTGGGCAAGTCACTTAACCCCAATCACTCTGCCTTCCCTCTTCCAAAAAGCAAAAAAAAAAAATCTTAAATAAAACATTAGGTAGGAGACTATAACAATATATCATAAAGATTATACATTCTGAGCAAGGAGAATTTATACCAGGAATGCAGGAATGGTTTAACATAAGGAAAACTATTAACATAACTGATTATATCAATAACCAAAGTAACAAAAATATCATATCAATAGACGCAGAAAAAGCTTTTGATAAAATGTAACAGTCATTCCTATTAGAAACACTTGAAAGCATAGGTATAAATGGCTTTTTCCTTAAATTGATAAAAAGCACTTATCTAAAACCATCAGCAAACACGATCTGTAACGAGGATAAGCTATAAACCTTCTGAATAAGAGCAGGAGTGAAACAAGGATGCCCAGTGTCATCAATGTTATTCAATATTGTACTAGAAACGCTAGCAATAGCAGTAAAAAAGGAAAGTGAAGGAATCAGAATGGGTAGCAAAGTAATAAAACAAACTCTTTTTTGCAGATGATATGAAGAATACACTTGAAAAATCCTAAAGATTCAACTAAAAAGTTAGTGGAAACAATAATTTTAGCAAAGTAGCAGGATATAAAATAAAACTCCATAAACCCATAGCATTTCTATATATCATCAATAAAACCCTGCAAGAATTAATAGTATGAGATAAGCCATTTAAAATAACTGGACAACATAAAGTACCCAGGAGCATACCTACAAAAACCAACCCAGGAATTACACGGGCATAATTACAAAACATTTTTTATATAAATGAAGCCAGATTTAAATAACTGGAGAAATATTAATTATTTATGAATAGGCATAATCAATATAACAAAAATGACAATTTTATGTCATTAATCTATTTATGCCACCTAATTAAATTCCCCCCCAATTATTTTACTCAGCTAGAAAAAACAATAAAATTCATTTGGAAGAACAAAAGTTCAAGATTATCAAAGGAATTAATGAAAAAAATGTAAAGGAAAGAAGTTTAGCAGTACCAGATCTTTATATTATACTGTAGTAATTATTAAAACTATCTGGTACTGGCTAAGAAACGGAAATGTAGATGAACAGAACAGAGTACACATACAATACACAGTAGCAAATGATTATAGTAACCTTGTGTTTGACAAATGTAAAGATTTAAGCTTTTGGGATAAGAATTCATTATTTAGGAAAATTTGTTAGGAAAGCTGGACAGCAGTCAGGCAGAAATGGGGCTTAGACCAATAGACCAAAATTTACCAAAATAAGGTCAAAATGGATACATGACTTTGACATAAAGATAGATATCCCAAGAAAATTAGAGGAACATGGAATGTGTTAACTATCAGATCTATATAGATGGAACAACTGATGAATAAATAAGAGAGATAGCATTGTAAGTTATAAAATGAATAATTTAAATTACATAAAATTAATTTGTACAAATAAAACCAATATAACAGCCTGGATTAGAAGGAAAATAGAAAACTGGGGAAAAAAATTTATGGCTAGTCTCTCAGATAAAGGCCTTATATCTCAAATATATAAAGAACTTTGTCAAATTTTTAATAAGATGAGTCATTCCCCAATTGGTAAATGGTCAAAGGATATGAATGGGCAGTTTTTTTGATGAAGAAATCAAAACCATATACAAGCTTATGAAAAAATGCTCTTAATCAATATTGATGAGAGAAATACAAATTAAAACAACTTTGAGATAACATCTCACACCTATCAGATTGGCTAAAATGATAGAAGAGGAAATTAACAAATGCTGGAGGGGATGTGGAAAAACTGGGACACTAATTTACCACTGGGGCAACTGTGAAATGATCCAACCATTTTGGAAAGCAATCTGGAATTATGCCCAAAGAGTTACAAAACTGTGTCTATATAACCTTTGATACGGCAATGCTGCTATTAGATCTGTTTCCCAAAGTGATTAGGTAAAAAGGAAAAGAACTTACATGTTCTAAAATATTCAGAGCAGCTCTCTTTGGGGTGGCAAAGAGCTGGAAATTAAGGAGATGCCCATCAACCAGTGAACAGCTAGACAAGTTGTAGTATATGACTGTGATGGAATACTCACGTGCTATAAGAAATGATGAGCTGGTAAGTATGGAAAGTCTTAAATGAAATAATGGAGAGTGAAATGAGCAGAACCAAGAGAATATTACACACAGTAAGAGCAATACTGTTCTAAGAACAAACTTGAGTAACTAAATCATTTTGAGTATTATAAGTATTCACTCAAATAAACTACAATGGACCTGTCTTTTAGAGAAATGACTGATCAATAGAAGTATGAACAGTATGGTTTTACAATGATGTGTAATATTTATTACATAGTTTATTTTAAAAAAAAGTATGTGAAATGGAAATCATGGGTTTATACTGAATCCTCTTTTTATATTGTGCTGTGTACATGGAAACGTTCTTTTTTTTTTTTTTGGTCTTTATGTTCAAAATGGATAAAAAAATTAAAAACCCAAAAAAGTCAGAGGCTCTGCAGCTGACAGGAGGCTGTAAGGAAGACCAAGAGTGTTCACCGCACACCTGCCAATTCTTTTTGACACAGGCGATTTTTCAGATAAAGACTGAATGGAGGCAGTACTCATCGACACATAACAATACTGGGGAAGGTTCCACCTAAAGAACGCTTCACTCTGCTGTGATGAACAAAACAAATGGAGAAGTGAGAGGACAATGAGGGTCGGGGGCTCAAGCACAGAGCGCTGCTTCATGGTGGGACCCCTGCTCTCTACGACCTGCATGGCGCCCGTACAAGCTCTGCGTCACTTTCTCCACGCTCAGACTCCATCTCCGCTGCTCCTCGTGAGCACCACTCTGAGGAGAGAAACCTTCTTTCAAAGGTCCAGCCTCTGGCTCAATACTAGGAAAACTATCAGCACACACAACCACCTCAATAACAAACCCAACAGAAACCGTATGACTATCTCAACAGACGCAAAAAAACGACAAACTACAACACCCATTCCTGATAAAAACAACGGAGAACATAAGAATAAATGTAACTTTCCTTAAAATGATAAGCAGTAACTATCTAAAACCATCAGTAAACATTTCACATAATGGGGATAAGCTAGAAGCATTTCTAATAAGATCAGGGGTGGAATGCCTGAAGGATGTCCTTATTTCTAAAACGTTAGTTTTAGAAATAAGAGAAGAAAAAGAAATTGAAGGAATTAAAACAGACATTGAGGAAATAAAACTGTAATTCTGCAGATATTATAGAATCCGAGAGAACTAACTAAAAACTACTTGAAGTAATTAACAACTTTAGCAAAATCAAAGGATATAAAATGAACCCACATAAATCATGTCTATATATTACCAACAAAGTCCAGCAGCAAAAGTTAGAAAGAGAAATCCCATTTAAAATAACTGTAGATGATATAAAATACTTGAGAGTCTATCTGCCAAGACAAACCCAAGAACCATATGAACACAAAACAAAACACTTTTTACACAAATGAAGTCAGATTTAAACAACTGGAAAAATGTCAATTGCTCATGGGTAGGCTGAGCCAATATAATAAAAATGATAAATCTACCTAAATTAATTTACTTATTAAGTGCTATACCAGTTAAACTTATTTATAGACATAGAAAAAATAATAACAAAATTCTTCTGGAAGAACAAAAAGGTCAAGAATATCAAGGGGGCAGGTAGGTGGCGCAGTGAATAGAGCACCAGCCCTGGAGTCAGGAGGACCTGAGTTCAAATCTGGCCTCAGACACTTAACACTTACTAGCTGTGTGACCTTGAGCAAGTCACTTAACCCCAACTGCCCTCCCCAAAGCAAAAAACCAAAAACAACAACAAAAAAGGCAAAGGAAGGAAGCTTAGCCATAGCAGATCTAAAACTAATTATAAAGTGGCTAAGAAACTGAGTGGTAGATCAGTGGAAAATATCAGGCACACAAGACACAACCATAAACAACCATGATAACCTTCTGTTTGGTAAAAGTCCAAAACGCCAGCTTCTGGCACGAGAACCCACTCACTACATAAGAAAAACTGGAAAGCAACATGGCAGAAACCAGGTACAGTTCAACATCTCACAACATATACCAAGATTAAGGTGAAAATGGGTTCATGATTTACACATACGGGATGCTACCATAAACAAATTAGGAGAGCAAGCAGTAGGTTACCTGTCAGACCTATGAAGAAGGGAAGAATTTATGACCAAACAAGAGACAGAGAGAATCATGAAATACAAAACAGGTCATTTTGATTATATTAAACTAAAAAGTTTTTGCACTACCACAGGTCCAGTCCTAATTCAAGTATAATTCTGGCCTCTAAAGTTTCAATTGGACTAGGAGAATATGGATGAACTTTCAGCAATGGGACTAAAGACTTGGGAAATAAGTCCAAAAAACATTTTCAGAAGAAAGATTACTGAAATTAGAGCAATTTAAACTGGAAGAAAGGGTGAAGGGAAGCTTAATTCAGGTTACGAAACCTGAAAAAATGGCAGCCAGTCACCTTCTATCTCAGCTGAAGGGTAAGAGAAAATAAAATGAATTTAAGCCAATCACCTTCAAAGTCACCTAAGTGAATTTCCTAAAGGTTAGGTCTGATCATCCCAGCCTACTCAAATTCTAGGGACTCCCTCATGCCTTCAGGACACACTATAGACTCCACAGCTGGGCAAGTGTTTAGAGCTCTTCACAGCCTTTCCAGCCTGGGCACACATCCTGGCCCTTCTCAAACTTTTATGGTCTAGCCATTTTGGCTTACTTCCTGTTCCTCTCATAAGACTTTCTTTCCTGCTCCTTCCTAGTTCCCGTGGCCTACAACAGGGACCCCCTTCACCTTGTGCCTGCTGGACCACCCAGTTTCTTTCAAGACTCAGCTCAGGAGCCCTGTGCTAGCAGAAGCATTTCCTGATTCCTCCAGCTGCTGACCTCCCCTCCATTACCTGAGTTCTGTACATGCTGAAAAATGCACAGACGATCTTCCCTGCTAGAATACAAACACCCTGAGGGCAGAGACTGTTTCACTCTATTTCGTATCCGTTTCACTGAGCACAGTGTCCAGTGAGTGACTCATCCGAGCTTTGCTGTAGCTCTGAGAAGCCTTGGAATCTTCCACGGCTCCTTCTCAAAAAGGAGACACTGGGAAATACAGGGTGGCTGAGGTGGTCCTACCTCTGTGCAGAGACTGATGAGATCAGTCAAGTTTCCCCTCAGCCCAAAGCTACACTTATCTAAAGAGTTTGGAAAGACAGAAAAACTAAGGCTACAGCAAAATAAGGCCAGCCAGAACAGGTTACAGGAAGAACAGCTAGTGCCTGGCTGTGCTAAGGCTCTCCTCTAATTAACAAGAGACTTAAAAGGTAGCAGGAGCTCCCCCTCCATTACCCCATTCCTCCTCTTCCCCTCTGTCCTACACAATTGCCCTAGAGAGAAGCCTCCAATTCCTTCTGCGCCAGGGCACTAAGAGATAGGCCCCAAAGCCTTGAAAACACTTGCTATTTCAGCAAACAAATTTCCATGGAAGCAATCTGAGAAAGCTGTTTAATGTACTGAATCTTCTCCTGAACTCCTCACACATACACAAAAAACCAATTTCAAGGGAGAGAAAGCTGGATGAGATTAAACAACCCAATTTAAAAGACTCTGAAAACTCAGCTGTTTCCACTGGAGTGCTAGGAAAGGAATCAATCAGCAATATTCTTTTCCTTTTTGTATTCAAATGAGGGACCTGACTACATTATGAGTCATTTTAGTCTGACAGGCCCTCTATCTGGGACTTGCAGGCTGCCTACAGCGAAAGGTTTGGGAGAAAAGGGGGGGAAGGGAGAGAGGCAAGAGCACAGATTTTGAGTAGGAAAAGACATATGTAGTTGTCTAGTCCTGGGATCTTGCGCTTTTCCTACGTGTGACCCCTTCAGCACTTGTTAAGCTGTGGGTCTTAACCCCTGAGGGGTCACAGTAGCCACTCTAAGAAGTGCTGACTAGTCCAGCTACATTACAGATAGAGACACTGAGGTCCAGAGACAGGAGTGGCTTGGCCAAAGCTACATGGGTTGAGAGCAGCAGAGCCAGCACTGAAACCTAAGACCTCTGCCTGCAGACCCAGCACCGGTCCCACTGTCCTCCTACCTCCTATTCTTGGCCCCTCTGGACCTGAAGGATGACCGGTGACAGGACAGAGAGGGAATCTGCCCTTCCTCATGGAGATGCGGGAGGGGGCCCATGGAACATCTGGAGAGGAGCCCGGCCCCTCCCTGCCCCAGGTCGGCCCTCCCGCCACCTCGCAGACTCAGACAAGGCCCGGGGTGGTGGCTGTGCTTCATGTGGCTTTTCCTCTGAAGTGCCCCAACGTCCCAAATGCCCATGGCTTAGTACAGGCAGTATGTCCAAGAGCTGCCCTCAAGCCCAGAAGAGAGGGGAAGAACAAGAGAAGGGGAGAAGTCAAGGCTCATCCCATTAGCCCCAAAGGCCCTGAGAAGTCATCAAGCATTGATTAATCCTCTACCAAGTGTCAGGCGCCGGGTTAAGTGCTAGAGATGCAAGAAAGGCAAACCCCCAAGAGATCATGCTGTGCTGTTCTCATGGCGTTGGGGGAGCCCGGGATGGCAACGTGCAAACAGTTGCGCATGTGGAACACACTGGTGCTACCCTCAGAAACACGGCCCAGAGATGGAGGCCAGTGAAAGGTCTCTGCCCTTTGGCAGAGACCAGGAAGGAGAGAGCTCTTGGCTGGGCAGAGCCAGGGACAGGGCACACACCCACCAGAGGCTTGGGGGAGAGCAAACAGGAGGCCTGTGCTGGAGAGTACACAGAGGGCTGAAAGAGGATGAAGAGGGAGGAAGCAGCCAAGCTGCGGACGGCTTTAAAGGACAAACAAAGTATTTTATATTTGGTCCAGAAGGTGACTCGGGAAGCACAGGGGTTTATTGAATACATCTGACATGAGGAGACCTGAGCTTTAAGATGAACTTGGCAGCTAAATGGAGGATGAGTTGGAAAGTGGGTGAGACCTGGGCGAGGCAGACCCACAAGCAGGCCACTGCAATAATCCAGGCTTGCAGGAAGGAGGGCCTGTACTTGCAGGGCAGCAGAGTCACAGGAGAAATGGGAGCATGTGCAAGAGCTGCGGGGAAAGCAGAACTGACAGGACCCAGCAACAGCCTGGATGTGGAAGGGTAAGAGAGGGAAGCCGAGGCTGACACCTGGGCTGTGAGCATGGGTAACTGGGACAATGGTAGTGCCCTCAACAGTAAGAGGGGAAAAAGCTAGGAAGAGGGGAGGGTTTGGCAGGAAAGAGAGCGAGGTCAGTTTTGGAGGCACTCAATGTCTAAGAGGCAGTTAGGGGTGAACAGAACGCTTGTACAGAATGGCCAAGAAAGGCCCAGCCCATCACAATGTGCATTCTTATCCGAACCCTTGCTCCCTTCAGAGAAAGGCAACGCCATCCTAAATAAAAGCCATCCCCAACCCAACTCTGGCATACGTAGCCATCAGCAAGATTGTATCAAGAACTCAAGAAGTAGCCTGGCTCCTGTTTATCTTATTGACAAGAATTCACTGAGTACCTATGCACCAGACCCTGTGCTAAGCACCGGAGATGATCCCTGCCCAAAATAAGCTCAGACTCTGATTCAAATGACTCCCCTGATCCACACACAGATGCTGATTGTCAAGATCGTTTTCATCTCTTCCCCATGAGCTAGCAAATCTCAGACAACAGGCAAAGAAAGCCTTAAGCCAAAATGTTTTAAGCCCTTAAGCCCCCTCTAGAGAGAGTCCTGCGAGAATTCATCTCTAGGAGGCCTTCCTCACTCACATACTACCCTATGAAACATTCATCAAAGGCTTGAGGGAAGTGGGTCGTCCATCGGCGTCAGAAAGCAAGGCACCATATATTTCTATAGCACAGAATACTGGGCTGTTTTATCACTAAAAATGTTTTGTCCTTTTCTTTTTTTATTATAAGGGATAGCTCTCTGCAAAGGGAGAGAGACAGCGGGAAATGTCAGGTAATATTAAAAAAAGAGGCATCAACAAAAATTTATTTTTTCTAAAAAGATGCTCCTGACCCACTGGTTACATGGTCATAGCTTTTTTGGCATGGGTCTAAGAGCAGGGGAAAACGGACATGATAGCTTTCTCTTAACCCCAAGATCCCACACTAAAAGACAAGGAAGCCTGACAACTAGCAATAGAAATTCTTTAAGTCACCTTACCTCATCTGATTCATCTGACAAAGTCCGGAGTAGGATGGGAAAAAGGTTGTCTGTATGTCGGAACATCTAGAAAAGAAAAACATGCTACTGATTTACCTGGCGTTTAATATGCAGTGAGAAAAAAAGTCGTTCCAGTTTTATTACATTAAAAGCTTTTCATCTCAAGAGTTTTATGAAGAAGTGAGGGATTTTTACAGAAGCAAAGTGCTAGAGCTCCTAATTACTGTATTAAGTTTAGAAAAAGGGATGTGAAACGTCTTTGTAGCCTAAGGAAATTATTTATTTATTTATGATTTATTTGTCATTTTTTGTAGCATAACAAAATAACATTTTGGTGTGATGCTAAAAGACGTTAAGGTTGACAGTATAACATGGTAATTGGTATTTCACTGTTTAACCAAAAAATATTACTCTTCAATAATTCATTTGACCAAAAAGAGTATTCAAGTAAGTCTACCAGTACAATCTGGAGACAATTCATGTTGGTCTGACTCTTACTAGAACTTGTATCACAAGCTGCGTGAAATTTCCTTCTCATTTACCTGCATGAAATAGCTCTCTACTTATTACACATAAACGGTATCTGGAGCTCTTTATTCTAAGATTTTAGAATTTTGGTTACGAGGTCATATTGGAGGTGTGGCTAAAGATAACCCAGCAGGTAGCAAGGCTTTCCACAGGCATGGCTTTCACATTTCAAAGGTCCCAGAGATAGTTATGTGTCCGCGCTTTTCTTGAGACTTTGGCACAGCAGCTGCTTAATCAGTGTTTCTGAGTGATTTAAAAGGGAAAGAGAACTATTTATGTGGCACTTACTATGTGCCTGACACCATACTAAACACTTTCTATAACTAAGATCTCTGCAAGGGAGGAGCTTTTATTAGCCCATTTTACAGCTAGGATAATGGAGGTAAACAAAGGTGAAGCAACTTGCCCATGGCCACACAGCCATGGTGGCTGTTTCTGCTCACACCCTTGCACCTAGATAAGGACTTAGGTCTTCCTGCCTCCAGGCCCAGGACCCTACCCACTGAGCCACCAGCTGGCCCGAGACAAAACAGTGACCTATTTTATTGAAGCATACATTCTTTGGAGAGGAGGAAGAACTCTCACCCCTGCCTTCCATGCCCCAGTGAAGGATACGATTTTAATTTTAACATTTTACTGCCCACTGAATGTGTAAAATTTTTTTGCTGTGGGATCTGTGGGGTGCTTTTCTATTCAGTAAGCACCTGAGAGCTCTTAAGAGTTAACTCTTTAAGAGAAGTCTTAAACTTCACCAGATTTGAAAATCTTATTTAATGAACAGTTTTGGTTTTTTTTTGGAGGGCAACTGGGGTTAAGTGACCAGCCCAAAGTCACATGGTTAGTAAGTGTGTAAAGTGTGTGAGGCCGAATTTGAACTCAGGTCCTCCTGACTCCAGGGCTGGTGCTCTACTCACTGTGCCACCTAGCCATGCCACATTTTTTAGTGTCAAAATTATACTGTTTCCATTTCCAAACAGAAAATGAATTTATTTAAAAAAACAGAAAACACAAAATAGAGGTGGGGGGGAGGGCAGGCAATACACCCCTGTGAAGTCAATCCTGTTCCCAGAGTATGCACCAGCTTGGAAATCCTCTCACTCTCCTCCAGGGCCAATTCTGAAGTGACCCCCAGACAGCAGGCTCTCTCCTGCTCCTCACTAGTCACAATCCTCAGTCTGAGCACTCAACACCCCTTTGCTCGCCAGCATTCTGCAGCCTTGAACTGGGGAAGTGGGTGCAAATGCTGCTGGGCACGGATTAGAGAAAAGCCCTGGCTGGCACCATCCTGCTGGTCTGGAAGGGCCCCGTCTTACCTTCCGAGGAGTCTTGATATACAAATGGTAGAGCCACTTGAGGACGGCGATCCTGGTCATCATGCCAATGGCAGGGTCATGGAGATGGCAGTTTAGCACCTGCATGATCTCATCAAGGTTCAGCGTCACCGGTAGCCCTTCAGCGCTGCATACAGGAGCAGGAAAACAGAGCTGAGCTGCAGCCATCCAAATCAAACTGCTCCCCAACCAAGGTTCCAACCTGGCCCCTAAGAGACGCAAAGTGAAGCCTGTGCCCCAGCCACCCATAGAACTCGGCGAGTGAGCAGCACCATGTCACCGTGCTTCACACGGACATCCTTTTCCATTCCTCATCCATCCCCCTGCCACTTCCCAATAGCTACTCCATCACATATTCAGGAAAGACCCGGGCCTTGTTCTTGGCCTGGGCAGAAGGGCAGGCCACTGGGTCCCAGGGACTTCTTCCTTTTCCCTCGCACTAGCCAGATACAACTTCCCACATACCATACCCCATTCCACAATGGATCATCAAGCTGCTACAAGTCACTTCATTCCAGACTGCAGTGGTGCCGCAATAGAACAGTATCAAGAAAGTAAGGATTAAGGGCTTGAAAATACCTCTGCCCTGCTCCATCAGGCCCTTTACTGATCCGACACAATCCTGTATGCTTTTTTCCTGATGAAGAGGCAGCTGAATAAAGCCTCTGCTTAGCACCCACCAGGGATGTAAATTCTTAGGTTTTCTTGGGACTCAGGTGACACTTTTCCTCCCAGTCAGAGAGGAGGGCTCTCTTAAACAGCCATGATACTAACAGTTTAAACTCCTATAGTACTTTCAGCTTGACAAAGTACTTTTTTCACAACAACTTTACAAGGTGACTATGGAAATATTATTACTTCCATTTTAAAGATAAGCAAGGTGAGGCAAAGAGAAGTTGAGTTATGAAGCTTTGGAAATGAGATATGGACGTGGTTCTTCTGTAGCACTTTTTGCTACAACAGATGTGCAGCCTTCTGGGAGTAAGCTGGGTCTGGGCTCTCTCAGAGCCATTACTCCAAGGAATAGAAACAGGCTTGGTGGCAGAGGCTCTTCTCTGCAATCTCAACATGGCATCTACTAGCAAGGTGACTTCACAAATACTCCCCACGATGTGGCATTTCCTATGGACTTGTACATGGCAGTTAAGACGGCCTGGAGAAAGTGGTATTTCTAAGATGTTGAATTATTCACACATACCAGGAACTCAGCAGCTACACCTTTTTAATTTGCCTGAAGCCTCTGTGAAGCTCATTTGATGTCAATTCCTAAAGGGCACACTCTTACTCTGTGTGATTTTCAAATGGAATTGCTGGCTAATATGGTTCTATGATCCCCACGATACTCATTACTGGGGCAAAGGCAGGTGGCCTCATCCCCCCGATAGTCACATGATGGTTTGGGGACGTGATCTGCAGTATAGAACAGAAAGTGGGGCCCCTAAACTGAGTTCTTATTCTTGCAAAGAGGTTTTGCCCCAATGGAGATGGTCTTCCCCAAGTGTTACTCCTGGCTGGTACTGGTGTCTGAGGGTCCAAAGTCCCCAAATGCTTCGGCAGGCATGGCATAAAGCTGCTTAGCCTCTCTCATCAGATTCCACCGTAGAATGTTTTGTGCCAAAGCTCCAGCTTTGAGGCTCTATCCTAGGTTCTCATAAATTTTCTCCTTTGCGATGAGACACAATTTCTTGGATTTCATTCTGATTTTGGTTTCTCTCTCCTCTTCCACAGGCAGAGTTTATCTTCATGACATCTTGAAGCTGTGACCTGTCTCCAACTTGGCTGGTCTAAGCAAACAACTCCTGGTCCCTCCTGTGGTTCTTAGGCACCTCCCATTAAGTCTTTTTCTTACTGCCAGCAGAATCCTGTTATTCTGAAAGCCTCCTGGGACTCGTGGGCCAGTACATGACACCAGAAACTGCTGTGTGGCTTTCCAGAGCACCTGATCCGGCACTTTCCTCATGGGCCTAGATGATTGACAATTTGGTGCTTCTGTTTCTTACTGTCAAGGCACAAGAGCTTGATTCCTTGGCCTTCTCCCCAAGGGCAGGGGAAGAGTCAGGGTGTTCAGATGTTTTCTGTGGCACTTTCTGCACATCGAGTGAGCAGTAAAATGTAATTCTGTTCTTAGCAAATATAAGTGCCCAGGAGTGGAAAACTTGTTTTCACCAACATTTGAATTTCAGATGGCAGGATGCTAGGAGCCACTTTGTCTTGGACCTGCTAAGGGAAGTGACCGCTTTGCCCCTACCCCAAAAGTCAGTCTCAGAGCATACACAGAGACACAGCAAGGGATCACCTCTATCTGCCTTCTTGCAATATACCTGCTGTGAAATACACAGTAGCCAGCCCTGTAGGGTATTGGGAAGAGGATAAATCAGAAATACCGTCTTCTGCTAGAAATTGCAAAGAAAGCTACCTGGTATAAAAACAGCCCCTTGCTGTTTCCACATTCTCTGAGCTAAGTACACACTGTGCCACAGAACTCAGCATAGACCCTGAGACACCAGGTCTAGGAGAGTTAGCCGATGACCATGATGACATGAGATCTAGCTCTTGATGGCTGGTAAGAACGCCATCTGTATCCACAACAGAAAAAAAGCGCTCAGGTGCCCTTCCCGCTAAGCACATCCATAGATCAGAGCTTCTTACTGTCCTTCTCTGCCTCTTTATTTGGGAAGCCTAGCTGGCCTATGTAGGAGGGTGGGGTAGATAGTATGGTTCACATTTACCCCATTAGCTTTCCTGAAAATACCAGTCAGAGAAGTGTAGCCCTGCAAGTGCAGGCGTGTATTTGAGACAACACAGCAGTCTTCCCTCAGCAAGTCCCGGAATCACGCTGAGGTCCAGGAGACTCATCAGACTGGGCCTCTTTTCCTCAGCCTCCCCAGGGAAGAAGGAAGCTGGCCCCAAGCTGGCCAAGAGGCTGCAGTGATGCTGCCCTGCAAGAGTCAGGCCAGGAGAGGACAGGGGTCGCAGCTGCCTTTGGGTCAGCCACTTTTATGCAGGGGCTGCCCAGTGGCAGGGGCTCAGTCACCGCAAAGTGCAGACTGGATCCTAGATCCAGTTCAGTTGGCCTGTTTCTGAGTTTCTGGTCTACCTGCCTTCTTGGATTCTGACCAGCCAGAAGGTATAGGCCACGCTGGTTCACTACCAGCTTAAAATGTCTTTTTCCTAGACCTGATTCAGGAAAGTCTGAGCCTTTGTGGGATAACTATGAGAGTCAGATAATGGCTACCATGTGCTTCAGATTTATTGGCATGAATGAATTTTTACTGAGTCTTTATTTAATCTTCTGCCACCTGAGTCAAGAGCTTTAGAATGAAGTGGCATTGGTAATCCCAAGTTCCCCATAAAGATGTCCCTCGGAGCTTGTTTAAAAGTGCTCAGGAGAATCTGCCACTTTACCCTCTGCTCCACGGAAGGTGCCTGTACCAGAGAGCATAAAACAAGTTTTGGGTTTTGGTGAGGCTCAGATTCCCTAACTTCCCAGACCTTTCCAGATAGAAATCTACTTATGTTCTGAGTTCTCATTCTTCTGGCCAGTGACAGCTAGAGTCAAAGTAAGAAGTCAGGATGCTCTGGATCTACAGGAAAAGGCAAAGAAGGAAAACATGCTTTGCTGTCCTACGCCAATCTGGAAGTAACCAGTTAAGAGGAGGCTAAACCAACCGAGAGGCTTTCCTGCCAAGTAAAATGACTGTGTTTACTAGTATGGAACATGAAGCAACTGTGGTGGTTTAATGAACAATCAACCTACCCAGCAATTTTAGAAATGATCTTTCAGTTATTCAGAGCCTGAAAAATAACTTGCTAAGACTCTGCCTTACTATGAGCTGGCTGAGAGGAGGGCCAATGTCCCTTCCAATGGAGAAACTCTGGAGTTTTGTGCTAATAGGAGTAGGCGGATTCCCCGATTCTAGTCTCTTCCCTTTCTAATCCACTTGCCACTTTCACACCTAAATAACTTCCCCAAGGCACAGGTTAAGGCACATTGCTCTCCTGGTCTGAAAGCTCCCAGGAGATCCCCACTGCTTGGAGGACCACATGCCAGCATCCTCAGCTGGCCTTGAAGACCTCTCACAATCACACACCCCTTTCTTCTCAGCCTTCTTTCACCCTCCTCTTCACGAGCTCCAGCTGCCAGCTACACTGGAACACAAGCACCACCCATCTCTAGCATCTGTACAAGCCCTCTTCAGCTACTCCTCAAAACCCTCGTCTTCCTTCAAGGCTCTGCTCAGGGGTCCCCTGAAGGTCCCGCCAGTAAGGTTTTTTCCTCATTCCTGCCATAGCTCTGTTCTCTCCTTCAATTTCCCTCATCCTATACTTGTGGATGCACAGCATGCCCTAATGAAATGTAAGGTCTTGTTGGGTACAGACTATTTATGTGTTCCTTGTATTCCAAACGTCTAAAATGCTTTTTGAACTGAACTAATCATCTTTAGCTAAGCCAACCAATGCATGGGCTACCTTTGGGACAGCAAGCTCGGGACAGGCATGTTTGGTTTACAAAATGACCAGCAGTTTCAACACGTCACAAGTATGGCTCAGGTCCTATACCTGCTATGGACAAAAGCTCTCTGCATGTGAAAAAGTAAGACCAATACTAGAGAGTGGATCGTTCAGGAGCTAGGGCCTAGTCCTGGAAAATAACTTTCAATGCAAACAGCAGAGAAAGTCAAGTGGTTTCTGATTGGTCTTAGACACTAGACCTTCCTCTGCTGGAGTTTAATAGCCTAACTGGTCCATTTGGGACACATACTAAGAGTGGGGGAGGGAAATCCTCTTCTCATTACACATGCCTTCTGCAGGGCAGAGCCAAGGCCCAGTGGAAGAATGAAAAGTCCCTTGCAAAGCTGTTGTTCATTCCATACAAGAAAATGCCATTCTTACAGCTGTCAGATTTCCCTAAACTAACAGTTTCAATGGACAGAGCAGACCCAGATAGAGCAACAGGCTGCCTGGGGTGGGATGGGAGTAGAACAATTCCTCCATGGGGCCTCTCGTACCCCTGTGAATTTCATACAATTCTCTTAAGAAGAAAAACACATTTGCTTCAAGCCATTCCCAATGGTAGGGAGCCCAGAGGCAACACCATAGCAACACTGCCACCTTGTGGCAATCCCCCCACACTGCTCTAGCCTCTACCCAAGATTCTTTTTAGTCATAGGCAACCCGAGGCTATTTGGGTGGCCCTTGAGGACCATTAGGAGACTGAAGCTTCTGCAACCTCTGACTCACCATTTCCACTTGCTTTGATGTGTGCCTCTGGTCCCCCCCCCACCCCTCCCGCCCAACTGATGGCAGTTTAGGAGCTTCTGACCATGTTCTACAGGGACCTTCCTTGGAGAAACATGGTGCAGTGGTATCAAAAGCTTAACCCAGCCTTTGGTCCATTAGCTCATCTGCAAAACAAAGGGCATGTGTAGGAAGGAGGGTTTCGACTTAACGGCCTCTAAGGTTTTTTCTAGGCCCAGACCTAGGATTCTCTGATGCTTCACCCCATTTTCTATGAACCTTCTTGTGCGAGGCATACCCTTCTATTCCTCTTCTGACACCTGAGCTGCTAATGAATGCTTTGATGACCGTGGTTTGGGCTGCTTCTCTTCCCAGGCTACCTCCCTCCCTGCAAAGACTTTCCAGTAGCACAAATGACTTACCTAGCTGGAGTGAAGACACTGAAGCTGGAGTCACAAGAAGCATCTAAGCAGCCTAGAAACAGGGACAGGAATAGATCCATTAGCCTGAAGACAAATGATCCCTCAGAAGTAAGGGACACAACTCAAAGACATACCAAGTTCATGACGAATGTCTCTACAGAAAGGTGAGAATGCTGTCAGCTGGGATCCTGGCAGCTCCTCACTCACTCCTCTGAGATTCTGGGACAGGAGATGGCCTCAAGCTCTCCAGCACTCAGTAGGGTTGGAGAATCTCAAAGGGGCCTGTGGTCTCTGAAGGATGAATTCACTACATAGTCTAGGCCTCTTCGGCCTGCTGGCTAGCTCAAATCTGCTTACTAATATTTAGCCGATCAGCTCATTCCTTCTTGATAAAATGAACTGAACCATCATCTAAAAGTGATTTTCAGCACTTGAGGTGAAAGGAATAGCATTAGAGATTCTAACATGTTTTCTCCTTTGTTACATGATTATGACTTTTTAGGTACTGAGGAGCTGGAGAGCCCCTTTGAAGACTCTGGGTGAAATTCAGGATGACAACAAAGGGGAAAGGGAAAAGAAGGTGTCTGTTGGAAGACAAGTGACCTCTGGAGCTATTCTCTGACATAAATGGAATCTAATTACAGTGAACTTTAATTAAGGGAATGCCCATACTTCTTGGTTCTACTAGAACACAAATGTACCAAAAATGACCGCAAATGCATTGGATAAGACCCCCCCCTGTTTTTTTAAAGTAGCAAACGTTATCATAAGAGTGTGTGCTGTCGAAGGACTTATCCCACAACTTTCATTAGGACTAAGTTCCTTGAAAGTCTAAAGGAGGAGCAAATAATATCCTTGCCTCTGCGACTCTTCTCTGTAGGGGAGCACACTCAGGATGGCCGAAGATGAGGCTACAGTTTGAGAACTCAACTTTCAAAGAGAAAGTTTAGTCAACAAAGAGAAACTCCAACAAGATTTCTCACCCAGTGGCGGCTTCTTCATGGGAAGGACTATCTTATTCAATCATTTAAGTACCAGGAAGAAGCTGGAGGATTGAGATTGCTACATTTTTTTTTTCAGATTTGCTACCAATTGATGACCTGTCAACATCCTTCTCTGAGCCTCGGTTCATTAATTTATCTAGCCCTTAGAACCTACTATACACACGTGATAATCTCCCAGCAGCTTTGGTAGAGGAGCTGCAAGACAGAGTTACCATACTGGGCTGAGAGCCCACAGAGGAACCACACCCATGGAAGAGCTGCCATAACACCATTTATAGGGCATTAAAATCGGAACTCAAACTGTTTGGCTTGTGTGGTTAGGGTAATGTTTTGGCTGGAATGCAGCTGCTGGAGAACGTGGAGGAATTTCTTTTAAAAGATAAATTAGCTGCATTGGCCGGGAATCGAACCCGGGCCTCCCGCGTGGCAGGCGAGAATTCTACCACTGAACCACCAATGCTCCTGCTGGCAGAAAGACTTCTAACAACTGCCATGTCATCACAGGCTCCCTCCTCTTGTTGTTAAGAGCAATTTCTTCCCTCTGAACTGGACCCAACCACATAAACAGCATGGGGTAGGAAAGAGCTCCCCCTGGGAGAAGGGGAGCTAAGTGCCTCTTGGGCTGGGGGTAGCCATCCAAAGTTGCTATGTGGCTGAAGGTGGACATGAAAAATGTAAGATCCCCAAGATCTTCCCCCACTACAAAAAACTCTCCTCAGATCACTGACAGAAAATATCTTTAGAATACCACATTAATGACACAGGTTAAAGGAGGAAAAAAAAACCCCAGAAACCTGAATGGAAAAAAATTCAAAAGTTTGGTGCTGCATTGGCCGGGAATCGAACCCGGGCCTCCCGCGTGGCAGGCGAGAATTCTACCACTGAACCACCAATGCCCCAGCTGTGCTCCGATCTGCTTCCAGCTGTTTTGTTCAGCTCCACTCCCAGCGGCAGGCAGCATCGCTGTAACATGATACTTGGAGGCCTCCTGTGTTCCTCCCTACTCAGCGCCACACACCAGGCACATCTGAGACTACACAACTACGGTTTTCTGATCAGGTTAAAAAAAGAAAAGGGTCTGACATAAACCCATTCTAAATGGTGCAATCCCTTTGGGTCCCTCTGAGGACACTGGGAAGCTACAAAGGAATTCATTCTCTGATTCCTGAGTTTAAAAAGAGTTCTAAAGAATTCCAGGGCCCTGAGCTACTGGACACTCCTTCACCATAAATAACAATGCTAATCCAACAGTTATGAAACTGTTAAGCTCTTCACATCTTGTAATGGTCTATGCAAATTAGCACAAAAATCGATTTGAAGCCACATGTCTAAAAGAGTAAAGACAGCGAAGTTCACAAGGAGAGAGAAGCAACTTTACTTCCTGAAGCCCCTTTCCTAGGCCCAGGACAGGAGTGGGAGGAGGGGGGTGCTCAGGAGCAGGCCTCCAGCTCTAATAAGCCTCCTGATCATGCCTGCAGAAGCCCTGGGCATGCCCGGATGGGGGGGGGGGCACCAAGGTGAATGCCAGTGTGCAGTCTACTGTGGCCCAGACACTTCTCCTGCTCTTATTACAAAAACCACCTCTGGGACAAATCCCTGGGGACTTCGGAGGCTGCCTTCTAGAACAAAGCCAGGAACTAGACCTGGATGGGCCAGTTATCAGACACTAACCTAGAGCTGATAGGACCCTGGGTGGATAAAGCCTACCCCAGGAATCAATCAGCAACTACTTACTGGCACCTACCATGTATCTAAGGTGCTGAGCATACAAAGACAAACACAAAACAGGACTTTCACTCAAAGAGCTTACAATCTCTTAAGAGAGACAACAGATAGAAATACATAAATACAAGATGCATGCCAAATAAATCCAAGGAAATTATGTGGTGGGAGGCACCAGCAATTTGGGGAATGGGGGGTGTCAGGAAAACCTACAGGTCCAAAGATGGTGGTCTTTGGGCTGAGCTTTGAAGAAAACCCAGGTGAGTAAAGGTGATGGTGGAGGGAGTTGGTGCTCCAGGAGCAGGGGACAGTCCATGCAAAGGTGTGGAGGTGGAAGATGGATGAGAAGCAGGGAGAAGGCTGGCTTGGCTGGACTGTAGGGGTGGTGCAAAGAGGAGATTAACATACACGTATCTAAGGACAAAGTAGCTTATATATGTGCCTAGAGAGAAGAGGAAGCCACTGGAGTTTTCTGATCAGGAGAGTGATGGGGGCAGACCTGAACTTTAGGAATATCCCATGTGCCAGCTGTGGGGAGGATGGAGAAGAAAGGGGAGACTGGAGGCAGGGATACCAAGGAAGAGGCCTTGGCAACAGTCCAGGTGAGTGGTAATGAGTACCTGAACTCAGTGCCGGCATGTGAATGGAGAAGGTCACAAACAGACTTGTAAAGGCAGAATTACCCAATAGTCATTCCAATAACCAAGCCCTTGGGATCTCAGTTGCCCAGGACCACTCACCATTGGCAGTCACCTCCTGCTTTGCTAATGAGTCATCTGGGCTGGTCTCTGGATGTCCCAGGGCTCTGGGCCTTGGTTCATCTGGCTCATCGTCCTCAGGAGTGACCAGCTTCATCAGGCTCTGGTTGCACACGTTGGCCATCTCCTTGATGCCTGATTGGACGGATGTAAGGGGCAGCACGGTACTTAGTGGGAAGAACAGAGAAGCCAGGTTCCTACTCTACCTCGTCTAACATCATATAAGCTCCCATCTCCCTTGGTTGAAATCTCATCTGTAAAATGAGGGGGCTGGCCTGTCTGGCCTCTGAGGACCCTTTAAGATCACATGAACCTGGGGTTCTCCTTCAAACACGAAGGCCACAGAACAGACTGAACAACAGGCCAACGTTACCTGACTCATCTTCCCCCTTGCTCAGCTCAGTCTCCACCTCCTTTGGAAAGCGCTGGTTTCTTTTACCACACTCTCTTCTGGTGCCTTCTTACACTAACTGGTTTACTGCTTAGATCCTCGACAAGGGGTGGGACTGATTTCAATGTGCTGGATCCCAAGGAGAGCACCCAACAGGTGACCCCAACCACATTTCTGTTTAAATTGAATAGAAATGGCAAAGACTCAAATTCAGTCACTCACTGATCTCTGTCAGAAGAGGTAGCCTGGAGTTAATGAGAAGTTCCCCAAGATTCCCCCCTTCTCTGCCCCTCCTGGGGGTGGTCTTATCTCTGCTGCCCAAGGGCTAAGGATACTTTTCTTTCGGTCATCATAGGCCAGGCAGGGCAGAACAGCGGTCAGGATCCCTGAGGAGTAGGGCAACATCACCCGGCCTGCCAGCTGGATGAACTCCCTCATCCAGCACATAGCTGTGAGCTGAATGAGATCATCTAAAAGAGAAGCATCAGAAGGACAAAGAGTGAGAGGAAAAGAAAGCCCAGGAGTCAGGGCTCTTCCCAATCGCATTGAGCAGACTCCACCTCCTCCTGGAAACCTAGGGGTAGCCCATGCTGGATTCTCAGGGGAGAACAGCAATCCCTGGAGCTTCGTGCACAGAGAGGAGTGTCACTGCTGTACACGTCACCATCAAGCATCTAATTCCTCTCCAGCACAGGCTTCCAGGTCCCCTCTTGGCTGCCTCAATGGTGCTATTTTATTCCTCAAGAAGACTCGCACCTGCCAAAGTGACAGTCTTTCCAGAGTCTGGGTTTGTTCTCCTGTTTACACCCAGAGGTTCTGGAGAAACAGCTGCAAAGGACCAAGGTCCCGAGAAGAGCCCAGAGCTACAACCCTCCAACACTCACCCGAGTCCTGGCAGTGAATCACCAGCGTGTTGGCCATTTCAGCAAACTTGACACTGGAGGGATTCTTTTTAATTTCTTTTAAGAATTCTCCGAGAGCTACCTCACACCTGCCAGGAGGAGAGAAAGAAGAGACATGTGTCCAGCACACCCACTCCTGGCTTTGTTTTGTTTGTGGCCTCTGTGGTGGTGGCGGCAGAATATTAAGAGGCCAGGATGGGATTTTAATTTGGCTGCAAACTGTGGGGCCTTGGACAATCACTCAGCCTTCTTCAGCCTAAGTCTCCTCAACTGGAAAATAAGGTGGATGAGCTAGATGATTGTTCAGACCCTTCCAAACTGAACGAGCCAGGGGTCTCTTTCAGAGGACAGATGACCCAGTCAGAATTTCTAGGGAACAGAGGCCATGTCTGTCCTATCGACTCTGTGCAACAATTGGTGGGATCAGGAGGAAGCCCTGCTGACAGTGGGCTGCTTTTCTCCTGCTGCTTCCGTAGGTACGCACACTAGACTGTCCACTGGACTATCACACACCGCACTCACATTTTCCGTATTTCTTTGCTGTTGTCTCCCAGGATGGGGAAGAGCCCGTCAAGGATCTCAGGAAGGTAATCTAACAGGTTAATATCAGGCACAGACTCGAGAACCAGGATCTGAGCCAAAAGAAAGCAAATGGAAGAGTCACGATCTTCAAAGGACTAAAACAAGAGCTGCCTTCCTGAAGCAGCCCCACCAGTGAGGGCGTGAGGCCATACAGTCGGTCATGGTAGCAGCTACTCACCCAGGAGATGATGAACTGCCGGGCGTACTGGTTGTTGGAGTAAATCCTCTCCCGCAGCAAGGGGATGAAGCTCACTAGGTCGAATCTGTTGTTCTCAGTCACGATGTCCTGTAGGCCAAAGCAGATCTTAAAGGCTGAGTCAGAACATGGGTAAGACATCGTGCTACTGGTCCTCATTTTCTCCAGAACCCCCTGCGGGCCTTGCACTGTGTCAGCAGAACAGAGGAGTGGCTGGTGCTGACCACCGAGCTATGGCTCTGGGGACAATGAGGTTCCTGAGCCTAATGGCTAAAGAAGAAGGAGAGGGAAGGGAACCAAATGAGGGCAGGAGACTCCAAGGGGAAACCGCCTAGGAGCAACAGTGCAGAAAGAGGGATGGAGGCCCAAAGGCAGGAAGAAGGACATGACACAAGGAAACCACAAACCCTGAGAAGACCAAGGGAGGATCTACACTTAAGAAAACTAGCATGTTGATTCCCTACAAAGGAAATGTTGATTTGCCACAAAGAAGGCAAAACAGGAGAGGAAGAAAATTATACAACTTATTAGAGAGGAGGGAGTATGATTTGAAAAACACAGCACAAGTGAATGTCAAAACCAAGGAGCTACATATGGGAAGGAGGGAGCAGCAGCACATGAATGGCAACAAGACAGTCAGGATGGTGAATACCTTCAAGAGGCGGTCCAGGAGCTCAGAGCCACTTTTGACATTGGGATCTGGATCAGCAGCCAACTGGAAGGCAAGGAAATGAGAAAAGTTGGGCACATCACAAACCTCCTACACACAGAAGGCAATGAAGAATGACTATTCTGCATGAACCAGCAAACTCAAGAGTCTCTTATTTTTGGAACCTAAGCCTGAAGAATCTGAGGATGGGTAGAAGAAGCTGGGTTAGGTGAAATGAGATGTCAGCAAGGGGCTGAGGCCCAGCTTAACACCCTGGTCTTTCAGAGACTGTGAATTACTGCTATGTGTAGATACTTTCCCTGACTCCCCAGGCTTCAAAATTTAATATTATGCCTCTCCCTAGACTATCCTTTACATCCCCCAAAACATGAAATCCTGGGAAAGTGGGACAGAGCTAGGCTCCAATGCCTCCACACGGCTGTCTGAAGGCTGCTGCGGCTACAACAGAGCAGGCCCCTCGAGTTGCTAAGAAAGGTATAAAAAGGAGGCCGGGAGGCCAGTGTGTGATCTGTCCAGTCATTTTCAGTTATGTCCAATTTTTTGTGATCCCATTTGGGGGTTTTCTGGGCAAAGACACCACAACGGTTTTCATTTCCTTCTCCAGATGATGTTACACATGAGGAAACTGAGGCAAACTGAGGTTTAAGTGACTTGCCCAGGGTCACATAGCTAGTGTCTGAACTCAAGTGTTCTGGAGTCCAGGCTTGACACTCTATTCACCATACCACCTAGTTGCCCCTAGCATGTTATTAGGAGAGGTTAAAGGTTTCATACAGAATGAGAAGGCACCTCAGACAATAGAGCCTCCCATAAGAGTCTGTCCTGGCCCTGCCGATGATGGTTCTTCTCATTATCCCACCCCTAGCCCAGATTATGCATGAAACCCAGGGAAGCCTCCAAATCTACCCTCATGGGAGGTTCAGAGCAGCTGATCCAGCTTGCAGTTGACCCAGTTCAATACAAAATTCAAGGTCACCAAGTCATCTCACTAAGCCCCAAGCCCCAGTTCCGCAGGAAAGGGAAAACTTTACCTTACTCAGTCCATCAAAAAGCACATCAAAGTGGGGCAGGACAGAGCCCCGGGCCACCTTGACAATATTGTACAGGGCTTCACAGGCGTAGTAGCGCAGCCGGCTGTCGGCATCGTTGAAGCAGGTCAGCACCGGCTCAATCAGCTCCTTCAGGTACAATCCAGAGTCCTAATGGGTGTATGAGGGATGAAGCAAACAAAGAATGAAGGGGAGCTCCAAATTCCTGTGGATCTACATTCGGCTCCTACTTGTAACAGGAATTCTCAGGAATAAAACTAAAACTAAGGGCAAAATTTCAGGATCTGGTTTAAGGTCTGCAAAGCAGCACACCTGACTCCTAGGTCTGAATATGGGGCTAGGCATGGTGACTAAGCCGTGATTGATGGTCCCAAGACAAAGAGAATACAGCTATGTCTGCAGAAAGATTGGGACTTTGCATTTCTCAGGGGATATTTGGAAGACTCTCCAGACCTACCTTGCCCAATGCAATGGAGCAGGCTGCCAGCCCGATAAGGCCCCCTTTCCGGCTGTGAGGGTGCTGAGAGAGAGCAAATTCCTGGGACAGAATCTGGATCACATGCTTAACTTGTACTGTGTTATTCTGGGCCACAAACTCTCGAACTAGCCTAGGGACAGAGGAGAGAGAGTGGGGTGGTAGAAACAGAAGCACCTCAGACAACAGAGTCTCCCATAAGGGTCTGTCCTGGCCCTGCCGATGATGGTTCACCTCATTAACCCACCCCTAGCCCAGATTATGCATGAAGTCCAGAGAAGCCTCCAAATCTACCCTCATGGGAGGTTCAGAGGAGCTGATGCAGCTTGCAGTTGATCCAGTTCAATACAAAATTCAAGCAGTAAGGAGGATTTCAATGCTGAAGTCCCGCACTTTGAGTCATGATAGTGAAAGGAGAAGGATGACTAGTTTAGAAAGGGGAATCGGGAGTCTAGGTTCTTTCCCCGTTTTCTGGCCATTTCCCCATCTTGTACCAGTTTCCCTTAGAGTAAAATAAAATAATCTAGAGCTCCATTTTGATCAGCCTTATCTCTTTCGGCATATTCTCTCCCTTAACAACAACAACAAAAAAATCAATTTTCATCTTTAGTTCTGAATTCTCTCCCTTATACCTTACCTCCTTCCTCCACTGAGAAAGCAAGAAAACCCAAACCTGGTGTAAATTATATACAGTCAAGTAAAATAAATTCCTGCATTGGCCATGTCATATATATGGAGTGCGTTTCTATCCATCCATCCATCCATCCATCCATCCATCCATCCATCCATCCACCTATCTGCACTGAGTCCATCACCTTTCCTTCAGGAGGGGGATGGCATCTACACACTCTCCTGATCTCAGCAACTCCCATGAATTCAACTAGTGGTCCCTATGCAAATGCCCCCCAGATCTGGATTCACACACAGCCTCTGTCTCCACATTACACTAGACTATGTATGTGGTGCCTTTCTCTCCCTGGAGTTCCAGCTTCACATCACTAACACCCACTGGACGCTTTTAGCCTCTTAATTCAACATGTCCCCAACAGTGAGCAAGCATCTCTCCCCTTTTCTGTTGAGAGAACTATCAGGTTTGTGACCATGGAGTCCTCAATAATTCTTCTCCCTCCGCCCCTCCAAGTTTCATGGCTCTGACCCTCCAACTACATCTTCCATCTGTTCCCTTCTGTTCACTCACACATGCACATTCAAGCCCCCATTACTTGTTACAGCAGCCTTCTAATTCATCTCCCTGTGAAACTGATATTCCTAAGACACTGTCCTTACCACGCCCCTACCATGCTCTCTATCACCTGTGGAGCAAAGAACAGACTCCTCTGCCTGGCTTTCCCAGTCCTTTCCAGTATGGCTCCAACCAACCACCTTTCCAGGCTTTACACAAGATTCTTCTTCGTCCACTCTCTTTTCCAGACAAACGGGCCTCAGGGCTATTCCCTGTACACAATATTCTCTCTCCTGCCTCCACATCCTTGCAGAGTCCTAGATTAGATGCCACCTGCTAGGTGAAGCCTATCTGTATCCCTGCCCCTCCCCCCCAGTCATTAGTGACAATCCCCAGAAAATGTGCATGTGTTTCCTGCCCAATATAAGTGGGCTCTCTGAGGGCCTGGCCTACTCCTTTTGTGCTTTTGTTATCTCTGGCCCAGCCTGGAGCACAGCAGGCATTTAATAAACATTCCCTGAATGAATGAAATCTGAGAGTTGGGAGGGTAGCATTCCTTATAGTCTACCAGCCCAGAGATGAGCACTTTTAAATTCCCGCCTTACTGAACACCCTAGGCAGCTGACTTCTGAGGCCTGGTCTGTGATCAGAATGAGGTACAGCTTGCTTGGTAATAAATGTTAAAAGAAGAGGGTCAAAGCCAGCCCCTCAGCTATATCTAAACGAGCAGATTCGGTCATCTTTTGACTTTCTATCCATCTTCTGACTTTCTATCCAGCTTATTCACACAACTCAAACCCAGTGCTAAGTCAGGACAAACTGGGGAGAGTCCTAAAGCCCAGGCACAACCTCTCCTGATGACTGCCCTAATTACAGACCTTGGAGGCCCTTTCCCTTGGGGTGGGGGGCAGCATTCACCAACGCTTTCAGATTCCTGTCAATCTCTACAGATCTCCCCTTAATGGGGTGAGTACAGGAGATGACTTTCAGGAGTCTTATGTTGAGATCTGCTTAACTTCCACAGCAACAAGGGAAGATTTTCAGTCCAAGCTGAACATGAGCAGGTCCACCTAATAAACCTGTCTTTCAAGTTCCCCTGCTCCCCGGACAGGACAGATCAGTCAGGTGAGACACCCTGGAGTCTGCTGGGCAGGAGTTAAGAAGGCACAGCAGATGCTGTCTTGAACAGCATTGGTGGTTCAGTGGTAGAATTCTCGCCTGCCACGCGGGAGGCCCGGGTTCGATTCCCGGCCAATGCAGCAGTTTTTCCCCTTTACTCTCTGTTCTGTGGCTCCTTCAGAACACAAGGGCTCTTTTGAATCACTGCACACTTCAGGTCTGTGAGTATCTAAACATACTCCATACAGAAGAAAGACTGACCATTCCACAGCCTTGCTCCCATCTTTAACTTCTAAAGGAATGCTGTAGCTGGACTAGGAAAAGGGACCAATGTACAGACAGACCTGTCAGATTCATTATAATGAACATGAGAGGCAGGAAGAATGCCCAAGTCTTCATGTTCTTCTTTTACCCGTGGGGAAAGAACACATCTAACTCTAGTTTCTGTCCCAACACATCTGGAAGTCCTAAACCTCAGCTCTGCTGATGTGGCAGCTGGACAAGAGTGTTGTGAACAGTATATACACAAGGGGGCTGGAGGTGTATGCTGTAGAGAGCTGCTAGCACAGCTGCTGACAGCTGGAGCATTGGTGGTTCAGTGGTAGAATTCTCGCCTGCCACGCGGGAGGCCCGGGTTCGATTCCCGGCCAATGCAGCAGCAAACTTTTTTTTTTTAAAGAAACACTAAAAGGATGAACCTGATTTTTAGTTCTGAATAAAATACTTT
Source organism: Pseudocheirus occidentalis (assembly GCA_028646575.1). Classification (NCBI taxonomy): domain Eukaryota; kingdom Metazoa; phylum Chordata; class Mammalia; order Diprotodontia; family Pseudocheiridae; genus Pseudocheirus; species Pseudocheirus occidentalis. The sequence continues at coordinate 289,036,263 of CM053595.1, forward strand.
TTCTATGTTATTTCCCAGCTTGTCTTCTATCTTGAGTCGTAAATGTCCTTAAACAAAAAGATCAGTTCCTTGGAAGCTATAGAAACACCAAATCCTTGACTGGTGGGGATCAGGGGAAATGGTCTTTTTTGCCAGCGTCTTGGTGGACTCCGAGACGTACCCTAGCACCCCATACTCCTTCTAGCCCATCCCCCACATGCCCAGGCAGGCAGCCTTACTTCCCCATAAGTCAAGGAAAGGCAAGCTGGAGCAGCACAAATACCTGGGGCAGTCAAAGCAGCCCCATGTCTTAGGGAAGGCTCAGGTGGAAAAAACCCTAGCCAGCAGGGTTGACTACTCTGGGATCTCTAGCATCTCCTATTCAGCCACCAAATAGGGCCTGTCATCACTGAGGCAGCAGGATGGAATGACTGAGGGGATCAAACACTTTATGTGATATTAATCTAAAGGATGCCTCAGTAAAAAATGTGGTCCTACAGGAAAATCTAAATGCACTCTCATTTATTTTATAAACTTCTGTAGGAAATAGGGCAAAAGAGAAAGGAAGTAAGGATATAAGACAATGTTGAAAGTTTTTTGCACAAGCAAAACTAATGCACTTAAAATGAAAAAGTCCATTCAGGGATTAAGGCTAGATAAAGAGAAGGCAAAGACTGGCTTCTTTTACCTAGTTAAAAAAAAAAAAAAATCAATCTGGGAGGGGACTTCTGGCCAAAACAGAAACTGCGATTTACACTCACTCCAAGCCACCAGAACCCAATGACCCAATGAGGTGTGGGCTGGGACCTATTGTTGACCAACCAGTGAGAGCCAGAGTGATTTGAAGTTAAGGCATGGTCCAGAAAAAAGAAATGTAGCCTATAAACCCCAAGATATCTTGAGAAGTTTCAGTGATCAAAATGTATATTTCATTGGGCAGAACACCCACAGGAAAGGGTACGATTTCCTATGTTGAGAGGAAGGATGGAAGGAAGGATGGAAGGATGAAAGGAAGGATGGAAGGATGGAAAGAAGGAAGGATGGAAGGAAGGAAGGAAGGAGGGAAAGAGAGAGGGAGGGAGAGAAGGAGGGTGGATGATGGAAGGAAGGAAGGAAGGAGGGAAGGATGGAAGGAGGCAGGGAGGGAGTAAAGGACGGAGGGACGGAAGGAGGAAAGGACGGAGGGACGGAGGGAGGGAGGGAAGGAAGGAAGGAAGGAGCTGGCTTGGTTAATTGGAATTGGCTAGTTGGGTGTCCAGTGGGGCAGCTACTACTACTCACAGGCTGTTGTTTTTCCTTCCTTCTCCAGAGAACCACAACATCAGGAAGGCGATATTATTACAGAAGTGAATAGAAGGTGCTTTATAAATGTCTATTGACTCTGAGTAAGGGCATACACATCACGCAAGTTTCTAGTGGTTTTCTGAACTTTTAATTTTTGTCATTACTTTTTTTTAAATAAATTTTTATTGATTAAAAAAGTATGATTGATTTTTTTGAAAAACATGCCATAAAGGAGCCCACATCTCTTGAAGCAGATCAATTAATTATATTTCAGGGTATTAAGAGAGCCTACAAGTGTGACTGCAGAGCAGTAGATGATTGATAATCTCTGAGGAACTGTGGTGATCAAGAGAGGTTCTCAGTGATGGGAAAAGGACAAATATGGCCCAATTTTCAAGAAGAGGAAGAAGACAATTCTTCCAACTAAACCCCAGCAATCTTAACATCAAGTCCTGATTATTAAGATGTTTGTGAACAATTAATCAATGAGCATTTACTGAGTACATACTATATGCCAGGCACTGTCCTAGGTGCTGGAGCAGGAGTCAGCAAATGCCAGCTCTCAAGCTAAAAATTATTTTTATGCTTAGAATGGTTTTAACATTTTAAAATAAAATTTCATCTTCTGAGCTTGTTGGTCACACAAAAAGCAGGCAGTAGTTCGCTGACCCCTGTGCTAGAGGGGTCAGCAACAAAATCAATCAAATGGTCCCTGCCTTCAAAGACCATGGTATCATAAAATCAGAAAATGAACTGGGAGGGGATCTCGGAGGCCATCTAGCTTCATTTTACCAATGGAGGTGGTTAACACAGATAGTATCAGGAATATTCATCCAAGTGGTGGAAAAATATGTACACATACAAGAATATACAAATAAAAACAAAGTAATTTGAGATACAGGTGGAATTATTCCACTGGAGGAATTATTATTCAGCCTGGCAAGGTCAAGTGGAATCAGGCTGTAGTGTAAAGGGTTTCAAAAAGAGAAAGAGTGACTACTAGGCACCATCATGACTAATAGCAAATCAAGTCAAAATAATTTCATTTTCATTTTCGGTAGGGTAATTCTACTTCCAAATTAGAAATGAAGACATAGTTGATTTGGAATTCATCAATGAATTTGCTATATTATAAACACAACTATCGTGACAGTCTTATATATAGGATAAGAGAAATATAGGCTGCATAACAGAATTATAAGTAGATTCAAAATAGCCAAAGTGTTCCCAAAGTATTGATTAATTGATTCAACAACAAATATTTATTAAGCCCTTACTATGTGAAAAATAGTATGATAAGAGTGGAGGGGGGATGGTGGCAGCACACAATACAAGCACAGATCTGTGTACTGTCGAGTAAAGAAGAGAGCCAGACCAAGAACTTCAGGAGTATTTCAGGGGGAGAGGGTCCTGGTGGTTAAGAATGATTGAGGATGGTTTTAGAAGGGAGAGGGTAGGAGGTTAGTGACTAGACTTCCCATTTCCATTTAACCACTTAACACAGCAAAAATAAATCTACAGGTATTTCTTTCGATGTCAGTCAATAAACAATGATTAAGTGGAACCTGGGGAGAAGACAAGGATTTTGAAAGGTAAAAACGAGGAGAGTGTGCTCCAGAGATAGGCACCATGTTGTTCAAATGCATGGAGGGGAGAGATGACATGTTTAGACCATAAAATGGCAAATGGTCTTGTTTAACTGGAAGGGAAGGAAGGAAATAAGTACTTAATTAAGTGTCTCTTATGTGCCAGGCACTGGGCTAAGTGAATTACAAATATTATCTTGCTGATCCTCACAATAACGCCGAGAAGGAGGTGTTATTTATAAACCCCATTTTCTGTTGTTCAGTTATTTCAGTCATGTGCAACTTTTATGGTTTGAGTAAGTGTCTGAGACAGGATTTGAACTCAGGACTTCTTGTTCCAGGTCCAGCACTCTGCACCATACCACCTATTTGCCACAGGAATAGATAAGAGCACACAAGGGAAAGACCCTGATGTTGGGAAAGACTGAAGGCAAAAGAAGAAGGGGACAACCGAGGATGAGATGGATAGAAAGTGTCGTGGAAGTGACGAACACAAGCCTGGAGAGACTTCGAGAGAGACTGGAGGACAGAAGGGCCTAGTGTGCTATGTATGCATGGTCCATGGAGTCACAAAGAATCAGACGCAACTGAACTAAGGGAAAGAAGAGGGCTCAGGCCAGTCTTGGGAGACTACTCATACTGAACTGTAGGACACGGAATGAGAGCTGGGAAGTGGTCAGCAGGTGAGTCTCTGTGGTACTGCAAAACCATCTGTGGCTGAACAATTTTATCACAGATTTAGAAGGTCTAAATGCTATGCTTATCCTACCTGCGGCTCACACGGAGCAGAATGATTACAGGATCACAATGGTCATGAAAAGCTGAACCTAACTAAAATTTATTAGAGCTAACTCATATAGTCTTATACTTAGGGCAAAAAGATCACCGAGTAAAGAAAACAGAGAAAAGAAGTAACAACAATAATTCTTTTTTTAAAAAAAGCCCTTTTAAGCTGATTCTAATAATCAACAATATAATGCGGCTCCCCCAAAATGTCCACAACATCTCTAGCTATAATAATTATAGGATATTATCCAGAACAAGGAAATCAGCGGTTGTAATTTATTCTGTGCTGGTCCAAGAGCATCTGGAGTGTATTGTTCACTTCTGGGTGACACATTTTAAGAAGTACATTGACAGTGACCCATATCAAAGGAAGGGTGTTCAGAATAGTAAGACTTGAATCTAAGTCATAAGAGAAATGGTCGAAGGAGCTAGGGATGCTTAACTTAAAAAAGAAAAGGTTTGTTGGGGGGGGGGTGTGGGAAGGAGCAACATGACTGCCATACCCACATATCTGAAGGGCTACCATGTGAAGGGATCACATTTAGTTGGTATACTTCCAGAACACAGATCTGAGACCAATGGGAAGAAGTAATAGAGAGGCTGATTTTGACTTGGTATAAAGATTAATTTTCTAAACAATGAACAATCTCAAGGAAGGGAAGGGGTTCCATTAGGAGGTACTGAATCTGAGGTCACTAATGGTCTTCAAGCAGTGGTGGATGACTTTGCCAAAATTCATGAAGACCATAGATGAGAGAATCATTCAATTCAATCAGCAAACACTGTAATACAATAAACACTCCGTGTTAAGATTCTATGGGTATCAAGATAAAACCAACAACTATTCCCTAGCCACAAGGAGCTTATATTCTAGAGGAATAGAACTGACAGCTTAAATGCGCAGGAAGAAAGCTACATGGAGCTCACCATCAGTCCTCACCTTACTGATAAACACTGCAAGAGAAGCCTTCTTTAGGCAGGTTTGGGTCTTGTTCTCGATTCTTGCTCTTCCAGCTGCTCTTGGTTGTTCAGGGATCCAGGCACAGCACTTTCCAAAGAAAGATTTGTAGCAGATTTCCAAAGTCAATCATTTCTAACTGAGACTTCCCAAGAGAATCTGGGACAATCTTCACCAGTGGCTTTGCTAGGAGATTCATGTTTGGTTTCCAAACATCATCAAGTTCAAATGAATGAATGGGAAGAGCTAGAAACTTTGTTCCCTCTTGCAGCCCTGCTCCAAAAGTCTAGAAGTTAATCAACAGCACATTTACTGAACACTCAGCAGGAGCAAGGACTTAATACACTGATGACAGGGAGGGTGAGGGCCAGAAGCTGGAGATGGAGGAGAGGACATTTTGGATCTCTGAGTTAGTGAGCCTCCAAGGGCAGTCCAATGAAGGAAAGAGGTTGGGCTTAAATCCTGCTCCTGCTATTTGCTGTCTGGTTAACTCTAGCTAGGAAAGTGACTGACTTCGGGGCCTCATCTGTACAAAGAGATGATGGGACTAGATGGCTTTAAAAGTCTCTTCTGGTTCTGAATCTATGATCCTATGACAGGTTCTTTCACTTCAACTAGACTACAGATCCTCCAGAGTCCTTGTAGATCAGGAACTTCTCAAAAAAGACACACATGCAGGTTCTCTAATGGGCCTTTCACAGGATTCTGGGGATCAACAAGTTCTACAGGGAGTCTTTTGGGGAGAATACCCTTAGAACTTACAGAATTGAGAAAATGGGTTATTTTCTCCAAGTCACTGGCGATGCATTCAGGGCCAGGTTCATGACCAACCAGTTCAAAACTGGGATTCTGGGGTAGGGTTTCCTTCCCAGGAAAACAGCTATGATACTTCTTTTCCTATCCACTCCTCCCCTGTGACAAGAAGTAAAGTGGAAAAGACTCTAAAGTTGGTAGCCAGAGACAAGTGTAATTCCAACCTAGCCTCTGGAAAATCTCTTAAGGTCTCTGAAACTCAAGTTTCTCCATTGACAAAACGAAGACACCACAGGATCACTCAAAGGGGCTCTTGTGAGGGTCAAGTGCAATGGTCTGTGCCACAAAGATGTGGGATGCCTCCTTCTGCACAGTCCGAAGGACTCTGTGCCTCTTGCACTCTTCCAGTTTCCGTGTTCTCAGTATTATGCAAACAGAGACCTCGTGCCCTCTTCTAGATGGCACAGTTCCTGAAGGCAGGGGTCAGGTCATCATCTTTATACTCTCCATAGCGCCTCAAATGATGTTCAATAAATAGTGGTAGGAATAGGAGATGCTCAATAAATATCTGACTGAACAGGCAGAAACTCAAGTGAAAAATGGTTTATTTCTTTCAGTACAATGACTAATGAATGATGTGGCCAGATACCGAAAATAACTATCTCCTCTCATCCCATGAAAGATGGTATCCCCATCAAATCCAAGAGAGACATGCTGAAATCTCAGTCCAAAAATACCTCATCCCCTGGAAAAGGGGTTCGGAGGCTATGGGGGGTTGAGGGAGTGTGAAACAAAGATAATATAACAGCCTTGAATGTAGCGGATGCCCCATCAATATTTACTGGGCACTTGCCACATCCCATCCATCACACCATTTTATGACATCAGGGTTAAAAAAAATGTCCTCCGGTTTCTAGATTCCAGGACAACAACAGGCCATTACTTACCTAGTAATATGTGTTATTAACCATTTTCTTGCAAAACTCTGAGACAGGCATTGCACATTCTTATTATTCCTAGGAGAGATGGGATGAGAGAGCTGAGGCCCAAAGAGCTAAGATGAACTGCACAAGGTCACACAATGAAGAGTGATGGTGTTGGGGTTAGAATCCAAGGCTCTCCAGAACACAAGCTCTGCACTCTTCTCACCATACCAAGCCATCTCCACTGCGCAGGGGAGGTGGTTTACCTGTCTAAGCATCTACCCAGCAAGGGGAGGGGCATCCTAGTTCCAAGAAGACGTGCTTTCTTGGCTATATATTATGTTGCATAGCTTTAGTTTCTTCTCAATTCTTGTCAAACGGGACTAGAAAGTGATCAGAGCCACTCCCAGGGGGCAGGTGGAATTACTGCCCCCACTATAGTCATCCTCTGGGGCACCCGGCTCAAAGCATTGTTAAAACCCTTCTCACCTTTCATAATTCGCCTGCGTGGTGCCTCAGACCTCAGATGCTATGTTCCTCTGCCTGAGCAACTCCACGGTAATGATTTACATGGCAACGGAACCCAACGGGGCAGGAAAGATGGTACAAAATGACCAAACACTTTGGAAACATGAAATCATGAAAGTATCTGATCCTGTTACCCAGGGAGCCAGGTTCACTTTTTTTCCTGACATGAGGATGATTTCCAGCACAAGTCCATTCTGAATGCTAACTCCTCTGCTGACAAAGTATTTATAAAAGGAAGTGATCAGATCGGAGGACCTTTAATGTACCTAGGAGCTCTCAGTCTGCCATCCTGTCTGGAAAGAGCAGCAGTAAACCTAAAGGTAAATGCTTCATAACATGCCCAAGCTTTTCACTTTTAGGCTCAAAGTTATTAGCTGATTTGTTCATCCTACATAAATGAGTAATTGCTGTGACTCTGACTCATCTGTGGCTTTACAGTCATACGGGATTATGTGGAGTCTACAAGAGCATTTAAAGCATGTGAAAAATCAGCTTCTGAAACATCTGCTAGAGAACATGTCAAAAATGGGAAGAGAAAGATTGCTTACAACAAAGGTAGAAATGACACACCAAATTGCACGGTTCTATTCTGGGCCTCCGACAATGAGTTATCATATGATAAAGTTGAAGTACAGTTGGATAATCAATAAAAACAAACCAAAGCTAGATACTTGAGACAACCTAACTAGAACAAGTGTAGATCAGCGGCACTTTTTATCAAAACCTACCACAGGCAGTGAGAACAGAAAACAGCTGTGGACTACAAAGTGAGGAGGCACACAAGTTAGCCTTTCTTTCTGAAACTCATTATTCCACTTAGACTGTTTTTTGCTCACCAACTCCCTTAGTGTAAAAATAAAATCCACACCAAACAAATATATGGTAACACTCAGCATTTCCACTTGAGAGCTCTATCATTAAACACCCTGCCTTATCTGTGGGACAGGAGCATGACTTCAGATAATAATGTTCACTTGGAGTTTTGAGGTGTCAGCACACAAGGGTCCAAAAAGGTAGTTTTTCTGAACTGATTTCTCACCTTGGTCACTGATAACTTTAGAGAGCAAAAGCAGGAGCTGACACTTGGGGTTCAAATTTTGGTTCCAACATTTATTAGCTGTTTAACCTCTCTGAGACTTATTTCCTTAGATGCAAAAGATAAGAAGAAATGGTTCTGTAGACTTAATTCAATAAACTTTTATTAAGTGCCTAGTACATTGTGCTAAGGGCTTGAGAGTGCTACCTAAGGCTGAGTTATTTATTCATTTGTCTGGGCGTTGGGTAATACAAGGTAGAAGTTCCCGGTTATCTTTTTTTCACTGACAGGGAGAGAGCTGCTGCCTAAAACCAGTATTGACCGGGAAAGAGAAGAGACAAGGCATCTTATATGGTAAACCCATAAAATGTAAAGAACCCAAAGGCAAAAGAATGACAGGTCATAAAGCCAAAGAAAGGAACAGGAGGAACCAGCTGGAAAGAGCACAGGGTTTGGAATCCTTGAGGCCACAACTTCCTTTGATATTGTGGGCAAATTAGCCGCCTCGATAAGTCTGTTTTCTGCTTTAGTAAAGAATGAAAGACCCTGCCCAGTCTGTAATTTGCACTTATTAAGAACCCACTACCAACTTCCAAGATTTGACATGAAGCTCAGAACTAGTAAACTGTTCAAGTGCCCCTGACCTACACCGGAGTTTGGGCAAGCCCCTTCCTCTCTCCCTGGGCTGTTTCCTCCTCTGTTAAGTGCCAGTTCTGTGGCTTTTTGAGAACCCTCCATTTTCTGCTCCTCGCACAACACAGCTGTGCACCTGCTTTCCCCCAGCTCACTCCACCAACAACGCACCGGTGCACTTGCTTTCCCCAGCTCCACTCCACCAACAATGCACCAGTGCACCTGCTTTCCCCCAGCTGCACTTCACCAGCAACGCCCCAATGCACCTGCTTTCCCCAGCTCCGCTCCACCAACCACGCACCGGGCGCCTGCTTTCCCGGTGCTCGGGGGCGGCAGGCTGCGGCCCCCGCCCGCCGGCTCTTACTTCTCGATTTCCAGCGCCGCCACCTTCCTCTTCTCGTACAGCTTATCGTTGAGGGCGCGCACGATGTTGGGCGTGAGGGGCGCGAAGTCCTTCTCTGCGTTCATGGCGGCGGCGAGGACGAGGAGGTCGAGGAGCGGGGGCCCGGGGGCCGGGGAGGAACGTCTGCGGCTCCGCGCTCGCCCGCCCCGTGCCGCCGCTGCCTCATGGGCGCCGCCGCCGCTACCTCCGGCCGGGCTGCTCTCGCGGCTCCGGAGCCCGCCTTCCGCGCGTGCGCACTCCGCGGCTCGTGCGCCCCGGCCGTCCCGCTAGAGGGGCTCTCGCTCCGGTCCTACCTGCGGCTCCGGCTCGGAGGGGAGCTCACGGGGCGGAAGCCATGTTACTCGAGTCACATGACCCGCCCGAGGCCGCTTCCGCTTTCCGCATCTCGAGGCCCCGCCTCCTCATCCCTTTCAGGCCCGCCCCTGCCGAATGCGGGCCACGCCCCTTGCGTCAGAGGCACCGCCTCTGCCCGGAGGGGCCTTCAATTTCCAGCACGTGGCTCTCGGCCTGTGAAGCCGGGAGACTGAGCTGAAGGAGAAGCTTTCCTAGGATCTCGGGATTTAGGGCTGGAGCCCCACCCACACCACCCTGCAGGCTTTGTGGTTTTTACGTAATAACAGCATTTCTGTAGCGCTCTAAGGTTTGCAAAGCACTTGAATGCTTTCCATTTTACAGATGGGGAAACCAAGGCAGAAGTGAAGCCACAGCCCAAAGACACACAGCTGCTGAACGTCTGCGGCTGCATTTGAACCACGGTCTTCCTGCCTCCAGGCCCACTCGGTGTAAATTTCATTTTGTTTTACTTATTTTTTCAAGCGTTCCTTTTCTCTCCTTCCCATTCCACCCTCCCCATCCCCTGAAAAAAAAAAAAAAGACAATAAACCCCTTGTAACCAAGCAGCATAGCTGGGCCAGAGAAGTTCTCACATTGCTTATGTGTGTCTCATTCTGTCTCATGAATCTCTCCTGTGTCTTGAGTCTAATGTGTTTCCGTCAGCTGGAGGGTAGCAGGCTTCCTCAGGAGGCCTCTGGAAATTGTGGCAGGTCACTGCATTGATTAGAGTTCTTAAGTCTTTTTAAAGTGGTTTCATCTTTACAATGCTGTGGGATTATTGGTTCTCCTGGTTCTGCTCACTTCACTTTGCATCAGTTCATAAAGGTCTTCCCAATTTTCTCTGAAACTGACCTTGCACCATTTCTTACAGCACAGTGGTATTCCAATCATTCATACACAATCATTTGTTGAGCCACTCCCCCATAGGTGCTCATCTGATTATAGTTCTTTGTCAGTTAAAAAAAAAGCTACCATAAATGTTTTTGTACATATGGTCAGCTGGCAAAGCAGTGCTGGGCCTGGAGTCAAGAAGACTTGAGTTTAAATACTGCCTCAAGTGAATAGCTCTGTGACCTTGGGCAAGCAATTTAAACCACTGCTTGCCTCAGTTTCTCCTTGTAAAAAAGAGGATAATAATAGCACCTACCTCCCAAGATTGTTGTGAGTAACAGATAACATAGGAAAATGATTTTCAAACCTTAAAGTGCTATGTAAAAGTTAACTAACCTGAAGCCCAGAAATGCCCATTGGTAGGGTCTTTCAGAAGCTACTATTTGCCCATGACATTTTGTTGACTGAACTAAGTCCTGGAATGTTGTAGTGCCTCCTAAATGAGTAGTCACTCAAAAGAGTTTGGCCTAACTATTCACACAGAAAAAACCAAGTGGATGAGAAATGCCTATTGTACAAACTATGATATGCAGTTGGATTGATAAATCCATGTAACTTATCTTCCTATGTTGAAATCTTGGACAGACACTGCAAATGTATAGTAAATTGATCCCAGAATTGAAAAAAGGAGAGAAGAGGACTGTCCAGGTATCAGGTGAAAGGGAGAGATTTATTGTTGTCAATGAGTGTGTTTGGGGGAGTAAGGTATCTTCTTGTCCTGGTTACCATGGCCCAAGTTTGGCCCTTTAGGTTAATTTGTCATTTCCTTGGTTCCAATTTAGAAGGCCAGGGAATTTTACCCCTACTGGTAACATTCCTTGTATTCTTCCTGAGAACAATTTATTCCCCCAACAAACTAAAGGAAGTGTATTTCTTTTTTCATTATTATTTAACAGAAAGGATGGCAAAAGTGGAAAACAAAAAAAAGACACAACTACTCTGTGGAAATGTTTTCCCTGAAGGCAGCAATTGAATGTGACAATTCAACAGGAGAAGAAGACTAAGATGAAAGCACTCTGGGCATTATGGCCACATGCTGGAGAACTGCCCTTGTTGGAGAAAGAAGTACGTGTTCCTATTAATGGGAGTTAAGGGGAGTTCTTGTGTTCCATGGGCGCGTCTGAGCAGGAACAATGAGGGAGAAAATGAGAAATGGAGAAACCCTTCAGGGTGTGCCCAGGCCTCTCTTGGCCAATGAGAGGGGCTGATACAAAGAATACATCAATATCCATGGTGCCTTCATCTGGTCAGGTGTTCTTAACTGGGGTCTTTTTTTTAAAGAAAATATTTTGATAACTGTATTTCATTATTTTAAACTGTATTTGTATAACTGTAATTGATAACTATATTTCATTATTTTAAATTATGTAACTATAACTGTAATTGATAACTGTATTTCATTGTTTTAAACTGTATTTGTTTAACTGTATAACTGTAATTGATAACCGTATTCAATAATTTTAAACTGTATAACTGTAACTGTAATTGGTGATGGACTGATAATAGTTATCTAGCCTCAGTGATTAATACAATTCACAGCACATTGTATGCAGCTTTTTGACTGACTTCATTCACTTTGCCCCCTAAGAGCATAGTCCTTCAAAGCACCTACTGGTTTCTTCTCCAGTCCAAAGTCATTTGTGATCCTACTGGTTCTGTAGGTATGACTTTCCTTTGCTGGCCCAGGAGAAGGTGCTTAGTCAGGGTAGGAGGGAGGAAGAAAGGGTGGATCTGAGGCAGAGGTGGGGCAAGAAGGGGAGGCAGAGGAGAAAGAAGAAGCTGGAGCTGGCAGATAAAAGGAGGATCTGCCTCTTAGAAAATGGTCATTACTCAAATGACCGGTTTATGGTAGGGGCTCAATGGTTATAAAGCTTTTGGATAAATTAACCTAATAGATGTGGCTAATGCAGGCTAACAACCTGGAAGGTGTTCCCTTGGAAAAATACATTGCTTAATGAGTTCCTTTTCTTTCCCAAAGCCAAGGAGCCTGGAGTGCAAAGTGCTTAGTGAAATAACTGTTTTATCCTCTTGGCAAGGAGCAGCCGCTGAGGATTGCTAGGCAGGAGAGTGACATAGTCAAATCTGTGTTTTAAGAAAATTATTATAACAGTTGTGGTTAACAGGATGGTTCGGAGGAGAGATTCTAGAACCAGAGAAGCCAATTCCAAGGCTTCTGCAAGGGCAAAGAATATGGCTTTTTCATGGCATTGGGAGGGCTTTTGTCCATTTTATACCTTTACTGAATTCCCCCTCCCTAGCCACACTCCCTTCCTGGTATCTCCTCCTTCCTTTGTCCTGCTGTCATCAATATACAAACTTTGGGTTCCACATACATGCTTACTTTTCTTGAAATAAGCCTGATTTTCATATGTTTCATGAGCTTGTGATTGCCTGTTAACATAGGTGAGAGCTGATGAGAGGCTGAACTCTGTTGGAGCATCAGTGAATGAAGAGGAGGTAGCAGATGGGACATTTGTTACAGGGTTAGAATCAAAATTTGGAAGACTGAAAGATGCCAAGAATGTGAACCTGTGTAAGGGAAAGTATGGTGGTGCACTCAGCAGGCAAGAGGGAAAGTGAAAAGGGGCAGAGACAAACAGGCAATAGTACTTGGAAACTGTCAGATCCAGAAGACGAAGGAAGAAAAAAACAAGCCTGATGGAGAGCAGGGGGAGGTAGAGGTCATAGAAAGGAAGAAAAATGAGTTTAGGAAGTATAGAGCAGAGAGAAATAGAAGGCTAGGCAATTATGATCAGAGAGAGGAATTTCAGACTTCTGGATCATGGATATAGAAGAGTTATGACATGTTATGATATAACATAACAAGAGTTATGATTATAAGAGTTTAATAGAACAAATAGTCCTATATTTCCACTCCTAATCTGTCTCCTAACCTCTAGTCCTGATTCACCAACTTCCTACTGGACATTTTGAATTGGGTGTCTCATAGGCATTTTAAAGGAAGGAAAGAAGGAGGGAAGTAAGAAAAGGGAGGAAGGAGAGAGGGAGGGAATAAAGAAGGAAGGTGGGAATTAAAGAAAGGAGGGAGAGAGGAGAAAAGGAAGGAAGGAGGGAGAGAAGGAAGGGAATGAAGGGTAGGGAAAGAAGGGAGGGAGGGAAGGAAGAAGGCATTTATTATTGTCATACACACACAACACACACACACACACACACATATATTCCTTTATTTGGCATTCAAAACCCTATAGAGCAGTGATTCTCAACCTCCCTAATGCTGCAACCCTTTAATACAGTTCCTCATGTTGTGGTAACCCCCAATCACAAATTTATTTTTGTTGCTACTTCACAACTGTAATTTTGCTACTGTTATGAATCTATCTGATATGCAGGATGTATTTTTGTTGTTACAAATTGAACATAACCCACACGTTAAGAACCACTGCTATAGAGGTTCCCAAAGTGGGAGATACTGCCCCCTGGAGAGTGCTGGAACAATCCAAGGAGGAGGTAGTAATTTCAGGTGCAATTGGAGAGGGGTGATGAATAAAAATAAGGGGGAAGTAGAAGCATAAGAGGGTAAGAAAATTTTGAAAAACTGCTCATACATGTTTCATCTGTGGTGTAGTAGTTAAAGTCATAGTGATTATATCATTTCCCAAATAAACACAAAAATGCAAGTTATAACCAATTAGCGGCCAAGCTTTCTGACAGGTCTTAACAAGCAAGTGTTGGCAGGCAAGTGGTTGTGCATTGTCAGGAAATCCATTTTGCATTGGTAGGAATATGTGTGTGTAATGACTTGTTCACAATATGATACTATATAGCTGATACCGTATGGTTACATAAAATACTTAATAGTTTTTTTGAAATGATGCAAATTAAAAAAAACATTAAAGGGTTAAAGAAAGTAGATTTCCAGGGGGCTGCTGGGTTATATTTTTTTTGAAAAGGGGGCACTAGGTCAAGTAAGTTTATGACCCTCTATAACCTGCCCCACTCCCACCTTTCCAGTCTTCTTACACTTTACTCTACTCCGCCCTGCACCCATGTACCTTAGGGTCCAGCAACGCCCGCTTCTTTGCTGTTCCTCCCACAAGACACTGCCTCTCCCAACTCTGGGTATCACGGCTGTCTCCCATGCCTATAATATTTGCCCTCATCTTTGCCTCCTGGCTTCCCTGGCTTCCTTAGAGTTATTGACAAAATTCCACCTTCTAAAGAAACCTTTGCTGATCTTTAATGTTGATGACTTCCCTCTGTTAATTGCCTCCAGTTTGTCCTGTATCTACCTTGCTTGCACACGATTGTTTGCGTGTTGTCTCCCTGTGAATTAGACTGTGAGTCTCTTGAGAGTGGGGACTTTTGGGGGGGTCATGTCTTTGTGTCACCAATGTTTAGTCCAGTGCTTGACACATATTAGGCACTTAGTAAGGAAGGGTATAAGAGGCTCCTAATTGCTCTACTGGTCTCAAGTCTCTCCCTCTCCAGTTCATCCTACCCGTAACTGCCCAAGCGATAGTCCTAAAACACAGGTCTGATCGTTTCTCTTTCCTGCGCTATAAACTTCAATGACTTCCTATCGCCTCTAGGATAAAATATAAACTCATTTATCATTTAAATCTCTTCCCTACCTATCTTCTCAGTCTTATTATATATATTATTTCTCATTATTTACCTTCCTGCACTCTCATCGTTCAATTGTTTTTTAGTTGTGTCCAACTTTGTGATTCTATTTGGGGTTTTCTTGGCAAAATTATTGGAGTGATTTGCCAGCTCATTTTACAGATGAGGAAACTGAGGGAAACAGGGTAAAGTGACTTCTTGAGGGTCACACAGCTAGGAAGTGTCTGAGGCTGGATTTGAACTCAGGTCTTCCTGACTCTAGACCTGATGCTGTTTTTCTGAAAGAGTGATGCAGATCTCTGAGGCTTTAAAAGAGCAGAACAGAACCCTCTCTTTTCATGAGGAATTCTATTTCTGTAACTCCATAACCATGGACCAAAGCCTTGTCCTGGTATCAGGGAGAAGCCCACAACCAAATTATTCAAGGTAGTTGCATTGGCAGAGACCAGTGGAGGCTCTGTATTCAACTTGGCAGTGCCCAGTGGAGACAGTGTTCCTAGTCGATTGCTGTCTGGCAGAGATTGTACTTCCAGTCAATGGTATACAGTTGGAGACGTGTCCAGCAAAGGAAATATGCCTGGCAGAAACTGATGGGGAGGAGTCCCAACAGGAGCAGCATGATGTCATCAGCAGATGTGCCCCTCTCTGTATGTGTACTAGCCACACATTTGTGTCTTTTTTTTTTCTTTTTGAAGGGGGAAGGCAGAGCAACTGGGGTTAAGTGACCTGCCCAAGGTCACACAGCTAGTAAGTGGTAAGTGTCTGAGGGCAGATTTAAACTCAGGTTCTCCTGACTCCAGGGCTGGTGCTCTATTCACTGTGCCACCTAGCCACCCCACATATGTGAATTCCCAGTATGTTAATTTCCCACTGATGGGGAATTAATTGAGTGTTAAACACTTAGGTCATATGGAAAAGCATTTTACTGATATTCTTTTTACTACAGCGTTTCATTTAATGCTTTAATTTTGAATTGTGTCTTACATATCAGCGTGAATGTGGATACTCTGTCTTGAACTTCCATCGCCTTGTCTGGAGGTCCCATTGTGTTATCTGGGGGAGAGTGAGTTCAGGTGCTGCATCGGTTTGAGGACAATGAAGTTTAAAAAAAGGAAGTGTGTTAGGGACTAAGCTCTTTTCATAGCAAGGAGAATGATCAGGTAGTAGGGAGCTGCGAACAAAAGTTGGGACACAGTGATACGCACGTGGATGAAGGATCCAGTGAGACACACAGACATACTTCTATCTACCTCTGTATTTGTCTGTCTATGTCTGTAACACAGATACGTGCATGCACAAACACATACATCCACATATACATGGCTTTGTTGTCCAGTAGCTTTTCTGTTCTATCCAACTCTTTGTGACCCCATTTGGGGTTTCTTGGCAGAGA
This sequence comes from Pseudocheirus occidentalis, assembly GCA_028646575.1. Lineage (NCBI taxonomy): Eukaryota > Metazoa > Chordata > Mammalia > Diprotodontia > Pseudocheiridae > Pseudocheirus > Pseudocheirus occidentalis. The sequence continues at coordinate 289,052,333 of CM053595.1, forward strand.
TACTAGAGTGGTTTGCCATTTCCTTGTCTATCTCACTTTACAGATAAGGAAACTGAGGCTGGATTTGAACTAAGATCTTCCTGACTCCAGACCTGGTGCTCTATCCACTGTGCCACCCAGCTGCCTACATATAAACATGCAAATATATATATATGCATACATGTGTATGTGTATATGTATATGTGTATGTACATGTATATGGATATGGAGTAAGCTTAAAATGAAGAGAAGTCAGTAATGGGAACAGAGGAAGGGTCTGGAAGTGCAATGGGTGTCCTCTCCGCTGTATTGAGGTCATAAGAAAAGGTCATTTCAGTACTGAAGATAATTCTAGATGCAGTGTTTTTGTGGGTGGGGAGGGGGTAGGATTGTTGTTGCTGTTGTTTGTCCTTCGTTTCTTTAATTAATTAATTAGTTAATTAATTAGTTCATCCATCCATCCATCCATCTATCTATCTATTGCCTTCTTTTTGGAAGGGCAATTGGGGTTAAGCGACTTGCCCAAGGTCACACGACTAGTAAGTGTTAAGTATCTGAGGCCAGATTTGAACTCAGGTCCTCCTGACTCCAGGGCCGGTGCTCTATTCACTGCACCACCTAGCTGCCTGGTTCTTCATTTTAGAAGAGGACTAATCACATCATGGAGTGACTCAAGTGTGAATTGGATTGAAGTGAGGCAGAGTCATCAAAGTCCAGAGGCAGGACAAAAATCAAGACCTCGATGGCCTTGGATGCAGCAGATGACCTTGGCATCTTTGAGGTCTAACCAAGTTCAATGTGTTCCACAGAGCCTGCTGCCACCACCTTCATGGCCAGTAGAACAAATTGTCCTAATCTGCGGAAGTATTCACATGTTTGGGACAGATACTTCTCCCTTACAATCACTGACAGTTTTGAAACCCCTTGGTTACCCTCAACCTGGTTTGGCCCATCTGTTCACTGGGGTGTGGTTGATGGCATTCTCCAGCTTCTTGGAGTTGCAGGTGAGAGTTGAGTGCCAGCTGGACATCACAGGTAGATGAACAACTCCCAAAAGGGCAGCCTTCCCATCAGGGGTGCTTGTCCTCCTTAAACATCCCATATACCTCAGGGGAGGGGCAAAGAGGAGGAAGGAATCCAGGTTTCCATGAGTGCCAAGATTAAGTACCTATAAGAAGAAGAGGTATCAAGTGAAGGGAAGTTTATTAAGGACAGAATGAGGGCTATTGAAGGCATCATGAAAGTAGGAGGAGGACAGAACAGCACAAGACTGCCATCTACGGAGTTGGCTGGCTGTTGTCCTTCATGCTCACAGAGGACCAAAATGACATCATTGTGTTGGAGTCAAAGTACAGCATGGACTGTGGCTAATCAGACCAATCTGAGGCTCTACCATGGAAGGCTCCACCATGGATGGGGCACAAACAGTCCATATGAATGCCTGGAGAGGAGATGGCTCTAAATTTGGGCATCTTGTGTTTCTTTTGAGCTATTGCAATTCTGCTTCACTCACAGAGCACAGCTCTTTCTTTGATGCAGGCATGCCATGTTGGGTGTCTCCGATGTCTCATAATTAATTCCAAAGTTCTTTGGAGAGACCTTGAAAATGGCCTTGTATTGCTTCCTCTGATCTCTCTATGAGCTCCTGCCTTGCATGAGTTTTCACTAAAATAGTCTTTTAGGGAAATGTATGTTTAGCAATCAAACAATTTGGCCAGTGCATTGGAGTTGTACTCTGCAGCAGAATTTGAATGCTTTACAGTTCAGTTCCAGAAAGGACCTGGTATTTTATCCTGCCAGGTGATCTTCAGAATCTTCCCAAGATGATTCAAATGGAGTGATTGTTTCCTGGCATGGTGCTGGTATACTGTCCAGTTTCACAGGCACACAACAATGAGGTCAGCACCATGTCTCTGTAGACCTTTAGTTTGGTGGGCAGCCTAATACCTCTTTCTTCCACACTTTTCTTCAGAGCCTTCAAATAGCTTGGGCTACCTTTGGCAATGCATATGTCAATCTAATTATGTATGTGTACATTTCTGGAAAGTATACTGCTAAGGTAAGTGAATTTATCTACAGCATTCAAAATTTCTCCATTTCCTGTGACAGATGATACCCTCTATGGGTAGTGCAGTGCTGGCTGGTGGAGAACTTCTGTCTTCTTAGCATTAATTGTTAGGCCAAAATTAGCACCAATGGCAGAGAACTGATCCATACTCTGTTACATCTCAGCCTCAGAGGCTACATTGAGTGCACAATTATCTGGGAACAAAAAGTCATGCACCAATTCTCTCCCCACTTTAGTCTTAGCTTGTAGCCTTTTCAAGTTGAATAATTTATCATCTGTGTGGTAACTGACTTTGATGCTACTTTTGTCCTCAGAGAGTGCATCTAATAACATTGCTGAAAACATTATGCTAAAAAGTATGACAGTAAGTACTGCTTCACTCTATTGAAGATTGGGAAAGCACAAGAGCATTGTCCATTATTCAGAATCTGTCTGAGAATGCCATCATGGAACTGGGGTACAATACTGATGAAATTCTCTGGGCAACCGAATTTTGCCTTTCACAAGCCCTCATGACTGACAGTATCAAAGGCCTTGGTCAGACTAATGGACATTGTGTGCAGACCTATATTCTCCTTCTGGCATTTCTTCTGGAGTTGTTAGACAGTTAACTCCATATTGACTGTTGCTTGGCCTTTTCAGAAGCCACTTACTGCCTTCTAACTGACACAAGAATCGTACATCTCTCCAAGATTCACTTTTCAGAAGTCATCTGGGTAGATGACTATCTTCCAGGTGAAGGATCAGCCTATTAAGGAGGACTCCGGCAAGAATCTTGTGGGCAGTGACTAAGAGAAAGATCCCCTTGTGTTTGTCCCAGGACAATTGATTTCCTTTTCTTTTATGGAGATAGACAACAGAGTCATCCTTGAACTTTGGGGGGAATAAGAAGATTTCAGCCAGTTTTTGTATGAGCTTTTTGTATGTATTCTGGAAAAGAATCAGCATGAGGTGCTTTGCCACATGAAAGGAGCCTAATGGCACTCCGAACCTTTTCTTCAGTTGGAAATTTGGTTAAAGAAAAATTGACTTCAATCTGAGGTATACGGTCAATGGTTTCAGCATTGGTTGATGATGGTCTGTAGAGAATACTATAGTAGTATTCAGCCTATTTCTCCAGGATCATGTCCTTATCACTAACTAACATGGTTCCATCAGTGCTGAACAGTTGATATTTACTATAGATCTTTGGCCATAAATAGTCTTCTGGTATCATGAAAGCACTTTTGATTGTTGCTATCAGCATAAAACTGGATTTCCCTTTGGAAATTAGAGAGATTTCTTACTGACTTACTGCCTTCTTACTGACACAAGAATCGTGCATCTCTCCAAGATTCATTTGTATTTTAATGCTGCCTTTTTATTAAATTATTTATTTTTCAACATTAACTTCCATAAGTTTAAAATTTTCTTCCCCTCTCTTCTCCCTCCTTCCCTCCCTGAGATGGCTTGTAATTTGGTATGGGTTCTACACATACATTCCTGTTGAACACATTTTTCACATTAGTCATGTTGCATAGAAGAATTATAATGAATGGGAAAAAGCATGAGAAAGAAAAAAAACCTGAAATAAAACAAAACAAAAAAGAAAATAGTCTGCTTTATTCTGCATCCTGACTCCATAGTTCTCTGGATGCAGCTGTGTGCTTTGGAATTGTTTTGGGTCCTTGCATTACTGAGAAGGGCTAAGTCTGTCAAAATCAGTCCTTATACACTGTGGCTGTTACTATATACAATGTTCTCTTGGTTCTGCTTACTTCACTCAGCATCAGTTCATATAAATCTTCCCAGGTTTCTCTGAAGTCTGCCCGTTCATCATCTCTTATAGCACAATAGTATTCCATTACATTCATGTACCACAACTTGTTCAGCCATTCCCCAATTGGACATTCCCTTGATTTCCAGTTCTTGTTCACCACAAAAAGAGCTGCTATAAATATTTTTGTGCATATGGTTCCTTTTCCCATTTCTATGATCTCTTTGGGATACAGCCCTAGAAAGAGTATTGCTAGGTCAAAGGGTATGCACATTTTTATAGCCCCTTGGGCATAATTCCAAATTGCTCTGCAGAATGGTTAGATCAGCTCACAGCTCCACCAACAATGAATTTGTGTTCCAACTTTCCCACATCGTCTCCAACATTAATCATTTTCCTGTTTTCTTGTTAGTCAATCTGATAGGTGTGATGTGGTACCTTAGAGTTTTGACTGGCATCTCTCTAATCAATAGTGATTTAGAGCATTTTTTCATATGACTATAGATAACTTTAATACATGCTGCATTCTTAGAGATAGACGAACTATCCTGCCAGTAAACTGTATGGACTTCTTGTTTTTCATTTATCAGCTTTTAAATTTCCCCATCATTTTCATCAAACCAATCCTGATATTTTCAATTGTTCTGCCCCAGATGAGTAAATGCAGTGCTGTACACCAAACCTCTAAAAGATGCTCATTCCTTTTCTGTTCCACTGTTGCCAATGAGATCTTGGCTCAGCTTTCTCTCCTAGTTAGCCACAAACTGTTCATACACAGAGAAGTGCTCTAATCTGTTGGTGTTAAGTCTAATCATCTTGCCTTAGGGTTGCTGCTTTTGTTGAATTCTAATATTTAGTTTGGAGAGGTTAACTCTTTGTATGATCAGTCCAGTATTCCCTGCTGCACATCACTTACGTCACTCTTACATTGAGCCTGTCTCTTATTCTTACAAGGCATAGTCTATTAAATGCCAATGTTTGCTGTGAGGGTGCATCCACAAAGTTTTATTATGTTTAGGTAAAAAGAAGACCATATTGGTCATAAGAAGGTCATGAGACGTGCAAGTTTTCAGTTGTGACTGTTGCTGTTTCTGACTTCATTCCTCCCAAGGCCTTTCTGCTGTGTCTGATAGTCTGTGTCTACTCTGGCACTACAGTCACCCAGAATTATAAATTTGTCCTCTTTTGGCACATTGATGATGAGGGTCTCCAGATCTTCATAACATTTTTCTTTGACCTCATCAGGGTTCATCATGGTGGGAGAATAGGCACTGATGATGGTGACCTGGTGCTTTCCTGCAAGTGGTGATCACATTGCCATGTGCTTGTCATTCACTCCTTTTGGGAGGTATACAAGCTTGTTGACTAGATTAGTTTTGATTGCAAAAGCAATTCCAGCTTCACAATGCTCCTCACCTCTGCAGCCACTCCAGACAAAACGTGTATTCAGCTCCAACTTGGGTAAGCTGGCCTTCATTTGCTAGCCTTGCTTTACTTGGATGTGATACCTGCTGAGCTCTCTCACAAGAGCTCTTTGTCTTTCAAGTCTACTGGATTTCATGTTATCTTCAAGCATATGCACATTCCATGTACTTATGGCGAGTGGAATCATCTTCACAAAAGTTTTTATGCTTTTTGTGTTCTGACTGCAGGGTAGGATCCCTGTCTACTGAAGCAAGCAGGATAGGGTTAGGTTAGGTCAAGCAGACAATTTTTAGGGTACCTTTTCATACTCTTTCCTCGCATAGCAGTGGGGTCCTTAAAAAAGGATTTATGTTTCATGAGTGTATTGAGAACAAAATTTTTCTTTAACAGTGATTGTGGGAAGCCTTAAACCTTTGGTATCTGACTTTAAAGAAGGGGAGAGAAAGAAAAAGAGAGAGAGAAAGAGAGAGAGAGAGACAGAGAGACAGAGAGAGAGACAGAGAGAGACAGAGAGAGAGAGACAGAGATAGAGAGACAGAGACAGAGAGAGACAGAGAGACAGAGACAGAGACAGAGAGAGGGAGAAGGGGAGGGAGAGAGAGGGAGATGGGGAGGGAGAGGGAGAGAGAGACTGACTTTGCATTCAAGAGTTTCTTCCCTCAGAGACAGAGAAGGGGTTTAGGTTTGTTACACAGAATTCAGAATATGGTTACAAAATAAAATCAATTACAGAGTAAAATAAAATATAAAATGCACAAACAGTATCTGATTTTGACAGTCAATCATACTTTGTTTTGCTCCATTAAATTCTCCAAAGGATCAAGAGGACACTTCTGGTCTCTTACCTTTACAACCTATGAATAAGTCATTCAGGGTATGAACCCTCAGTGTTTCTTGATCTTTACAAGCTAAGAATGTAAGGTTTAATATCTCATTGTCACTGTGCCTTGCCCCTTATATCTATTTCATGAAGTGGCTGGGGAGGGTGGTGGAGAAGGAGGCTCATTTGATTAGGGGCCCATGACCAATTCTCTTCCCCTACATCTTTGAGGATGGCTATAATGTAGGGCAATGGAGAAGTGAGAGGGAGAGATTGGTGGTGAGCAGCATCATGATATAATGAGAACGATGGATGAATAATTAGGAAAGACCTGGCTTTAAATCCTACCTCTGACATTAGCTATGTGATGATTATCTGACATGAGATGAGTTTTCTTATCTGTAAAATGGGAATAATTAACTCACATGGTTGTTGTGAGAATCACATATGATAATATATGTATAGCACTTTGCAAACCTTAGCAAACTTTGCAAATATCACTTATTATGCCAAGGAAATTCAGATTTTTTTGGCATTAAAAAAGATGTATCTATAGTTGGAACTACAGAGCTGTTTTCAAAAGTCCCACCTCTCTCTTTTCTAGAAGTTACATGAAGCAGCCTGGGAGAATTTGAATAATATGTCCAAGGGGAAGAAAGGGTGTTGGAATGGAATAGGGTACTCTCAGGCAGGTAGGTGGCTCAGTGGATAAAGCATGGGAGTCAGGAAGACTCATCTTTGTGAGTTCAAATCTGGCCTCAGACACTCACTAGCTGTGCCACCTTAGACAAGTCACAACTCTGTTTGCCTTGCTTTCCTCATCTGGATGATGAGCTGGAAAAGGAAATGGAAAACCACTCCAGTATCTTTGCAAAAAAACCCCAATGGGGTCATGAAGAATTAGACACACCTGAATAATAGCCTCTCAGCAGCTGAAGGAATCGGGGAGTGTTTGGTGCTAGAGGGAGAGAGAAGGTAAAAGGTACCGAATCATTAGAATCCTAAATGGTATTTGAGACAGAGAGACCTGTTTGTGAGGTACAAGAGGAGAGTGCTCCCCCTGGCCTTTGGACACTTTCTGAATGGACCAGATGTGGGAAGGAATGAGAGCCATCTGCTGGACATCGGCGAGGGTGGCAGAACCACAGAAGATGGTCAACAAGGTTAAATAAAAAAGAAAAACAAAACAGAGAAGGTCCAAACCACTTGCTGGCGCCTGAAGAGAACTTCAGAAAGGAGAACAAAGCTAAAAGCAGTGGGGCATCAGGAGTTGCAGAAAGGAACCACTAATGCAGAGAAACAAACCCCAGCTGGGGTACCATATAAGTCACTGAGGCTCTATGGGTCTCTTGGGAGGGATTTGATCACTGGTATCAATAATTTTACTTTTTTGGGGTAGGGGTGTAGATCCAAGTTTATTGCATTATAGAAACAGATTGGCTAGCAAACACCTCCATCCCAGATATGGTCACTTTTCTGAGCTCAGTTGTAACATGTTTCATTACTTTGTAAATAAAATGGCTCCTCTTTTGAGTTTTGTGAGCCTGTATGCTTACAAAAGAAGCTGATAACTGTCTTTGGCGGGACTGCCAGATACCAAAGTTCCTAAATCTTTGGGTGGGGGCTCAGAACTAGAGAAGTTAGCTAGGCTCTTCATACATTTATAAGGAATCACGTTAAAGAATTCCTTCTCTTTGTGCCTTCAAGTGTCATGTTCTTCTAGCCGCTTGGCTCGCTCAATCCTAATTTCTTAGGCTCAAGGGGTAATAACAGGATTTAGAATGCAAAGATACTTTCTCTTTGAAGTCTTACAAAATGCTGTATCACTGCCGCCTCCAAAGTAGGTCAGATGTGGTGCTGAGAATTAAACCCAGGGATTTGCCCTCTTGTCTTTCTCCCTCAACGATCCCCATTCCTTGTGTTCACTTAGGAAGCTAACTGTTATAATGCTTAAGGTGCCAGACTTGAAATCTGGAAGTCTAATCCTGCCTCAGACATTTACTGTGTAAACCTGGTCACAGCATCTCAGCCTCTCCTCAGCTTCCTCATCTGAAAAATGGGAATAATAAGAGTGTTGTTGTGAGGTTTAGACAAAATAAAGCACCTTTTAAACCTCAAAATTTTATGTTTATTGCAGTTATTATGTTTATATAGTTATATAATATTATGTTTAATGCAGTTTAGCTGAACCTCAGTCTGTGGTTCTGATTAGGAATGTTAAAGCTGCTGGTTTTACAGAGGCCCAGGGCTTTCTCCTTCATCCTGGAAGTTTCTGATCCTAACCTTCATCTTTTGTGTGTCTGGCTTTGGATAACGTAAAGCCATCTCCGGGTTCAGGACTTGCATAAACATCTTTATTCCAAATCCTATTTTTGTGAGAACAATTGAAAAGTACATTTGGGGGTGTAATGGGGGAACGGCCAGGAGAATGGGTTATTATCCCCAAAGATGTAAGATTTTACTTTGATCATCCTTCTGGGTCCCAGAGGAGAGCTATGGTGCATCTGAGATGATACAAGCGTCCTTTTGTGTTTATTAGTGTTGGAATAGTTGCAGAAACTTTCTGACTTTGATGTTCACTCTTTATTTCTGCAAACCAGCTCTAGCTTCAAAATATCACACTGGTGTGTAGTCCTTTAGAAAGGAGACTTGTGAGTTAGGGTAAGGAGAAGACACCTGGGCCTCACTCCCAGAGGTGACAGATCCTTGCCTGCACTCTGTTCCAGGTATTTTCCCTTAGGGCTTTTACCACTCTAGGAGTGAGTATGTATGCTGAGGAATCCTCTGGACCATCATGAGTCCTCCAGCCAAAGTCCACTCGGCCTGTGGATGGCTCCAGGGGCTAGAAAGAGCTTTCATGCTCCCCTATTTCCATGGCTTTCACCACTGGGCCACACAACAGCTTTGGTGCATAATTTAAAGGGAATGAATCTATTTTGCATCAAGTTTGGGTCTGTGGAATTTTCCAGGTTTGACCTATGATGTGGATGGAGATGGTTGGAGACTTGAGAAGAATAAGAACTGGAAAGCAGGTATGAGGGTGACAAGCATGGGGGCAGGCCCTAGGGCAATTCCCCCTCCCCTCAAAACACCTTTGCTTGAAGGCAGGGAGTTGGTTTGACCCTCTTTTAATAAACTGGCCATTTTTTGGATTCATGCTGTGTCTAAATATAGACTGAGGGCATGCAGATACTGGTGGGTGGCCACTTGGGATGCTGAGTGATGGGATATATTACTGAGTGGAGGCTTATGGGTAGTAACACAATGTTTTCTTAATGAACAGATCTTTATTGGATAATTGGGTTTGATGTGGGGGGGAAAGAGGATTTTCAGAAATCTGTAGAAAAGTCTGTAGTTTATAAATAACCAAATCATTTAAAATTTAAAATAAAAACCAACAAAATAGATCTTCATATGACTGTGAACAGATACTATATTTGATAGGGGCTTATATTCTCCAAAGAAGAATGGGGCTATTATATTGCATTTATACTCCCCAACTTCAATTATTCTTTGTTAGGAAAAACAGGCTTGACAAATAATTCCTAGTGAATTTGGTCAACAGCTGATAAGTTTTAAGAAGGCTTTAGCTCCCCTCTGTTTTTCTCAACTGCCAAGAGCCTGGGGCTATAAGAAGAGGGAACCATATGGAGGATGGGCTTTCATGGGGGTGATGGTCTAAAAGATCTTTACTACAGAGTTCAGAAAATACTGAAGGTACCAGAAGACCGAGGAAAATGGTTTGAGTTAGTTTATAAGCAAGTGACTCCTGATTAATTCTATGGGGTGATTCCTTTCAGATAATAAATCCACTTGATTCCAGCTTCATTGCCAGTGGCATTGAGGCAGGACACAATGAGCTTGGAGGTGATGGAAGTTTTGTGGCCTGAGGTATTCCCTTCGAAGACGATGGTGATGTTGCTGATTTTCTTAGAGCGCAGAGTATCAGTGGCTTTGACAGTGAAGGATGAGCTCTCCACAATATAGGAATAGGTCATTTGGTGGCTAAAGACATTTTTAAAGGGGATGATAGTGCTGGAACCTGCTTTGATATGGATGGGACCCTGGGGTTTGGGGTACTGGGCCAGTCCAATGAGTGGGATAGTGTATTCCCCTCCTATGACAGAGGAGAGATAGAGCATGCCCCTTATTTCACCTAGCTGACTAGGTTCAAAGTTGACTTCCACATTGACCTCGCTGCCTCCTTGGGCTCCTGGGGGTGCATAGATAATCTTCTCCACATGGAAATCTTGGTTGTCAGTCTGAAATGAGAGTATGGAGAAGACCCTGAATCAGAAAGAAAGTCTTGACAAAGTTTTAAGCTAAAGATGCAGTGCACAAAGGGAAATCAGATGGGGAGCATTTTAATCCCATCATCCCAGATCTCTCCAAGAGCTGACTCCTAGAGAGCCACTGCCCAGTTGTCTTGAGAGTAACATTAGTCTACGTTGTTCCTGGGATGGTGAAAGGAAGTAGGGGCGAACTCCTTTGGCATCATCTGAATTTGTTTAGTGTTTGTTTTGGTGCACGTTCTCTCAAACTGTGTGAATTTTAAATGCAATGAGTACTGTGACAGCCTACTTTTAGAATGTGACGGAGTAAAGATGTCAAAAACACAGCCTATTCCATAACACTCCCAAGTGCCCCCAAACCAGATTAAAATGTTTTTTGGGAGATATTTAACAAAATAAATAAAAATCCAATAAAAACATAATCTCAATATGTGGTTCTCTAAGTCAATTTGTAGCCCACAGGGATTCCTTCTGTAGGAAGAGGTCAGAGGCTATCCCGCCCTCCATTTGTTCTATTCTCTGCTTTGTCCCTGACCCTTTACAGAAGTGTGAGTTTCTAACAACCCTCCACCCAAACCTGTCCTCCCCTCCATTCTCCTCTCTCTCAGCCTCTTCCCCCTACTCTCCTGCAGGGCAAGATACCCAATTTAGAGTGTATGTCATTCCCTCCCTAGGCCAAATTCAAAGAGAGTAAGGTCTGAATGAGATAAATGAAAGCATTCTCATAAAATAAAAGAGATGGTCACCAAACTTGTGCTAGGTCCTAGATCTCTTTAGGCCCAAGTTTCATGTTCCTGTAAATCACCTGATTTCGGGGAACTCAGACGGTGTGCCCCTACTCCCCCTCCCTTCTTCCTGTAAGGGGCTTTCTGTGATGGCCCCCTTTTGCTGCATATGGATAATCATAGCTATATGTTTTTGTATTGGGCAAGAGGGGCTTTCCAGGCTCCTTCATAGACTGTGAGGTCATGTCACCCCATTAATGGGGTAATGATCCAGCATTAGGGGATTTTTGGTCAGAGGGGGTTTTGGGTTTATCTGAAAATTTTGGGGTTTTTCATAGAATTGTTTGTACAAGGGTATAAAACTGCTTGCTTGCCTCTTGTTGGGTGCCTCCCTATATCAGGCCTATCTGGGATGGTGATGCCCAATTCTCGGGAGACTTGTCTTTAGAATAAAGAGCTTCTGTTTCTACCTGGAGAAACCTGTGAATTTATTTGGGTAAGGGTCTTTGGGGTCTTTATCACATTCAGGTTGAATTTCTATTGGAGTTTGACCCTTCTGGCCTAGAAGAAAGGGAAAAGGAAGCTGATGCTGGAGATTTTTCATTGTATGCTTGCTTTTATTGTTCTATTGGGTGGTTATTTTAATTTAATTTATTTTTATTTATATTATAAAAGTTTTCCTATCTAGAACCTGGTTTCAGTCAATGAAGTTTACTCTTTAGGCAGTGAACTTGAATCTAATATGTTTACCTCATCAAAAAACCAGAGGATTGAGATGCAGCTTGGTTTGTTTGCAGAGGTGTGCATTTGGCTCATGGCATTTTCTCCACCTCCAGTGAAGTGACCCACTGAGTATGCTGGGGGCACCAAAACTGGAGGTGTACGTGTGTGTGCACGCGGGCACGTGCATGTGTACACACATTTTCCATTTGGTAGATTGAGTAGACCAGTGTCAGCCAGGAAATAGGACATAATAGATCGGGTATTAACCTGCTACTAGGCCAAACTGCCCTGGAAATTTCTAGTTCAGTTTTGATCTACCACAGGTGCCCATGTGAGAAGAGAAGCTCAAGTTTATCTGAACTTTAGCTTCCCAGGACTTCTGTGCTCTTCTTACCAGATCATTTGGAGCCTGACCTTCTGGCCCCAAGGAGATAAGCCAGTTTACTCACCTTACATGAATACTCTGTCTTCTGACGGGTGTAGTTAATGAACTTAGCATTAACGCTCTGGTTGCTACCCAGGGCAGCGTGGAAGTGGACTGGTTTCTCGGGCGGGCCTGGGATGGCCTTAAGATTGAGTTCATACTGGAAGGTGCCCAGATCACTCTGGTGTAGAGTCAGTCGCCCAACGGTTTCCCCAGCTTTTAGAGGTTGGAAATCAAATGTTACCATACCCTGATGGAGAAGAAAGAAGTTCTAGTGAAGCAGAAGAGTCTAGACTTCTTCACCATAGGGTTGGGAAAAACCCTAAGACCCACAGAGGGTATGACTTTCCTCGAGCTGATGGCAGTTGCTTGTCGTTGGGGTGTGTATGCTTGGGACTGACCTAAGGACTCAGTGATTTGGTCCTTCTTTTCCAAGCTAAGGTATCTTGGGCTCCCATATAGGTGACCTCTTTATCTAATAAAATGCTTCTGCCTTTTTCATACTGCTGGAGACCTGAGCTAGCAACTTAGGCCAATGTATATTCCAAATGCAAGACACCAAACCTTACTCGGTAGAGAATTTGACTATTTCTGGAACATCATTAATGATTGATACTAAGAGAAAAAACAGATTCTTTCCCCGCCCCCCTTCTCCAAAGGTGTTCAAAACCTTGTATTCTGTCCATTTCCTTTATCATCTCAATCATTAATAAGTAGCTTCCACCACTTCTACAGGACTAAAATTGTGAAGAAAACAAAATCAAGAGAGATTTTTCTCTAAGGAAATGAACCTACTGTTTTTCTAATCACTCCAAACTAACCAGTCAGAGAATCATAATGTCATATGCAGAATCCAGCTACCAACAGCCCCAGATCAGTTACATTTGTGCTCCATACCGCTGAATTGGGTGGCACCATAAACTGGGAGGGTATGGTGATATCTGGCACTCGGCAGTCTGTGGCGAAGATGACAGAGTAAGGGAGGGGGTTTTCCACTTTGATGGAAGCTGAGGTGCTCTGCCGAACAAAGGTACTCATTTCTATCGTCTTAATGATTCCAGAGGAGAGGGCCTTGAAAGTCACCAAGTAGAAGAGGTACTCGTTGTTTACTTCATTGCGGAAGACCACCTGAGGTCACAGGGAGAGAGCAGGAGAGCAAGCAGGTTAGAACCGAGAGATCATTAACTCACCATGGTCATATCTGAAATGAATGTTAAGACCTGGGAGTATTAAGATCATAGCTATAACCCCTTTCTGCTCAACACCTAGTTGTCTTCCCCCTGCATTTTCTGGGTCTTAGGTGTCAAAGGGGGCAAAAAAACCCCTAAACCCAGATGTGTAGATGGGAAAGATGGAGGGAATGGACATTGTAAGAGCAGCTCGAGGAAAACTAGGAGAGAGGGGGTGTCCCAAAAACCTAGGGAAGAGAGTATCAAGGTGGAGAGAGTGATCCACAGTGTCAAAGGCTGCAGTGTCAAGAATGAGGATTGAGAAAAGTCATTGGGTTTGGCCACTAAGAGATCACTGGTAACTTTGGAGAGAGCAAAAATCAGAAATCAGATTGCAAGGGGGTTAAGAAGAGAGTGAGAGGAGAGAAAGCGGAGGCATCTATTGCACATGGCCTGAAAATTTTCAAGGAGTTTAGCCACAAAGGGCAGAAGAGATATAGGATGATCACTAATGGGGATGGAAGACTCAAGCAAGAGATTCTGATGATTAGGGAGTCATTGGCATGTTTGGAGGTAGTAGTAGGAGGAGCCAGTAGACAGGGAGAGACTGAAAACATGTGACAGAACCAGAGACTTCATTATTGGGCTCATATCCCAAGGAAGCCATTGATATGAAGAAAGTCCCCAACTACTCCAAAATATTTGTAGCTGCCATCTTTGTGAAAGCTAAGAATTGGAAACCAAGCAGATGCCCACCAGTTGGGGAATGAATGGCTCAACAAATTGTGGTATACACTTGTGAGGGAATATTACTATGCTCTAAGAAATGATGTGTGTGACGAATACAGAGAAACATGGAAAGATTTATATGAATGGATACAGCTAAGAAAACAATGCACACAATGAATGTGACAACGTAAATGGAAAGAAACACACACCAAAAGACCTAAAAGTAAATGTAGTGGAATTATAAAGACAACCGGGACTTGAATGAAGACTGGTAAGAGGATACCTTTGTGGAGGTATTACACACTGCACGTGGCATCAGACTTTTTTTTAAACTTTTGCTTATTTTTAGTTTACATCATTCATTTCTATGACATTTTGATTTACAAACTTTCTCCCCATCTTTTCCCTACCCACCTCCCCAAAACAGCGATCCCACTGTATACCCCCTACTCAATCAGCTCTCTCCTATATCCTCTCCCATCATCCTTCTGACTTTCTGTTAGGACAAGATGGATCTCCCTACCCCAGTACCTGTATATTTCCCTCCTTCCTATTCTGTCCCCCACTTGTTCTATTCCCTACTTTGCCCCTGTCCCTTTACAAAAATGTGTGCTTCTAACAACTCTTCCCCCACAACCCGCCCTCATCTCCATCCTCCCCCCTTTCATCCCTTCCACCCTACTCTTCTGTAGGCCAAGATACCCAATTTAGAGTGTATGTCATTCCTTCCCTAAGCCAACTTCAATGAGAGTATGGTTGACCCAATCCATTTTGCCTTTCTGTTCTTCCCCTCCAGTGATTTGGGACACAGCTCTCCCCTCTGAAAGCAAAGTTCTACAGAGCCCCAAAGTCAAGTAATTGACTGGCAACATGAGCAGGCAAAGAAAGCAAAGTAAGAACAACAATCTGACTTTAGACTCCTTTTTTGGGGACAAAAAGGATCAAAGCATGGAATGGGAGGAAGACAACACAGTCAGAATTCTTGTACCAAAAGCTTACAAGGAAAATATAAATTGGTTACAGGCCATAGAGGAGCTTAAGAAGGATTTTGAAAACCAAATAAGAGAAGTGTTTGAGGAAAAATTGGGAAGAGAAATGAGAATGATGCAAGAAAATCATGAAAAGAGAATTAACAACCTGACTGAAAAAAACAACACTTTAAAAATAGATTAACTCAAATGGCAAAAGAGTCCCAAAAAGCCAATGAGGAGAAGAATCCCTTAAAAAGTTGAATCTGCCAGATAGAAAAAGAATCTCAAAAGCTCACTGAAGAGAATAATTCCTTCAGAATTAGAGTGGAGCAAACGGAAGCAAATGACTTTATGAGAAATCAAGATACTATTAAACAGATCCAAACAAATGGAAAAAAGTAGAAGGCAATGTGAAATATCTCATTGAAAAAAACCACTGACCTGGAAAATAGATCCAGGAGAAACAATTTTAAAATTATTGGACTACCTGA
>CM053595.1:289068404-289087737 GCA_028646575.1 Pseudocheirus occidentalis
TGTTATGGTTTCTGAATAAAGACCTTGGTGCTGCCTTCCATATGGAGAGTTTGCTACATTTTGTGATCCAAAACTACACCAACATATTCATAACCATCATGGGTGTTGTGAATATCTCATTATTAATACAAGGGCAAACCTGTGGATAGCTGAATACATTGAATTCAACTGGCTAGTAAACTACCCTCCTAACTTGGTAATCAGGGGCAGAGAGGCATGGAGCTTAGAGAACTTAGTGACATTTTAAAGGTTTTTCTCAGTTTTACAGAAAAAGTAAGCCACATGGAACTGGGGCATTTGCCCTAGACTAAACACTCATAAATTAATCTTATTGGGCAAGGGGCTACCAGGTTGCTTGAAGGCAGGCAAATGGCCCAGGTCAGACTTAGATAAGGACAATGCTCTTCTGCCAACGAGAGTTGGGGTTGGCCCGTCAGTAGTCCCTGCATTTCCAGCCTATGAATGATAGGCTTATCCAGTTTTGAAAACAAACAAAACCAGTTGGCACTTCTGTTTTCCTTCCAAACATCTTTTCTTTTCTCTTCTGTGCATTTAAAAATACCCTCTTTTCTTTCCTTTTTGGCAATATTAACATCCTCCCATCCCTAAGAAAAGAAAAACTACAATATTTTGTAATCCATTAGCACAGTCAAGCAACACGTCCATACATTTGCCATGCCCCAAATTATACGTCTCATTTTTCACCTCCTTAAACCTATCACCATTTTGGCAGAAAGTACGCAGCAAGCAGGCTTTCCACATCAGTCCTTGGACGTTGTGGCTGGTTATTAAATTCATCAGAGTTCTTAAGTCTTTCAAAATTGTTTATCATTACAATGTTGTTGTTATCATATGAATTGTTCCCCGGATTCTGCTCATGCTGCTCTATCAGTTTTCCCAATATTTTTTTCTGAAATCATCCCTTTTTTCCATTTTTTTCAATAACATCCCATTATACCATAATTTGTGAAGCCACTGACTTTTTGTTTCCAGCCCTTTCCTGCAATAAAGAATTCCTATAAATATTTTTTGTAACATAGGAATCTTTTACCTCTTTCTTTGTTCTCTTTGTGTTAGGCCTAATAGTGGTATAATGGACCAAGCTGAATGACTTTTGGAGGCTAGTTCCAATTTGCTCCTCCAAATGGACTTGTGTGCCTGCCCTTCTGCATCGCTTCCAACAATGGCTATTTTCCTTTTTTTACATCCCTTTTGGCAGTCTGATATGCGAGGTAGAATTTTAGTGTTGATTTGATGTGTATTTCTCTATTATTAGTGATTTGTTATGGTTTTTCACGTGACTGTTGAACATCTGTATTTCTGCCTTTGAGAATGGCTTTGTTCACATCTTTTGACAATATATTAATACTTTTTGGAGAATGGCTTTTATCCTTAGATATCTGAAACAGTTCTTCATATATCTTAGGTGTCATATCTTTATTATAGAAACTCGCTGCAAAGATTTTCCTGAAATAACCTCTTCCCTTCTACTGTACTGATTTTATTTGTGCAAAAATTTTCAATTTTCTGTAACTAAAACTGCCGATCTTTCTTTCATGGTCTCCTCTATCCCTTGTCTACTCATGCTTCCCCTATCCACAACTGCAAAAAACATTTTCTTCTTTGTTACTCTAATTTATATTTATTTGTGTTTATAATGTGACTTTTTAAAATCCAGATTTTGCTATTTCTTGTTGTCTCATGGAGTCACTAATTCCTGCTTGGTCCTCTCTAATTTTCTGGGAATCTGTTGCTTAGATACCTTTTTGTATCTCTTCTGCCAAACTGTTAATTCACTTTTCAATTCTTTCCTCCATAGCTCTTATTTCTTTTCTTTTTATTTCTTTTAGCTGGAAGCTTTTCTATTTGTTTCTTTTAGTTGGAAGCCAGATTGTACAGGGTCAAGAAAAGCATTTGGGGTGCTCATGAACTGAAGAACATACAGCCATGGAGCTCTGGGCCTGGCCAACCTGCCTAGAAGGAGTTAACTCTTTCAAAAATGCTTGCTTCATCTCTTCTCTGGTTGAACTTGTGCCCAAGTTCTTTTCTTTGAGGCTTTGGTTATAGATGTTTTGGAGTCATCTTCTTCTGGGTTTGTGCTTTGAGCCTTAATAGCTCTTTATGGGTTTTTTTTTAGAATTTGCTTATTCTTTAGGCCTCCTTCTTGGCTTCAAACTTTATGTCAGGGCTAGGCTCTCCTCAGTTCTGGATAGAATGTCTAGCTTGTGTTTGTTCCTATTGAGATCTACTATTGCTTTCTTGAGGTATTAAATATTGTATTTTAGAGATAGCTTAGGCTGGGGACCTGTAAGCTTTCAGTACTGCCCAGATGGCCTGATTCAGGGCAAAGTCTGAGTACTGTTCTCCTGGTATGAGCTCTGAAAGTTCCTGATGTCAATTTGGATCTAACTAACAGAACAGTGGCATTGCCTGTTAGGACATCCACTAAACTACTGGTGGAATCAATCCCAATCAGATAGAGCTGTAGGACCCCTTTGGTTTGAGATTTCTGCCCCGGTTATTCAACTGCTAGCTTCAGACTAGGATCTGGCCTGGGAATGACATCCCAACTCTGCTCTACCCCCAGAGGGGGCTCCTAAATATTTTATACAAAGGATCCTCTGGTTAAAGGATATGCGATAGATGAAAATCTCACTGACAGAAATAGCAAGTTAGAGAAATGATTCTCTTAGTGATACCTGATACGTCAGTCCATGAAAAGATCCTTCTGTTCTAGATAAAAAATGAAAGGAACTAAGTTTGTTTAGCATAAAACATTTTTAAAGTTGTGCAAGAGAAAATGGAGCAAAACCTTTCAGAATGCTGATCTAGCCTCGACCCTTTGTTAATTAGACAAATCAGAGGCATTATTTGGGAAAATCTGCTAAACGTTGAAGAAAACTGATGGGAAATGTGTGTTCACTTTACACACTTGAGAAAAAGGTGGGATAAAGATTAGTTTAGGGGACCTTGGTCTCCTCTGCTCCTCATTTTCCATCCCCCCAGAATCTCTCTCCTGTGATGATCCAGAATTCAAAGAATATAATTTCTGCTACAGTATTTTCAGTTCCTAGCACCATATTTTATTTTGTTACTTGTATTGAATGTTATTTGTGTTTTTTACTTAAAGCTTTTTCTATATAGAAAAGTTAACACTTTAAAAGTTTTGATGCATTTGAAATGACTATTTTTTAAAAATTAATTTGGCAATTGGGGAAATAAGATGCTTCCCTAGAGAATTCATCCCCAATTTCATAACCAATTGAGACAGTATTTGTAAATCACTTAGCACAGTGCCTAGCACATAGTAGGTGGTTACTAAATGCTTTTTTCCATCCCTCTTCTCTCCGTGTAGGTTAATGGGAAAGTACAATTCAAATGATAAAAACTTATTTTATAGTCAACTTTTGGGGGAATAGATTTATTCCGTAAAGTGGGGTATACTTATAGTGTTCCAGCCTTTTGCCCTGGCACAGGCTTGTCATGCCAGGCAAGTTCATCTGGCAATGTGTGAGTGGCCTTGGCATGTCTTTCCCAGCTGATGCCCCCAGTTAGGGTCCCTTTGCTGAAGCCTGACACAGAAGGTAGAAGGCAGTCTGCCAGACAAGGGGTTTCTGTGAACTCTAGCCTGAGGACCATATGAGAGCAGTCCATCTTAAGTGAGATGTACAGGAATAGTCAAGCAGCCCATTAATACTCAGAGCTCAGATAATACTCAGAGACTGCACCTCCCAGTCTGAATTCTAACTGATGGCGATCCCTTGTACAGATAAAGGTTTTCTGTTCCACTGAGAATTATGTCGACTCAATGACCGCTTTGCTGTGGGTCCTGCCTGTCAATCAGTGTTGGGGGAGGCATCACCCAGTCTGCAGTTATGGTACTACCTGCTCTCCAACACACAGCAGGTCATTTCCTCCTGGTGAGCCAGAATGTAGCAGCCCATTCCTCTTATCTATAATCTCATCTCCTTAAGACACTACAGTTGGAGAAGAGGTGAGACACAATGGTCCATCCCCTTTTTGCTTACAGACCTATCTGAATGATCTTTCTCTCATTACAAAAGTTATCAATAAAAGCTGACTCTATCTTGAATCCCTTGCTGATTTCTAGTAATCAGTCTACCTTGATATATTGAATAAAGTCCTTTTAGCTCTGTCCTGAGCTTTACCTCGCTGATCAGGGAGAAAACCTGAACAAAGAATTTCCCTCTGAACACTTCAGAAGACTAGCTTTCTAGTGACATTTTCCAGAGGCTCAGCATGGGGTCATGCTCTGGGAGAATAAACCATCCCCAAATTAGAGGGACTTTTTCCTGCATCAGGACCTCCGGTGGCAGAGATGAGAGAAGAAATCTCACCATGTTTGTGTCTGCAAGTGGACTGAGAAGTTCCGTTTGCCATCTGACAGATGCCGTGTAGGCTTGAGAGGAGCTTGACCACCATTGGTATTGAACTGAACTGGGCCCAGGCCAACCTGTGCATGGACACTTCTGGGATATCTGGAGTTTGAGGTTTTTATCTGGACTGCGATTACCTTGTATGCAAAGACACTTTCTATCTTTCCAAAGGACAGAGCAGGGAAGTCTTATAATAATCATACCATAAGCCTTCCCTTGTGAGGAGCATGGAGTGCTGGGCCTGGCCAACCTTCCTATAGGGAGTTAAGGTCCGGGTGCAAGTAGGGGCAAATGTCAGAAGGCAGCTAGCCTTCAGGCTGTGCACGCTGGCATGGTCTCCAGCGCCAGATGCTCCATGGTGTCCTCATGCCACAATGGAAATAGTTGGCAGGCATTAAACCCCATTGATAGAAAATTCCAAACTTTCTATAGACTCTGGCTGTTAGGGGCAAGAGAAAACCAATGGCCAGAGCCTCTCGACGGTGCTGGTGGTCTGAGTACCTTTGCAGAGAATATCCCTTCCTTGAAGGAAAAAAAGTTCAACTTGTAGTCCTTCTTGGATCCTGCCAGGACATCGATGTAATCAAGGCCTTTTATCGCGATGCTCAAGTCCGTTTTCTCTGGCTTAATCATGTCCACCACAACTCGGAATCTAGAACAGGGTGAAGATGGTGGAGAACATGTTGTTTTTTCAAGATGAAGGGTTAGGAGTGTAGAATCTAGAATGGGGAAGGATATTGGAAACCATCTGGACTTGATCTGCCATTTTGCATGTGAGGAAGCTGAAGGGATTTGTTCAGTGTCATGCAGGGAGCAAAGCTGAGATTCAGTTGTAGGCCCTTTTACAGATGAAACAACTAAGGCCCACAGAAATTAACTTGCTCAAGGTCAGTTCAGCAGTAAGAACAATGCCGAGATTTGAACCCCGTCCTCCTGATGCCAAATTCAATGGCCTTACCACCACACTGTCTTCTCTTCTCTCTTTGCTAACAGGCAGACTGAGATTGGGACAGAAGATGGTTACCTCACTAACTGTTGCTGTTCAGTTATTTCTCAGGAGAGTTTGACCCCAATTTGGGATTTACTTGGCAGAGGAACTGGAGTAGTTTGGCATTTCCTTCTCCAGTTCATTTTAAAGATGAGGAGACTGAGGCAAACAAGGTTAAGAGACTTGCCCAGGGTCACACAGCTAGGAAGATTCTGAGGTCACATTTGAACTTGGGTCTTTCTGTCTCCAGATTTGGCCCTCTATCTGCCGCAGCATCATCCAGCTGCCCAATGACCCCCAAATGTCAGTAAATCATGGTGGAAGGGCAGCAGAAGGAGTGAAGATGTCCTTGGGAAAGGTCCACTGCTTTCTTTCTACAATGGGATCCAGTAGGGATGAGGTTCCCTTATGTGGCTAACCTTGCTTTTCTTCATTTTTCTCCTTGCTCTCTTCTTCCTTACTATTTTTATAGCATCATATTATGCGATTACATTAATTAATACACTGTCATTTATTCAGATATTCCCTGTGTTATTTATTTATTTGGCTGCTATGAATAAAGCAGCAATGAATATTTTTGTACAGTTAGGTCTGTTTTTCTTCAATGACAAGTCATTCTGGGAATATTTTCCCCCTCCCCCAATTTTGTGAGTGTAAGGCTGGATTTTAATGTCTTAATGAAAGTATCTCAGATCACAAGAGTGGTGTATAGTGGATGGAATCCTGGGTCAGGAGTCAGTGAGACCTGAGTTCTAATCCAGCCTCAGACACCAGCTGTGTGATCACTTAACCACGTATGCCTCAATTTCCTCATCTGTAAATGAAGATAGTAAAAGTACCTGCCTCCCAGGATTGTTGTGAGAATAAAATGAGGTAATATTTATAAAGCCCTTTGTAAATCTGAAAGCGCTATATAAATGCTTGTTGTTATTAAAATCTGATTGACTTTCCCCGTGTTTATTAACAGTTTACATTTCTTCCTTCAAAAACTAGAAATGACAGCCTTTTCAGAGAACTTGACATATGCAATTTTTTTTAACCTGTGGCTGTTCCCTATGCTTTTGTGTCTTGACACACTTGAGGGAAGAGGCTCTTTGACCCTGGGCTCTGCGTTCAGGGCTCTGAGGGACTGGAGAACTGGGGGGGGGGACCTCCCATGGCCTCACCTCTGAAGTTTGTTTAGCCAGTTTTCAACAGGCAATAGCTCAATGTAGGGCGTTTTGCTCGGCACCTCTCGGTAGATATTGGCTACTGCCTTGGGAGGATCGGCAGTCCCCTGAAGAACATACAGCCAGCCTGTGCCATCAGGGAGTGGGAAGAAGAGTGTGCCCTAAGAAGAAAGACCAGCAAAGTTATCAGAAAAGTGTTAGCTTTTTGGGAAACCTTCACAGGGCATCGTGGTTTCCCTCAGTCCTAACAACATTAGAGAACCCAATAATGGAGAGCCTGCTCACTAGGTACAAAATTCTCTTCCAGGTATTATGGGAAAAGGGAATTTATAACCTAATGCGAGTGAGTTGGCAGTTGGATATCAATGCATAGGAATATATACCGTATGTTTGCGACCATCAATGTTCATGGTGAGGGGCCTGTAGGTGATCTCATAGGGCCTATTTTGCTGATGGGCTTCCAGGATGAGAAACTCTGGCCCTTCCCAGTACTCTCCTTCAAAGATGGGATGCAGATGCCAGTTCTGATTGCTGCGGTTAGACAGCATGATGGTCTGGACTTGTTTGGAGCGCACCTGGCAGGTGAAATTCACTGTCTGGAACAAAGAGGTACCAAAGTTAGTTTCAGTGGGAAGTGGCCTCTGGCCAGTATTGGGTGTGCTCAGGGATGTAAAGGAGGAGAGGGGACTCACTGGAAAGTGCTAACTCAAATCTATAACACAAGAAGCAAGGTGCTCATTTATCCCAAGTCCTGAAAAAAAATAAGGCTTGGGTACTGGTTGGTCATTTGGATGGGCTGTCCATAGGGTCTCATGTAGAAAGTCTCAAGTAATACTTTATGGCAGCGGTTCTGTGGGTTGCAACCTCTTTGGGTGTTGAACGACCCTTTCACAGGGGTCATAGGGGTCGCCTAAGACCATCAGAAAACACATATTTCCGATGGTCTTAGGAACTGAGACACCACTCCTCTATCCATTTCCAGGTGGGTCTGCCCACATGCAGAGACACCCATATATGAGTATTAAAGGGTTGCAGCATTAGGAAGGTTGAGAACCACTGGTAACCTCTCCCTGTTCTTCTTTAACCTTTTCCTGAGGTCAGAATGTATGGAACAATTTCTCTGTGCATTTTTGTTTTAAATTCTGTGAATTTGCTGGGAAGCCATTGGGCAACGTTGGCAGGAGCACCCTAACCACCCCTCTTCAATGCCTTCCTAGAGCCTCCTGTGTCTGTGAGTCAACATTCTACCTTTGCTCCAATGTCTTTGGTGCTTTGGGGTGCTCATGAGCTGAGATCCCTATGAAGGGTCTGTCACTGATGTGAAATCCCACTTCATTGTAAAATATTTTTAATCTACATCAGCATATCTTGAAGTGGTGTCTATGGACCAGTGGGAGTCCCCAAGATCCTTTAAGGGGGTCTACAAGGTCAAACTGATTTTTATAATAATATCATGGAAGTATTTACTTATTAAAACACCCCTCCCTTCTCCAATTACATATTCTTATGAGGCCAGATTTTCTTCAAATGCTTCATTCAAAATAATAAAACTCAACAGACTGAATGTGGAATAAGATATGAAAAGCGAGCTGCCTTCTATTAAGCCAGACATTAAAGATATTTGCAAAAAGAAATGTAAAGTAATGCTACTTTTCTCACTATAGTTTTTCCTTTAGAAAAATAGCTATTTTTAAAATTCAGAACATGTTATTTATGCTAACATGAAAAGAGTTTATTATTGTTATTTTAAATGAATTAAACATTGAACTTTTATCTGTTTTAGTTTCTGATATGGTAAATATTGATAGATAGAGATGAACTAATCAGATTGAGTCTATGTCTTTTTACAAATTGATTCTACTTAAAAGTTAATAGACTTTGTCCTGTAACTGCCCAAGTCATGGTTCTTTGTCTCTGAACTTAGTTCAGAAATTCAGTTGGCCTGCAGTAAGTTAAGTTCAGAAATCTAGTTTTCTTGTTAATCACTGATTTATTCTTGTGTCGAGGAGATCTGTTACTCTTGAAGGAGGTAGGTCGACATGAAGGAGTCTGGTCTAATATCTTTACCACCAAATTACCCTTCAAGGATGTCTGGGTTATTATCCAAAGATATCTTTAACCTTGCAGTTGGACTCAAACAGTGAACATTTCTTAGTCACAGGAGAGAAGGTGGTTGTTGCTAGCCTCTCATTCCCAATATCCAACCAATCATGTCATCCTGACTGCCATAATGCTGTCTACCCTGTAACCAATTGTATGGTCTTCCCCATCTATCAAACTCCATAACTCTCCAGAATTATATGAAGGTTGGTATGACCTACCTCAGGGTCTTTGGTCATTGAGACACCAGTGACCCAATTCATTGGTTACTGCTAGCCTACCTAAAAAACTGATCATGGTTAGACCATTGTCTCTCCCTTTACCTTAATTTTCAAATGTAACATAACCTACATAAACAAAATGTCTTTGGAGTCCTAAATAATTTTTGTGAGTGTAGAAGGGTCCCGAGATAAAAAACTGATGATCTACCCATTTTGGTCTTATTAGCTTCCAGGATATTTCATGAGGGCTTTCCTGTGTGTGTTTCTATAGCTAAAGCTATTTCTGTATCTGTACGTTTATGAAGACATGCTTCAATATTTCCAGCATTTGTGAATCTCTCTTTGACTTAGTAGATTGTCTTCAGTTGCTAGAGCCAAATAATTTATTATCCTGTCTTAACTTAGCTGGTCTTCCAATGATGGACTATCCCTGCCTATCCCACTTTTTGTTGTGGGATGTCTTCTAATCTTCCAGTGATGGGTACTAGAAGGCCCATAGTCAATACTTCTCTTGTATGTATGGTGGGACCTGACAGAAATGCTCAGCCAGTGTATCTTTGAGCCAAGTATCACCTGCATGCCTCAATGAAGTGTGAGAGATTTTTAGCAAAGGACAAATACATGGGTATATTTTATCTGGGTAATTTGTATTATTGGAATTGAGTTTCAAGCTTATGTGTTGATCAGAATATTACCAAGTACCTACAAAGAGAAAATCATCCTCCTGTATTTATTATGTTGCTTTGTTTTGGCTTCTCTGTCTATGGTTTGGAGAGGCTTACCTCTTTTACTCCAGGTATAGTCACGCATACTCCAGACAGGGTAAGCAGGAGGGGTTTGCTCCCCTGAATGGTGCAGGGCAGATTTTTACAGACGTCGTCTCTGCCCAGATTAGTGGGATGATAGGTCACTTCAAAAGCAACCTCCATTCCTGGGGTGATGTAGCCTTTCTCTGGGGTAATTGAGAAATTTGGTGCAAATTTCTTGACATCCCATTGGAATCTTTTCAGAGATTAAAAAAAAAGAGAACTGTTGAAGGCACACATACTGTATACCAAATCCAATAGTCCCACCTTCCTACAGGAAGCCTTTCTGGGGTTCTTCTGCACCTTCATGTCTTCTTTCAAAATTACCCCCAACTTATTTTGTCTATGTCTTGTTTGTGTATATGTGTTTGCTTGTTGTCTCCCCCATTAGACTGTAAGCTCCTTGAGGGCAGAGGCTGTCTTTTGCCTCTTTTTATATCCCCAGAGTTTAGCAGTGCCTGGCGCATAGCAGATGCTTAATAAATCTTAGTCAGTCAATGTACATTTATCTAGGCACTATTATTTAGTAAGGCACTAGCTGGCGATGAAGAGGCAGAGCATTCCAAGCAGGAGGGACAGCCAGAGAAAATGTCAGGAGCTGACCAATGGAACATCTAGGATGCCAATGTCACTAAAGAGCACAGGGTGGGGAGTCAGCTGCAAGAAGACCGAAGGAGAGAGTGATCAGCAGGGTCACAGTGTGCAGAAAGGCTGAAGAGAAAGAGGACCAAGAAAAGGCTGCTGGATCTGGCAATGAAAAGATCAATGGTCACTTTGGAGTGAGCGGTTTTGGTGAGGTTGGAAGCCAGATCGTACAGGGTCAACAAAAGCATGAAAGGAGAGAATGTGGAGGCACCTGGTGTAGATGACATTTTCAAGGAGTTTAACAGAAGAGATACAGTTCAATGGTGAGGAGGGTGGAGGGCCAAGAGAGGGTATTTTGAGGATGAGGAAGACATTAGGTAGGAGGGTGGTAGCAGCCAATAGACAGAGAAAGACTGAGATAGTTTACCAACTGACTTGTACCTGAAGCTGTAGGCCAAGGATTAAAGTCATTATTTTTAGGCCAGGCCAGTCTTCAGCTGGAAGGCTTGGATCCCCTTGGGAAGTAGGACAAGCTGACAACATCCCCAGAAAAGAACTAAGTCAGGGCCAGGAAGGATCCAATTTTTCAGGTGGATTTAGCCCCTGGAAGGATCTCATTCCTCATCCTGGCTTCAGATACTAAACTTGAAGGAGATAGATAAGGACAGTAGAAGGAGTCCTGGATGCTGGTCCTGCCTCTTCCCCTAATATACTCATGGTGAAACCACGGGAAAATCCCATCCCCTCTTGGATGTCTCCATTTCCTCATCTATGCAGTGAAAGGGTTGGGCTAGACATTCTAAGGCCCCTTCTTGATATAATACTCTATATGTCTACAAGAATTCTAGTATCAATGTAGACAAAGTTATTGAGGATTTCCAATGTCACCAGAAATGAGAAAATACAATTCCTACCAATGGCTTAGCATTGTAGATCATCTTCCATTTTGCAATTCATCTCTATGTAGAGCAATTCACTAATCAGTCAAGTATTTATTAAGAGCCTATGGTATACCAAGCATTGTGCTGGGCTCTTCAGAGAAGAGTCCAAACACAAATGTATGTGTGTGTGTGTGTATACTCCTGTATATACAAACACCAAGCACCCTTCTTGGGGAAGCTGGGATGGAATTGGAGGGAGCAAATGGGAGGGAATGTTAGGATTATAGCACAATGCTCATGGGTCACACTTCCCATTCCTGGAGGTAAGAGTCCCACCCAGTGCCCATGGGAACTGGTTTATATTGAGGCAAGCTGGGAAGCAGACTGACCTTCTTGATTAGTGTTAGGGTGTCATCTAGTCCTCTCGAGAATTTGGTACTTAGCCTAGACAAGACAAGTCTGATGCAGTCCAATGACTCCATAGGAGGATATATTTCTCTGTATTTCCAAATGATGGGATAAAGCCTAGGTCAAGCACTAGATTGATGCTTGTTGACCAACTGACAAATAAGAGGGATTTGACAGTATATGAAGGAAGCAGGAGTGACTTAACTGAAATTGTTGCTGCCATGTCATAAGGAGGAGTGGGGGGAATGCCTCTTAACAAGACAGACACAGTGATAGGGATGGATGGGAATCACTGCTCTGGGAGCAGGGATGTTTCCCAGGCAGAGCTGGGAGGCTGCTAAGGCCAAGCCCGCATGCCGCGACCCCTACCTTGCTCCTATGTCCCCGACGTTCGTCATGAGGAGTCGGCGTGTAGCGTGAGTTTGATAGACCACAGCCCCAAAGGGGATGTGCTCCTGGTCCAGGACAATATCCAGGGCTTGGCAGCAGCCGTTGATGAGGAAGAGAGCACGCAGGAGCCCCATGTACTCCAGCAGTATCTCCTCATTAAACTGAGGGATACGTTTATTTGGAGAGAAGACAATCTCCACTTTACAGACTTCTTGGGGCTTCAGGGCAATGTTGGAACAAGGTGTCATGGTCACAACCTGAATTGGCCAAAAGACAGATACTAGAGTGGCAGCTGGCAAGCTCCATGTTAACCAGCTTAGTGGGCTAACGTTTCATCAGCAACAGGTCTTGAGTCTCTTGGGAGCATCTCCTTTTATCAATAAAAACTAGGTTTATAAAACCATAATGACAGAGATGGGAAGAACCTTAGAAATAATTTAGTTCAGCTTCCTTATTCAACAGATGAGGAAACTTAGGCATCAAGCTATTACATGATTTACCCAAGGTCATGCAAGGTCTGGGATATGTATTCTCCAGCACTTTGCAGCACAATGCAAAAATTCCTGGCATAGAAGCCAGTGGGGCTAGGTTCTGGCTCTGCCTGTCAGTTCCCCAAGTGGTCTCAGTTTCCTTATCTGTAAAATGAAGGGGCACACTAGGTGATTTTTGGGGTTCCTTTTAGCTTTGACATGCTGGGATCCTAAGTCACCTAGCCTATTTTTTCACCTAACCCATCTTAGACAAGGTTTTTTTTCCTATCCCTAAAAAATTTTAGGTAAGAAGAATGCTTAATAATTCCTCTTATTTCCCCTCAGCCTTTTATTTTTAAAGAAAGCTCTGAGGACATGTCTTAGTATTGCCTTACTTTGCTTCTGCTATTTCCTTCATTTTGGTCCCAGAGTAGCAAGTGGCTATTATTCCAGAACTTGGAAGGGAAGGGAATAAACATTTATTAAATGCCTTCTATGTACCAGAAACTATGTTAAGCACTTTACAAATATTATTTCATTATATCATCCCCAGCCTTTGAGGTAGATACTATCATTATCCCCGACTGTAAAAACCGATGTGGGCAGAAGTTAAGTGACTTGCCCAGGTTCACACAGCTAGTAAATGTTTGAGGCTGGATTTGAATTCAGGCCTTTTTGACTCCATTCCTTATGCTCTATCTACTAGTCCACCCAGCTATCTTTGAATTATAGCTAGAAGGAGAGAGAAGAATGATTCAAGATGCTGAAATGAGAAAGAACTTTCTGGGCACTGCCCTGTAGGATTGGGTACTTACTATATCTAGTATTTGTGGTGGTTGACAATCATACTGCTGCCCAGAATGAAACCGTCCAAAGTAAAAGAACATCTAACCTTGAACCATCCTGATCCATCAGCTCAGAAAACATATAACCTAGTGGGAGGCATGTGGCACTTGAAGCTCCAGAGACTTGAGTTTGAATCCTACCTCTTGGGTAGTTCCTGGACCTCTCTCAGTCTCTGACTCTTCATCTGTAACATGAGAGTAACCCCTGGGGCCCCCAGCACCCAGACTGGCTGAGGGTGTGAAAAGAGGTCTTTTCAGGGCTCTGACCTTGACCCTCTTCTCCCTTGGTGACTCCTCAGCCCTCATAGTTTGAAAAGACAGTGTGACTGAGTGCAGTGGGGCCTGTGGATGTTTTAGGCAAGCTCTGTACTGGACAGAGAGGTAAATAAAACCCAGAAATATTTCTTTGGGCCCTCCAATGTCGACTTGCTTCCAGTGAATAGATGTGGTCATGCCACTGTCCTTCTCACAAGTCTTTAATGGCTCCCTATTCAGCTAAGTCCAGATTCCTTTCCCTAGCATTTACCACTTCCCCCAGTCTGGCCTCACCTTTACTCTGTAACCTTTTCTCACCAGGCACTCTAAACTTTTTCTAAGCTGGACTGCCCCATCCCAGGAATACTCTTTTTTTAGCCCTGTACTTTGGGTCACTGCTAGAAAGCCCTTCCTCCCTCCCATTCTCTCTTTGCCTGTTGAATTTCTACCCATCCTAAATACCGTCTCCTGCAGGAATCCTTTCTAGATCCCCTTGCTCAATCTCACTTTTCTTCCTCAGATCTCGCAGGGTTGCAGTGATGAGACAGTGCTACTCAAGGCACTTCATGAGTGTCAGTCATCAATAAACCACTTCTCTAGGAAGTAAAAGCACAGGCTTGTGAGTCAGAGGACTCAGGTTCAAATCTTGTCTCGGATGCTCATTATCTGTGTGACTATGGGCAAGTCATGAACTCTTGGGCCTCAGCCTTCTAGCCTCTGAGCTCCCTTCCAGCCCCAGTTCTATAATCCTAAATAGGGTGCTATAATTCTCTGTGCTGGTGTTATTCCTCCATTAGAACTATAATCATACAGAAAGGAGAGGAAGTATGTCTCATCCACATTTTGTAGTTCCCTCAGGGCCTAGTTTGATGCTCTTTGTACAGTTGGTGCCTAATAAATGTTTGTGGTGTTTATTTCTGCACTTAAGAGCAAAGCAGATTCAAAACAGTTTCTCCTGATTTCTAGAGATACAAAGTGAATAAGGGAGAAGGATCAAGGGTCAGGCAACACTTGAGCTCAATACCTTCACCATGTATTAGCATCTTGAAAAAGTACAGGTACACACACATATGTATATATTATACTACCCCCTGATGATCTTTAAGGAGATTCCATTATCTACCTTGATAGTTCATGTGCACACATATATGTACATATACATACATGTACATATCTACACACCTATACATAGACACATGCACATCAAATTGCTTCCATTTTTGTTTGTTATGTGCACTTTATGGGCAGGTGGATGGTATAGTGGACAGGATGTGGAGCCTATTCAAGTTCCTGAACTTGAATCTGGCCTCAGATTCTTCCTAGCTGTGTGACCCTGGGCAAGTCACTTAAACCTGTTTGCCTCAGTTTTCCCATTTCAGTTTTCCCATTTGTCAAATGAGCTGGAGAAGTCAATGGCAAACCCCTCCATATTTTTGCCAAGAAAACTCCAAATGGGGTCACAAAGAGTCAGAACGACTTTGCTCAACAACTGGACTACAACAGGAAAAAGCACTTTATAAAGATTCTCTCATTTGAGAGAATAGTTTTATGGCTTTTTTCAGTAAGGTTGCATTGTAAATGAATGACAAGCAGGGAATTAACAGGCTTTTGCTATAGGGATGCCACCTGGAAACAGGGTTTTATTATCTATGTATTTATTATGTGATATGACACAGAGAGTGCCCGAGGACCAAGCTTCTCTGGTCAGAACCTTATCTTAGAGCCAGAGGTACATCTCACTTTAGGAGATCTTTCTGTCATTAAAAGACGAAAACTGAGCCCAGTGCTTTGGGACACCTTACCTTGGGGTCGTTGAGTTCCGCAATGCTGAACATTGATGTTAGGTTGAAGGTCAGTGGGATGAGGCTGTTGTTCATAATAGAGACAGTTCTCTTGACTGTCTGCCCCAGTAACAGAGCTCCAAACTTCACAATCTTATTTTCAGCATCCAGGATGGAGATCTATGGGAGAAGAAACAAGGAGAAAAGATGATGTGTGTTTGAGAGGAGGAAGGAGTCAGACGGTAAAAGAGGGATGGCTCTCAGAGGAGTCAGGGAGGCACAGATCGAGGGAAGGGAGGGAGGGAGGAAGGAGGGAACAAAAGGAGGAGGGAAGGGAGGAAGTAGGGAAGGAAGGAAGGGAGGAAGGAGGGAACAAAAGAAGGGAGGAAGGAAGGGGGGATGAATATAAAGAGAAGAACAATATTGGGAGGGAGTTAAAAGATGAGAGAAAATGGTGAATAAATGCAAACAGAAAGAAGGATTAAAGTGGGGGGCAAATAGGATAGGAAAATAACTGTAAAAAGAAAAGTATGACAGAAGGAACATATGAAAACTAGGTGCTTCAACTCTGTAGAGCGGTTCAGACAGGTTCCCAGCAGGGTGGGGCTTGTAGTCTTTCTGACTTGAAGGATGACAGCAGAAAACAACAACACATATATGTGCACAGAAGTTATTGCACAGGCTACCCCCTGGAAAATGCCCATTTATGTTTTCAATATAGAAGCAGAATCAAGGGAAAAATAGGTAAAGGGGCCACGTTTATCTTTCCTTTCTCTCATCCTTCTGTCCTTCTTTCCTCCACTGCCCAGGAAAATTCCTATTAAAAAGTACTACTTAAGTTCTTATTCCCCTGGGTCACAGAAGTATAAATTTATAGCTGGAAGTGTCCTTGGAGGCCACTGAATCTGACCCTTTCATCTCACAGAAGGTAAGAGTCTTGTTCAGTCATACAGCTATAAAGCATC
Source organism: Pseudocheirus occidentalis (assembly GCA_028646575.1). NCBI lineage: Eukaryota > Metazoa > Chordata > Mammalia > Diprotodontia > Pseudocheiridae > Pseudocheirus > Pseudocheirus occidentalis. The sequence goes on from CM053595.1 coordinate 289,084,666, forward strand.
TGAGGCAGGATTTGAACCTTGTCTTCCTGACTTCAGATCAATATCCTGCCCAATGGGTCATTCTTCCACGTCCAACATTTTGATACTCCAGAAGCATATTGTGTAGAGTGTGCCCCTAGACAGGCAAAGGAGTAAGTTTCCTGTGTGGTGTACTGTAATCTGAATGGTTCCTGTTAAGTCCCTTTTGTCCCAAAATCTATCATTACCACCTGTTCAGGTAGGCTGAAATGTCACCATTTGAAATGCACTTGGTTCTTAAAATTCATTAATCAAAATGAAAATAAGGTAATTCTAGCAGCTGCCGGTGTGGGTGGGGATTATTGATGGGAACAGGAATGAGATAGGTGGGGCTAGGGTTAAGGGAGCGAGGAGGAAGGGAGGGCTATAGTGGGAAGTGTGGGGAGAGGGTAACTATTAGGGAGAGGTGAGAATGTGCCTGAACAAAGAGGTTCCTAATCTGGCATCTGTCAACTTTAAAAAGTCTTTTTTGAGCATTATTTCAATATAATTGGTTACCTTTTAAATCCTATGTATTTTATTTTATGCATTTGAAAATACGATTCTAAGGAGGTCCAGAGGCTTTGCCAGACAACTCAAAGATTCCAGGACACACAAATGGGTTAAAACCCCTCTATTTCTTACCTTCATCTCAGTGCCCCTCCCCTGGATCTCAATATTTTGCTGTAAGAGTCCATTGATTTCAAAGGTAATGATTTCCTTGTAACATACAGCTTCTCGAGGGTAGAAGGTGATTGGAATTTCTAAACTGTTTCCAGGCTTTACCACATCAACCCGCCAACCCACTTCCAGTTGGGCTGTGTTGGCATACAAACATTCCAAGCTGAGAAAAACCAGAAGGAAGAACAATGAGTCTAAAAGGAATTATACTGTATACTAACATCTCACACCACGTACCAAGATAAGTCAAAATGGATAAATGGTTTAGGCATAAAGAGGGATATCATAAGTAAATTAGGAGACCTTGGAAAAAATATAGATGTCATATCTATGGATGAGGGAAGAGTTCATGACCAAACAAGAGATAGGAGGGTCATGGGAAGTAAAATAGATAGTTTTGATTACATGAAATGAAAAATTTTGCACAAACATAACTAATATAGTCCAAATTGGATGGAAAACAGGAAACTGGGAAAAAAATTTTTATAGCACGTTTCTCTCATAGAGTTCTCATTCCTCAGATACATAAGGAAATGAGCCAACTTTATAAAAATAAGAGACATTCCCCAATTCAAGGTCAAAGGAACAGGCAGTTTTCAGAAGAAACAAAATTTCTAAATGCTCTAAATCACTATTGGTTAGAGAAATACAAATGAAAAAACTTCTGAGACAAGCTCATACCTATCAGATTGGCTAACATGATAAAAACCAAAAATGATAAATTCTAGAGAAGATGTGGGAGAATGTGTTGATGGAGTTGTGAACTGATCCAACCATTCTGGCCTCAGACATTTCTAGCCTTGTGACCCTAGGCAAGCCACTTGACTTTGCCTCGGTTTCCTCATCTGTAAAAAATTAGCTGCAGAAGGAAATGGCAAACCATAATTTTCTTTGCCAAGAAAACCCCTAAAAAGGGTCACAAAGAGTCAGACACAACTGAAAACGACTTACAATGACCTTTGTTAAAAGGTTGATAACAGATATTGGCACAGGGAACAGAGGAGCCAAGATGAAAGAGTAGAAGCACAAACTTGGTGTGGGCTCCAGCTCCAACCTCCTCCAATAAGTGCAAAAAAATGACTATAAACAAAACTTAAAGCTACAGAACCCACAAAATGACAGAAAGAAACAAATCTTCTGCAGAAGGCAGCCTAGCAGGCCGACAGGAAGGGTCTATTGCAACATGCTGAGTGCAGTTCCCTGTAAGCCACAGTTCTGGCTCCAGACTGGCCAGAGCAGACTTCAGGAGAGTGAATCACCAGCAGCTGTGGCAGTTTCCAGACTTCTCAACCCAAAAATTCCAAAGAAAAAATAAGAGGTCAGTTGGGAACTCTGTTGGAAGGGCGAAGGAAGAGTGTGGTCTGGCCACTGCCCTGGGGTGAGAAGTGGCAAAGGTGAGGTGGCTGCAGTTGCTGCCATGTGGTTGCTTCCAGAGCTCCAGATCATAGGGGGATCAAGAGACCATTCAGAGGGTAATCCCTCTTGCTTTGTTTGATCTGCTTGATCTGGATTGCAGTCTTGGGTGGTGGTCCTAGGGTGTGTGACCAGTGTGCCAGAGCTTGTGGAGGCTGTAGAGAGGGTGCCCAACTAACAGTTCTGGCACCTGTGAAACCCCTTAAGGAGGGAATAACATACACAAAGCTCTCTCCATTCTGGAAGCAGAGATCTACCATGGCAAAGAGCTCAAGAGTCAAGTAATTGGCAAGGTAAGCAAGCAGAGGAAGCACAAACAGACCATAGAATCCTTTTTTGCGGACAAAAGGATCAAAGCATGGAACTGGAGGAGGACAACAAAGTCAGAACTTCTGCATCAAATGCTCCCAAGAAAGATACCAATTGGTTACAGGCCATGGAGGAGCTCAAGAAAGGTTTTGAAAATCAAGTAAGAGAAGTGGAGGAAAAATTGGGAAGAGAAATTGAAAAGCAAGTCAACAGCCTGCCGAAGGAGACCAAAAAATTAATGAAGAAAATAACATCTTAAAAAGCAGACTAACTCAACTGGCAAAAGAGGCCCAAAAAGCCAGTGAGGAGAAGAATGCCTTAAAAAGCCAAATTTGCCAGATGGAAAAGAAATTTCAAAAACTCACTGAAGAGAATAATTCCTTCAAAATTAGATTGCAGCAATTGGAAGCAAATGACATTTTAATTTTTTTAAATATATTTTTTATTTGTTTTCTTGTTTACATTATTCATTTTCATTACATTTTTGAATTACACATTTTCTCCCCGTCTTGCCCCTGTCCCAACCTTAAAACAGCAGTCCCACTGTAAATCCCCTCCCCTGCTCTGCTCTCTTATTTTCTGGTAGGGCAGGGAGGATCTCCCTATCCCAGCCCCTGTATATCTTAATTCCTAGTTGCAGGTATTGGAGAACTTTGAATTCTAGATTCTTTT
>CM053595.1:289088237-289129011 GCA_028646575.1 Pseudocheirus occidentalis
ATTCTTTTTCCATCTGGGAAATTTGACTTTTTAAGGCATTCTTCTCCTCATTGGCTGTCTGGGCCTCTTTTGCCATTTGAGTTAATCTGTTTTTTAAAGTGTTGTTTTCTTCAGTCAGGTTGTTGACTCTCTTTTCATAATTTTCTCACATCATTCTCATTTATCTTCCCAATTTTTCTCCACTTCTCTTATTTGTTTTTCAAAGTCCTTTTTCAGTTGATGTATAGCTTCTAGGCATTCTTCAATTGTCTTGGAAGCATTTGGTGTGGGAGTTCTGACTGTGTTGTCTTCCTCCCATTCCATGCTTTGATCCTTTTTGTCCACAAAAAAGGATTCTAGAGTTTTATTGCTGGTCTTATTTTGCTTCCTTTCCCTTATGTTGGCCAGTCAATTAATTAGTTGGTTTTTTTTAAGCTTTGTGAAACTCTGCTTCCAGGGGGGAAAGCTCTGTTTCAAATTGCTGGGGTTTTCCCAGCTCCTGGAGCTATTAGGGGGGTGTTGCAGCCCTCCCCCCAGCTTTGGCTTGCTGAAAGTGCTCCCCAGGACCACCACCCAAGACCATGGTCCAGATCCAGGCTGCTCAACGTAAGAGCACTTGGCCCTGATCAATTGACTCAGCCCCCCTGTGGGGTCTGCAGGCCAGGGGCTCTGAAGCAGCCCAGTGGGGGCAGCTGCCGGTTACAGCCATTCCTGCCCTTCCCCCACTACTTCCTTGCCCTGGGGGTAGACTGGCCAAACTGCTTTTCCTCCCCCAAATTTAGCTTAAAAAGTTCACACACTTTCACTACCTCTAATCCTGGCTTAGTAGATGTGAAGATTCTTCCAGGTGCAGTAGACCTTCTCTGAAGTAGACTCATGCTGTGGCTTGGGAAGCTCTGCTCACCCCACCGCCCTGGGGCCTGGCTGTGGTTTCGGTTTTGGGCTGGGATGGCCTTGGCTCCCGGCCTGCCAGCCTGCACGAGGAGCCCCTTCTGCCGAACTGCCTTTCTCTGTGGAGTTGCTCAAGTTATTGTATATCTTCTCTCTTGTAGACTGGCTGCAGCTCGGTTCTGCTCCTCCTCACTGCCCTGGGGCCTGGTTGAATTTTGTTTTCAGGCTGGGCTGACTTTGGCTCCTGGCCCACCATGATGAGCCCCTGCTGCAAAGCTGCATTCAGTGAGAGATGTGTTTTCTGTATTTTTGTGAGTTTGAGAGCCCTAGAATTTGTTCAGATTCATATTTTATGGGTGTTTAGGATGGCTGTGTGGGAGCTGCAGAACCTTGCTGCTTCTACGCCACCATCTTGGCTCCGCCCCTATAGGTAATTCTATCATCCCTTTTCAAAATCACATTTATTTGGGGTGAAAACCCTCTTTGCCAGCTATCTCACCACATATTTTCCTCCTCATACAATTTAATTCCTCTTCTTCCTAGTCCTTTTTCTCCTCTACCTTCTCTTTTTAACATTTTAATGATGTATTTTTTTTAATCAAAAAGAAAAACCCAAAGATTTATTGCTTACAGGAAGAACATTTAAAGCATAAAGTAATTCCTTCAAATCAAAACAAACTTTTTTTCCTCTGCCTCTGCTTACTCATTTAAATACTCACTACCATCCCTTCAGCCTATAATTCTCCTTTCTTCATGGCCAACACACTAAAAAAAAGAAACTATACATAAATATTCCATTTAGATCCTTCACTGATTTACTTCTTATTTCTTTTTTAGATTTCTCTAAATCTGAAAGAAGTATGTTGATATTTTAATCAGGTATTGCTTTACCAAGTTGATCTTGTGGTAATCCAATTAGCTTTTCCTTTAAGTGTATAGATTAAGCATAATGCAGTTTTTCTGCTGGTTTGTTACCCATATTTATTTTTTTATAGCTGAGTTGCCTGAAATCATAATCACCACCACTGCTTTTTTGGATCCAGCTGAGGCATAATACATTATATCCCCAATACTCATTTTAACTCTTTATGTTTTAAATATTCTTCCTGTAAGCAACAAATCTTTGGGTTTTTCTTTTTGATCTATTTTTCCACTTTCTTCCATTTTGTAGGCAATTCTTCCCATTCACCTTCAGAGCTGCATTTTTTTTCTTCCACTAAATCTCAAAAATCATATTTCTTCTCTCTCCTTCACTATTCCCTTCTTTAGAAGAAAAAAAATGAAGGAAAAAAGGAAATGATATCAGCATAAGATATCTTTGGCTTGTATTGTTTAGAACAAGCTAATTATATTTCTCTCCTCTCTTATTTTTCTGCTTTCCCAGACCAATTTTTGCTGGAAGTTTCCATGTTTCTCTGTGTCTTTAATCAGGCTTTCATACTTGTAGTTTATTTTTCCTGTCTCTATCACCTCCTCAACTCTAACCTCTTTTTCAAGTTCCCCTCATTCCTCTCCCTGACTAAAGCCATTTCCTATATTTATTTTACTGTATTATGTTCCCTTTCCTGGACCAAATGAGTAAGATTCCTACCTTTAAATGTGAACAATCTTCTCTTGTGGTGCTCACAGATAAGAAGTAGTAAGTTCTTGCTTTACTTACTCCCTTCTTCATTCCCTCTCTCCCTCCCTTCATCCGTCTCTTCATTCTTCCTTCTCTTCCTCCCATCCAAGCTCTGAGCTTGTTTATTTTGGTTCAATAAATCAGTCAATCAACATTTATTAAGCACCTTCTCTGTGCTAGACACTTACTGTGCTAAGTGCTGGAGATACCCTCCCCCCCCCCACAAAAAAAGGGAAAAGAGTCAAAAAGATACAGAAAAGAAGGCTCTCTGCTATCAAGGAGCTTACAATGTAATGTAATTGTAATTACTTAAAATGTTACATTACATTTTCTCCTCCAGTGTAATGGAGGAGAAAACATACAAGCAAATACATACAAAGCAAGATAAATACAGGCTAAATAGGAAGTAATTAACAAAGAAGGCACTAGAATTAAGACGGGTTGGGAAAGGTTTCCAGTACAAAAAAAATGACAAAAGGGATTTTAGTTAGGACTTAAAGAAAGCCCAGGAGATCAGTAGACAGAAGGTTGGAGGGAGAGCGTTCCAGGCATAGGAGACAATCATTTCCTCGCTGATCTGGGATTTCAAAGGAACAGTACTTTCTTTTCCCCTTTTCAGGATATAAACGTGATCAATACTCAGTCCTTTCAAATTGTTCAAACTTTTTTTATCTGTCTAGGATTCTTTGCTCTTTCAAAAGGAATGCTTTGAAGGCACTGATTCTGTTAAAAGTCTTTTTTCTGTTAGATTATGCTCAGTTTTAAAAAAAGCAAGCTTATTCTTGGATGCAGATTTATTTTTAATTTATTTTTTTTGGAGTAGTATATTCTAATAATCTCCTTTTTTGTGTGTGTCACATGCAGAGTCTCTTGTGATTCTGACTGTGTTTATTATTATGTGGCTTCTCTTCTTTTAGTCACCTTCAGTATTTTTTTTTTGACTTGAGAGACCTGGAGTTTGATATTCACATTTTTAGGGTCTTAAATTTGGGATTTACTTTTGGTAGCCGGTTGTGGATTCTATTTTTATTTTGTCCTCTGGCTCCAATGCCCATGGGAATCTTTTGGGGGGAGTCCAGTGATTCTTCTCCATGTCCTATTTTCCAAGTCAGCACCTTTGGATAGTATAGTTCCAATTTTTCTGCCTTTTGACTGTGCCCTCCTATTTCTTGTTGTATGTACCAATGATTTTTTGAATTTTTTCCTTTATTACTTTTCCTTAAAGTGTCCACTATTTTGCTAAGGTCCTCCAGATTCTGTTCTATGCTACTGACTATCCTTTCAAGTTTTATATTATTCATTCTAATGTTACTCCTCTTTTCTTTCTTCCTTTCTCTAATTAGACCTTCCAGACACTCTTGTCATCTTTGTGATCAATTGATTCTCTTTTCTGGGGTTCTACTTATGAATACTTGTAAATTCTACTTACAAGCTGATTTTCCAGGGGATGAATGCTCACCCTGATAATTTATCAGCAGACTCCCATAAGGTAGGCTCAGCTGACTTCAGGTTTTCCTGTGGTGGCATCATTACAGAATTATTATCTTTATTTGAAATTTTATCTCTCAGTTGCACTATGCTTACTCATTCCTTCAGTCTCTCCACTGATCCTTTCTATAAAGTCTTAGCTTATAAATATCCTCCTCTTGAAGATTGGGATGGTTCTGGTAGAGTTGGTGCCAAAAAATGGACTAGTAAAATTTGCTCAATAGTAGTTATTACATCCAAATGTCTCTTCTGCAATTGTTGGAGCCTCTGATACGTGAAATTCTGAGCCAGCCCCTGGGTCAAGGGAATGGAAAAGAAACCAGGAGATGGGAGCAGCCTCAGAGAGCTCTCAGGTTTCAGGAGGGATCCCTTAGTGCTGGTGGCGATCAGAAGGGTAGAATGGCGAGGCCGAACAATGGAGCCCTTTGCAGTTTTTCCACACCTTTACTGTTTTTGAAGGTAGAAGGAAGTGGTCTTGGTGAAGACCTTTCATCCCACCTACATATAGAGTCTGGCTTCCCTTTTCATTGTTGCTTCTGGAACCCATTTCTGTTCCTGACAAACTCAGTTTTACTCCTAAACTCCTCTTTTTTTTCTCTCTCTCTCTCCTCAGTAGTCATTCAAACCGTCTTAAGCTCCATTGCCATACCCATCTCTTCAGTAGATGTCCTCCAGAGGAAATCCCAATCCTCCCCTACGAGCTCCCTAGTCACTCCTCCTTCACATCTCAGAATCCATAGTCTTTTCTTCTACTTTGATCTCTGAAGAAGCGGCCTTTTGGCTTGCCAAGGGCAGCCCCTCAATTTGTGCCCTTGATCTTGTCCATTCCCACACCCTCTGGAAGCTTATTCCATCCACTTTTCCCCACCCCTCTCTTTGTCCTAACTATCAATTAACTTCTTTCCAAGGGTGTGCTAGTGAATATTTAACAACTGACTCTTCAGAAAAAAAATTGTGCCCAACACACTTTTATGTTTAATCTGCCTTATAGACATTTTATCCATCGCTTTCTTAAGTCTTGACAATTTTTAAAGAAACTAATAAATGAAGCCCTGATTTTTAGCATTTGTAGATTTCTGAGGTCTAGATGCTCACACTTACTATTTAACATCTGCTCTGGTCAGCCAGTTGGAGCTGGCTCCAGTACGCCCCAGCTTGTTCTCCAATACCTGACAGCATATTCAGGTCATCCCTAAAAACAACTTCACTTGATCCTGCTATCCCTTACGGTACTGTCTTTATCTGCCCCTACCTCTTGTGCCAACATCCTAGAAAGAATAGTCTACACATGCAGCCTCTGCTTCCTTAATCTATTCCCTTCTCTTTCCCTACTGTTCTGGCTCCTAACCTGGCCACTCAATGGAAACAGCTCTGTCCACGATTACCAACAGCCTCTGAATGTTCTCCCTTCTCATCTTGTTCGACCTCTCTGCAGCTTTTAACCCTCTCCACCCCTTTTCCCCTCCTTTTTGGAACACTTTTTCTTCTTCCTTTGCCATCTGTCCCATAGTTTTCTGTTGGTTCTCCTATCTGTTTGACTGCTCCACAGTCCCTTTTGCTGGAACATCATTCATCTTCTGTCCCCTTGGCATTAATCCTCCTCAGGGATCCTCCTTCTTCCCCCCTCTTTTTCTTCCTTCCTTCCCTCTCTCTCTCTTTCCTTTCTTCCCTCCCTTAGACCTGTAGATGTAGATAAGATTATCAAGGGAAAAAATATATATGTACAGGGTGTCTTTAAAAAGTTATCAGTTCTGGGGGTGGCTAGGTGGCTCAGTGAATAGAGTACCAGCCCTGGAGTCAGGAGGACTCTGGTCTCAGACATTTGACATTTACTAGTCGTGTGACCTTGGGCAAGTCACTCAACCCCCATTGCCCTGCCTCCCTTCCTCCAAAAAGACAAAAAAAAGTATCAGTTCATTTTTAAGGCTTAACAATTTAAAAGTGCACTCAGGCTTTTGGGACCCCATATATGCACATACTTTCCCCTAGTGATCTCATCCACTCTGACAGCTTTAAGTTCCATATTTACACCATCTCCATTTGGAAGACACTGATATCTCTCAAATCTCTACAAAATCATCTTCCTAAAGCATAGGTCTGATCATGTCATTGCTTAATTCAGAATCCTTGGATTGCTCTCTATAGGATGGATCTAGGATAAAGTCTAAACTCCTCAGCTCGACTTAGTTTGAAATGTTTAACAATCTGGGCCCTACCTATTTTTCTGCCGTGTTTCATGTCATAAATTTGATACTCTAGGCAACCTGGACTAATGACTGTTTCCTGAATTCAGTGCTGCAATTTGGCTTTCCTGCTTCTGCGGCCTGGCACGAGCTGTCCCCACTCCCTGGGGGTCCTCCCTCCTCATTGTTACCAGTTAGGATGGTTCAGCTCCTTCCTGGTGCTTAGTGTCCCTTTCCTTTTCGATTGACCTTTACCTTCAGTTGTGTTTATTTGTCTGCATGTTGTGTGCTGTCTCCTCCCCTCTTCTCATCCACCCTCACAGGTTTGGTGCTGTAGTGGATAGTACACTCAGGAGACCTGAGTTCAAATTCTTCCTCACACATTACTAGCTGTGTAACCCTGGCCAAGTGAGCCTTATTTGTAAACTGAGAGTGATAATAGCACCTACCTTACAGAATTATGATGGTGACCAAATAGTACGATATGATATAATAATATGTCATGTAACAGAATAGAATATTTCAAAACTTTAAAATGCTACATAAATACTGTTACCATTATTAATATCATAGGCAGGAACTGCTTTGTTTTTATCTTTGTTTCTTTAACATTTCACACTGTACCTTGCACATAATGGGTGATAATAAATATTTATTAAATTAGCAAACGAAGAACCTAAGGGTAAAAGAATAGGCCAAAGAGAGCTGTCCAAGGAAAGAAAGAGAGAGGGAGGGAGAAAGAGATGGAAGGGAGGGAGGGAGGGAGAGACAGAGACAGAGAGATAAAGAGAGCCAAGCTGGGGATTCTTTCTGACTCCCAAATCTGGAGACTCCACACTGACTTTTTGATTAAAATAACAGGAGCCATTAGCATTGGGACCATCATTAATCCCCACCCCCACACATAGATGCACAGAAACACAGACACAGACACACACAGACTCAGGCACACACAGACACACAGACACACACTGACACACATACACACAGATACACAGACACTCACAGATTCATACACACAGACACAGATACACTGACACACTGACAGACGCATGCACACATGTACATGTGCACACAGACACAGACACACAAGACACATGTGCACACAGACACACAGATACAGACACAGACACACACACAATACACACTCTGACTTCTCTCTGAACTAAACAAGATCATGGCCAATGGGAATTCGTACCAATGTAAGGAGTATAATGGCCAATCAACTGGTAGGAGAGAATCTTTGACTCTCCCAGCAGGATTCAACCTGGTCATCTGAGCATTACAAAGGTGAGCAATAGTAAGTAGCTAGAGGCCATCCCTCTTCTCTTGCTCACCTGGACTTTGCTGGGATGATGCCTTCCATAGGCTTCACAATCAGGTTATGGATATATCCTTCAGAAAAGCAGGAACTTTCTTCAAATTCAAAACTAAAGTCTTGATCCTCATGGTTAATCATGTTTACTGACTCTTGGGCTTCATGTCCTGAGGAGAAACCAGCCAGACAAGTTGAAGGTCACATTCCAGTTCCCTGGCCAATTAATCTCTATTCCATCAATGTTGACTTTATGGGTGGTGGCATTTAAGGATGGAGATTTTACCAGTATCCCTTTCCTGGCTTTGGGTACAGGACTCTCTTGCATTTCCCATATGTGGGTCTGGGTCACAATCCTGGGTCTCAGTCCCAGGATTAGGAGGAACACTAGCACATAAAAGTTTAGGGCCACAGGGGAGCAGGAAACCTTGTCACAATTCCAGGGCAGAAAAGAGTGTTTGTAGTTGCTCACAGACCAGATCACAGGCCAGTATAGTAGTAAACACACCTCTCTTTAGATCACACCACCTTGGAAGAACTGAAAACTTACATACCCCAGAACTAGTCCTAAAAGCAATTATACAAAAAAACCCAACTTGAAGCTTGAGACAGCGCTCCTTCTATCCTGGGAACAGAGTCCAATTTAAACATAAAGTTAAAAGTCAAGAAAAGGATTGGAAAAATGAGCAAACCACAAAAAAGGAACCTGATCGTAAAAATTTAGTGTGGTGACAAGGAATATCAAAATAAAAACTCAGAAGAAGACAACAAAGTCAAAACTGCTACATCCAATGCCTCAAAAGAAAAATGTGAATTGATTTCAGGCCCAAAAAGAATTCCTGGAAGAATTAAAAAAGGATTTTTTAAAAACTAAATAAAAGAGGCAAAGGAAAAACAGTGATGTAAGAAAATCATGAAAAAAGAGTCAACAGCTTGTTAAAGGAAGTAAAAAATGTACTGAAGAAAATAACACCTTAAAAACAGAATAGGCCAAATGTTAAAAGAGGTACAAAAATCTGCTGAAGAGAAGAACTCCTTAAAAAGCAAAAGTGGCCATCTGGAAAAAGTGTACAAAAAGTCACTGAAGAAAAGAACTTAAAAAGTAAGAATTGGCCAAATAGAAAGGAGGTACAAAAGCTCACTGAATAAAATAATTCCTTAAAAATTAGAATTGAGCAAATAGAAGCTAATGACCCCATTAGACATCAAGAAACAATAAAATGAAGTCAAAAGAATGAAAAAAATTAGAAGAAAATATGAGATACCTCATTAGAAAAATAACTGACCTGGAAAACAGAGCTGAATAGAAAATTGGACTTTCAAATACAAGATTCAAGAGAAACATAAAAGGTAAACAGGAAAGAGAAATCATAAGGGATTCAATAAGGTCAAACTGTTTCACATTCCTACATGGGAAGATGATACTTGTAACTCCTAAAAGCTTTTTCATTATTTTAGGGCAATAGAAAGAGTATACATAAAAAGAGAATATGAATGTGAGTTAACTATGAGGGGATGATATCTGAAAATATAAAATTAAGGGGTGAAAAAGAGGAATGTACTGGGAGAAGGGGAAAGGGAGAGGTAGAATGGGGTAAATAATCTTACATAAAAGAAGTGTGAAAGAACTTTTACAGCAGACCAGAAGATGATGGAGATAGGGGGATTGCTTGAACCTTAATCTCATTAGAATTGGCTGAAGGAGGGAATAACACACAGACTCAGTTGGGTATAGAAATCTATCTTATCCTACAGGAAAGTAGGAGAGCAAAGGAATAAAAGAAGAGGGAGGAGGGGAGACTGGGGAAGGCAGTAGTCAAAAGCAAAATGCTTAAAAATAAAAAGAAAGATTTTTATTCATTTTTAACTTAAATACAAAAAGACAAAAAAAGAAGACTTTTCACACACACATCACAACATAAAAAGAAGGTTCAATATAAAGCCATGAATTTTCATTTTCTACAATTTACTTTTTTGGATAAACTATGTAATGAACACTACATATTTTCTTTCTTTTTTCCAGTTTATTTATTTAGTGTTAGTTTTCAACAATCATTTCCACAAAATTTTGAGTTACAATTTTTTCTCCCCATCTTTCCCCTATCCCACCCCAAAATAGCAAGCCTACTGAATACTCCTTCCCCCAATCTGTTCTCTCTTATATCCTTCCTCATCCCCCCCGCAACTTTCTAATAGGGCAAGATGGATTTCTATTCTAGTGCCTATATATCTTATTTCCCAATCACATGTAAAAAGCAATTAAAACCATTTGTTTTTAAAACATTGAGTTCCAGAATTTTTCCCTTATTCCCTCCTCACCCACCCCCACTGGGAAGATAAGCAATTCAATATAGGTTATACATGTGTGGTGGGGTTATGCAAAACATTTCCATAGTAGTTATATTATGAAAGACTATAATTCCTCTATCCTATCATGTCCCCACAACTTATTCTTTTGTCTCCTTTGACCCTGTCCTTTTTCAAAAGTATTTGCTTCTAACTACCCTCTCCCCCAATCTCCCCTCCCTTCTATCATCCCCCTTCTTGTCCCTTTGCCCCTTATTTTCCTGTAGGGTAAGATACCCAATTGAGTGTATGTTATTCCCTCCTTAAGCCAAATTCAATGAGAGTAAGGTTGACCCATTCTCTTTCACCTTCCTGCTCTTCCCCTCCATTGTAACAGTTTTCTCTTGCCTCTTTTATATGAGATAATTAACCCTTATCTAGTTCTCCCTTTCTCCTTCTTGCAACATAATCTTCTCTCACCTCTTAATTTTACCTTTTTTAGATATCACCCCTTCCTATTCAACTCATCCTGTGCCCTCTATGTATACATGTGTGTATATATATATATATATATACACATACACACACATTTTACTATACATACATATATATATATATATGTTTATACACGCATGCACACACACATATTCCCTTCAACTATCCTCATACTGAGAAAAGTCTTATGAGTTACAATTATTGTTTTTCCATGTAGGAATATGAATAGTTCAACTTTAATAAGTTCTTTATTTCTTTTTCCTGTTTATCTTCTCATGTTTCTCTTGCTTCTTGTGTTTGAAAGTCAAATTTTCTGTCCAGCTCTGGTTTTTTCATCAAGAATGCTTGAAAACTCTATTTAATTGAATGACCATATTTTCCCCTGTAACATTATACCCAGTTTTGTTGGGTAGGTGATTCTTGGTTTTAATTCTAGCTCCTTTGACTTTTGGAATATCATATTCCAATATCTTCTATCCTTTAATGTAGAAGCTTAATGTAGGTCTTATGTTATCCTGATTGCATTTCCACAATACTCAAATTGTTTCTTCCTTGCAGTATTTTCTCCTTGAGTTGGAAACTCCGGAATTTAGTTATAATATTCCTAGAAGTTTTCTTTTTGGGGGTCTTCTTCAAGAGGTGATGAGTGACTTCTTTAAGTTTCTATTTTGCCCTTTGGTTCTAGAATATCAGGGCAATTTTACTTGATAATTTCTTGAAAGATGTCTAGGCTCTTTTTTATCATGACTTTCAGGTAGTCCAATAATTTCTAAATAATCTCTCCTGGATCTATTTTCCAGGTCAGTGGTTGTTCCAGTAAGATATTTTATATTGCCTTCTATTTTTTTCATTTGTTTGGATCTCTTTTATAGTATCTTGATTTCTCATAAAGTCATTAGCTTCCAATTGCTCCAATCTAATTTTGAAGGAATTATTCTCTTTAGTGAGTTTTTGAAATTCCTTTTCTATCTGGAAAATTTTGCTTTTTAAGACATTCTTCTCCTTATTGTCTTTTTGGGCCTTTTTTTTTGGTATCTGAGTTAGTCTATTTTTTAAGGTTTTATTTTCTTCATTAATTTTTTGGGTCTCCTTTAGTAGGCTGTTGACTCACTTTTCATGATTTTCTTGAATCATTCTCATTTCTCTTCCCAATTTTTTCTCTACTTCTCTTACTTGATTTTCAAAATCCTTCTTGACTTCCTCCATAGCCTGTAACCAATTCATATTTTTCTTTGATTTTTCTTTGATGCAGAAGTTCTGACTTTGCTGTCTTCCTCCTCTTCCATGCTTTGATCCTTTTGGTCCCCCCAAAAAGATTCTATGGTCTGTTTGTGCTTCCTCTGCTTGCTCATATTGCCAGCTAATTACTTGACTTTTGAGTTCTTTGAAATGGTAGAACTCTGCTTCCAGACTCCAGAGAGCTATGTCCCAAATTGCTGGGGTTTTTGCAGGTGCCAGAGCTATTAGGAGGGTGCCCTCTCTGCAGCCTCCATAAGCTCTGGCACACTGGCCACATACCCCAGGACCACCACCCAAGACCACGATCCAGATCCAAGCAGGTTAAAGCAAGAGCAATTATCCTCTGAGTGGTCACTTAGGCCCCCTACGATCTGCATATCAGGAGCTCTGGAGGCAGCCATACAGCAGCAGCTGCAGCTGCTGTGCCTCTGCCACTTCTCACCCTGGGGGCAGGGGCTGGACGGTGCTCTTCTCCACCCAGTTCCAACAGAGTTCCCCACAGACCTTTTGCTTTCTTTTAGGCATTTATGGGTTGAGAAGTCTGGAAACCACCACAGTTGCTGGTGATGCACTCTCCTGAAGTCTCCTACAGCTACTGCTGGTCTGGGCCACCCCAGGGCCAGAACTGTGTGGCTCGCATGGGACTGCACTCTGTTCCCAGCACACTGTGATAGACCCTTCCTGTTGGCCTGCCAGACTGACTTCAGCAGGAGATGTGTTTCTCTCTGTCACTTTGTGGGTCTTGCAGCTCTAAAATTTGTTAAGAGTCATTTTTTTTTGCTTTTTGGAGGGCAATTGGGGTTAAGTGATTTGCCCAAAGTCACATGGCCAGTTTTTTGTGTCAAGTGTCTGAGGCCAGGTTTGAACTCCTGACTCCAGGGTCAGTGCTTTATTCACTGCACCACCTAGCTGCTCCCAATAGTCATTTTTTGACATGTATTGGAGGTGGTGGGAGCCGGAGCCACATGGTGGTGCTGTTTTTACTCCACCATCTTGGCTCCACACCCTAGCACTATATGTTTTCATCCTGCTTTTCTGTGCATCTTTTTTTTTTTTTTTGCTTTTTTTTTTTTGGAGGGCAGTTGGGGTTAAGTGACTTGCCCAAGGTCACATGGCTAGTTTTTTGTGTTAAGTGTCTGAGGCCGGATTTGAACTCAGGTACTCCTGACTCCAGGGCCGGTGCTCTATTCACTGCGCCACCTAGCCGCCCCCTCTGTGCATCTTTTAAAGTTTTTTTTTGTTCTCTGCTATTCACTTATTTCTCAAACATATAGGAGACTGAGTCAAATTTATAAGAATATAAGTCATTATCTAATTGATAAATGGCCAAAAGATATGAACAGACAATTCTCAGATCAAGTGATCACAGTTATCTATAGGCATATAAATGCTCTAAATCACTACTAATTAGAGAAATGCAAATTTACTCTGAGCTACTACTTCACACTTATCAGACTGGGCGATATGACAGAAAAGGAAAATGACAAATGTTGCAGGAGAAGTGGGAAAATTGAGACACTAATGTACTGTTGGTAGAGTTGTGAACTGATTCACCCATTCTGGAGAGCAATTTATAACTATGCCTAAAGGACTATAAACCATATATACCCTTTGACCCAGTAATATCACTAGTAATCTGTGTCCCAAAGAGATAAAAACCATAACCAAAAAGAAAAGGACCTATATGTACAAAAATATTTATAGCAACTCTTTTTGTGGTGGCAAAGAATTGGAAATTAAGGGGATGGCCATCAATTGGGGAATGGCTGAACAAGTTGTAGTATATGATTGTGATAGAATCCCATTATGCTATGAGAAATGATGAAAATGCTCTCAGAAAAACCTGGAAGGACTTGCACGAACTGATACAAAGTGAAATGAGTAGAACCAAGATAACATTGTGCGCAGTAACAGCAATATCATACTATGACCAACTGTGAACAACTTGGCTATTCTCAGGAATACAATGATCCAAGACATTTCTGAAGGATTTATGATGAAAAATGTTATCTACTTCTAGAGAAAAAAACTGATGGAATTCAAATGCAGATTGAAACACACTATTTTTCATTTTTTCATTTTTTCATAATGTTTTTCTTTTTTGGTCTCTTTTCTTTCACAACGTGACTAATACGGACATATATTTTACATGACTACACACATATAACTTATATCGACTTTCTTTCCTTCTCAATGAAGGGGTAGGGGAGGAAGAGAGGGAGAAAACTTGGAACTCAAAAATTAAAGAAAGAATATTAAAAATGGTTTTTTACACATAATTAGAAAAAAATAAAATGTTAAATTAAAAAGAAACAATTGTCCTGCTTGTTTGTATTTCCCTCTGAATTCCCTTCTGGTTTTTTTTGGTTGAACAATTTTAACAAGTTTAACAATGACCTTGCTCAAATATTAATTTTTAGATTAAATGAATAACATTCAATTTATAAGTGAATTATCATACAAATAGAGACTGATTATATTGAGACTTTTAGTAAATAAGGCAGTAGAATGCCAGGAAGAAATACTCAAAGAGGAAAGGACTTGCCTTAGCAGTGAGGTGCATGAAAGCCTGAGCCGATCATGGAATTTAGTGTGTAAAATCATGGTGTACAGAATGGTCCGTCGGGCTTATCAAGTCAGGGCTCTGGGTTGCTGGGATTGTTCTGGGCTGATTTGGTCCCATGGCAAGCTTTAGGGCAGAACTATACAAAGGAGGTCCAGAGGCAGGGGAAAAAAGAACAACCTCATGGCTATAACAAGGATCAGATGAACTAAATATAGAATTCTGACTGCCATCTTATGGTTGGGCCAACATATGATAGAAAGGAGACAAGCATTTATTAAGCACCACTGTGTACCAGGCACTGTGCTAAGGCCTTCACAAATGTTATTTCATTCAATCCCCACAACAACCCAAGTAGTTCAATGTTGTTATTATCTCCATTTTCCAGTTGAGAAAACTGAAGCAGGAGGAGGTTAAGTGACTTGTCCAGGGTCATACAGCTCGTGTCTAAGGTGGGATTTGAATTCAGGACTTCATGACTTCAGGGCCATTGCTCTATCTGTTCTGCCACGTAGATGCCTCTGCCACAAGATCAAGTGTTTACACACAGCTTGGGGAAGACTCTAAGTTACCTTTTGACCAATAAAGAAAGGCCATGGGTCATGCTTCTTTTTGCCAGGGTGGGTGAGAACTGGATCCCAGAAGACTGACAATTAGTCAACAGGCATTCATTACTTACCTACTATGTACCAGGGGCTGTTCTGGGGATGGGGGGAGAAATGGCTTTATGAAAGGTGGAATGTTGGATTTCAGTGACAGCTTGTGCTCTTCTTAGGGTAGGAGACTGATGTAGCCAAAATCAGGGCTTAGACAATGTACTTTAATTAGGGCCTTTTGGTGATGCGTGTAGTAGATTCACATAAGGCCAGCTCTCTAGAGACCTCCTGATTTGTGTCTGAGACCCTGACTGCAACTGGCCTTTTGACCCCCCAACTTCAGATACTTAAAAAAGACAAGTCTCTTATTAAATTATCAATCTTGTTGATGGGGTGTTGGGGTGCTTATGTTTGTAACATCCAGTTGTAACTTCAGTTTGTAAAATCATACTTGGATGGGTACCTATGTTTGTAATATCAGCTTGTGTAATCAAGTTGTAAAATCACACTTCCCCCAGCCTAATAACATTAACTCTGCCTCTTCCCTAGGCTAGCACTCTGCCTAGCTACAATTCATGAACTATTTATCCCTGCTTGGTACAATAACAAGCTATACCCATGAATCCTTCACCCAACCATCTATAAGCAATTAGAGAAATGTATAGCTCCCTTGTTCTAGTGGCCAGCTGCACCTTTGAATCCTTCAATGCACTACTATCAGTAAATTAACTCCTCTCCAATTAGGCACATCCTGGATCCCCAATTAGTCTGGCTTCTCATCATCCATCTTTTCAAATGGGACATTGATGGGTAACAGACTGGATACCTTTTGGTCAGCACTGACTGTTAGCTGACCGAGTGACATTTCAAGGCAAAAACCACACCTCCATGCAGCCTCCTCTCTTCCCCACTTTGGCTTTTTCCCAATGAATTATGGGCAATACGCCTGTACAATAGATATGAAAAGTGCATGTCTCTTTAAACACTGACCACTCCTTAACTCCTCCCTAATCCCATCTTCACTCACCTAGTTAGCATAATTGATACCTGATTTGTGATTTTATGGCTTTATAATCTGTGCCCCCTACTCCTGCAGTTTTGCAGGCTTCCTAAGACCTCCTACCCACTGCTTGCTGTAAGGCATAACAATAAACTTTTACAATACTGACTTAAAAAATTATTAAATGGAGTTCTTCCCTGGACTACCCTCTGGTTATTTTTTTCTCTCACCCATGTTTCTGCACACACCTGAAGCTGGAACTTGGGTGGCCCCCAACAGGAGACAGACAGCCCATCCCATCCTGGGGTTCCATAGCCACAGCTGAGTCAGTTTCTACAAAAGGGGATGGGGTTCAGGGCAGATGGTGATTGTTACTGCTATTTCCAGATTCAATCTGTCCTTACCCATCAGGGTGGAACTGAAGGCGAGGTGTGGCACCTCCAGAGATATCAAAGGGTCTGTGGCTCTGCCCACCAGAAGAAAAGGGACCGAGATGCTGTGCTCAGGGATATGGAAAGTCCAGAATGATTCCGTAATATCCAAATTATTAGGCGTGAACTGGAAGGAGATCTAGAGAGAATTGAGAACAGATTAGTAAGAAATCCTGCCATTTCATAGCATCCCTGGGCCTTCAGGGATTTCAGTATGTTTTAAATGACTTTGTTTGCTCACTTGCTAAAGAAATGTCACCACCACCAAAATACTGTGCATAAAGCATCATCTCGTTAGATGTTTCACAAGATAAGGTGAAATATATAAACTTTGGCAGTGCCTCATGAGCTGTTGAAGGAGAGAGGTCCTGGAGGGCGGGCCATGTTCTCTGAAAGACTGTGCTGGTGATGACTAAACATGGGGGACTGGAGTCTTACAGCTCTCCTATCTGTCAGGGTACCAGCATTGTGGAAGAAAGAAAGAAGGAAAGAAATATTTTTCATTGTCGTTGAGCCATGTCCAACTCTTTCTGACTCCATTTGGGGTTTTCTTGGCAAAGATACTGGAGGGGTTTGCCATTTCCTTCTCCAGCTCATTTTACAGATGAGAAAACTGAAGCAAACAGGTTTAAGAGACTTGCCCAGCGTCACACAGCTAGTAAGTGTCAGATGCCACCACATTTGAATTGTCTTCTTGGGGCGGCTAAGTGGCACAGTGAGTAGAGCACCAGCCCTAGAGTCAGGAGGACCTGAATTCAAATCCAGCCTCAGACACTTGACTCACTTACTAGCCATGTGACCTGGGCAGGTCACTTAACCCCAATTGCCCTCCAAAAAGCCAAAAAAAAAAAAAAAGAATTGTCTTCTTGATTAGGTCCAGTGCTTTTACCACTACAACATCAATTATCTCTAAGAAGATGTTGCTTCTTAGTAAAACTGAATTGGAACCATACTCATTATTGGTATCCTTTGGCAAATACCCTATAAGTATTCACATGACAGATTTGGAAGCTAAAAAAACCCAAAACAACTCCTCTCCTCCCAATATCACCAAAACCTCACTCTTGGATTTTTTCACTTGAAAAATAGACTCAGGGGCGGTTAGGCGGTGCAGTGAATTGAACACTGGCCGAGTCAGGAGGACCTGAGTTCAAATCCAGATTCAGACACTTAACACTTACTAGCTGTGTGACTTTGGGCAAGTCACTTAACCCCAATAGCCCTGCCTTCCCCTCTCTAAAAAGGAAAAGAAAAGAAAAAATAAACTCAAACATTTAGTGATGCTTTGGGTTTGATTCTACATGAATTTAGGGGGAACTAGCTCTGTACCCCTTCTAATTTTCACTTACCCATCCATCCATCCATCCATCCATCCATCCATCCATCCATCCATCCATCCATCCCAGGCATTCTGAATTTAGGATCCATAGATGCCCAAGGACCTGTGGATAGATTCTGGGAGTTTCTTGTTAATTTGTATGGGGAAAAAAGACATCTTTATTTTAATATAATTTGTTACTTTTGTGATCCTATGTGTTTTATTTATGCACTTTAAAACACTACTATGAGCAAGGGGTCCATGGACTGAACCAGGACATAAAAAAGTCTTAGAATCCCTGGTCTATCCATTCAAAACAAGTTACTAAGTGTGTAAAGTATTGGTGTTGTGCCAGCGTGAGGGTCATTCAGTTCCCAGAGAGATTTCTTTTGTTTAACAATTTCTTTTCTTAGATCACTATTTGTAGTTGCAGTCACACTAATCCAAAGAAGAGCTTTAGTGTTTTGGGAGAAAACTGCTTAAGATGTTAGGTGGAAAGTCCTGTGAGGGTAGACGCTCCTTAGTATCCAGGACAGTTTTGAAAGAGGACACACAAGAGGATACTCACTGGTGTGTTTGTTCCACAGATATCCACTGGATGGATGGATGAATCTCCCCTATTTCCCCTGGAGACCCTCCTACTCCAGAAGGCCTTTAGAGATGAGATGTACTGGGAAATCTGGCTTGATTCAAGCCCTCAGCAAAGGGCCTCCATCCTCACTCACCTCAATTTTTTTCTCTGGTTGGATTATACCTTCCTCCGTCAGGCATAGAAAGGATGAAGGGTTCTTGAGATTCTCGGCTTCTTCTGAGACCCATCGGTAAAAATAGGGACTGTTGGTAGGGTTCATAATGGTGAAGGTCCTGGCCAGGAGAAGGGAATTTACAAGAGAAAAGGAGAATTTAATTTTCAAAACAAAGAGGTCAATGACCCATTGGTCATTTTAATAGCAAGTCTCTGTTCTAATGAACTGGAGTTAGACCAGAATTAAATGGTGGGTTTATGGGGAAAGGAACATCTGTCCACTTAGGAATCTGATGCCTTCCGGTCTTTGGGAAAACATTGAGGCCAGAGTTGCATTTTGGGCTTAATGTGCCTCTGAGGTGGCTATGGATCCACTGCTTTTTGGTTCATTAGAATAGACCTGACTGTCCAATTTGTCCTGCTTATCACTTGTTTTAGGCATGTTTAGAACAGCATTTGACCTTTCTTCATCACATCAGTGCCTGGGAAACAGTCTACACTATCACATAAATGTTTGTTGACTGACAGTCAGAGGCTTGGTGTTCTAATACTTAGATTCCTCAAGGGTTCTGTACAGCCAAACAAGGAAGTCTTTGATTTCGACCCAAACTCATGTACTGTGGCACTACCTTTCTTGAAGACAAGGCCTTCCACTGAGCCCTTTGGAAGAAATACACACTCACTCACAACACACATACACAAATGCATATAGACACAATCAACGTGTCTATATAAATCAACTCACTTGATGTTCTTTGCTCCTACACCCACGGAGGAAAACTCAATCACCCTCGTGTTGGGAAGCAGAGGTGCCCCATTTGGTCCACTTAAGTCTGAATTGCGCCTGTGGTTGCTGATGTAGTCGGATTCAGTCAAATCAAAATGGCAGTACGGTAAGAGGCTTCTTCCTTTCACAGCTACCATTAGGCTCTGAGCTCCTGGAGCCAGATTTGGGATCCTGAGGAGAAGGAAAGTCATTGTATTAAAGACCAGAGGGTGTTGTTCCCAGTCATTTTTGAGAGAAAGTCCAGGGGGAAGAGCTGGGGTGCAAAATGGCTTTGGAGACCTCCCTGGTTTTCTGAAGCTAAGATGCTAGTCCACTCTTTCCATCATCCCTATCTACATTCATCTCCTAAAAAGCCTCTGCTTCAAACTAACAGTACCTGTCAAGTTCTGGGTTGGACCGTTTCCAGAACCCCTGGCTTTGGCTTTGTAGCTTTTGATCCATCCACATGCTCTCCTTCTCCTCATCCAGAGATGAAAAAGGAGAGAGAAGAGAGGAGAGAAAATATGAAGGGTAGCATGGTCTCTGTTTATTTAAGATATCTTTGAATTTAAGACAAAACCACTGAAAGAAATCATCTACAGGAAGAAGAATGGTGGCCAAGCGAAAAGCATTGGAATATCCATGGATGCTCTCATCATGATTTCATCTCATCCCTACCCTCCCACAATCCATCTCACTCTCTCTCTTTTCTAAAACATTTCTGCTCTAGAATCCTGGCTCTCTAGTTCATAAACTCTCCCTGTTCCTTGGGTCTCTTCACTGCACACTCTTTCCGTTTATCTGTATGATAGGAAACTTGACTCTTCCCAGAAGACACTGCCCCTTTGCCCAACCTCTCCAATACTGGTTGCTACTTCTTTCATGTTTCACAAACACTGGGCTGAGAGGAGTAGGTGTACTTCTCATACCCCTCTCCCATTTCAAACTGCCCTTTTACTACTATCGCTCAGCAACTTGACTTCCTTTGGAATTCACTCCTTGTTATGGTCATCTACCCTATGATGTCTAGGTCACTCTCTCTCCTTTCTCATGGAGTTCTGTACCTAGCTTCTCTTTGCTCTTCACCTCCTCCTTCATACTTAAGTAGAGACTTCAATGCACACACTGATGTCCTTTCAAACATGTTGACCTCTCCATTTGTGTGTATGTGTGTGTGTTTTCTCCATCACTTTCCATCACCTTCAGGAACTTGCCTCATCAATCATTCTCTATTTCCTCTTGTCTTTGTTCTCCCCCTAAATTTAGTCTCTTCCCCTCTGCTTAAAAAGCATCCTTTAAAACAGAGGTTCTCAACCTTCCTTAATGCCTCAACCTTTTAAAACTTGTATGTGGGCATATCTGCATGTGGAGATACCACAGACCCACCTGGAGATGGATGGAGGAGACAGATAGATAGATGGATGGAAAACACAAAAAATATGTGTTTTCTGATGGTCTTAGGTGACCCCTGTGAAAAGGTCATTTGACCCCCAAAGGGGTCAGGACCCACAGGTTGAGAACCACTGCTTTAAAAGAAAACCTTAACTTGACCTTGTCATTTCTTCAAGCTATCATCTTTTCTCACGCCCAAACTCCTGGCTAGAAAGGACTATTTGTACTTGTGGTGTCCACTTTCCTTCTAAATCCCTTGTAGTTTGTTTCCCAAAGTCTGATCCCAAAGTCTGACCAAAACTGCTTTCTGTAAGGTCTCCAATGACCTTTTAACTACAACAATAATAATGATGCTGATGATCATAACAATGCTAAAGACAATAATAGCTAGTATTTATATAATACTTTAAGGTTTGCAAAGCACTTTATATGTGCTATCTCACATCATACTTATAACTTTATGAAGTAAGTGCTCTTCCTCCTCATTTTATGGTTGAGGGAGCTGAGTCTCAGATAGGCTCAGTGACTTATCCAAGGTTACATTGCTAGTAAGTATCTGATTCAAGATTTGAACTCAGGTCTTCCTGCCTCCAAGCCTAACCTCTATCCACTGTGCCATCTGGCTACTAAGGTCAATGACCTTTTCTCTCTCCTCAACCTTTTTGATTCTGCTGCAGTTTATGAGACTGTTAATCACCCTCTCTGCCTGGACACTCTCTGACCTTGGCTGTGACACTTCCCTCCTCTGGTTCTTTTCCTAGATCTAACTCACCCTTCTTTGCTGACTCTTCTTCTGGATTATACTTTCCCTTCTGCTCTTTAAGCTTTGTTCTGGACCTTTTATTCTTCTCTCTGTCTCTGTCTCTGTTTCTCCTCTCCCCTCCCCTCTTTTCCCCCTCCCCTCCCTTCCCTCCCTTACCCTCCCCTTCTCTTATCTCCTCTGGTGGTCTCATTCACTCTCATTGGCTTAATTATTATCCATATAAAGAGGATGCCCAGCTTCATATATCTAGCCCTAATTGTTCTACTTACCTCTATTCCCATATTATGAATGCTCTTTGTTGGATATTTCCAACTGGATCTACCAAAGTTTTCTGAATTCCAACAGATCCAAAATATAATTTACTATATTTCCTATCTTAGCTATTCCCCGCAGTCAGTTTCCTAAGGTAGAGACCAACTTCTTTTATCACTCTGTGCTCTCTCTCTTGACCTCATATGCTCCCATGAGTTACAACTATCACTTGGGTCTATAGATCCTGCTCTAGTCTCCCTCCAGAGCTCAAGTACCACATAACCAATTATCTATTGGGCATCTCTTTCTGGATATCTTGCAGATATTTCAAACTTAACATATCTCAAATAGAATCCATGATTTCCCCCCTAAAGACACATATATCCCCCCAGTTTAACTTTTGGTGGGCTGTGTTATTTCATTTTTATCTTTGTATTCTTGGCACCTAGCGCAATGCCTTGCATACAGTAGGTGCTTAATAAATGTCAGTTACATGAATCAGTTTCAGAAGTATTTCAAATAGGACATACAGTAAATGAACATCTA
Organism: Pseudocheirus occidentalis; assembly: GCA_028646575.1. Lineage (NCBI taxonomy): Eukaryota > Metazoa > Chordata > Mammalia > Diprotodontia > Pseudocheiridae > Pseudocheirus > Pseudocheirus occidentalis. The sequence continues at coordinate 289,110,107 of CM053595.1, forward strand.
TTTTATTTATTGTCTACACATTTGTTTGATTTTATTTTACTGAGTGCCAAGGATTTTATGTAAAATGTTTCTCATTTTTTACTTGATTCTCTTTCTAGATATTACTAAGTTTTAAAATAATATTTAATACTTTGTGTTTAATTTAGCATTGACTTAATTTTTATAAGCAATGAGAGAAGAGGCTTCTTGGAATAGAGATGGAAAGATTGGGGCAGTTGTTGCCCATCTTTCTCTTCCCTGAAGCATCAGGTACTCTCTATCAGCCTTCCTTGGGGCTATGTACAACTTTTTTTTTTGTTGTACTAAAGGAAATGCCCATCTTCCAAAAGGAAGTTCTCATTTGAGTTTCTAAGAGTAGCTAATTTTGACAATATTGAAATACATGGTAATATTTTTCTAAGTATATCTTCAGGAACTAGGAAGTGCAAAGCCTTTAAGAAGATCAGGGAAAGTCTATATTAGTGAAAAGAGACCATTCAGGCTTCCAGTAAGAAAGAATGGGGCTCAGTTAATGATCTGACACTTTTACAGGTGACCAGAAACATGGCCTGGGCTAGTGGTTACAGTACAGGATAACATTATTTAGTCCCAACCAGCTTCTTCATTGGCGTAGTGATTGGAGGCAAATCAATGCAGGGGGAAGAACACTGGATTTGGAGTCATTTTGATGGGATGCTTGGGTGCCTGTGCTTGAACCACAGTTTGTAAAATCACGTTTCTCTCTAGCCCTCAGTATCCTTAAGTATCTATAAGTATATCTAAGTATATCTATAAGTATCCTTAGCCCAAAACACTGTCTCAGGCAGTTTCTCCCTGGCTCAAGGGCAGCATGCCCTAACAAAATACTTATCCCTCTTCCTGTTACAGCGGTCAGCTGCATCTATAGAATTTAGTACTTGGACCCAGCTGTGTACTGGCTGAAGCAGCTGCGTATGGGTATCTATCTATCACATATATCATAGACTCAGTCATGTGTATGCTCCTTAGCTCATTATACACATCCTGGATCCCTTGTTAGTTTGGAACATATGTACACTCCCAACATTCATCTTGTCAAACAGGACATTGATGGGCAACAGACTGGGCACTTCTCAGTCAACCCTGACCGCTAGTTGACTTAAGTGACAGCCTAAAACCACACCTCCATGTAGTCTGCCTTGGGCTACTTCCCAGTGAATTATGGGTAGTAGACCTGAACAGTTGATGCTAAAAATGCATGTCCCTTTAAGCACAGACCACTCCTTAACTCCTCCCTAATCCCACCCTTACTCACCTAGTTAGCATAATTAGCACAGGTTATATACACTATGGATTATTCTATAAAAATATATCTATGACCCCTTTAAGGTTGCAGGTTCCCTAAGACCTCCTGCCCTTTGTATAGTGTAACAACAAACTTTTACCAACTTGACTCAGAATGCTTGAGCCTGAGAATTCATTCCAGGGGCTCTGGTCATTGGGGTCCCTGAAATACCTATACTTATCCCTCATCAATTTGAATTTGTTATTTATTATCTACATAACCTCTTTAGGTCTCAGTATTCTCATCTGTAAAATGAGGTGGTTTGAACAGAATATCTCTAAAATCCTTTCCGGACTTTTAGCCTATGAATTACCTTTCTGTGGGACAAACCCTTCCCTGCCTCCCCACCCGAAACTACATTATGAAACTCTTACTCGACTCATAAGTTAAGAAGACAAATGAAAAATACCTATTAAATGTTTGGAGTCCCTCAGAAAGCAGGTGATATGTGTTATTAATAGAATAATAGAATTTTATTAATTAATAGAATTATTAATAATGACTAATTAATTAATAGCATCCTTAGTCAAAACTAAACTGGGTTTATTCACTAGAACTTTAAACATAAACTATGTGGGCAGTTACCTGTGGTGATCCAAAAGTACTAGGAAGGTCACAGTCCAAAATTACCTCAGAGCCAGATGACATAGTATTGGAAATTCTGCCATACTCACCCTTTCCTTTGTGATGAACTCTACCCCACCCCCCGCCCCAGCCCACCTCAAAGTGGCTCACTTTTTAAGATTCTCCCCCTCCTTGTTTCATCTTTTAAAATTTCTGGAAGGGAAACAGCTAAATCTAATTCACACTAAGGAGTTAATGATTACCAAGTAATTCTTCTTTCTACAGAACAGTATGGGCAGGCTGAGAACACTGCAAGGCTGGGGGCAGAGAGGTATTTAAAGAAGGAAAAGGATGCTGAAAGTGAGAAGCAGTGAAAACCATCTTTATCTACTTAAAATTTTACCAGAACCAATTTTTCAGCAGCATCCTCAGCCATGACCAAGAGCAAGGAAATTCTGGACCCAGGTCCCCAAGTGCCCCAGGGCTGTTGTCCCTGTAGCCCTAGGGATTCTCATAGCCCAGTACAATGGAGCCCTTCCCAAGGGAGAAGTGACCAGGGTGGGAAATGGGAAAAGGAAGAGGTAAGAAGGCAAAGTGGGGAGGGGGAGATAAGGGCACGAGTGGAACCATTGACATATGGTTCAAAGAGATTGCCGAGTCACAGCTTTGGAGGAATGCTTTCTTACTGGCAGTATATGTTGTTCTCAAAATCTCCAACTTCCAGGGGAGAGAATTTAGCCTTGATTTTTTGATGTTTCCCCACTGGGATGATGCCACTGACGGGCTCCATGGAAAAAGGGTAGGTGGAGGAACTGCTGTATGCATGGGATGAAAAAGTCTCCACGGTACTTCCCCCACGGAAAGTTCCTTGACTGGGCTGTTGCTTGCGGGTTGAGCCAAATAAAGTGCCTAGGAATGAATACAAAGAAACAGTTGATGCTGACTGTTGCAGTATCTCAGATGCAGTATCTCAGAGCTGAAAAAGGTCTCAAAGGTCAGGGACTGTCTTTGCCTCCTTTTGTATCTCTAGCACTTAACACAACGCCTGCAACACAATAAGTATTTAATAAATGCTGATCGAGTCCAACCTGTATATGATAAAAGGACTATTTTTGCTTGAAGACCTCCAGGGAAAGGAAACCCATGCCCTCCCAAGTCCATCAATTTCATTTTCAGGAACCCCCCCAACAATCTGCCATTTATAAGACTCACTAAGGTTTGCAAAACACCTCACAGACATGATTTCATTTGAACCATAGGCAGGCAGGCAGTTAGTCAACTACATTTATAAGGCACCTACTATGCCCTGGGTATTGTGCCAAATGCTCAGGACACAAAGAGAGACAAAGACAAGTTTCTGGCCCTCAGAACCACATTCTAATGGGCGAGACAATACGCAAACCCCTCTGTACCTACATGATCTAGAGCAGTGGTTCCCAACCTGTGGGTCACAAACCCTTTGGGGGTCGAACAACCCTTTCACAGGGGTCACCTAAGACCATCAGAAAGCACATATTTCCAATGGTCTTAGGAACCGAGACACTGCTTCTCTATCCTCTACCGGCAGGTCCACCCACATGCAGATATGCCCACATACGAGTATTAAAGGGTTGCAGCATTAGGAAAGTTGAGAACCACTGCTCTAGAGTCAATTCACGGAGAGGGCATTCACCGTGTCAGGGAGGGCTCCCTGGAAAGGCACTGTAGGAAATAAGGAGGCAGCTAGACCTAGAATCAGGAAGACCTGAGTTCAAATCTGACCTCAGTCACTTATTAACCCACTGTGTGACCCTGGACAAGTGGCTTCATATTAGCCTCAATTTTCTCATCCGTGAAATGGAGATTAATAACAACATCCACTTCCTGGGATTGTGGTGGTGAGGATTCTATGAAATAATATTTATAACGTGCCTAGCACACAGCCTGGCACATAGTAGGCACTATATAAGTGCAAGCTATTATTACTATTGTCATTTTGTTATATTATTATTTACTATTAAAATGTTGTGAGGATCAAATGAGAATCAAAGTTCTTTGCAAACCTTAAAATACTTACATAAATGCTAGTTATTATTAAAAGACTGTTGTCAGGATCAAATAAGGGAACATATGTAAAACACTCTGCAAACCTTAAGAGGGCTTAAGCAAAGACTAATTATCATTATTACTCTAGGTATTGGCTGTATTTTACAGGTGAAGAAGTGAAGGCTGGGGAAATCTGCTGACTTGCTAGTCTCGGCCACCTGGATGGTAAATCCAAGAGTCAGAAGTTGAATTTAGGCATCTCCTGAAGCCAAGGACTGTGCTTGCTCTCCTACACCCCCCCCCCAACCAGGTCTCCTTAAAGAAAAGTCTTGATTTTATTGATGGGAGAATAGCTTCTCTATGGCAAGAATTGTCCAAGTGTGAGTCATCCCCTTAATGGTCCCCAGGGTCATCTCTTGTGTACTGATGAGTGCTAGATAACTCCATCCCTTCGTTTTTGGGGTGCCAGCCATCTTCCATAAGAGTCCTTTGCTGTCTTACTGTGGTGGGTGGATGCCATCCATCCATACGTGTGCATCATGAGCACAAGCCAAAACGACTACCATGAAGACAAGTCAATCGGTCAACAAGTATTTATGAAACACGTACTATAAGCCAGACACTAAGCCAGGCATTGGAATATGAACACAAAGAAGGATATTATCCATATTCTAATGAGGGAGATAAGCACAATATAAATATATACAGCATAAATATAAGGAGAATAAATACAAATGTATTTTTCTTGTTATGTAGTTGTTTTCAGTTGTGTCTGACTCTCCATGACCCCATTTGGGGTTTTCTTGGCAAGGATACTGGAGTGATATGCCATTTCCTTTTTCTAGCTCATCTGACAGATGAGGAAACTGAGAAAAATGGAGTTAAGTGACTTGCCCAGGGTCACACAGATAGAAAGTGTCTGAGGCTGGATTTGAATTCAGATCTTTTTGACAAATATATTCAAGGCAGTTAAATGCAAGTTAGTTTGGGAGGGAGGCACCGGTGGTTGGAGGTATCAGGAAGTGTTTCATGTAGGAGATGATATCTGAGCTGCATTGTCTGGCACACAGCAGGTGTAGAGAATGGCCCCCTGCTTTTCTTCTCAAAGACAGCATGAATGAATGAACTGTTACGGATCACAACACATCCACGGCCTCTCCTCCTGGGAATTCTTGTCCTTGCTAGCTATTACTGGCATGGTAATAATAGCTAGTATTTATATAGTTTGCTGTCTCACTTTTGTACTTGTACCTAGCATCCAGCACAATGCTACATACACAGTGCTAAGCACACTAGGGGCTTAATAAATACTTCATAGACTTTGCACAGACTTTCATGCATGGAAGGATTTTAAAGAAAGATTTAAAAAATATTTTCTTCTCATTAATGCAAATAAGGTGCTTGTTTGTTTGTGGTAAGGTAGAGTAGATGGAGTAGGCAGTTTGTGATGCCTTTTGCTAGACCAAAACATTCCATGGAGTGAAAAGTTTGAGAATCACTGCTCTTTTATTGGCCTCTTTAAGACCCAACTTGATAGAATTCTAAAGACACATGTCAATACTTTAATACTTCTTGTTGGTGTCCTTCCGCTGACTTGGACTATAAGCTACCTATGACTTCATGAACAGTTTCTGGGAGTTGTGTGGTCAAAAACTCTATTGTCCTGTAACCAACCTGGTAATGAGTCTCTCTAAAACATGTAATCCATCAGCTGGGCTGTGTGGAAAGCCTTTCTTGCCTGATAGGACCTGCTAGAACTTTTACTTCACTGACCACACCACAGTGAGATATTAGAGGTTGACTTGCATGGAGGTCAAGAGCAAAGTAAAATATGCTGGTCAATAATAAAGAATTTCTTGAAGCCATGCATCACTGTTGATAGGGCAAAGACCTGAGATCCAAGAGATCAGTGGTCAGTTTTGAATTCTTTGTCTCAGTAGAAATGAAAGGATTTTGTAAGGTCACAATTGTTGGACCAAAGGCTCAGTCTAGGCTTAGCAGTAACTCACTGAGAAACTCTTATCCTTATTTCTCCCACTCATGGGGTACCACTTGGGGCTACTCCAGTTAGCTGTGTACAGGTCCTGTCTCTTCAGTTAAATGATGAATTCCCTGAAGATAGGTCCTTACCTTTATGCTCCCCAGCCTTTCCCTTCCTCCCCCATTTAGACTAGTATTTTGTATGTAATTGGTACATGGTGTTTGTTGAATGGATTAATGAATGGAAGGCCCTTTTACAAGTACATTTATGTGATGTGTTTTGCTGGAGTTTGCCATGGCCAGAGAGTCCATCACCTAGTGGCCAAGCTGCTGGTGATGAGTGTATCTGTGCTTAATTAGACTTCCATATTGGTGGATGTTTGCCACCATTTATATTTCCCTGGTATAACCATTGAGAACTCAGGGTCACTTTTGTGATGAGGCATTTGATTTCTTAATTAATTAATCTGATGCCTATGATTAATCTTGGTGAAGGCCCAGGAGAGGTACTGGCCAATATTGTCTTTCTCCTTACTCCCCAATCCTCTGGTAATCAAAGCTTTATTTTATACTCAAACCCAAGGAGATGCCATTTGGCACCTTAGCATGACCACACTAGGCAGGGCCAAGCAGCACCAAAGCAAGAAAAACATATTTTAATTATTCTAGGTCATCTGCAGGAGTGGAATATGACTATTTCCCCCTCCTTTTCATTAGAAAAAGTGCTGACTCAGGAGTTAATAGACTGGAGCTCATCTTGACTTTGTTGCTTATTGCCTGGTGTGCCCTCAGGTAAGGAATGTGTTAGTCTCTCTGGGGTAGGCTTTCACATCTCCAGAAACCACCCAGTTGGTTCATTCTCCCTCCCCACCTCTTCCCTTTCTGGGGCTAAAACTTGAGTGAGAGAACTTGTGATTCTCCCATCAACTGGTTCACCACATTCCCCATAGTGACATATCCCTGTTTTACCTCGAGAAGTTGAGCTCTGTGGATCAGCAAAGCTGACAGCCTTTGATGGCTCATCTGAGGACAGCAGCCAGGTGTATCCCAGTTGTACCGGTCCTGTATTAATCAAATTAAACCTGCAAGTAGGACAGAGCCCACGTTTGAGAAGCATGTGACAGATACCTCTATTCCTTCTTTTAATGAATAGTGCTATGGCCACTTTTAATGACTAGTCCCTAAAGCTTGCCTCCTCAGCTTAAGGAAAAGACTCATTATGTCAATTTTACAAATGTTTGGTATCTTGCAAATGGTGTAGTGGCATGGAAGGGCACTTGCTGTACAGTGTCAGAAGATGTTTGGATTTGAATCCCTCCTCCAACACTTACTATCTAAATGGCTCTGAGCATCACATCTAATCTCCTGAAGCTCCAGTTTCTTTATCTGCAAAGTGAGGATGAAAATAGTTGACACAGCCTCCTTGTGGAGGCTACTGTGAAGCTCCCCTGGGGTCATGTCTATGAAGCTGTCAAGTGACAGATACAGAGAAGTCAGATGTTGCTGGTTGAATTGTCAGAGTCAAATCCTTACTCAGAGGATCAAATTTCTCCCAGAGCAAAATTCTGTGTGGGATTTGATAAACAACTGCTCTGCTTCTCACTGAAGGACCAGAGGAATGATTTTTATGGTTATTTATAGATGGTTCTAATATATATGGATTCCATGGCCCTAGCTGAGAAACTGAAGGCCCCCATGTGAAAGGAACATAGGCAGAATGACCTTGAACAGCGTACTGTGCTATGTTTGTGTTTTTTTGTGACTCACTCGAAAACTCGGGTCTGGAAAGCCAGTGTTTCCTTAAAGTTCACTTCTTTCACTTGCGAATGGAAGGAGGCGTAGTCCACTACAGCGCTGACATAAAGCCCTAGTTCTTGGTAGTTCTCTTCCAGGACTGTGTGTGCAGGTTCAGGGTCAGTCTCTATCACCTGGAAATCAAGGCAGCAAGATCAGAGCGGCAGTGGCAGAAACTGTTGTCAGAATCACGTAGTGTCCATATAGCAAGACGCTGGAAGCCTCCATGCACTGCATTCATACTGACCGTGCTAATAGAAATAGGAGGGCCTTATGCCTAGGCCCAAGATCTAGAGGGAATATCTAGGGCATGTTTAATATACATCATGGGCAGAGAGAGGAAGAATTGGAATAAAATAAAATTGCAACCCAAAGCTTTAGAATGATATGTTTTCATGTTCATAGAATCAAAGAATCATAGACCAAAGTCTATGATTCTGAAATTATATGAAATCTATGAAGAAGGGGCATTAGGGCCAGCTGGTCTATTTCCTTCATTTTACAGCTGAGAACGTGGTGAAAGGTCATTGATTGGTCTTTCAGGATTAAGTTAGTGCCCTCTGGTTGAAAGAACCCTGGGTTGGGAATCAAGAGCTCTGGGTTCTGGTCCTGGCTCCCCCATTCATAATTCTCTTTATGGACAAATCACTTAAACCTTCTCAGTTTCTTCATCTCTCTAAGAAAGAGACTGAAGAGATTAAAGTCCTTCCAGGACTGCCATTTTAGGGTTCTGTATTCTGTGGTTCAATCCTAGTGAAGAGGCTAGAGAGTTTCAGATTCAATTCAATTCAGCTTAACTAAGTCATATTCTGTGCCAGTACTGTGATAGATGTTGGGGATCCCAAGATAAAAAGAGAAAGCAATCTTGCCTTCAAGTTACTTAGAATTCTGTGGGTGATGGTGTACACCAGCAAGTACATGAATATTTAAATATAAAATAACTATAAAGTAATTGTACAGAGTTAGGAGTGGGGAACATTAATGATTTGAGGAATCAGGAAAGATCTTTGCAAGAGAACATTTGAATGGGTCCTTGGAAACAAGTTGAGGTTCTAAAGGTAGAGGTAAGGAAGGAGAGCTTCTAGGCATGGGACAATGTGTAAAAACTGGGAAATGCAATGCTGTATGTTGGGTACAGATGGTAAGGTCACTTTGGCTGGAATAAATAATCCAAGAAATGAAATAATGTGTAATGATCCTGGGAGGGTGGGCTGGAGCCAGAATGTGAAGCCAAATGGAGGATTTTGTATCTTATCTTGGAGGCAAGAGAGAGTTACAGAGAAGCCTCTTGAACAGCAGAGTGACATGGTCCAATCTATGTTGTAGGAATATCAATGTGACGGAAATGTGGAGGAAGGATTAAGATGGGAGAGGCTGGGTGAAGAGACCAATCAGGAGTCTATTACAGTTGTTCAGGTGAGAGGCGATAAGGGTCTGTATTTGGAGTTGGAGGTGAATATATGAATGGACAGGAGGAAAAAGCCATTAAGGTCCTGAGGAGAAAAAGCCTACAGTACTTAGAAACTGATTGGATATGGGGGTTAAATATGAAAAAAGAGTTAGGGGATGGCCTGATTCAAACCTCGGTTACTAGAATTACTATGGTGTCCTCAAAAAAAAATGGGGAAGTCAGAAGGAGGTGTAGATGAAGGTGAAAAGATAACAGGTGGGAGCTCTAACATATTCTTTGTTGTTCATTCATTTCAGTCGTTTCTGACTATTTGGGGTTTTCTTGGCAAAGATTCTGGAGTGGTTTGCCATTTCCTTCTCCAGCTCATTTTACAGATGAGGAAACTGAGGCAAACAGGATTAAGTGACTTGGCCAGGGTCACACAGCTAGTAAGAATGCATTTGAACTCAGGTCTTCCTGATTTCAGGTCCAGTGCTCTATCCACTGCACCATGTGGCCACCTAACACAGTTATTTCATACATACTGCTCGTTTCATCTTTGCAATCACCTTCTAAGGTAGATATCATATGTATCATCAGCTCCATTTTACAGATAAAGATACTGATGCTCAGAGAAGTTAGATTGTTTGCCATGGTCACAAAGATACTGCAAAGAAGAGGTAAGATTCAACTCCGAGACTCTACTAACTTACAGTCAGGAGGCTTTCTAGGATACCACGAAGCCTTTCTGAGACCGTCCAGGGATGACAGAGTCACTTTGGCAGGCTATAGACCTGAAAGCTCAGTTTGGTCATTTTTGTACCATGTTAGCACAGTTCCTGGTCCATAGTAAGCCCTCAGTAAATGTTGACTGACTCACCCCAGTTGTAACTGACTGGGTCCACTCACTTTTTTTTTGGCAGGGATGCGGCTGTTTGGATTCTTTGTAGAATCTACCCATTTAACCGTGCGCATGTAGTTGTCCCAGTCTGGCACCTGGTCCACTGGCTGCCGGAAAACTATTCTCGAGAGTTTACACTTCACCAGGGTTTTCTTGAGGCTGATAGCTGAGTGAGATTTCAAAGTCACCGTGATGTCCTTGGCACATCCAGCATGGAGGTGGCCAGCCTAAGGGAGGACCTGACGTTATTATTTCAGGAAATTGCATACTGAATCTTGACTGGGACCTCCTCAGGTAGAAAGAGAGGAAGCTAAAAGGCTACAATAGAAACCAGGTCATTTGCCATTGCACACATAGGCAAAAAAGGACCTTGTCTTTTGGTCAGAAAGTTTATCAACGTTCTATACATCTAGGGATGGAAGAGAGGACAGGTTCTATTATAAAATGGCCTTCTAGGTCTTGGATACAGTTAGATCTCAGATTTCATCAAGTCCCCTAGGCACAAAGGGACCAATGGCTTTCTTGTAGTGACAAAGAAAGCCTACAGACTGTGCATCATCTAGGCCCCCTTTTTCCTGAGGGCAGCTATTCTTCATCTTCTTCATGACATCCTTCTCCATTCTTTCTTCCTTTACTGCAGCCTCTGAAAAGAGATGGCTGTTCTGTTCTACAAGGTTAATCCTTCTAGATGCCCTTAATCTCATCCTCTCCTGTTTTCTCTAGCAGAAATCCTACCTTTTCCAATCATCCTCCTCTTCATAATTTTCATTCTCTCCCTTTACTTTACTGGTTCTTCCCTGATCCCTATAAATCCACGCAAATCTCCCTGTTCTCAAAATGCTCTCACTAGATCCTACTAATCCCTTAAAGCTTTCTCCCGTTTTCAATCAAAAGTCTAGGAAAAAAAAGTCTTCTTCATCCGTTACTTCGACTTTTGTCTTCTCACTTGCTTCTCTGTCCTTTGCAATCTGGTTTCTATTTTCATTGCCTATGAAATCTGAATAGTCTACCAGCGCCATGCCAGGAAACAGAATCACTTCCATTTGGATTGTCTTAGGAAGATTCTGGCAGGATAAGGCCAGACAATGAGGTCCTTTCTTGAGCAAAACTGCCAAGCACTCAGACTACCATAGAGAGAGCAACTTCAATGGGCTGGCCACATTGTTCAAATGTCTTGCCTATGTTTGTTTGCCTAAGTGACTATTTTATGGAGAACTCATGCAAGGAAGGTGCTCACGTGGCAGTCAGAAGTGATACAAGGACATTCTCAAGGTCTCTATGAAGAACTTTGGAGTTGATTGTATGGCATGGTAGACATTGGCACAGGGCCGCCCCTCATGGTGTATCCTAATCAAAGAAGGTGCTGTGCTCTATGAGCAAAGCAGAATTGCAGCAGCTCAAGAGAAATATGAGATGCACAGATTTAGAGAATCCACCCCAAATGTTCACATGAACTATTTGTGCCAGACCTGTGATAGAGCATTCTGAGCTCGTAGTGGTCTGATCAGCTAGTCAGACATACTGTAACTTCACTCTAAGTAGTGATGTCATTTTGGTTCTCTTTGAGAATGAAGGACAAAACCCATCTAACTTCATCACTCAACTGAGACTGCTCTCTCCAAAGTTTACGATGATTTATTTTTCACTTTCATTTTTTAAGATTGGGTCTCCCAGTCTCACCCAAACTGTAAGTGCAGGGATTACTCGTGGACCTGGTCTCACTGCTTATAGGCATGAGAGCTTTAACCAGCCTGGTGGCCTCCTCTCCCTTTTCTCCTCTCTCTCTATCCTCTTCCTTGGTAACCTGTTCAGCTCCTGTGGGTTAAACAATCACCTCTGTGTAGATGACTCACAAATCTAAATATCTAGCTTAGGTCTCTCCTGAGATTCAGTGATGCACTTCCTGTACATCCCACAAGCACCTCAAATTCAAGTCCAACACAGAACTTATTGTCCCCCACCAAGCCCACTTTTCTCCCCAGTTTCTCTGCTTCTGACAAGGGCATTACCATCATCCTCTCCTAAGATCAAAATCCTGGTCCATGAGTCCAGCATCATTTTTGCTGTGTCTCTCTTCCTTACTCTGTGCAGTCAGTCCTCTGCCAGATCTTGTTTCTGTCTTCAGGCTCCTCTCACTATTGTCCCATTTTCTCTTCTCACATAGCTATCCCTCTAGTTCAGACCCTCCCTCATCATCTCTAGTTTGGACTCTTACAACAGACTCCCAGCCTTAAGTCCCTACCCTCTACACAATGGCCAAGGTGATTTTTCTCAAGCTTGTGCCATTCCCCTACTCAATAGAGCATAAAGTTCCTTATTATCTCCAAGATCAAATAGAAATTATTCCTCTCTTTGACTTCGAAAGTTCTTTGCAGTCTGGCCCCAACCTATCTTTCCAGCCTTGTTGCTATTTCTTATTTCCTTCCTCCTGCTCTGTGGTCCAGCCACATGGGAACTGGCTTTCTTCCTGTTCTTCCCACATAACTTCATCTCCAATAACCAAGACTGGTTATTCCCAGGTTCTAGGAGATAGTCCCACCTCACCTCTGACTCTTAGAATTTCTTATTTCTTTCTCAAAACTTACCACAAGCTTCCTTATTCCCTCCCCCCAGATTGCCTTATATTTATTTTCTTAGTGTTTTATTCATATTTATTGGGTACCTATTGTGTTTCCTCATACAAAGTAAGCTCCTTGAGGACAGGAACTGTTTCATTTTTGTCTTTATACCCTCCACATCTAGTTCAGTGTCAGGTACATAGGAAGTGCTCAGTATTTGTCTGCTGGAAAAAACTTGGGAAGACCTATATGAATGGATGCAAAGTGAAGTTAACAGAACCAGAAGAATATAGTACACCATAACAGCAATATTCTAATGATGTTCAACTGTGAAAGACTTAGCTAATCTGATCAATACAATGATCCAAGATAATTTTGAAGGACTCATGATGAAAAAAAGCTCTTCACCTCCAGAGAGATCTAATGAAGTCTGAATACAAAGTGAAGTATAATTTTTCACTTTATTTTTCTTGCTTTTTTGGGAAATATGCCAAATATAGATATACATTTTGCATGATTTCACACGTATGATTTGGTATTATATTGCTTGCCTTCTCAAAGGGTGGGGGAGGAGCTGGAGAGAGGGAGAGAATTTGGAACTCAAAATTTAAAAATGAATGTTAAAAATAATAAATGTACACATACATATATATGTATGTTTGTAAATGTCTATATCTATATCCATGTCCATGTCCATATCCGTGTCTGTGTCTGTCCATGTCTATGTCTGTCTATGTCTATGTCTATGTCTATGTCTATATCTATATGTACATATCTGTTTGCTGACTGAGAGGAAATCCCTCCAAACAGAAATAGTACGTGACAGGCTTAGCCTTTCTTTGTCAAAATTGCTGGAATATTTGTTCTGTTTCAAGCCTTGCACTGGGATGAAATGAAAATTTGCTCTGGAATGTGTGCAAGGCCTCTCAATGAGTCTTGGCTGAAATATTAGTTCATTAAGCTGGAAGATGTAGATGACCTTTCTACCTCATTACTAGGCTTTGCTGGAATTGTATGCTTGAATGGAGACCTGTGCAGAAAAGAAACAACATTGTCATCTCAGTATACTTAAGTTTTTGTCTCTGAGCTCAGACTAAGTGGTCTTCCCCAAGGTCTTGTGACCATAAGAAACAGAGGGGCTCAGGATCCTATGTGTCAAAGGAAGTCTTTCTTGAGTTCACAGGGCCAAACCATCTCTTTTCTCTTCCTGAGACTCCAGAGCCCATAACAGGCTGAGGGAGCAGAAATAATTTTTTGCTGATGAGAAGTGACAAAAGTGCCCAAGTCAATGGGATGCTGATGGTGTCAAACCTCTGTTTTAATGTATCAGTTATATTAAGGATGGAAGGCCTAGGACCTTCGCTCATCAGATATCATTTGCTTCTTTAAGAGGGATAAATGAAATTTTCCATTCTAAACACAGAACCTTCTCAAGAAATAGAATGTACTTAATGGCATATGCTTTGCTATATCTAACACCTTGACTAAGAGAAGAGCCTTTGAGATACTGGTTCTCGGAGGTTCCTTCTGAGTTGGCTGAAATAGTCACTGGGGTGCCTCTTAGTCTAGGTGCCAATACCCAAGAATAATCTTGCCTTTTGTTGGAATAGTATAAAAACCAAATCAACCCTCAAAGTCAGTGTATAACAGCCGTGGCTTGAGCTAACTCATAGTAGCAGTATTGAATATCTGAAGGAGCCCAGGGAATGGTGAAATGTTCATCTTTACCTGTGGAGAGAATTTCAGGGATGACAAGATAGGCCACTCAAACCGTACAGCATTAGCCTGGCTGCGATTGGTGATTGTGAAGGTCACTTCATAGATGCTGCCAACATGACAGTCTCCAAACTGAAGGTGATCCATCTGGGCAGCTAGGGAACAGAAGGAGGGATAGCTTTGGTATCTTGCCATGACTGTTTCATAACAGTGGCTCCTAGGACAGAGGCACTGACCACATGGTTATTCCCCAGGTTGTCACTTCCTTGTCTCTTAAAAGAGAACTCTAAATTCAAAGCAAGGATTTCTAGCCCCTTCCTAGCTGCCCCCAAACACCCAAACAAATAAATGAACAAACAAGCAAACCCAACATTATCTGGACCTCAAACCCATAGGTATGGGGGAAAAATACGAACCTTTTTTCATTGATTTGAGGAGTTAAGAATACCAAGTAGGTTGAGTATATATTATACCAAGTCAGAAAATATGAATTCCGACTTGGGTTTCACCTCTGACTACTGCCTAATAGAAGATGAGTAGTGCCATGCCTCTGGATGTCCCAGCTACTTTCTGAGTGAGATTGACCAGAGATCTGGGTAACTGATCAATTATCATAGGACATTTTGGATTGACAAGGAAAAAATGATAAATTCCTGAGCTGTGCTTGAGCCATGAAACAATATATGTATTATTTTCTCTGTATAACACCCAGAACATGCGACCAAGATGCTTAATATTTTTTAATTGCAAAGGGATGAGCATGAAGGACTTCATTTGTAACAAATCCTGGAGTAAAAGGGCCTCATTCATTGGGGGAAAGTCTCAGAACTATATCTTCTAGAGGGCTGTGTGCTAGTTAGTGGTAGAGTGACGTCTCAGTAAAGGGAATTTAAAAGAGGCTAGGGGACTCTCCAGAGGCAGGGTGGTGGGGTGAATATAGTATCAATCTTGAAGCCAGGGAGACCCAGGCTCAAGTCTCACATTTGATACGTACCAGCTGTGTGACTCTTGGCAAGTCACTTAACTTCTAAGTGTTCTCAGCAATTCTCTAAGAATCTAAGTTAAAGGAAAGGAAAGATGCTGGTGGTGGTGGTGGTGGTGGTGGGGTGTGTGTGTGTGTGTGTGTGTGTGTGTGTGTGTGTGTACACCCACATATATATGTGTGAGTATGAAATATAGATGTGGATAACAGTGAAGCAAGAGGATCTGATAAAACATTCTTGAAATAGAATAAGAGCCAACCATTGCTAATGTCCCCTTTATATCCCTTTTTTCTTACATGCCAACAATTCCTCCATCTTTTTGCTGTCAGCCATCTCAGTGACTTCCATCAACTCTGACTTGGAGGTGGTTGCAAGTCCATGGATGTTGTCCAAGGTGATATCATCCTCATAGCCCTCTCCCAGCATCTGAATAGTGGTCTCCTCATACTGGTTGTTAACCACTGATAAATAGATGGTACCCACCACTTTCTCTGCCTTGCTTGGTTTGAAAACAACATCAAACTCGGCTATCTCTCCAGGGTAAACAATGAGGGAGGCGGTATGAGCTTTATTTGCTGTCAGGTAAAGAGAACATGAAGGCAGAGGATCAGGTTAGGGAAAAGAACAGCTAACGATTAAAATTTCTGTGTTAGATCAGAAACTTCAAAGGGAGAAGGGGGAATGAATCACTTGGAATGTATCTCAGTTAGAATGAGCCTTTTTTGGAAGGAAAGACACAAAGCCCTGGGTCCTAACTGAATCCAATTAGGCTCCCCCAAGCATCCTTTGAATCTCATGGCTATTCCACTTACATTTTTCATCAGGATTGTTCTCCTCTGTTAGGTAGATATAGTTGGTGGTGGGCCTGCCTTTCAGGGAGAAGACTCCGGTGTTGTCCCTCAAATCAACATGTAACTAGAAAATAGAAACCAGGGATTGAGATGAGGCTCTGGACATAGTTTAGAGGTCTTCTGCTGAGGCTAAACTTCTACAGAATAAAAGAACTGATTTAGGTTTTGTTTAGTACCTGACAAGGTCATGGCTAAATGCTACACATACACACACACATACACACATACACATGTATTTGTGTGCATATAGTGACACACATACTTTATACCCTAACCCTAAAACAATCATAAAGTCTTAGAACTGAGAGAGGCCCTGGAGATCATCTAAGTCAGGAGCCCTTAATCTGGTGGTTGTGAATTTGTTTAAAAACACATTTGGACCAGTTTTCTATCCTTGACTCTACTAATGGAGCATTGCTACAGCATTTGTCTCTGCTTTTACCACATCAAAGTCAGAGCTCCCTAAGGAGCCCAAGCGGCTGTTAAAGCTTTTCATTGGAGGCTTGAGTTTTGAGGTGACAGGTAAGAGTCTAAAGTGCCATTCTGAACAATGGGGGCACTTACAGTCAATTTGGTAACAATGGATCCCAATACCAAGCCCTCCAGGGGTCTGGGCTTTGCTAACCATGCTTCGCTTGAAGAGGGGAATGCAGTCATCTGCATAAATGATGGAAGAGTTGGCAAACCAGACATTTGTGCCCAGAGAGGATTCTCAAAGACCAGATGCCCACTTTTATGTGAAAAAGATCTTTGTTGGCAGCATTAAGGAAGACCCTGAGGACTATTACTTGAAAGACTATCATTGGAGAGTACTTTGAACAGTATAGAAATATTGAAGTGATAGAAGTCATGACTGACCTAGGCAACTGGCAAAAAGATGGGCTTTGCTTTGTTGACTATTGATGACCATAGCTCTGTGGATAAGACTGTCATTCTGGAATATGATAATTGTGAAGTAAGGAAAGCCTTATGCCCAAGGAATCTGGAAACTTCGGCGGTGGCCATGGAGGCTGCTTTGTTGGAAATGATGCCTTCTTTTGTGGTAGAAACATGAAAGGTTGGGGTGATTTTAGTTGCAATTATGGTGTCCGAGGATAGAGTGGAAGTGACAATGTCTACAATGAAACTGAGTATGATGGAAGTAACTCTGCAGGTGCTGGACACTTCAATGCCTTCTGACTTTGGTCCCATGAAGGGAAGAAACTTTGGAGGCAAGAGCTCTGACCCTTATGGCTGGGTGGTCAACATTTTGCAAAACCATGTAACCAAGGCTGCTATGGTAGTTCTAGGAGCAGCAGCAGTTATGGCAGTGGCAGAAAGTTTTAACGACTGTTAGGAAGCAAAGCTTAGCAGGAGAAGGGAGCCAAAGAAGTGATGGGGAAGTTATAAATTACAACAAATTTATGAATTCAGCCAACCAGTGGGGGCTGGGTTTAGCTGCTACAAGACAACATGCATTAGGTGATGCTTTCTGTGTATGGGCAAAGAAATGTATTTGTGACTAATTCTATATAACAGTTATTTTAGTCTCTGTTCTGTGGAAAGTGGAAAGTATTACAACAAAGGCTTCTGGTTTTGTTTTGTTTTGTTTTGTACTTGCACTGTTGGTTTAAATGAATAGTCTGATCATGATGCTGAATAAATGCATCTTTCAAACAAACAAACAAATGAATAAACAGTATTCTGATAACTGTATTTGCATATTAATGGTTTCCTTTGTGATCATGCATTTATTTGGGGCATTTTAAACATGATTCTGGGAAGGGACCATAAGTTTCACCCAACTGCCTGAGGGGTTTGGGACATACAAAAGGCCTTCTGAATCCCTGCTCCAACTCAACCCCTTCAATTTCCATGTAAACCCTGGGAAGGGGAGTTAATTTGCCTAAGGTCCCAGGGCCAGTTTATTAGAGGTCTGGTCTCCAGCCTCCTAATCTAATGTCCTTTTCATTCTGTCATTTAACAATGAAGTCAAATTGCAGAAGAGAGTTTAATTGCTGACATTCCTTGGGATAATTGATGTCATGAGGCACAGCAATCTGATTGATCAGTGGAGAACTAAAAATTATTTTCAAAATTAAAAAAAATATTAGGTAAAGAAATGAAAGCAAAGGAAAAAAATTATGAAAAGACAACTAACATCTTGGTTGGTACAAAAATACTGAAGAAAGTAATACCTAAAAAACCAGAATTGACTTAATGGAAAAAGGGATACAAAAATTCACTGATGAAAATAACCCTTAAAAAGCAGAATTGGTCATCTGGAAAATGAGGTACAAAAGTTCACTAAAGAAAATAATTCCTAATAAAACTAGTAGAAACCACATGCTTATCTCAATAGAGGCAGAAAAAGCTTTTGACAAAATACAACATCCATTCTTATTAAAAACACTAGAAAGCAAGGAATAAATGGAGTCTTCTTTAAAATAACAAGTGGCATCTACCTAAAACCATCAGCAAGTATGATATGTAATGGGGATAAGCTAGAAGATTTCCAATAAGACCAGGGGTGAAACAAGGATGTCCACTATCACTCCTCTTATTCAATTTGGTACTAGAAATGTTAGCTGTAGCAATAAGAAAAGGACAAGAAATTGAAGGAATTAGAGTAGGTAAAGAAGAGACTAAGCTATCATTCTTTGCAGATGATATGATGATATACTTAGAGAATCCTAGAGAATCAAGTAAAAACCTACTTGAAATAATAAATAACTTTAGTAAAGTTTCAGGATATAAAATATATTTTTTTATTCTGGAAAACTCTTTATTGTAGGTGGAATGGGACACAGCTGGACACAGTAAGTTAGATGATTCCAATTTTGTTGGCAACATCTAATGCA
>CM053595.1:289129111-289158587 GCA_028646575.1 Pseudocheirus occidentalis
ATGTCATACAGCTTCTTTATGGCCTGCTTGATTTGATGCTTGTTGGCCTTGACGTCCACAATGAAGACTAGGGTGTTGTTGTCCTCGATCTTCTTCATAGCAGACTCAGTGGTCAAGGGAAACTTAATGATGGCATAGTGATGAAGCTTGTTTCTCCTAGGTGCACTTTTCCAAGGGTATTTGGGCTGCCTTAGAAGTCTTAGTGCCTTGGGTTGCCGAAAGGTGGGGGATGTTCAGATCTTCTTCTTTTTGTGGCTATGGACACTCTTCAGCACCACCTTCTTGGCCTTCAAGGCCTTGGATTTGGCTTCTGTCTTGGGGGGGGACAATGGCTTCCTTCTTCACCTTTGGTGCCATCTTGGGGGAAAGGGCTTCAGGATATAAAATAAACTCACATATATCCTTGGCATACCTACATATTTCTAATGAAGCCCAACAGCAAGAAAGAGAAAGAGAAGTTCCATTTAAAGTTACTGCAGACATTATAAAATATTTGGGAGTCTCTCTGTCAAAACAAACCCTGGAACTATATGAATACAATTACAAAACACTTTTCATACAAATAAAGTCAGATCTAAATAATTGGAAGAACATTAGTTGCTTGTGGTTAGGCCAAGCTAATATAATAAAAATGACAATTTAACCTAAATTAATTTGCCTGTTTAGTGCTGTAGCAATCAAACTACCAAAAAATTATTTTATAGAGCTAGAAAAATAGTAACAAAATTCAACTGGAAGAAATAAAGGTCCAGAATATCAAGGGAATTAATGAAAAGAAATGCTAGGGAAGGTGGCCAAGTCATACCAGATTTTAAACTGTGTTATAAAATAGCAGTCATCAAAACTACTTGGTATTGGCTGAGGAATAGAGTAATGGATCAGTGGAATAGAATAGGTATTCAAGACATAGTGGTCAATGACGATAGTAACTGACTGTTTGATAAACCCCAAAGACTCCAGCTTCTTGGATAAGAACTCAGTATTTGAAAAAAAAACTGCTGGGAAAACTGGAAAATAGTATGGCAGAAACTGGGCATAAATCAATATCTTACACTGTATACCAAAATAAAGTTTAAATGGGTTCATGATTTAGATATAAAGGCTGATACTGTAAGCAATCTGGGACAAGGTATAGTTTACCTGCCAGATTTATGGAGAAGGGAAGAATTTATGATGAAACAAGAGACAGAAAGCATTACTAAATGCAAAATGGATAATTTTGGTTACATTAAATTGGAGAGTTTTTGTACAAACAAAACCAAAGTAACCAAGATTGGGAGGGAAGCAGAAAATTGGGAGAGAATTTTTACAACCAGCGTCTCTGATAAAGGCCTCATTTCTAAAACATACAGAGAACCGAGTCAAATCTATAAGAATGGAAGTCATTCCCCAATTGATAAATGGTCAAAGGATATGAACAGGCAGTTTTCAGAGCAAGTAATTAAAGATATATATATATAATCTCTATAAGCTTTAAATCACTATTGATCAGAGAAATGAAAATCAAAACAAACTCTTAGGTATCACATCACACTGGTTAGGTTGGCTAATATGACAAAACAGGAAAATGATAAATGCTAGAGAAGATGTAGGAAAATAAGAACACTAATGTATTGTTGCTGGAGTTGTGAACTGATCCAACCATTCTGGAGAGCAATTTGGAATTATGCCCAAAGGGCTATAAAAATGTGCATACACTTCGACCCAGCAATACCACTTCTAGGGCTGTATCCCAAAGAGATCATACAAGTGGGAAAAGGACTAACATGTACAAAAAATATTTATAGCAGCTCTTTTTGTAGTAGCAAAGAATTGGAAATCAAGGGGATGTCCATCAATTGGAGAATGGCTAAACAAGTTGTGATATATGAATGCAATGGAATACTATTGTGCTATAAGAAATGAGGAGCAGACAGGCTTCATAACCTGGAGAGACTTATATAAACTGATGCTGAGTGAGGGGAGCAAAACCAGGAGAACATGGTATGCAATAACAAACGTACTGTATCTGTGATGACTAACTTTGATAGACTGGGCACCCCTCAGCAATGCAAGGTTATAAAACAACTCCAAAGGACTCATGATGGAAAAGGCTGTTCACATCCAGAGAAAGAATCATGGAGTCTGAATGCAGATCAAAGCAAACTACTTTCTCTTTTTTTCATTTTGTTTGGTTTTGCTTCTTCTTTCCTGTTATTAATTCCACTGTTTATAATCCTTCTTTACAACCTGATTAATGTTTAATGTGAAGGTATATGTAGAACCTATATTGGTTTGCATACCACCTTAGGTGGGGGGAGTGTGGGAGTGAGGTGGAAGAAAATTTGGAACTCAAAACCTTTTGGAACTGAATGTTGTAAACTAATAGTAAATAAACTTTTAAAAAGAAAAGAATTTCTTAAAAATTAGATTTGGGCAAGTGGAAACTAATAACTCTATGAGTCATCAAGAAACAATAAAGCAAAGTCAAAAGAATGAAAAATATTAAATATTTCATTGGAAAACAACTGACCTGGAAAATAGATCAAGGAGAAATAACTTAAGAATTATTGGATTACCTGAAAGCCATTATCAAAGAAAATGTCTACAAACATATTTCAAGAAATTATCAAAGAAAACTGCCCTAATATCCCAGAACCAGAGGGTTCTCAAAGAGATGCCAAAATGAAAACTCCTAGAAATATTATAATCAAATTTCAGAGTTCCCAGGTCAAAGAGAAAGTACTTCAAGCACCAGGAAAGAAACCATTCAAATTCTATGAAGCCACAGTCAGGATCACACAAGATTTAGCAGCTACCATGTTAAGAAGCAGAGGTCTTGAAATATGATATTTCAGAAGGCAAAAGATCTGGGATTACAACCAAGAATAATCTACCTAGAAAAACTGAGTATAATTCTTTAAGGGAAAAAAATAGATATTTAATGAAATAGAGGGCTTTCAAACACTCTTGATGAAAAGGTCAATGCTAAATAGAAACTTTGACTTTCAAATACAAGACTCAGAGAAGCATAAAAAGGTAAACATAAAAGAGAAATCATAAAAGTGTCAATAAGGTTAAACTGTTTACCTTTAAATATAGGAAGATGATATATTTATCTTCCAAATACTTTATAATTTTTAGTGCAGTTAGAAGGATTTTACATAGAAAGAGGGATGATGGTGAGTCCATTATGTTGTGATGATGTAAAATAAAATGGATAGATGAGAATGCAGGATACCCTGGGAGAAGAAGGGAGAGGAAGAATGAGGAAAATTATCTCACATAAAAGAGGCATGCAAAGGAGAGTTTTTACAGTGAGAGGAAAATGATGGAAGAGTGGTATGGGTAATGCTTGAACCTCACTTACATTGAAATTGGTTCAAAAGGCAAAATACACACACACACACATACATACCTACTCAATTGGCAATAGAAATCTGTCTTATCCAATAGGGAAGTGTGTGGGTGGGAGGGAGGGGCTAAGAGAAAGGGGAAAGTGATAAAAAGGAGAGCAGATAAAATAAGGCAGTAATCAGAAGCAAAATAGATTTTAGAGGAGAGATATTATAAAAAGAGAGAGATGGACAAACAGCAGAAAATAGGACAGAAGGAAATGCACAGTCAGTAATCATAACTATGAATGTGAATGGGATGAACTCACTCATAAAATGGAAGTGGATTGAAGAATGGATTAGAAACTAGAATCCAACAATAAATTGTATACAAGAAACCCACTTGCAACAGAGTAACACACAGAGTAAAAATAAAAGGCTAGAGCAAAATTCATCGTTGCTTCAGCTGAAGTGATAAAAGGCAGGGAACACAAAATAAAAAATAGACCTAATAAAAAGGGTTAGGCAGGAAAACTACATCTTGCTAAAAGGAACCATAAATGATGGAAGTAATATCAATACTAAACATACATGCATCAAATAGCACAGCATTCAAATTCTTAAAGGAAAAGTTAAATGGATTTTAAGAGAGAATGGGAAGTAAAACTATCCTAGTGGATGGCCTCAACTTTTCCCTTTCAGAGCTAGATAAATCTAACCATAAAATAAATAAGAAAGAAATAAAAAAGATGAATAGAATCTTTTAAAAGTTAGATATGAAAGATTTATGGAGAAAAATGAATGGAAATAGAAAGGCATATACCTTTTTCTCAGCGGTATATGGCATATTCACAAAAACTGACCATGTATTAGGACATAAAAACCTCACAACCAAATGCATAAAATCAGAAATATTAAATACTCCACTTTTAGACAATAATTCAATAAAAATTACTTTTAATAAAGGCCCACGGAAGCAAATATTAAAAACTAATTGGAAATCAAATAATTTAATTCTAAAGAATGAGTGGGTCAAAGAACAAATCATAGAAGCCATCAATAATTTCATTAAAGAGAATGACAACAATGAGACAACATTCTAAAATTTGTGGGATACAGTGAAAACAGTATTTATAGAAAAATTTATGTTTCTAAATACATCAATTACATTTCTAAATTTCTAAATCACATAATAAAAGAGAGAAAGAGCAGATTAATGAATTTGGGCATACAATTTTTAAAAAGCTAAAAACACTCCAAATTAAAATCCCTCAATTAAACACCAAAATGGAAATTTTGAAAATCAAAGGAGAGATAAATAAGAAAAAAAATTGAGCTAATAAATGTAGGAACTGGTTTTTGTAAAACCCAACCCAACCCAACAATAGCCAATAAAATAGATAAAACACTGGTTAATTTGACTAAAAAAAGAAGAAAAGCAAATTACTTATATAAAAAAAATAAAAAGAGTAAATTCACTACCAAATCAAGATGAAATTAAAGTAATTATTAGAAGTTATTTTGCCTAATTACATGCTAGTAAAACTAACTAAAGGGGGTGAATTTTTACAAAAATATAAAGCGCCCAGATTAACAGAAGAGGAAATAACCCTATCTTAGAAAGAAAAATTGAAGAAGACATCAATGAGTTCTCTAAGGAAAGAATCCCTAGGACCAGTTGGAGTCATGTGTGAATTCTACCAAATTATTTAAGGAACAATTTACCTCAATATGATACAAACTACTTGAAAAATAGGTAAAGAAAGAGTCCTACCAAATTCCTTTTATGGCACAAATATGGTGTTAAAACCTAAACTATAGAGAGCAAAACCAGAAAAAGTAAACCAATTTCCTTAGTGAATATTGATGCAAAATTTTAAAGAAAATCAGGAGATTACAGCAATATATCACAAGGAACATACACTATGAACAGGTGAGATTTATGCCAGGAAAGCATGATTGGTTCAATATTAGGAAAATTATCAGGATAACTCACCACATCAATAACATTTTACTGAATAGTTACTATACACTGTGCTCTGGGAAAGTCACATTTCTACCTTTCTGGGACTCAATTTCCTCATTTGTAATGTTCAATCAATCTTTCAGGCCCCAGTTAAAATGCTATCTTTTCCAGAAAACTTGCCCTACGACCCAAGCTAGAATCCTCTATTCCTTGAACTCCTATAAGCTCTTTGCTTATACTCTTCTTAACACTTAGAATATAATCTTTTTTTTTTTAAAGATATGCAGCTTGTTAACTCCTTGAGGGCAGAAATTGCTTTTTATGTCCTTGTATCTTCCATATGACTCTATGACTCAATGCCATGTTTCATTCAGAATGGTGTTGAATATTTACTACATGAATAAAGCTTATTCAAATCTGGAGATCACATCAGACATAGGTGAGAGTTACTATGAGAAGAAAGTTATCAGTCTTGAATTAACTCTTCCCTCTAAGCTTTCAAAATCTTCCTCCTATGAGAGATCTCTCTCCTCGAGGGGCTTACCTGGGCAGGAATAGTTCCATTGTTCTTAAGGATGAGAGGCAGCTTCTCTGTCTGGCCCACCAGACACCTCTTAAACAGGAGGAGAGGGTTTCCTTTTTGGTTATAGAGAATGGGTCGAGTAACAATCACTCGGGGTAGGTTCCCTTCCCCTAAGATATCAAATGTGAGGTTTCGGTTCTTGGAGAGGAAACTGCAGGGAACAAAGAATCACCAATTTGCCAGTGAGGATGCTGACATGGGGCTACCGTGGTCCCCACCCCTTCCCTCAGGAAAAGACCTGGAGGAGAATTACTTGGGCAAACCATCTAAGGAGGCTTCAAAGACACACTGATACATCTGCATTGTCTGTGGAGTGAAGGTCACAGTGGCAAAAGCCTGGGAGCGGCTGGCAATGCACATCTTGGTGGGCTCCACTTCAAAGATGTCATTGATACGAGCCATAGCCTAGGGAGGTAAAGTGATGGGGCATGTTAGCTCTTGGGCACACCCACACAACCACCCTACCTATGTATTTTGCAGGTAGAGCTGGACACTGTGGGCGTTTCCCATTGTCCCCCCTTTCTTTGTTCAGGGCACTCCTTGTGGATGGAATGCCTTCCACTCTGTTGCGTTCTTACTCATCTTTGAAAGTTCAGTGCAAATGTCCCTCCTCTAGGAAGCCTTCCCAAATGTCCCAAGTGAGAAGTGATTGTCTTCTCCTCAGACCTCACAAGCACCTGGTTTGCATTTTCTCCTCATCATTATCTAAGCTAAATTAAAAGTGTCCTATTTAAATAAAAATTCTGTAAGTCCTGGAATCTTTTCTCTTTCCCCCTCTCTATTTGATCTTAATTATGGGAAAGAAGAAAATGGTGCCCACCTGAAGTGTGCATAGCAGTGGTGGTGAGGGAAGGTAGGGGCTGGGAGGATTACTGGAAAACTGGAGGTTTTACCTTTATTTTGCAACTGAGCAGTGTCGAGCCCTGTGCTTTCTTTGTTTGAGAAATGGTGTAGATTATAGACTGAGAGAGAGTTATAAAAGTGGTAGGGAGATAGGTGGAGAGGAAAGGAGTGAGGGAAAGGCTGTGTCCTCATACTCCTCAACACCCCAACCTTGGGCAGTGAGGTAGAAAAGGACAAAGCACTTGGCAGGGCAGTATTCACAGTTCTGAGGGATTCTGGGAATGTGCATATATCTTTAGAACGAATGGTCATTCATCCAAATCTCCTCCTTAATGATCTTTCTCCCTTTGATATAATTCTTTCTTTCCAATCTTTTTTTTTTCCTTTTGGAGGGGGGAAGGCAGGGCAATCAGGGTTAAGTGACTTGCCTAAGGTCACACGGCTAGTAAGAATTGAGTGTCTGAGGCTACATTTGAACTCGGGTCCTCCTGACTCCAGGACCAGTGGTCTATTCACTGCGTTGCCTAGCCACCCCTTTTCTTTCTATAGTACTATGAACTGTGTAAGTAGGGAGTACATTTTGGATAATGAGGAATATCATATCTGCAGCCACCCCTCCCCCAGCATTCCTGGGTAGGGGTTTTGTGACCCAAGAACGAGAAAAATCTCCCCAAATGTTCTTGAGCTACTCATATCATAGGACTCGCTAAAACTACATCGTCCTGAGGGTCTGTCTTGTCTTCTTCCTTGTCAGGAAGTGAGATCCTTAAGGGCAAGGAACATATCTTGTCATTTTACCCTCAGTCTAACGATGTGCTCTGCGCACTGCAGGCACTCACTCGATAAATGCCTGTTGAACTGAAAGCCTTTCCTACGCCTTCTTTTTAGGAACTCACCCACTTTTATTTACATAGGTGCCAAGAAGTGACAGACCACATTTCCAGCCTCTCAGTGGGGAGGGATCCCTGCTCATCACTCCAGGGACAAAACTAGCAAATGCCTCGAACTTGCCCCAAAGGAGGGGGGCAGCCCCACTCCACAAAGGGGCACCAGCATGGTGATCATCTCCACCCACTGAAATCCTTCTTTGGCTTCAAGGCTCCTCTCAGGCGCCACTCTCCCTCTTCAGTTAAAGGTGATTTCTCCCTCCTTAGATTTTTCTTGAGTACTTTGCCTGTGTCTTTTCTCCTCCCTCCCTGCCCTCCCCCGACTTTGTCTCACGCATATTGCCTTCTGCACTACAATTTGAGGGTTAGCATCTTCCAAATTCCAAGTGAGCCAAGTGTTGATCTTTGTACTTTTAGTCCCTATTCCAAGGTCTTAAATACTGCAGGTATACAATAAATGCCTGTCAAATAAATGAATGCATCCTACCAGGTCTGTTCACAGCTATAACCCAGACCAGTGTATAACTTTAACCAAATGCTACAACGGTGGACCAATGACCTCAAAGAGCGACTTCCTCTTACCTTGCTGGAAACAGGCTTGACAACGACACTGACGTCACAGGGAATCTTCCCTGTGTTACTGATCTTGAATCGAGCTTTGGCTTGGTGGCCCACCAGGACATTGCGGAATATAAATTTGTTCTCATCTTCCAAGAACAGTCCTCCACTGTCTGTGTTTTGCAGAACCTGGTACACGTTAATATTGTTACATAATAGATGCTCCTCGAAAATGGAGGCCATGTCATCTATCACAAACGCTAGGGAAACAGAGGGGAAGACAAGAGGAAGGTGAAGCAACGGGCAGTTCTTTTAAACATTTAGGACTGAATTGAAATGCAAGCAAAGCCTCGTAAGGGCAGGGAAGCCAGGTTAGGTTACCTCTCCCTAGGAGATCAGAGCCCTCGGTCACTGACTCCCAAATAATCCTGCTACTACTAGATAAAACTACCGGTTTGAACGGAGGCCCCCACTAGTGGTGGTGGGTTTGTTTGTTTGTTTGTTTGTTTAAGCAGGGTTTGTGTTCTGCATGTGTGCTTTATGCATCACAAATGCAAGACTGGAAATGAAAAACAGCTGAACACGCTCTTGTGCGTGAGCAAACTGCCAAAGGATGCAGCAGCGTAAACCTTGTTCTAGAGAAACACTGGACGTTTCTATAGGCATTTGCTTGCTGAGAAATGACTGTGAAGACAAAGATCTTGGTTTCCAGTACCTGGCAAGCAGGCTTCAGCTACCAGCGAATACTGAATGCCGCCGGGCTGGTCTTTTGGATCTCGGTCTGAGATCTCAATGGCCAGAAACTCCTCACATCGTCCAATTGGGTCGGCAAAACAATCCACTGTGATTGTCTGCTGTCCTCCAGGAGGGATGGAGCCAAATCCAGGGTAGATGGTGAACATGTTGAGGGTGAAACGAGCCTGTAGGAAGAATCTGACAAATGAGAACTTGCTCTTTTCTCACAGACATCCCAATTTGTCCACTTCAAATTTTCCTGTAGGCAGCTGGTACCACAGCGGATAGAGGCCTGGGCCTAGAGTCAGGAAGACCTTAGTTCAAACATGACCTCAGGCACTTACTAGCTGTGTGCAAATCACTTAACTGCTGTTTGCCTCAGTTTGCTCAACCATAAAATGGGTGTGATAATAATTCCCAGCAGGGGTTTTGTGAAGTTCAAATGAAATGTTTGTAAAAAGCACTTAGTACGGTGTCTGGCATATGGTGGGCACTGGACAAAAGCTTACTCCTTTCCCTTCTGTTCCCTTTACTTCTTTGAAGCATTTGTCCTGGAAATGCCATATCTGGAAGGAGTCTCTGTGGCATTCTTCTCAGATGTCACATTGGGCATGGTGGGATAGCGGGGACTGACCTGGGCTTGAGAGTCACACAAGGTGCCAATCAAGTGATATTTATTAAGGATTTACTATATGCCAGGCATTATGCTAAGCAGCGGGGATACGAAGAGGCAGAACAGAGTCCTGGCCACAAGGGGCTTGCAATCTAGGGAGAGGCAAATACAAACAAATATGTTAATTCTAATTGGGTAATTAGAATGATCTAATTGGGCAAACCAGGGAATTAATTCTAAAGACTGCCCACTGAGAGATCAGCAGGTAAGAGCTGCATCACTGGAGAGAATATGGGCACTAGTGGAACCTTTTGAAATGTTCAAGTAGATCTTGGTGCAAAGTGCCAGTCGTTCCTATTGGACTCACAGAGCCTGAGCCCCATGGACAATGCTAGGGTCCTGAAGTCTGGACATGTGTATTCTTTACTTTGAATTGGATCAACTTTACCCTTATCTGGGGTGGGGGGCAATGCATACAGAGGGTAAAACTACAGAAGAGGTAAGATCTGGGGGGGAAAAGGTGGGGTCCATAATATCTTTGAATTAAATTGCGGAAGAGGGGAGAGAAATGCTTATAGCAACAATAGAAATGCTTATAGGTGATAGTGGGTAGTGTTTACCAAATGAGGGAGTTGCCAATATTCTAATCCACTTTAAAGGAAACGTTGCCACTATTCTAGTCCATTAATATGCAAATCGGATTCTTTGAAGATTCTACCCTGGTAAGCTCTAATCTGATTTGCCAGGACGCAGTCCTAGAGAAAGAGGAAGCTAATTGGGAGGGTCATTTGGAATGTGACTCTAGGGGCAGGCTAATCTTGGAAAAGGGGAATGAATGACTCACTTGATTCAATGTGCTTATCTCTTTTTGTGATGATTCATTGCCTTTGAGCCCTTTGGTAGCAGAGAACCTGTAGGTGCTGACATTCTCCTTGGATCGTACATGCTTAGCATTGTGTAATGGAATTCCTCTGAGAAAAGAAGTGTACATGGATTTATCCATCAGTCACTGAGCACAAATGAAGGCCCAACCACAGGTTGGGGAGGGGAGGGGGGGAGGGGGGGAGCTCTGAGCTATGTGCATATCATTTGGGGCAGTAAGGCTGGGGCTACCTTATAACTCACAGTGAATATCCTCCTGGGAACAGGTATAGTTTGCTCTGTCCAAATAGGAACAAAAAGGCTAATATATTTAATTGTTTAAATACTGATTAGCCGATTTTGGCTAGACACTGTAAAACTTTGCAGTAATTAACTTTCTTTAAATGGGATTTTGATGAAAAAAGGGAGCATTGGTAGAATGGAGAAATTTTAGGAGGAGTCAGATGATGAGGGTGTGAATCTTGACTCTGCTGCTTATTTCCTGTGCAACCTTGGACAAGTCTCTTTCTCTCTTTGGGCTCAAGTCAAGTCACTAAAAAAAAAAATAGGGGGTTGGAACATATGATTTCTAAGACTCTTTTCAGCTAAAAAGCCTTTGATTAATATACAAAGGGGAGGCTAATGTAAGACAGGGACAGCTAGGGGGTGTCATAGTGGATAGCGCTCTGGACCTGGAGTTAGGTAGATCTGAGTTCAAATCTAGCCTCAGACACTTACTAGCTGTGTGACCCTGGGCAAGTCACTGAACCCTGTTTTTCTCAGTTTCCTCATCTATAAAATGAAGCAGAAAGGGTATTTTTGCCAAGAAAATTCCTCCAAAAGAGGTCACAAAGAGTTGGACACAACTGAAACAACTAAGCAACAACAATAATCTGTTAGAGTTATTGTTTCAATGAAAATGAAGCCTTGTTGTTGGCACAAGGAGCTAAATTAGGTGCTCTGTTGACCTAACTTTTTGTGAGAGAGAGCACCTGGAAGACATGAATAGATGACCATACTAAAAAATAGTCAGGGGGTCTACCGCCTTCTTAATTTTGCATTTCTTAGTTCCTTTTTCTTTAAGAAGAAACTGGGGTGGTTTCTTCATACTTACTTTGGTACCTTGGAGACCATACAGACTTAGGTGGTTATCTGGTTACTAATATAACTTGGATCATTCAAGAAGAAACAAACAAAAAATAGGATCAATAGTCCCAGAACAGCCTGAAACCATATGCATTGGCTAACCTAGGGTTTTTTGATATGCTGATGTGCTGGTGTGCCAGTGCAGAATGGGAAGAATCAAAGGTCTGGGGAAGGGAAGGTATCAAGCAGATATGTCTTTCTCACATTTTCCGCGTATGAATCAGAGGGATGTCCCTGTTCATCCTGCTGATGCTGAATCTGAAGTCCAGGATACCTTGGTTTTCAATGGTGAATGTGGAAGTTTTCTTGCTACCACAAACCAGGGCTCCAAAGTTGATGACGGTGGCGGGGCTGATGACGTATTTGGAAAGTACTGCGTTCACTGAGAATTTAATTGGAATGCTGGCAATGATCTCACCTTCACCCATGTTGTTGGGCTCAATAATCTAAAAGGAGAAGGAGAGTTTGGAGGGGTGAGGAAGATGTTAGCCCATGTCTAAATCTGGAGAAATTGCTTGAGAGACAAGAGGGTCTATTTGAATGAGATAAATGAAAGCATTCTCATAAAATAAAGGAGACAGTCACCAAACTTGTGCTAGGTCCTAGATCTCTTTAGGTCTAAGTTTCATGTTCCTGTAAATCACCTGATTTTGGGGAAATCAGATGATGTGCCCCTACTCCCCCTCCCTTTTTCCTGTAAGGGGCTTTTTATGACAGCCCCCTTTTGCTACGCATGGATAATCATAGCTATATGTCTTTGTATTGGGTAAGACAGGCTTTCTAGGGTCCTGCGTAGACTGTGAGGTCATGTTACTCCATCAATGGGGTAATGATCCAGCATTAGGGGATTTTTGGTGGGAGGGGGTTTGGGGTTTATCTGGAAATTTTGGGTTTTTTTCATAGAATTGTTTGTACAAGGGTATAAAACTACCTGCTTGCCTCTTGTTGGGTGACTCCCTATCCTAGGCCTATCTGGGATGGGCAATGCCCAATTCTAGTGAGACTTGTCTTTAGAATAAAGAGCTTCTGTTTCTACCTGGAGAAAGTTCTGAGTTTATTTGGCTTAGGGTCTCTGAGATCTCAAACATAGTGGAAAAAGCGACAGACTTAGATTCAAAGGACCTAGATTAATTTCGAATTACAATTTTGCCTCTTCCTGCTTTTAGGCAAGTTTATTAATTTCTTTGGGCCTTGGTTTTTATACATTTCTAGGAGCCAACTGGGCAGCTAGGTAGTGAAATAGATAGAGCACTGGTCCTGGAGTCAGGAAGATACCTTCATGGCTTCAGATACTTACTAGCTGAGTGACCCTGGGCAAGTTACTTCACCCTCTTTGCCTCAGTTCCCTCATCTGTAAATCGAGCTGGATAAGAAAATGGTGAACCACTCCAGCATCTCAGCCGAGAAAAACCCCAAATCGGGTCCCGGAGAGTCAGACAATACTGAAATAACTCAATAACAAAGGAGCCAATTTCTAGAAAAATGATGTTAGTATTCATTGTCTCCAATTCTTTTCCTCTTGCTTAATTCTCTCTTAAAATATTTATTTTTATGCTAATATAGTATCTCTTCCATTTCTCTTCCCCAGATGAATTAAAAAAGAAAAACAAAACAAAACGTAGTATGTTTAGTCCAATAAAATAAATCCCCGTTTTCCACATCGAATGTAAGGGACACGTATGTCTCATTTTGCATTTTAAGTTCAACACTTTGCTGGCAGGCTGTGCGTGGCATGGTTCATCTTTAGTTCTCCAAACTCTTGGTTTATCATGGCATTGATCAGAATTCTAAAGTCTTAAACATTTTTTCTTTGACATGTTGTTAAAGAGGCAGCTGGGTGGCACCATGGTGTGCTGAGGACTGAGTCTGGAGTCAGGAAGTTCTCAGCCGTGACCCAGACGCACACACTTTCAGATTCTGTCACCCAGGGCAGGTCAATTCATCTCTGTATGACTCAGGTCTCTTTATCTGTGAAATAGGGATAATCATAGTACCTACTTCTCAAGGTTCTTGTGAGGATAAAATGAGTTAAATATTTGTGAGGTAAACCTTAAAGCATCATCATCATCATCATCTTCTTCTTCTTCTCATCATTATTATTATTATTTTTATATAAATAGTTCTCCTGGTTCTGATTGCTTCCCTCTGTATCAGCTCATGGAAATCTTTTCAGTTTCCTTTGAAATCGTGAATTTTGCCATTTCTTATGTCACAATAATACTCCATTATGGTCATATACCTTGATTTGCTTAGCCATTCACTAACAGGAGAGCCCTCCTCAATTTCTGTCTTTGCAATTACAAAAAGAGCTATTATACTTCTTTTTGCACACATGTTCTTTTCCTCTTTCTTTGACCTTTTTGGAGACAAAAGGCCTAGTAGTGGTATCACTGGGTCCAAGGGCATTCACAGTTTTGGAGCTTTTTGAATACAGTTCCATGTTGCTTTCCAGAATGGCTGGACTAGTTCCCAGCTCCAGACAATAGTGAATTAATGGTCTTAACTCTTTTTTCAACCCTTTGCAATATAACTTCTGATGTGTATATTCAAATGAAATTTCTCCTTCCGAAGTTAGCAGCAACTTTTAAACTGCCAAATCTGATGGCCTTTTCTCAATATTCATCTTTCTTGCTCTTTTCAAAACACTGGATGGTGTCGATCGCTCTCTCTCTTTGGCTACTCTTGCCCTCTCTGGACTTTCATGGCCCTGTTCTTTCTCTTGCTCCTTCTTCCTTTGCTGGATCATCATCCATATCCTAAGGTTCTGTCCTGGATTCTCTTCTGTTCTAGCTCTAAAATTTCTTTCAGTGATCTCAGCAACTCCCATGTATTTATTATATCTGCATTATGCATTAGAGATCCATCCCAAATCTCTCTCTTGAGTTCCTGTCTTCCATCATCAACTTGTTTTTGGACTTTGGAATTCACTCTGTATCATAATAAGTATCATACCAGGCATCTCAAACTCAACATGTCTAAAAGAGAATTTATTACTTTTTGCCCCAAATGCACTCTTCTTCCAAAATTCACTATTACTCTTGAGGGTGCCATTATTCTACTACCAGTGACCCAGGTTCACCACCTTGTAATCATTCTCTACTCCTTACTGCCCTGTACTCCATATGCCCCACTCCATAGCTAACTGATTGCCAATCTTATTGTTTCTCCTGTTGTAATATCTCATCTCTAGCCCTTTCACCCCATTTGCATGGTCTGTACCCTCAGTCTCTCTCTTGGACTATTCTAGCAGCTTCTGCAGTCTCTCACCTCTCTGGCCTTTCTTCCACACAGCTGCCAAACTGATATTCTTAAGTGAATATTTTCTCCCTCCATTCCAGGGATTCCCAGTGACTTGTGGGAGTCCTCTCTTTGGCATTTATCTCCTTTTATAGCTCAGCTCTCACCTATCTCTGCAGGTTATTTGGGCCACCTACATTGGCCTTCTAGTCAGTCCTTTCCCATATATAACATTCCCTCTCCTGTCTGTCTCAGCTTTCTTAATGACTGCCACCCAAGCCTACAAAGGACTCCTCCTTCTCACCTTCACCGCTCAGAATCCCTGGCTTCCTCCAAAGCCCAGTTCAAATGCTACCTGTTACATGAAGCATTTCATCCTAATCCCAGGTGTAATGCTTCCCCTGGAAATTTACCTTTTGATTTTTGTGTATCGTAGGCCTATTGCTGTCTTCCTCTGCTCAGAAGCAGGTTCTGTTCCATTTCAGTCTTGGAATTCCCAATTTCTATTACGATGCCTGGCATATTGTAGGTGCTTAATAAATTCTTATCAAGGGATCAGTATGCCATAAGAGGGTGGGTTGGTCCACCCCAGATAATAACTTACGGGATGTATTTTAGAGAGAATTATTGACACATAGGTTGGACTAGATGGTTTTGGTGATTCCTTCTGACTCTGATATTCTATGAGAAGATGGCACATCAGGTTCCTGCCAGCTCCCAAATCCTATAACTCTATACCCAGATGGCCTCAGAGGTCCCTTTTGACTAAAACAAATCAGTGATTCTGGGTTGTAGAGGTAAACACGTAAATTTCCTTGGAAGCCTTGATTTCATCCAGCTGCCAATATTCATTTTATGTAAGTTCAGCCTTGCTGGAGGGATCTTCCTCCAGCAAGACCTCCCAAGAAAGACCTCCCACCAACAGCCCAAAGAACAGTTCCAGCTTCCAGCTGTCTCACCTGGCAGCGTATGATGGGTTTGTTCTCAATTTTTACTTCTCTTTTTGAACGGAAGACCACTTGGATATTGGTGGGCCGATCACTTATGGTAAGTGACCCTCTCTTGGGCATGGTGGAGATGATGGAGTTCACATTGGGTAGGTGAGGTGCCAGGGGCTCCAGGGTAAAGCTGAAGGGAAGGCAGAAATCAGTCAGACGTTCAAAGATAGTCGAATTATTTTTTACTGATTATAAAGACCAGGGGAGCCAGGTGGTATGGTGGATAAAGCACCAGTCCCAGAGACAGGAGGACCGGAATACAAATCTGGTCTCAGACATTTAGTAGCAATGTGACCCTAGGCAAGTTACCAATTGCCTAAAATAAACAATTACAGGGGCCACTAGGAAATACTTGATGATGCAATATTCTTCTACTTGGCAGAGAGGTTGGGGGTCAGGGGAGAATTACACATGCCCAATGCTGTACATGTTGACAAACATAGTTACTACATTGGCTGGTTTTGTGTGATTGTTTCTATTAGCAAGAGTAAACAAGTTTATCAGGAAATGATTGTGGTATAAAAAAACAAGAAGTATCAGAAAAACTTTAAAAACAGGAAACTTCCTTGGAGTCGATCTATTCAGTTGTGCAGTTCATTACTAAGGTACCAATAATAAAGAAAAATAACATTCAAGAACAGGCAAATTAGGGGTGTCAGTGGGATATAATGGGAAGAGAGAGATAGAGAAAGAGAGAGAGAGCGAGAGAGAGAGCGCAAGAGCAAGAGCGAGAGAGAGAGAGAGAGAGAGAGAGAGAGAGTGAGAACGAGAGAGAGAGAGAGAGAGAGAGAGAGAGAGAGAGAGAGAGAGAGAGAGAGAGACAGAGGATCTGTATTCAAATCCTGTCTTCTGAGGTTACAGCCCTCTGATCTTAGGCAGGTCGCAATCTCTCTGGGCCAAGTTTCCTTATAACTTAATGAGGGACTTGAATTAAGTGGCCTCTGAGATCTTTTTTAGATTTAGACCTCCCAAGGCAGCCATGTGGTAAAGCAGATAGTTGGACCTGAAATAAGGAAAAGCATCAATGGGCAATGAGACTGTCATCAGTCTCAGTTTCCTCATCTGTAGAATGGGGATAGTCATCGCACCTTTCTCCCAGAGTTCTTGTGAAGAATAAATGAGGTAATATTTGTGAGGTGCCTTTGCAAACCTCATGGCTCTATCTAAATGCTAGCTGATATTATGAGATCTATGATCTCATTCAGGATTCAGTCCTGGCACTACTTCTGCTGTGACAATAGTCAATTTCTAAGTCATCCAAACTTTGTTGAGTTTTCAACATTTAAATCATGGTGGCTGAAGATAGGTTTCTATTTAAACCTTAGTGCCATTGTGTTCAGTAGAGCAGAATACTGGAGGTCTGGTCAGGTCCTGGTTTGTTTAAATAACGAATTCTCCTGAAGTGGTCGGATGCAATCAAATTTGTGCTATCTGAAGTCATAATGATGTGAAATAAGGTACTTTGTTCCTGCTGAATGGAAATATTCTGTGCAAATTCAAATTATCCAACCACTTTATAGGGATTTATTATTTGCACTGATGGAGACCTCTCTCTCTCTTTCTCTCTCTCCATACACATGTATGTATGTGTGTATGCACACATACATATACATACATACACAGATACACACACACATATATGTATATGTATGAACACACACATACACACCCCCCTATATACCTTTATATAATGATTTGAGGTCATAGAAAAATACCAGGGACCCTTCTTGTGTTTTCTGGATTACTTTAGTGTTCTAAGGACCATAACCCTGCACCTATAATGCTATCCTTGTACCACAGGCATTGCCAAAGGCAGCACATCAGAAAAAAAACAAATCCAGACTTTCAGCTTGACCACTCAAACATTACCTGAATGCAATTTCATATTTTCCTTTGTTCTTCAAGGACAGAAACTGCTTAGCTTCTTCCATCACTCGAACAACACCAAAATCTAAGGCTCCTTCATTTCCTGGTGAGGGCCAGGTATGCAGATGGAGGGGTTGGGGGAGATGGATGGAGGAGGAGAGACCGATAGAGGTAGAACCCCAGAGAGAGGCCGAGAGACAGAGGTAGAGGCATATACACATACATACACATGTGTGTGTGTGTGTGTGTGTGTGTGTGCATGAAGAGGGAGAGAGAAAGTGAGTGAAAGAGAGAGAGAGAGAGAGAGACGGAGAGAAGGAGGGAGAGAGAGGGAGAGAGAGAGAGAGAAGGGGAGGGAGAGAGGGAGACAGAGAGAGAAGGGGAGGGAGAGGGAAAGAGGGAGGGAGAAAGGGAGAAGCAATTTAAGTACCCTGGTTAAAGAATTGAGTTGACAAATGATGACTGTGAATCAAATTCAGATTCCAAAATTTACCTGCTGAGGTGATGCCCCAGAATATTTCTAAAAGATGCTTTTGGGGAAAAACCTCAGTCTTTTCTTAGTTCTTTTCTGAATCTGCATGGTATCTGTCTGTTTTCATGGTTTCCCCTGAGTTCAGGGGGATGATTTTTGCACTTTTAAAAATCCCAAGACTTTATTGAATTCATTTGGACCTATCAATATTAATGACATGAAGCCTGGCTGGGGAAGAGGAGCACAGTGCTTCCTTTGATTTGCCCAGGAAGGCAGAGCTGCTAAAGAAGAAGGGGAGCACTGGGTGGGGGGAATGAAAGGCTAATGAAGGACTTTGTGCTAAGAGGAGAGGGAGCTTGAAAAGGCTGGGAAAGGAGTCGCTATCAAATAATTGTTCAGAGGAGAGCTCTGAAGCTTTGGTTTCCCTGACCATGACCCTGTGACCTCAAGCCAGAGAAACAGATCCACAGACGTTCGGTGACTGCTGATGCTGGGGTTTATGTCTCAGAATGGACCGGCTTTCTCACAATGCTATTTTGGAAATACCGAATCATTCCTAGAGAATCATGGCTGTGATAATCATGTACCTATCTGTGTATTAGGAGGGATGGATCAGATGGGTCCAAACCTCAGCGTCTGAGCTGAGGTCAGTGATTGCCAGTGGTGAGCCTGGTTCTGGAAGTGTATGACTGTGTGTGATGGTCATTCTGACCCCCACATAGTCTGGCAGCAGGCAGAGCCCTGAGCTTTTGCTCTGAGGACTAACCCCCATTAGATAGTCTCCCCACAAAGATGATATATGAAAAATCAAAACACAGGCCCTGGATCTGTTCTAAAATATCCTTGGCTTGAAGAAGCAAACAAACCTTTGGGGAAGGTGATGTCCAATGCGATGTCATATGATTCTGCCATGATCTGGATGTTTTCGATCTGAACAACTCCAATGAGATAGTCTGCATCTAAAATCTGACAGAGAAAGAAAACTCCTTTGATAAGGGTTAATTCATGGCTAACCACCCTTACCTGATGTTACCACTTCTGACTCCCCATCTCTTGCTTCCTAATATGGCACTGGGTGCCAAACTCCATCTAATCCTCCTTAGGAACTCTCCCAAGCAAAGAGCTATTGGGATACTGGGGCTCTTGAGTGAAAAACTTCTTCACTCCCCTAACGCCATTCTACTTGGGGGTGGGGGGGACTGCCTGCCTGAGCCACTCTGGGCATATAGACCCAAGGCTGAAGCAAAGAAGGAAAAGGGGCAGGTGGCAATTCCTCATGGGAAGGATTCAGAGAGATAGCAGGAATAAATAAAATCCACAGAGAGATAGTCATGTTGAAGCTTATAATTGCAATATTTCCTTTTATAAAATACTAAATGGAGATGCAAAGTATAGGAAAATTGAGTGATTTGTGTTTTTAGAATAATAGCATCATTGAGTTGGAAGGGAAGTGGGAGATCATTTAATTCTCCCAGCATGTCTTTCTGAATCCCCTTGGTAACATCCCTGTTAGTGGAAGTCACCCAGCCTCTGCCTGATCTTTGACAGTGACAGCTTCTGGAAGTGGTCAGTTGCATTGTTGAATGGCATTACTTACTGGAAAGCTTTTCCTTAAAATGAACGGAAGGAAATCTGTCTCCTGGCTATTTCCACCCCCTGGTTTTAACTCAGCCCTCTTAAGCTACCCAGAGGAAAGCACAACCCCTTTTCCATATGACACACTTTCCATATTTGGACACAATAATCCAGTCCTCCTATGTTTTCTGTTTTCTGGGTCAAATATCCTAAGCTTCTTGAGCTCTGATATTAGTCAATAGCTAATTGCTGGACCAGACCAGTGGTGTTGGATTCTAGGTTCAGAGGGAATTTCTCTTGATGTGAGTGTGTGTGTGTGTGTGTGTGTGTGTGTGTGTGTGTATGTATTTGGGCATAGTTTTTCTCCCCTCCACCACAATGACTTGAGAGGGACCAGTAGGTGACAAGGTATCCAGATGAGAATGGAGAGACATAGTGAGGACAAACAGCAGCTCCCCTGAGAAAAAAGAGGATACACGTAGAAATGGAGAGAGATATGGAGGGGACAAGCACAGACAAGGAGGGATGGCCACCCAAGGAAGGAGGCAGTTTGAATGACTTTAGACAAGTGCCAACTGTGACTTCAGGGAAGGCTTCCAATAAAGATGAATTGTAAGGATCACATGTGTGTGCCTCAGTATCATTACACTCTAAATTTAAGCCCACTTGGCCCTTGGCCTCTATGTGTACTCGTGGGAGGATATAGCCCAGCATTTGGGGGAAGAATGTTTTGTACCAACTGTACTTAACATATTTTCTTAGTAAATTCCCTTTTCTGAAAGTGAATTGAAATGCGATATAAATGGAGAGCATCTTGATGGAGGTTTGTGAGCCTCCAGGGCTTCTAATTAGGGTTACCCCTAGGACCTCAAAGGAGAAGTAACCAACCCTCTCATGGGGACCCAAACCATTAAGTGAGAGAAGCTAGTTGGAGGACTGGCCCCAGAAAGGGTGCTACATATTTTAACCTTTCAGCTTTACAAAACACTTTTTTTGTTTTTTACAAATACCCCATGTAGTAGATCATACGTGTCTGATTATCTCTAATTTATAAATGAGGAAAGCAAGTCTTAGAGAGATGACAGAGTCTTGCCCAAGGGGATGGCTACCCTACTAAGTGTCAGAGAGATCATTCAAACCCAGGTCTCCCCTTGCTTCAGGTGAGGCACTCTAGACACCACATCACACTGCCTGGAGGTTGGGTACAGTCATATACCATAGGCTTCAGAGCTAGGAGAAGCCTTCTGGCTGAGCACCAGAGCTCATCTGGTCCAAACTGGTTTGTGTGCTTTTCACTTTCTTTCCAGAGAAGAGTAGAGTCTCTACTTGATGATAAAGTTAAAATTTCCCAGAAGGAAAACCCATTTCCAGGTTGCCCCTAGGGTATGTTACTTTCTTACTGTAGAGGACTCGGTTACTGTATCACTTCCAAGCAAGTCTACAAATACTCTGATCTGACTGTCTCTGTGTCTGTCTCTTTTCTCTCTCCATCTCCATCTGTCTCTCTCTCCTTTTTCTTCTCTGTCTCTCTCTTTCTCCTCTTTCCTCTCTCTCTCCTCTGCTCATATGAATTAAGTCATGCATTGGACCTCATGGCCAACTTTTTAAACTGATTCTCCTGTGTAGCTGACTGTTCACTCCTTCCCTACAGCTTTCCCTATAGGAAAAGGATGGAGGCCAGTGAGCCTCCTGTGGCCTCCCAAAGGCAACAACTATGGCACTCTACCCAGCTCTCCCACCCCATGCCTCTAGAGTCTGACGATTCTTCACTGCACAAGGAAGAATCATTGACCCCCTTCTTTCTACAAACACGCTCAATGCATGGAATACATTGTGTCTGGGGCTCTGGATTTGAGTCAGAAAGACAGGACTCAACTACTGCCTTTGAAATTTACTAGACATGTCATCCTGGGCAAATCAAGGAACTTCTGTCAGACAATTTCTTCATCTGTAAATTGGGGATAAAAATATCTGGAATATCTAACAGGGTTGTGATGAGGCTTAAGGGGAATATTACAAAATATTTCACAAATGTATCAGTGCATCTCAAATGTCTAGTGCAGTTTTAAGCTACGATTTAGGGTTAGGGTTTGGAACACCCTGCCTAGATGTTAGCTATTATTATAACATTTATTTATTAATACCACATATCTGGTTAGCCTTTGCTCTTAGAGAAGCAACTCTTTGTATAACATGGGGATGAGGAGAGTGCAAGGGGAATGGCCTTTTGCCATTTCAAAGCAATTTTTTTTTAAAATTGAGAGTTGAAGAAATTTATTTTGAACACCAAAGTGCACTTTTGAAATGACAGGATTCAATGACTATTGGGCTGGTGTTACTTAATTGCTTCAAACCAATCACCAGAGGGGTGCTGAGCTTTACCTCTAAACGAATCGCCTTCTTGATGTTGACGACCTTGGTGGGCTGGAAGTGGACTTGAAGGTAGTACTCCCCACCAGGCTGGATGACACCCTGCACTCTGGAGACACTGAAATCTTCCCCCAGGTGCTCGAGGCTGCCAATCCTCCAGGCTACTGGCAATGGGGTGACATTCCGTAAGAAAATCATCTTGGATTCTTTCCTGCAGAGACCAGAAAAATGGCATGTCATGGTCAAATGATATTTATTTCAAGTGCACCAGTATCTCGGTGTTATTTATGGTGGGTTTTTAGTGAGATTGAAGTCAGTCAGTCAGTCAACAAGCTTTGATTTAGTACTTGCTGTTGGCAGGTACAGTGCTAACTGGTAAGGATACAAAAGCTGCCCGTGCCCTCAAGGATCTCCTAGTCTATAATGGGAAGGTAACCAATAGGCTATGTACGGTGTCCATGGGAGGTAACACCAGAGAGAAGCCACTGAAGAGGGAGAAAAGTAGGGCCAAGAAAGACCTCCTGGAGAAGGTAGCATTGAACTGAGTGGTGAAGGGATCCAAGGAGTAGAAAGAGAGTACTACAGGCATGGGCAGTGGCTTGTAAGAAGGAAAGGAACCAGGAGAGTGTTGGGGTGAACTACATCAGAAAGGTCAGTGTGGCTGGGTCAGAGCAGAGGGAAGGAAGAAGATGGCAAAGGTAGGAAGGAAGGATCCGGATTGTGAGAGGCAAAACAGGGGGCTTGATATTCAATCCTAGAGGTCACAGGGAGCCATTCGGTTTTAGCAAGCAAAGGGATAACACGGTCAGACACATCCAGGTCATGCATTTGGCAGCTGAGGAGGTTATGGTTGGAGGGGGAAGGACTTGAGGCAGTAAGACCAGGCTATGTAACAGTTATAGGATTTGAAGATCTTCCATGCCCCTTGAACTTGATGATGTAGCAGAAAGGGGCGGAGCAAGAAAAAGCCAGCGCCAAGCTAGAGTCTGTGCTGTGGTGAATGGAAGCAGTAGCAGTGGTGCAAACTCCTTTTTTTTTGAGCCATCCAGAATCTCTGCTAAGGACTCCTGCTGAGGACTGCCAGGGATGGGAACTGTGGGGGGCTGGAGCTGCTGGGAGCAAGCTGCCTGTACACTGAGCAGTTGTATTGAGTGAGGGGAGGAGGATCTTTGCCTGAAGTAGCCTGTCCTGTTTGGAAGGCTTGAGAATGTGGGTATTTACTACATGAACTACATGTGCCAGCTTCATAACTACTGTGATGGCTTTGACTTTCTGGTTTTGGGACTCAGTTTTCTGGTATTTGAATAAATGTTCTAGCTATATTTCCCATGTAGAGAGCCTGTTACATTTTGTGATTAATAACCATATCAGCATATTTATAGTTACTGTAGGCATTGTGAATACTGCATTGTTGATACAGGCTATAATGGTTTGGTTGAGAATGCCATGAAAGCCTGTAACTGTCATCAGGCCGTGTGAGGGGCAGAGATGATGACTTGGCAAGATTGGTGAGGTGGAGTGAGTATGAGTGAGGAGCTAAGAATACACAACACCGATTCTGTGAACCTGGGTGACTGGGAGGATAGGGGGGCCCTTGATGGCAAGAGAGGGGTAGAGAGAACGTGAGGATCTGGAGGGAAAGGTAATGAGTTCCATTTTGGATGTGCTAAATTTGAGGTATCTATGAAATCTTTAGGGCAATCCCTCTGTGAAAATGGTGGCCTGTGGGAAGCCTGGTGCTTTCTTATCTCTGCTTTGAGTGTCTCTCTCCCTTCATGCCCCACTCCCACCTCTAGCATATGTTCTGTGTACGTCTTGTGCTTAGGTACCTGTTGATTAATCCTGCATCTGCAGGAGTAGGGCATGAAGGAGGAGTCTCACCTTAGAATCAGAAGACCTGGGTTCAGATTGCCTGCTGCAATTAAGTAGGGTTTGATGACGGGCGGCTGGGTGGCACCACAGTGCACAGAGCACCAGGCTTGGAGTCAGGAAGACTCATCTCCCCGAGTTCAAATTTGACCTCAAGCACTCACTAGCTGGGTGACCCTAAGCAAGTCACTTTACTCAGTTTCCTGATCTACAAAATGAGCTGGAGAAGGAAATGGCAAATCATTCCAGTATCTCTGCCAAGAAAATTCCAAATGGGGCCATGACCGAACAACAACAATAATAAGGGTGCTCCCGGTAAGCAGAAGCTTTCAGGGTACACGGGAATGAAACACTGATGGCGGACATTCATGTAGTGTGATATGTGGTGAGGGAAATGGGATCCTGCCCGGTGCCCATCAATTTATGCTACATAGGAAAATGCCAGCTTCATGAGACTGGCCCTGCAGCTACCAGTTCAATTAGGCGTCAGGAAAGAAAACAATGAGAGTAATGAGCTTTTTGGAGATCCCTCCTCAATCTCTCTGCCCTTTGTGGAGTGACCTTTCTTTGTATCAGTACCTAGCACATTGTTGGTATTCAGTCCTTACAGTCATGACTGACTCTTCATGACTCCATTTGGGGTTTTCTTGGCAGAGATACTAGAGTGACTTGCCATTTCTTTCTCCAGAACACTTTACAGATGAGGAAACTGAGGCAAACAGGGTTAGGTGACTTGCTCAGGGTCACCCAGCCTGAGGCTAGATTTTAACCCAGGTCTTCCTGACTCCAGGCCTGGTGCACTGTGCACTGTGATGACACCTAGATGCCCTACCTCACACACAGTAGGGGCTTCATAAATGTCTATTGACTGAGATGGAGGCAGTGTGGTGGAGTGTTCCGGGTGTTGGCTTCGGGATCAGAGTGCTGGGGGTCCAATCCTGCTTCCTCCATTTAACCCCTCAGAGTCAGGTAGACTAGATGGCCTGGAGATGATTCTTTTCCCATTCTAAATCCAAGACCCTGCAATCTCACCCACTGCTTCCATCACGCTCACGCTGTCCAAACTGGCGTCAGTTTCTGGGCATCCTGGACCAAACTGTTTCCCTTTACAGGTGTGGAAGCTGAGGCGGCATGACACAGAGGCCTTGAATTGACATCCTGTGTCTGACTTCTCCAACTGATTTCACTTCTCTTTCACTAGAGGAGTCTCACCTTAGAATCAGAAGACCTGGGTTCAGATCCTGCCTTACCCTGTTTGACCCTGAACAAGTCACTTAACCTTTATTTTCTTCCCAAGCCTCAGTTTCTCCATCCCTAGCACAGGGATAATAATACTTGGTGCACAAAGCCCACGGGGCTTTACAAAACTTAAAGCCCCCAATAAATGCCACACCTTGTTATTACTGCCACTTGACAGAAGGAGCATGAAAGGGCAGAGGCACTGAACAAACCAGGGAAGGTCAGCAGAGAGTGAGCACCCAGCTGTCATCGGAACCGGATCACCCGACTAGCAGCTCCGTCCTCTTCCCATGGGACTGCATGGTCTCATAGCTCTCCAAGTCAGCCAGAAATCTCTAGCACACAAGGGAGTGAGGCAGGGGGTAAATCGAGGGCCCCTGAGGCAATGACTGTAGCTTGGGGAATCCCAGATTAATGAGGCTGGCTTATTTGCTATCTGACCTATGAAGCAGCAGCTTCTCAAAGTGCAGCTGCTTGTGGTCCAGCTCCAGCTCGGGGCGGATTCCCTGGCAAGTTATCTTGAAGATGGCGGGCTCTGGGTTTTCCTTGATGCAGCAGACGATGCTGTCGTCAAATACACCCACAGCTGTCGGGTACGCCCACAGGGACAGCTCCTGGGGGGGATAGGAAGGCCGAGAATAATCGGGGGAAGTCAGCCCCTGGCTCCCTAAGGGCAGTCCTGATGGCCAGATTCCCCTGAGGCTTTCCTACCTGCTTCTCATTGGGTTTGAGGGTCATGGAGGGTGGGTCCAAGATGTAGGTGTTGGCTTTGACATCATACTGGAAAAAGAAATTCACCTCTGCAATCAGTGGGGAATTGTTTAGA
Organism: Pseudocheirus occidentalis; assembly: GCA_028646575.1. Taxonomy (NCBI): domain Eukaryota; kingdom Metazoa; phylum Chordata; class Mammalia; order Diprotodontia; family Pseudocheiridae; genus Pseudocheirus; species Pseudocheirus occidentalis. Next base: position 289,155,070 of record CM053595.1, read on the forward strand.
ATCGTTAGCTTCTCCATGTTGTCTGGGAACTGGATTGCCTTATACCTGAAAAGGGAGAGACCCTGGTATAGAATGGAAGGGACTTCCTGTGATTGGTTCATCCTCATAACAAGTCTGCAACAAGAGATGCTATCGTCAGTGTCTGGCACAGCACTTTGTAAAACAGCTGGTACTTAATGTCTGTGGGATAAATGATCATTTAACAAATATTTGCTGGTAATTTGGCTTCTCAGTCTTTCTGAATGATAGGAAAACGACATGGATGAGTGTAGGAGTATGTATAGCCTTCATCAAGGAAACCCTAATTCCACTTGCAAGGAATTGATGAAATAAATTTTTTCCCTTGCTGTTGGACTTCAGTCTAAGTCCCATTTATGTATGACTATGTTTTATAATACATAGCTTTATGTTCAAAATGTTAGCTGGCTGTTTTCTGTAGTTTCTAGCAGGTGAACTGAATCAGACAAGACAGGCTTGCTAGCTTCAGTGTTAGTCTGTGAAACGATCTTAGAAGAGAACTCAATTCATTTGTTCCCAAACAGGATACTCTTTGGGTGGGTGCACTTGGAAAGATCACTTAATTGTTAATGTATCCAAGACTGAACTGGTCCCACCTGTGCTCAGTGCATTACTGTCCAACAGAAATGTCCTTTCCTCAAGTCTTTTATCTGAGCCATTCACCTGTCACCTTCATTTGGTGGACTTAGGGAAGGCAGCTTTTTGGGTGGTGAAAATGGTGATAAAGTTAATGGTCCAGGGTCACAAGGTTGGCACTACTCATTGACTCTTCCAAAACTAGAGTCTGTCAAAACCCAACCCAACCCAACCCAGCTGTGTCAGTAGTTGTCTTCCCTGGTTCCTGGGAAGTAGAGTCCTCTCTGATCTAGAGGACTTCAGTATGGTTCAGCATGGATGCATGGGGCAAGACCTCTGCTTATTGGTTAGGCACTTCTGCCATCTTGAGGCCTGCAGGACACCTTAACAACCACAAGCTGAGGTTTGGGGCTGAATGAGGCTGCCATTTCAGGGCCAGTGGGATTGGATTATGGTGCTACAGACTTCCACTTTTCCGCATACTAGTTAATAAATATCTCTTTGGTATAGTTATTTCTAGTACCTTGTATTTACAACCTTGAGCATGATCAGCATGTTTGGCCAGACTAATGTACTTGTTGAATTGAATCAAATGATCTGGAGATTGAGTTTCCAGTTGCCTTGCGGAATTACCCTATAGTTACAGGGAAATTCTTAGGTCTTAGATACTCTAGAGGTCTTATGGTTTCTTGGATATCTTGTGATTGTTCCAGGCAGGGGTGGGGCGGGCAGGATTACTAGTAGGAACACACCATCAGAAAGCAAGCTTCACAGCTAGGAAACATCAGCCTATTGTCTGCATGAGTGCCTAGGGCCCAGCTGTCAGAAATGCTTCGAGAAAATGTGTGTGATGCAAAGAGAGAACCACAAATAGTGATAGGTCCTGGGGCAAATCAGCACCATGCAGATAAGTCAAAAGGGTCATCTGTGTGTGTGTGTGTGCATGTGTGTGTGTGTGTGTGTGTGTGTGTGTGTGTGTGTGTGTCCAGTGGGGAAGGATCTGAGCAGACACACATCGGTCTGGGGAGTCACACATACATGGCCAGTCTCACTATTAGGAGCACTCTTCTGGAACATGGCAGACAAACATGGTCTCACCCACAGACATCTATCCATATACACGTGCCTTTGGGGACACTGGGAAATAACTGCCCTTGCTTTAAGAAAAGCCAAAAACCATAGATGGGAAATAAAACAACTCTCTGTTGTTAACGAGACAAACTTAAAAATACCTGTGATCTCGTTGGTGAATGGGGCACTTACTTATCTCGTGATTTCCCGCAGAGCAATGGCCCAAAGTGAAACGTCTCCTGATTCACTATATATTTCTTAAAGATAATCTCTTCAGGTTTTGACTCCTTTTTCCGATGAGGGAACACCACCCTAACAGTAAAGTAGAATCAGGGAATGTTAGACCTTGAACAAAACCTAGAGATTCATCTTATAGAGGAAGAAAGTAAGGCCTGGAGAAATGAAATACTTGTACATAGATAGGCAGCTAGGTGGCTCAGTGGATAGAGCACAGGGCTTGGAGTCAGGAAAACCTGAGTTTAACTCATTTAACCTCTGTCTGCCTTGGTTTTTTCAGCTATAAAAAGGGGCCATAAAAGTGCCTCTCTCCTAGAGTTGTTAGGATCAAAGGCCTAGCACAGGGCCTGGCACATAGGCCTTTCATAAATGATTTCCCCTTCCTTAATGGAAAAGACAGGACTAGAATTCAAGTATCATGATTCCTGTGTCCTGTGCTTTTCCAAAACAGTATCTCAGAGAAGGGTGCCTGGGTGAAAACCACTTGCCTAATACTTCTTTTTCCATGTGGCTCCACTTAGTTTTTCTATCCAGTAGTCTCTTCTTGCTCAGAAAAGAGGTTTGATTGTTTTTTGATTAATTGCCACTTAGTTTGATGGTCTCATTAAACAATCTATTGCATAGTTCTATACACATAGAATAACTAGACTAATTATGTTTATCCTTGACCTCTTAAGGGTCACAGTTTGTCTTTGGAAACCTACCCTCTCCAGGACACCTGCTAGTATAAAGAGAAGAAGGCCCAGTTGCCAAGACCTTTGGGTTTACTGATGACCATCCATATTCTAGTGCCCATGGTTTAAAAAAAAGACTGACAATCCTTATGCTGCCTTCTTCCCTGCAATCTTTTTCCTTGGTCAACAACTGGAAATCTGCCTCCTGCAGTCCTCCCTCCAGCCAGGATGATATAACTGGTGACCTTCCCCTCCATGCAAACAGAAAGGCATCAGACAAGGGACAGAGAATCAGGGTTCAGGCTTCCTCTTCCACCCACACATCCCTCCCTGACCTGACATCTCGGCAGATGGAAGGGTATGTGCAAACTCCTCGGCAGTAGAACTGATACTGGCGGCGTGTTCCAAGGACCTCAAAATTGAAAGTCTGGTCAAAGTTCCCAGTCTCTTTGGAGGAGAAGTGTACCCGGAGTGTCACCTCTCCACGGGCTGGGACAATCCAACGGAAATTATTCAACCTGGAAATTACCAAGTATGTTTTACCGACAGAATCTCTTCCTCATTGGTTGGGTGTAGCATGGGACCAAACACTACTGGAAGAAGCTGGCATGGGTGAGAAGGTCCAGGCAACATGGCCAAGAGTTGTCCAATGAGGTAGTTGGATGGATACGGGACAAACATGTCTAAGAATAGTACTGATAATAATAGACTTTTATAAATTGCTTTATAGTTCAACAAGCATTTTTTTTCATGACAATCTTGTGAAGTGAGGATTGTAAGTATTATTATTCCGATTTTCTTTTTCTTTTTTTTTTAGTTTTAATTTATTTTCTTGGTTACATCATTCATTTCCACAAGGTTTTGAGTTACAGATTTTCTCCCCTTTTTGCCCCTACCCCCCAGCCCAGATCATTGATCCCACTGTAAGGCCCCTCCCACAAT
>CM053595.1:289159087-289191315 GCA_028646575.1 Pseudocheirus occidentalis
GCTGCCTGTAGCAACAGATGTGCTTTCTGTCTTGTGGAGAGTTTTGGAGCTTGAAAATCTGTTTAGCGTCCCATTTTATGAGTTTTTTAGTGTGTTTGTGTGGGAGCTGTGGTGGTTTGCTGCTTCTATGCCGCCATCTTGGCTCCGTCCCCCTATTATTCTGATTTTCCAGATAAGGAGGGAATGACTTGCCCAAAGTCACAGAGGTGCTAAGTAGGAAGACCTGAGTCCGCCTCCCATATTAGACACTTACTAGCTCTATGTCCCTGGGCGAGTCAGTGAGCCTCTGTTTTCCTCAGTTTAAAATGGGGATAATAATGGCGCCCACATCCTGGGCTTGTAAGGATCAGAGGAGATAATATTTGTCAAGCATTTTGCCAATCTCAAAGAGCTATAAAATCCTAATGATTATTAATTAATACCTTTGTACCTCCACGATATTCACAAATTATAGGTACTCAATCTGTGTTTATTGAATTGACTTAAATGGTTGTAGGAATCATGGGACAAGGCCCTGGGGAAGACGTAAAGGTGGAGGGGACTTGGTCCTCACCACATTAGGATCACCCCTGGTTCTATGGTACCTCTAGGCCAGCTGCCACACCACAAGTAGGGGCAATGAAATTCACTGCTCTGGGGATTCCAGTATTCACGTTGCTGGGCAGCCTACCTCATGATTTTATCCTGAGGCTGCTGGGAGAAGGTACTCTGGTCTAAGCCTGTCAAGGGGCTCATGGACGCAATGGGCAGAGCCTGGGGCAACTTCTTGAGGAGTGCCATTCGTCCCCGCTTCTCCTTCCAGGACTCCCTGAGTAAGTCGGTTTTTTCTCTCAGTCTGCTTCGACCCTTACTCAGGGTGACCTGTTCTTCTTGTGCCTCGAAGGAAGAACAGCAATTGAAAACAATATTAAAGAGGTGAAATGCAAGAAACCTGTGAAATAACACGTTGTCTGCTGCTGCTGCTGCTGCTAAGCACCTTGGATTAACAGATCGTCAGGGCAGGATTCTGCCCTTAATCATTCAGCCATCGGGCCTTGAGTATGCCTGGTCTTCAGGCTCATTGGGTATCCGTTCCACTGAGGAAAATGCTCAAAGAATAGTAGTAGTAGTAGTAGTAGTAGTAGTAGTAGTAGTAGTAGTAGTAGTAGTAGTAGTAGTAGTAGTAGTAGTAAAGCATGTCAGAGAGTCTAATGCTAACAGGGAAGAGCAATGCAGGATGGAGCTTGGGCTCAGAGAGGGACTGGGCACTGAGAGGTGGCGCATCAAAGTAAAGGGTGTGCTGGACCTGAAGCTGGAAATACTTGGGTTCAGATTCTGCTTCCTATACTTATGTGATTGTTGGCAAGTACTTTTTCAGCATGTGTTTTCTTCTCTGTGAAGTGAAGATAATGATACTATATCGCCCACAGTGCTGGGTTGCTCTAAGAGGATTAATGTCAATTATTATGGGAAAAAATCTAGGGATTGCATAAGAGTCTCCTTTCATGCCTGGGCTTCTCTTTGGGGTGTTTCAAAGGTCTTTGCTATATCCTTAGAATAGAGTGGCAAAGCCAATAGTTTCCCCTAAATTTATTCTTCTCAGTCAAGTTAGTCAGTCAATACACATTTATTAAGACATCAATTATGCATCAGATATTGTGCTAAGAGGCAAAAAGGCAGTTCCTGCCCTTAAGGAACTCACAGTCCGATGGGGGGGGGTACATGCAAACAAGTATGTATATACAAGCTATAAACAGGATAAATGAAAAAATAACGAACAGAGAGAAGGCCCTAGAATTGAGAGGGGTTGGAAAAGGCTTCTTAGAGGAGATAGGATTTGAGCTGAGACTTGAAAGAAGCCAAAGAGGTCAGTAGCTGGAGCAGAGAAGGGAGATCATTCCAGGTAGGGGGGATAGCCATAGAAAATGCTCAGAGCTGAGAAATGGAGTGTCTTCTTCAAGGAAGCAGGCCAGGGTCACTGGATATTTGTTAGGGAATAAAATGTGAGAAGAAAGGGGAGTGTGTGTGTGTGTGTGTGTGTGTGTGTGTGTGTGTGCTTATGAAGGGCTCTGAATGCCAAAAGATTCTATATTTGATCCTGGAGGTGATGGGGGGAGGCCACTGAAGTTTCCTGAGTGGGGGGTGATTTAGGAAAATCACTTTAGTGGATGAACGGAGGACAGATTGGAGAGGGGACAGACATAAGGAAGACAGACCCTCGCAGTGGCGCTACTGCTTCTCCCGCCCCTCTAGCCAGCCTATTGCAATAGTCTAGATGTGAGGTGATGGGGTCTGGACCAAGGCAGTGTCAGTGTCAGGGGTTAAGACACGTATTGGAGAGGTGTGACAAAGGTGAAGTGGACAAACCTTGAATATGGGGGCTGAGAGAGAGGGAGGAGTCCAGGACTACTCCTAGGCAGTGAGCCTGGGGTTCTAGCAGAATGGTCCTGCCTTTAACAATTATGGGGAAATTTGGAAAGGGGAGTCTCTGGGAGAAAGATAATGAGCTTGGCTTTGGACAAGTTGAGTGTGAGATGTTAACCAAACATCCAGTTTGAGAGGTCTAATAGGCAGTTGGAGATGTGAGACTGGAGGCCAGTGGAGAGGTTAGTATTGGATCATCGATATAGAGATGAAAATTGAAGCTATGACAGTTGATGAGATTACCAAGTGAAATCCATATATATACATGCGGATAAGTAGGTGTGTGTATACACACATATGTATTTCAAGTGAAATTAGATGTGTGTATATACATAATTATGTGTGCATTATACATATGAATATATATGTATCTCTAAATATAGCATGTCTTGGGATCTTATTGCTATTTTAAACAATTAAAGCTTATTAAAGTCATTAAAGCTGGGATATTATGTATAATGAAAATTTCCTTCAAGAAAAGAGTCAGAATGAATTAGAAATGACAAGCACCAACCCCCCCCCCCCCCAAACCAAACAAACAAAAAAAACAAACCAAACAACATAGAGAATAAACCTGGCTATGTTTTAATAGATAGAAAACTTCTAGTAACAAATGTGGGAGCCGTGTCTGAATCAAATGTCTGGATATAGTCATAGCAATGATTTCTTACAGTAAAAATCAATTAAAACCAAATTAGAACAAAGGACAAAGGTAGGGAAAAAGATATAGTAAATAACCAAAAGAGATAGCAAATGAGCCACCTGAAAAACTGGAAATGGATAAAGGGAAAATTCTGCTTCCTGTGGAATTTTAATCTATTTGAAATAACTGAGCAGGAGGAGTCCACAAGCAAGGACTGAACCTTTAAGATATCTTCTGGGCAAGTGCTATAACACACACACACACACACACACACACACACACACAGAGTAAACTGGGACACAGAAAGGCTCAGTGACTTGTCCGCTAACTCCAGCATTGGGAGGAGAGGGAGGCGGGATTCCAACAAAGTGCTTGTGGGATTTTTTTTATCTCCTCTCCATAAAGACCAGACATTTTTCTTCTGTACTTTTTTGGTAACTCACGAGCAGAGCTGGGTGAACGGAACTTTGCTTAAGAGGACTGAAATCAGAGGATCCTGACAACATTTCTAGTCCTTAAATAGCACGGAGACAACAGAAGTCAGCCGTTAGCAGGAATGACTGGTTAAAGTAGGAAGCTCCCAGCCCTGCCCATCCCTCCCCCCAGGAGCAGGTGCATCTCCATTAGGGGTGATCCATGACATTCCGGGGTCTCTGCTTCCCCCTTCTCCTACCCTCTACCACTTAGCATTATCCCCCAACCCTCTCAGCCAAAGGTGCACTGCTTGCCCCAAACACAATTTTTACACCTGGGTCTACAAGGATACCCCCAATTTGAAGGGTAAGCGGAGGAGAACACCGCATCTTTTACCTTCCCTGTGGAAGTACTGACAGAAATGTCAGCCTCACTTCCGTTTTCCTTTTTATCGTCTGAAGTCGTGGTTTCTTCACTTGGTGGGACGACAAAAGTGAAGTGTTTAAGAATTTCTGTTGTGACCACAGGCACTCTTTTCACTGGGAACAGGATCATTGAGAATAAGGCAGGAGGTGGGATCGGCAGCTCGATGACTCCATCGTCCTGGATGTCCACCAACTAAAAGAAAATGCTGGCCTTGAGCCAGAGATTTGTCTTTGCCTGGAACTTGTTTCCCTACTACTTTGTGGGTCTTTTCTCTTGTTACTGGACAAATCTCTAGAATGAATCTGTCTCAATCAAAGGTTGTGGTAAGAGCTATAGACAGGAGATGCTTAGTCCCAGGCTTTTGTGACTTGTGGAGTACTCAAGGTGTTTCTTTTTACCACAAAAATTGTTCTTTTATTCTAAAGGAATGCCTTTTTCATTCATTCATTAAACATTATTGAGACCCTCCTTTGTACAAGGCATTCTTTTGGTCACTGAGTGAGATAAGGCGGTGAATAAAACAATACTTTTCTTAAGGAGATTATGATCTAGTCGGAGACCTCTGTATATATACATGTAACTCTAAAACAAAGTAGATCGTCACGAATGCATAAGGGATGTACAAACAACCAGACTTTGAGAGGTCAGAGCATGGAGAAACCATTTTGGGTGGGTGAATAGAATAAAGTCGTGGAGAAGCTAGCACTGCATGGGCTTTAAGATTTTTTTTTCATTGAAATATTATGAAACAGATTTCAATAATTTTTTTTCTTACTGTAAAAGTAGTAGAAAATTGGAAGGAGAATTAGTAACAAGTCAAAGGAGGGGTAGCATCCTGAAGCCAGGAAGGAAGGGTTGCATGCAGGTCCCCCCTCTGACATGTACTAACTATGTGACCCTGGGTAGGTCACCTAACTTCTTAGAGCTTGGGGTATCTCTCTGAGTTGTAGAGAAAGTTTTGTCCTGCATTGGTAAAAGGACTATCCTCACTTAGGAGTTCCCTACACTGATGAAATGGAAGGTTTAGCTCCTCTTTTCTAGCAAAGTGGGAAAGTAGGAATTAAGAAGCCTTATCAGCCTTAGGAAAGAAACTAGACTTTTAAGACGTGACTACAAGAATGAGGGTTTTTCCTTATAGCAAGTGTCTTTGATAACAGCCCCATTTCTTGAATATATAGAGAACCGAGTCAAATTTATGAGAATACAAGTCATTCCTCAACTGATGACCAGTCAAAGGATAAGAACAGGTGATTTTCAGATGAAGACATCAAAACTATAATCATATGAAAAAATGCTCCAAATCATTACCAATCAGAGGAATTCAAATTAAAATAACTCTGAGGTAGCACTTCATACCTATTGGATTGGCTAATACGACAGAAAAGGAGAATTGTAAGTTTTGGAGGGGATGTGGGAAAACTGGGACACTAATGTACTGATCCTATTATTACTATATTTATTATTATAATATTATATATTATTGTTTCTGTTGTTATATTTATTATTAATAATTCTATGTTATTATGACCCAATTAAATCACTCTGAAGAATAATTTGGAACTATGCCTAAAAGGCTCTAAAACTGTGCATACCCTTTGACTCAGTGATATCACTATTTTTAGGTCTGTATCCCAAAGAGATAAGAAAGAAAAAGGATCTATTTGTAAAAAAAAATATTGCTAGCAGCTTTTTTTGTGGTGGCTAAGATTTGGAAATTGAGGGCATGCCTATCAAATGGGGAATGGCTGAACAAGCTGTGGTATATGATGGTGATGAAATACTATTGTGCAATAACAAATGATGAGCGGGCTGTTTGTAGAAAAATCTGGACCCATGTGAATTGATGCTGAGTGAAGTGAGCAGAACCAGGAGAACATCATACACACAACAGCAATATTGTATGATGATCAGTTGTGAATGACTTAGCTATTTCCATCAATACAATGATCCAAGAAAGACTTATAACAAAACAGGCTGTACACTTCCAGAGAAAGATCTGATAGAGTCTGAATGCAGATCAAAGCACACTGTTTTAAATTCTCTTTATTTTCTTGTAGGTTTTTTAAATCTTTGTTTTCTTTTACAACATGACCGATATGAAAATGTTTTGCATGATTGCATATATATAACCTATGTCAAATTGCTTGCTGACCATGGGAGTGGGGAAGGAGAAGGAGAAAGGGAAGGAATTTGGAACTCAAAAAATCCCCAAATGTTAAAAAAATGTTTTTCACACGTAATTGGAAGAATTTATTATTAAAAACAAATATAATAAATGAACAGATGTCCTGAAAACCAGGTACTGAGTATCTTTATATCAAAAGTCATCTCCTACAGGTCAGTGAGAAGCACTCTCTGAATATAAAGAACTTGAGAATAAATATACCAAGTTTTATGGTCTAAGGCAGACGTATCAAACACATGGTTACAAGTACAGCCCAAACCAGATTAAAATGTAATTGGGAAATATTTAACAAAATAAATTAAAATATAGTAAAATATAGATATGTTAATATGTATTTTTAAAGTCAATATGCAGTCATAAGGAGCCTTATATATGTTTTCTCAGCCCCTGTTCCTGAGTTTGATACCACTGGTCTCAGGGACCAGTAATATTGCCAGTGTAATTCTGATGACAGGAAAGTCTCCAGATTCCCTTGTTAATAGTAGTATCAATGATGTTATTGAGGACCTTCTGGAGGCTTGGGGTTCTATGGAATAGGTGGCTTGCTTTATTTTGAGAAATGATATTGCAGGAAGCCAGTAGGTGGCTACTCACAAAAATTTTTATTTTCATGTACATATACACATACATGTACATACACATATACATGTACACGTACATATAACTGCCTTCTGCTTTTTTTTAAGGCCTAGGAGCTAAGAATGGTGGTTTTTTTGTTTTTTTGTTTTTACATTTTTAAACATAATAAAACTTTACTTAAAAATGTAAAAAACCCATTCTTATGGGTGGCTAGGTGGCACAGTGAACAGAGCACCGGCCTTAGAGTCAGGAGGACCAGAGTTCAAATCCGGCCCCAGACGCTTAACATTTACTAGCCATGTGACCTTGGGCAAGTCACTTAACTTCAGTTGCCCAGCCTTTCCCCCTCCAAAAAGCAAAAAAAAAAAAACCTCTACAAAACAAAACCATTCTTAGCTTGTGGGCCACATAAAAACAGTGGGCAGGATTTGGTTTATAGACTGCAGTTCTTCAAAGATTCTACCCAAATTTAGCTTCTTGTGAATAAGGAATGGATTGTTTAGATCAGTGGTGCTCTTTGGGCCAGCTGGGTTTACACCAAATAGAAAATGGGATGGCTCTGACTCGAAGCCTACATCCAGATTTTGTGAGGAGAATCTCTCTGGTAGACCAGCAGGCCATATTTATGATGCCCACCATGGTGAAATGTTTCCCTACCTTTTGTGAGGTATTTTTATTTTCTTCCTTTAAAAAAAATTGATTTGCTTATTTACTTTTAGTTTACAAGATTCAGTTCCATAATCCCTTGAGTTTCAAATTTTCTCCCCTCCCTCCTTCCCCCACCCCATGGCAGCATGCAATCAAGTATAGGATCTACAAATACTTTCACATTAGACATTAGTCTGGTTGTATAGAAGGGTTGTAACCAATAAAGTGAACAATGGGAAAAAAGAAAGAGAACTAGACATGAAAAAGAACGATAGTGTATAGATTGCTTCAGTCTCCATTTAAACTCTGTTCTTTCTAGATCTTTCTCTGAATGTAGGCATCTCCTTCCATTCTGAGACTTGTAGAGTTGTCTTATAACTGTGTGTTGCTGAGAAGAGTCCAGTTTATCAAAGTCAGTCATCACACATATGTGATGACTTAATCTTGACAAATGTGTCTGTGATTGTGTACAAATTTTTCCTGGTTCTGCTCTTCTCACTTAGCATCAATTTGTATAAGCCTCTCTAGGTGATTATGAAGACCATCTCCTCATTTTTTATAGCACAATAGTATTCCATTACATTCATATACCACAACTTGTTTAGCCATTCCCCAACTGATGGGCATCCCCTTGATTTCCAGTTTTTGCCACCACAAAGAGAGCTGCAATAAATATTTTTGTACATATGGGTCTTCCTTCCACTTTTACAATATCTTTGGAATACAACCCCAGAAGTGGTATTACTGGGCCAAATGGTATGCAATTATTTATAGCCTTTTGGGCATAGTTCCAGATTGCCTTCCAGAATGTTTGTATCAGTTCACAGTTCCACCAACAATGCATTAGTGTTCCAATTTTTCCACATCCTCTCCAGCATTTTTTGTTTTGTCATCTTAGCCAATCTGACTGGTGAGATGTGGTATCCCAAAGTTGCTTTGATTTGCATTTTTCGAATCAAATAGTGATTTAGAGCATTTTTTCATATGCTTATAGATATATCTTTAATTTCTGCCTCTGAAAATTGCCTGTTCATATCCTTTGCTCATTTATCAATTGGGGAATGACTTGTATTCTTATAGATTTTACTTAATTCTGTGTATATTTTAGAAATGAGGCCTTTATCAGAGACACTGGTTATAAATTTTTTTTCCCCAATTTCTCACTTCCCTCTTAATCTTGGTTACATTGGCTTTGTTTGCACAGAAACTTCTGAATTTAACGTAATCAAGATTATCCATATTGCATTTTGTAATGCTCTCCAACTCTTCTTTGGTCATAAAGTCTTCCCTACTCCATAAATCTGACAGGTAAACTATTCCTTGCTTCCCCAGATTACTTACAGTGAGACGTTTTTACCTGCTCTACCCTCGGCAGCTTTTCTGTCTCCAGAATCTGCTTCCAGTTAAACTCCTCCGAGACAGTTGGTCGGAAGTCCAAGAAGGGCACGCCGAAGTCCTTTTTCCCTTCATGGTCTTCTTCCTCCCCCTCTCCTCCATCGCTCTTGTCTTCCATTGCCTTGAGCTTCTCCAGGCGCTCCTTCTCAGCTTTTTCCTTCTCCAGTCGCTCCTTCTCTGCCCTCTCCTTCTCCGCCCTCTCCTTCTCCAGTCTTTCGAGCCGTTCTCGCTCGCGATCCTTGCGGCCCTTCCGCCCAGAAGTGGCCTGCTTTTGGTCTTCTGGCTCATGCTGGATATCTTCAGGGCCAGCGTGGGGGATCCAGATGCCCTGCTTCCGGTCCCAGCACATCAAGATTTGCTGGATTTCCTTTAGGGTATTCTCATAGAGTTTGAACTTATGGACCAGCTGTTTCTCACTCTCCCTGAACAAATCCCTTTCACTTTCTACTTGTTCTACCAGGGTCTGCAAAGGCACTGCTTCACTCAATTGTTGTTTGCTCCTTTTCCTTTTCTCTTCCTTTTTGTCTTCCATGGATAGTTCTTTCACTGACACCTTCCTGTCCAGTCCTGTGTCTGACCTGGCATCTGCTTTGACACTGATGTTTGTGCCCTCGAAAAACAAAACACATTAAAACATGCTTTAAATGATTTTTGTGAAGACTAATATGAATGGTATCAACTCCTGGGGCAGGGAGGAGTTGAAGAAAGGGTCAATAGAATGAATAGGAAGACAGAATTTGACTACATAGAAAATTTCCTAGGATTCTAGAGGAACAAAATAAAATGGTGCCATTGAGGGGAGAAGAAATGTATGTACAATACCTTTATGTTTAACCTACATTATTAATATTATCTCCAACACTTTAAGTCTAGACAATCAATAAAATAATCAATCAAGCCCTGCTTTGTAGTACTTGCTGATTTCTGAGGCATACTCACATTGAAAATTTAACAACTCATTCTCCAGAGCCAGTTTGAACTGGTTCAAGTTACCATCTAAAATCATGATTGGAGTTCTCTGGGTTGAATTCATAGAACTGTTTAGTTATAGTATTAATACTTGCTTTTTTGAGTTACCATACACCCTACATGATTCTGTTCAGCACTGCATGTACCAGATAACAAGACTAAAGTATACTCACTGTCAGCAAGGTGTTTACAGTCAAATAGGTGACTTAAGCCACAGGTAAGCAAGGGGGCCAAGGCAACAGTTGTGAGGCACATAAGGAGTAGGGGAAGAAGAACATTCTATAGTGGCCTTCCCTTCAAATCCTCCAAAGCTCACTGTCACCAACCAGAATCAAGGCAATGGACAATAATTGGCTTAAACCAACTGTCATAATGGTGGTGGTTAGTCTGATGGCTGGCCAGATTAATTTGGGAGGATGTTGGGAGTGTCCTCTTGATGCTTCAGCTCTGTTTATTTGACTCAAGATGGAAGGGTGGGCTGAAGTTGTAAATAAGCTGTGTTTTAATAGAAAGTTCTGTACTTGGGGTGAAAAAAGAAACTGTGTAAGCAAGGCCAGCGTGGATGGGTAGAAAGCCCTGGGGACTCTAGAAAGGCTACAAACCATTCATGGCTTGGGTAATATCAGAAGAGTAAAGGGTCTAAAAGGGGTCAAGCATGCCCTAGTCAGATTCTATCTCCAGTCCTGGGTCTACTTTTGGACACACTGCCATAAAAGGGATAACAACCAGCTAGAATGGTACTGTGGGATGGTGGTGAGAGCTCTGGGCTTTGAGTCAGCAATGCCTGAGTTCTTTCTGTCAAGACCTGACATGTACTAGCTGTGTGACCAAGAACCACTCTCCTAAATTCTTGGGTTCCAACACAACTCTCTAAGACTCAAAGTTCTAGACAAGCTGCTGATCTATGTCTGCAGTGAAAAGAGTTTCTACATCATAAGGTCTTACATCAATGAAGGCACAGGTACCAGGACAAAAATAAAATAATTGTTTTTTTATAAAGGAGACAAGTTGAACCACATTGAGAAGAGGCTAATAGGTGAGGGGATTGCAAACTATAGAAGGCTGTAGGAACTGGGTTTGGTTAGCCAAGTATGGAGAAGACTTATGGGATGGAGGCATGAAAATGATCTTTAAGTAACTGAAGGGTTAGCAAATGGAAAATGAAGAGTCCCAAAATGGAATTGGCCACCTTGGGAGAAAGGAATTTTCACTGGACCTTGTTAAAGGAGAGGTTGGAAAACCACAGGTTGGGAATATTGTAGGGCAAAAGTAGCCAACTCCCAGTCTGTAAAATTCCAATACCTCTCAAGATGAGATTAAAATGTGAATGGGAAATGTCTAACCAAATATATAAAAATATAATGTAACCTAGATAAGGTTAATTTGTGGTTTTCTAAGTCAATGTGTAGCATGCAGGAGTCCTTTCTATTTGTTTGATGCCCCTTCCAAATCTAAGGCCATTTTATTTTCAGGTCTTAGGTGCCAGTTTGAGGATGTAAAATGTCTACTGACTAATCATAATACTCACCCTCAAAAGTGCCCTTGACACCACAGAGGAGAGGAGAGAACGCCTATCTCGGTTTCAACTGTCACATCCTGGTGGCACAGATTCATCTGCTTTTTCTGAATCATTGGATACTGTCCTCAGTCTCCCAATAATTCCTGACCCATTTTCTTTTTCCTAATTTGAATATTAAAATACTGACCTATATGCTTGGAATTTACTCCTACCTATGTTTTCCCTCTTACCTGGTTTATATCTGCCTCACTTACTCAGTTTCTACCAGGGTTGGGCAATCTGCAACCTTGAGGTCATGTGTGGCCTTCTAGGTCCTCAAGTGTGGCCCTTTGACTGAATCCAAACTCCATAGAACAAATCCCCTTAATAAAAGGATTTGTTTTGTAAAACTTGGACTCAGTCCAAAGTCTGCACCCAAGGACTCCATCCCTGAGGTGTCTAAATCTTACCCATGTCCTCTAGGGTGGCCTGATGCTCTGGCCTTTGACCTCAGCTTTATTCACCCTTAGGTACAGACTTCTTTGTCTGTGTGAACTGGCAGTGGACCTTGATCGCTAACTTGTGTGTGCCAGTCTACTGGCCTGGTCTGCCTATATCCTGTAGCTAACTATGAGATCGCTTTTCAGAGTAGACTCACACAGTTTGCAGGCTCATATATTCTGCCTATGAGGACAAATACTACACAGCATTTTCCTTTAGTGTGTTAGTGTGTGTGTGTGTGTGTGTGTGTGTGTGTGTGTGTGTGTCTGACACATCCACACATAGTTTTGTTTTGGAGGGGGCAAGGCAGTTGGGGCTAAGTGACTTGCCCAAGGTCACACAGCTAGTAAATGTCAAGAGTCTGAATCTGGATTTGAACCCAGGTCTTCCTGACTCCAGGGCTGGTGTGCTATCCACGGCATCACCTAGGTGCCCCAAATACATGTATTTTTATTAGCTCATATTTATATTATACTTTCAGGCTTAGGGGACATGTTCCTGAGAAACACGTTTTCCTTGCCCCGGAGGCTAGAGGAAGAATGGGGAGCTCAGAGAGCTTGATACAGGATCAAGGATCTAGTGGCCCCATATCGTGAACTTGGACCAAGCTTCTTGCCTCCAGCCTGGGAGTCCTCTGCCGTCTGTCTGTCTGCTACCTACCGCTGTCTGTCCTATCTGTGTGCTACCTGGAACTGTGATGCTTGCCGCTGTCCAGTGTATTTCTTGGCTGGCACCTCTTCTTTGAGCGGCTCTCGCTGCTGCTTCCTTTTGTTCTTCTTCTTCATCTCTTCCTCCTCACGTTGTCGTTCAAGTTCCTGCTGCATTCTCTTTTCCTGAAGCTCCCGAGCTAACTTCTCTTGCTTCCTGGAGAAGAGGGACATTTAGTGATAAACAATTGGTCTTGTTTATATAAGGCTTTCCAAACAACCCTGTGAGGTAGGCTGCGCAAGTAGCCAATGAATGGCCATTTTACAGATGGGGAAATGGACTTCCAAAGGCTGCCTCATCCACAGTCATATAGCTAATGCAGGGCAGACCGAGGATAGGAGTGACGAGCTTTCTGCAGTATTCCACACTGCCTTTCAAACTGGTATGTCTAGGTTCCTTCTGTCTTTTAAAAATCTCCTCTCTAGTTTATTTCCCATGGTCATTCACCCAGAATGTTCTGGCCACAGTCAGGAGAGAGACCTAGCTTAACAGAAACCCTAAATGTCAGTAAACGCCTTTGTCCGCTCTAGATGGGAAAGGAGGGAAGAAGGTAGGACGGAAGGGAAGAAAGGGAGAAAGGAAAGAAGAAAGAAGGAAATCAGCACTTGTTATTTGCTTATTTATTGTATATATTATTATAAATAGGCATTCATTAAGTGCCTACTGTGTTCCAGGCTCTCACCTCTAAATGCCTTACAAACAAATCTCATCTCATCTGATTCTCACGACAATCCTGAGAGGTGGGTGCTGGCATTAATTCCATTGTCCAGATGAGTAAATTGAATCACTAGTGGGTTAAGAGGTTTTACCAGGGTGACACAGCAAGTGAGTGCCTGGAGTGGCATCTGAACCTGACTCCAGGCCCAGAGCTTTCTCTTGTACCAACTTGCCACCTCTGACAGCGATATACTGATTTCAGTTCATCAGAACTCAACTAAGAGAAAATCTTAATTGCCTGGAATTTTCTTTCTGTATTTTTATTTTAGGAGAAAAAAGTAAGTGGCTACATTTTTATGAGATACAGACAAATAGGAGAGTGAGAAGGACTGTGAGAGGGATGGAGAGCATGATCCCTCAAGTTGGGCAAAGCGACTGGGAATGTTTAGCCTGAAGAAGAGAAGTCTTGGGAGAATGAGTACTTAACAGTTTTTTTTCCCTAGGGTCTTAAGGACTGCTATGTAGACAAGGGAATAGATTTGTCCTGCTGGTTCCAGTGGGCAGAGCTAGATGCAATAGATATAAATTGTAAGGACTGGTATAGGTTGGATATGAAGAAGAACACATTTCTACCAGAATTGTACAAAGGTAGAGAAGTCTGTCTCAAGAGGGATCAAGGGCCTACTGGGTGCCAGGCACTGTGCTAGATGCAGGGGATCCCAAGACAAAAATGAAGCATTTCCGGCCCCTAAGAAGCCTTGGTTCTAGTTTAAGGAACAACATGCACATGTATAAGTGCAAAATACACAGAAAAGAATAACCATAGGGATCGAGGAAGCCCCCAGAATAGGAGGCAGTGCTTGAGTGAGGCTTTCAAGAAGTCTAGGGAGTATGGACACCTCAAAAGGAAGACCAAGAGAGAATGAATTTCAGGAAGGAGATAGTCTATGGCAAGGAGATGGAATGCCATGGGTGAGCAACAGCAAGTTGGCCAGTCTGGCAAAATCGTCAGGGAGCAATGGTGGCTAGGCCTGGAGTCAGATTGTAAAGAGCTTTAAAGGTCAAGCAAAGAAATGTACATTTTATCTTGGAAGTAATGGGGAAGCTAAAGCAGCTTTTTGAGTGAGGGAGTGACCTGGTCAGAACTGTGCTTTATTAATATCACTTTGTTAATGACACTAGATTGGACGTGGGCTGGAGGTGGGTGTGAGTTAAGTTGGTAAGACCAGCTAGGAGAACCAGGTATAGTGGGTTCCAGTTCACTTGAGGTCTTCAGACAGAGGCTGGATGAATTCATGGAGGGGTATGAGTGGGACTAGTTTACTTTGAGGCTCCTTCTAACTTATATTCCATGATTCTATGAAATTAAGCATGAAGAGAGACAGGGAATGGAAAAGATGTATTATTCACTTACATGGAAATCCACCAGGCCACCGCAGGTGGCATTGAGAGCAATGATGCAAAGAGTTGGGTTAGTATAAATGGTAGGAGAGGAACAAAGACCACTGGGCCTGCTGGAAGAGTTGAATGATGACTTCTTTGTTCAATTAATTAATTAATTGCTTTTTAGTTTTCAATATTCCCTTCCATAAGATTCTGAGTTCCAAATTTTCTCACCCTCCCTCCTCTCTCCCTACCCCAAGACAGTGTGAAATCTGAAATAGGCTCTGTATACATACATATTTTTACATGTGTAATGAGGTATAGTACAATTAGAACCAAAAAATTAGAAACATCCAAAAAATGAACGATGACTTTTTTTTTGTTTGTTTGTTCAGGAGTCAGGGCAGGGCAATTGGGGTTAAGTGGCTTGCCCAAGGTCACACAGCTAGTAAGTGTTAAGTGTCTGAGGTCAGATTTGAATTCAGGTCCCCCTGACTCCAGGGACAGTGCTCTATTCTCTGCACCACCTAACCACCCCATGAACGATGACTTCTTGAAACAGATTAAGAACAAAGAAACAACCTAGCAGAATATGGGTGGGGGCACTTAAGTTATCCAGATTTCTGTCTATGGGTCACTCTCTAAAAAAATAGAACAACAAATCAGTTTCTGACTTGATTTTCTAAGAATTTTGTCTTTCAGTAATGTCAAAGGAGTTACGTAAGATACAATGGACTCTTATGTACATCTCTAAGTACATGTAAGATAATCAAATTCAACTTTGAACCCAGAAAAAACTGAGAAATGTCATCACTGTGTACATTTCTGAATACATGTCAGTAAAAGGGCTGTATTTTGTACACAGAATTCTCTAGCACCACTGAACTCCAAGGGGGGGGAGAGAGAAGGTGGGGGCCCTATGAGAAAGAGGGGCAGTGGAGGGATGATGGATGAAGACAAGGCACTTCATGCCCCACTCAACCCTTAGTACCAGTTCTTATTCTGCATGCATCCTGTCTTCTGACTTTTGCTTTTCTACAATTTCAATATGCCACAAGATGCTTACCTTGGAGACCTGTGGATAAGCGAGCTTACATTCAGCCAACTTTAGAAACTTAACTCCCCTCTTGTACTCCCACCCCCCACCCTACAAGGTGTCACTTATCACTATAACCATTAGCTGGTTGGTGAAGTAAAGATGCTTAGAGTTTGTGAGATGTTGTGCAGAGAATACAATCTTCTAGCAGAGTACTTTAGTAGGGTGGACTTTTTTTTGCGTTTTGGAGGGGATAGGGTAGGGCATTTGGGGTTAAGTGACTTGCCCAAGATCACACGGCCAAGTAAGTGTTAAATGTCTGAGGCCGGACTTGAACTCAGGTCCTCCTGACTCCAGGGCTGGTGCGGTGCTCTATTCACTGAGGAGGGTGGACTTCTAAGGGCTCCCACATTTTTCTCATTTGTTAAATGATAGCAATTGGATGAGGTTTCTTCCTGTTCTAAATCTAAGAACTAAAACACTCCAACCTTCTTATCCCTTGAGAATTTGAAAGGCAAAGACAGGATCTTACTTGCTTAAGAATGGAAAGGAGAAGAAACAAGCTGATATCAGAGATTTTATTTAAAAGAATCTGAACTTTAAAAGGATATCCTGTTACCTCTGCAGAGTAAGTCCAATCTATTATAGTTCTTACATCTACACAATGAAAACTGATGCCCAGAATAATGACTCTCAGGCATTTCTTGTAGAAACTTATTATTAGAGGGAGGCCATCATATTCAGCGATCTATATTTTCTAAGGAAGAAATGTAGACACAGATGTAACAGACAATTTTGCTGCCTATGGCAAACAACAAGAAAAGTCATCATTAAGTAAAATATGTAAATCATTAGGTGAAAATTATATAAGAAGTAATTAAGAAAAATTCAGTTGTGAGGGGGAAATTAATTATTACAGTGGCTTACAGGTAAACATTAACATTATAGAGCTTCCTGTTTTAACTAATTCTTCTTGCTAAATGGGTGCTACAATCTGTTCTAATAATAATAATAATAATAATAATAATAACAATTATTATTATTATTCTTTCTAGTCCCCTGGTATAAAAAGTCCTGATTACTTACCCCAGTTATGGTTCTACAGAGATAAGAGATTTCTTTTCAATGAGAGACAAGATTAGGGATTTCTGGTAAATTCTTATATGATCATGTAATCAAATAATCATAACCTATTGACATTTAGTGTAGATGAATGGAGGTTTCACTAACTTGTATTTATGTCCTTCCTTTTCCCCGACAAAGCAGTCAGAATGTCCACAAAGTATAACATCATATATTATATATATATGAAATATATATATGTATATATATAAATAATATAAAATAATCCCATTTAGAAATGACTATAGGTCAGTTAAATCTAATTTTTTTAAACAATATGCTCAGTTCTGTATTTTTCTGCTTGTTGATTTTTCTGTTACCTTTATTTATTGCTTATTTAATATTCCTAAGAAATGAATGTTAAAATTTCCTGCTAGTAATGTGCTGCTTTTCACTTTTTCTTTTTGGAACCTATATGGCATGCTACTTGATGCATATGTTTATTAGAGTTATTTTTCATTCTTGATGGTGCCTTTTAATATAATGTAGTGCCCTTGTTGGACTCTCTTGTGAGAGAAATCATTATTTTTCTATTATATTAATAACCTATTATTAAATTAGGACCAAGTTTTTTCCTTTCTATTTCCTCATTCAGAGAGCCCTTGTAGGTCATTCAGCCAGTATCGAAAGGCTGATAGATGAGATTAGCCTCAACTTCAAGGTACACACTTCACAACCTTGGGTGGACTCCACTCAACTAGGGGACCTTCTTTTTCTTTATAGTGTAAACAGAATCTAATCTAGGTGCATTCCAGCTCTAAAACATTGGTCCTATGTTGTTCCCCCTATCAGAGTCCAGGGGAACCCAGCTTGTGAAGGAGAAAACCAACCAGAGTAGCCTGGATGATGATTGATTCCTTTGTCCAGATTGCTGGAGGCAGCTGAGTCTCATGATCAAACCCCACTCTCAGCTGGAGGAGCTGAAGACTTTTAGCCTACCTCCTCATAAGAAAGTCTACCCCCTCATTAATTATTCACCAGTCAGGGTTGATTTTTACCTCTCAGGAGCACCCCAGTTTCTAAAGGTATTTAAGTATTCAGGGATCTCCCTGGTTTGGTCTTTGGGTTTTAAGAGAGACCAATGATCTTCAATTTATTATTGGCTAGTCTAATGAATAAATACATTGATTATTAATTACCCAGAAACTCCATTTCTTGTGATTTTCATTTGTCGCTCTTGACAAAATTGATTTTTATTGTCACTTTATCTGGCATCATGATTGTGACTCCTGCTTTTTTAGAGCTGCCCAAAACAATAGATTTTGTTCCATTCCCTTCTTTTCCATCTGGGTCTAGTTTCCTTAAAAATGTGTTTCTTATCTCTAGTGAGTTATTAGCTTTCAAGTCTATTTCTCCATTTGATCTTTTTTTATTGAGGAATTTAATCCACTTACAATATTTACACTTCTCAGGTTTAAAGGTGTAAGGAAGAAGTGTATCCAATTCAATTAAATGCACATTTCCTAAGTACCTAAGATTTATCAATAGCAAGGGGCTCACAGGATTGGGAACTGGCAGAGATCTTAGAAATGATCTAGCCCAGCTCTTTCATTTTTAAAATAAAAAACCAGGCTCCTGATGCTACATTTCTTTCTCAAGGTCACAAGGGAGCATATCGCAGAGCCTGGATTTGAACCCAGGCATTCTGATTTTCTGCTGCTGGCTTCTGAAAGCTGAGGCTGTATGGTAGAAAAGGCTGGAGAAGGATCTGCAATGAATGAGGAGAAATCATGAAGGTGATTAGGAAGGCTCTGGACTCATGAGATTGAACTTGGGGAAGAGGAATTTGAGGAATAGTGATGACGTAAGTCGAAGGAGGAGAAAAAGAAAAGAGGTTGGTCAGAATGAAGGAGAAAAGTAAGAGAAACAGGAGGCTGGGCTTAGGGCTAGAAGGGAAACCATCAAACCCATCCCTTTCATTTCATGAGGCCTGGAAAGGTTAATGACTTATCCAGGGTCATAACTTTTAGTGAGTGTCTAAGGTGGAAGGTGCTCAGGGTGAGGGGGATATTTACCAACCCAGACTGGCATCTACTCTTCAGTTCTTCATCTCCAAGAGTGGTCTGGGGGCACTGAGAGGGCAAGGGTGTAAAGAATGATCAGGGTGCTAATGAGAAAAGCTGAGATCACCCTCACTACCCCGACAACATGAAAGACAAAGACGGAGGATCTCATTTGCTGAAAAACAGCAAGCAGGGAGAAGTTACTATGATTTTCATGAAGCATGTAATGTTTGCATTTCTGTCATATCCAAGTATATCTAAGGGCAGCTAGGTGGCACCGTTGATAGAGTGCTGGGCCTGGACTCAGGGAGACCTGAGCTAACATTTGGCCTCAGATACTTGCTAGCTGTGTGACCTTGGCCAAGTCAGTTAACCTCTGTTTGCCTCAGTTGCTCCATCTTTAAAATGGGAATAACAACAGTACCCACCTCCCAGAGTTGTGATCAAGTGAGAAAGTTTGAAGTGCTTAGTGTGCCTGGCATATAGTAGGTGCTTGAAATATCCTTTCTTTCTGTGTTTAAAATAAAGACTGGTCTCCCTCCTAGAACATGAGGTGAGGGAGATAACGAATGCCTCTCCGTTTTCTAGGTTAGGGGGGGACAATGAAGTGTTCCTAAAAACAGGAATGACAAAACCAAAACCAGAACCAACTGAAGGAGGCACTTTCCTACGGAAATAAAGAAGAAGATGTAGAGAGGAAATGACCTGTGTCTGGAGGCTGGAGAGGGGAAGAACATTACACCCAAGAAAGAAAGGAGAAAGATACCCAGAGCTAAAAACAAATCTGGAGCATCCTCTGAGTGAATGGAGGGAGAGCTGCTCATCCTCCAAGAATGGTAGTCCATTTGCAGGTGTAGTTAGATGAAGGCTCATTCAATATGGGGCAAAGGAAGAAGGGAAGAGAGTAGTTGGGGCCGGAGAATCCTGACTGAGTGCTGAGACAGCTGTTTGTTAACAGTCAACAGCCTTTTGGGATGGGGTGGGGCTGGATTCAAGGGATAACTTGAAACATCCCCATGTAGTTAAATCATTTAAATAAATACTTCTCCCTTGTAGTGATTTATGTGGGAACAAATGTTATTCCCAGAAGGAACCCAGGAAACATTATTGAATATTTAAAGACTCTTAGGTGAGAAATTGAAGGCCATAGAGAGCAGATGGTGCCCACTGAAGGCAAAGAATGCATAGAAGAAAGCAAATCTGCAAAGCAAACTGAGAACAGATGGATAAGAAGATGCTGTCTGAGAACTGGATTTGGATTTCTGAACCACAGCTTAAAATGGAGGAATGACAGACTCCAGGCCAAGGATGGAGCATACCTATGAAGGTGGTCAGGAATGTGTGTGGGCACTGTTGGTCCAGCTGTGAACTGATCTCACCAGACTGGAGAGCAATTTGGCACTATGCCTGAAGGTCTATAAACTGTGTGTACCCTCTGATTCAGCAACACCACCACTAGATCTGTCTCTAGAACAGATCAAAGAAAAAGGAAAAGGACCTGCATGTACAAAAATATTTATATTTTATATTTACAGCAGCTTTTTTTGTGGTGGCCAAGAAGGGGAAATTGAGGGGATGCCCATCCATTGGGGAATGGCTGAAGAAGCTGTGGTATGTGAATGTAATGGAATACTATTGTGCTATAAGAAATGATGAACAGGTAGACTTCAGAGAAACCTGGAGAGACTTATATGAACTGATGCTGTGTAAGGGGAGAAGAACCAGGAGAACATTGTACACAGTAACAGCCACAGTGGGCGAGGACTGATTTTGCTAGACTAAGGACTAACCCTTCTCAGCAACGCAAGGACCCAAAACAATTCCAAAGGACACATGATGGAAGATGCCAGTCACATTCAGAGAAAGAACTAATGAAGTCAGAATGCAGAATGAAGCAGACCGTTTTCTTTTTTGTTTTGTTTTATTTTTTTTCCTTTCTCATGGTTTTTTTTCCATTTGTTATAGTTTTTCTATGCAACATGACTGATGTGAAAATATGTTTAATAGGAATGTATGTGTAGAGTCCATATCAAATTGCAAGTCATCTTGGGGAGGGAAGGGGAAGGAAGGGGGAGAAAATTTAAAACTTTATGGAAGTGAATGTTGAAAACTACAAATAAATAATTTAATAAATTGGGGGAAAATGATAAATCGGGGCAGAGGCATACAGTGGTTAGAGCCCTGAATCATGAAGCCCTAGGTTAGAATCTCCTCTCTGATTGGTTAAGTCCTTCCACTCCTCAGGGTCCCAGGCAACTTTCCAAAACCAGAAGTCGAAGATCAGGTGCCAGCCGATAGATAGAGGGAATTCGCTCTATGCTTTCTCCTCAGCTTAGCAAGAGACCTGGAACGCACTGGGGTCCTGAGGGGACAGCTGGTTAGGCCAGGCCAAGAATCTGGCATAGACTCCTCTGGGATTCTCAGGGTCTGAACATTTAGCAATGTCATGGTGCAGTGGAAAGAGTGTTGGACCTGGAGTGAAGACTCAACTTGAGACCTGAGTTTGAATCCTGTCTCAGACACTTATTGCACAACTGTCCATCTCCCCAACTGTGAAATGGGGATAATAATAGCACCCACCTCACAGCATTGTTGTGAGGAACAAGTGTGATCATAAATAAGGCACTTTGCAGACCTTTAAAGCTCTCCACCAACACTGCTGTTAGATATTATTCTACCCGGGGACTAGGGCTGGTACTGAGATGCGTCAAGACCCAGTACAGTGCTTGGCACAGAGTGAGCACTTAATAATGTTTTTTTCCTTCATTCATTTGTGACCCAGACTCCTTCAGCAGCCCCAGGTTTGGGGGAGGGGGCTCCCCTTCACCAACTTTGCATTAATACAATGGAGTTGGCTTTTGGTTCATGCTCCTTCTGTCCTTTCTCATTGCCTGTTCTTGTAGGCTGCGTGTCCTTCTGCCCTCAGACTCATTCTTGCTGCTGGCTGCAGGGAGGGTATAGTGAAAAGTTGGCAGAAGAGACTAGAAAAGGGAAAGAGAGAGAGAGAAAGAGAGAGAGAGAGAGACAGAGAGACAGAGAGAGAGAGAGAGAGAGGGAGAGGGAGAGGGAGAGGGAGGTGGGGGTCATAGGGGTCCTTGGGAGCAGCAGTGGGGGTCGGTGCAGACAGAGGCCCTCCCTGGGGAGGGAGGTGCACTCTCCCTGGGCTACCCCACCCGGTCCTGGCTCCATCTTCTCAAGTCACAGACCTTTTCTTTCGCTCCCGGACGGTCTGCAGGACTTCCAGGTCAAACATCATCTTCTCTTCCTCCGTGAGGGCGTCATAGTCCTCCTCATCCATCTTCTGCAGACGAGCCTTCTCTCTTGCAATCATTTCCTGGTGTTCCCGCTCTGGTGAAGGACAGAAGAAACCAGTGAACCCCGGTGAAAGGCCAGCCGATGGCTGGGCGCCCTCTCTGAGTCTCTTCTGCGGCGCCCTTGGCCAGTAGCTGGGGAAGGGCATGCTACGCTGACAGCTGCTCAGACCTCTGATCTTGGTCGAGTTCTAGACTCACGCCTCCCTCCCCTTTCTGTCTCTCTCCCTTGCCTGCTCTCACTCCCCCCTTTAGAAACCGTCAAACTCAAGAACCTAGGTCTGTTAGCTGACCATTGGGAATGTCTCTCCCGTATCCCAAGGAATCTTTAGTTATTCAGGCTCAGGTCTGAAGAATGGGCCACATTCAGCAAGGTTACAAACTTAAATGTCGAATAACTATTAAATCTTGGAAAGTCAGCGTGTGAAGATTTCTCTTTTCCAAGGCCAAGCCTGAGGATCATAATTACCGAGTTCAGTTTCAATTTTAATTTGCTGGTTCCATTCCCATTGCTATTACTGTACGTGTTGTTTCCCTGGTTCTGCTGAATCCACTTTGCCTAATTTGATCTAAGGTTTTCCATGTTCCTTATAGCACAGTAATATATTCTATCCCATTCACACCTCCCCTTCCGTCTATCTGGCCCATCTGGCCTTGTGAGGGGGGATTCCTTCTGAGTTTAGATTGGGCTAGAGGACCTCTGAGGTCCCTTCCAACTCTCAGATTCTGTGGTTGGTTCTGTGATTTCTGTCCTGAGGAAGCTCTATGATAAAAGCATCATCTGTGATAGGGAAGGAGAGGGGGAGGGAGAGCATTAATATAGTGCCTGCCATGCGCCGGGCACTATGCTGAGAACTTCACAGATGTGATCTCATTGCACCCTCCCAACGATCCTGCGAGGGTGGCACAGTTATTATCCCCATCGTACAACTGGGCAAACTGAGGCAAAGAGAGGTTAAATGCCCAGAACTAGCCCTGGCACAAGCCTGAGACTTTGTCTGTGCCCTGGGTCACCTTGCCTGGGGGACAGTCTGTGTTTTACTCTTGAGGATTTAACTCTAATTACTCTTTATCTGGAGTATAATTACTTTGTGTGGAGGTTAAGTGTACTGATGAGGGTGGAGAGAAAGAGAGACAGAGAGACAGACAAAGACAGACACAGAGACAGACAGAGACAGAGACAGACAGACATAGAGAGAGAGAGACACAGAGAGAGACAGAAAAAGACAGAGACAGAGAGAGACAGAGATACAGAGAGAGACAAAGACAGAGACAGACAGAGACAGAGAGAGACAGAGAGACAGAGAGAGAGGAGAGAGAAACAAAGAGAGACACAGAGAAAGACAGAGAAAGAGACAGAGAGACAGAGACAGAGGGAGACAGAGAGCGCCCAAACAACCATCTTGCAATTTCCATAATTTTTTTCATCCTGAGGTCTTACCTATCTTTTCCACTTTGGCTTTCTCCCGAGCCTTCATGATGCCATAATCCTGAGCCACATTGATAAAATATATGTGCTCCCGATTATTGATGGCTCTGAGCAGACACTGGAGGGCACAAGCTGTATTCCTGGCAAAGACTGTTTCTAGTCCATCAAACACCACCCCTCGATGGCAGTCACTGAGCTGAAATAAAGGGCCAAGAGAGAAGCACCTTCAACACTCAGCAATTCATCAGGCATTTCTTAGGGTCCTACTATGTGCCAATTACTGTGCTAGGTTCTAGGAACAGCACAACAAAAATTAAAATGATTTCTGTGTTCAGTGACTCTGAACGTCCTTCTACTGAAGAGAAACAACAGGCATGTACAAGATACGTAGAAAGCACATATGAAGTCATAGGTTGGAGGGTGGGAGAAGTGCTAACATCCCAGGGAATCAGGAAAGACTGTTAGCTGGCACAGTAGATAGAGTCTTGGCTTCGGTGTG
Organism: Pseudocheirus occidentalis; assembly: GCA_028646575.1. Classification (NCBI taxonomy): domain Eukaryota; kingdom Metazoa; phylum Chordata; class Mammalia; order Diprotodontia; family Pseudocheiridae; genus Pseudocheirus; species Pseudocheirus occidentalis. The sequence goes on from CM053595.1 coordinate 289,182,897, forward strand.
TAATAGAAGCTTAACAAGTAGCACCCAAACCAAGTCTAGTAGAGAGTCAGGGATTCCAAGAAGCCTTTATCACCACTTTGAGTGGCCTAGAGCACCTCAGGAGATGATAACACAAAGCAGATTGCTTGGATGGGAGCTATGAGACAAGAGTGAACGTCCACCCTTGCAGCCCTTTGTGTCAAGAGTTAATTCTGCTCACAATGCCTAGCTCTCTTTTGTGGTCCACCTGAGAGACAGAAAGCTGGCCTTGCCACCAGGAAGATATACAACTCCTGCCTTTGGTGTCTACTGACTCTGGGTCCTTGGACATTCTCTCAGCATTGGTCTCTAAGACTATGCATTTCTTTAATTTTTTTTTAATTCTGAATCAAATACCACATAAAATCAGCCTTTCCATATACAAAGTAAAACAGAAAAGAGCATTGTGCATGAAATGACGAATGTTACATACATACTTTCCCCTTTTAAATACATTTGACCTACAACTTTCAAACAGTCCTGTTTTTGTGTATTTCCTTTGAGATGTTTGTTCTCTTGTGTGTGTATGTGTGTGTATGTGTGTGTGTGTGTGTGCGCGCGTGTGTGTATGCAGTTTGTTCTTCGTTCTTAAAGAGGACCATGACATCGGAAAGATGATGCCATGACTTGCAAGTGATTTGGATTTAAGTGTTTATTTAAAAATGCTCCAATATGCAACCCTATTGCTATAACCAATGAGGTAATTTCATTTGTTCAATTAAACTTATTTATTATAAGGATTTTTTTTCTTTTTCCAAAAGGGTGGGGGTGCAGTGGTTAGGAGAGAAAAGAAATTTATGTCCATCAACAATTAAAAAGAGTTTGGCAACCTCTGATGATTTTTTTGTGTATAGAAACTCATGTTATTACTAAGGTATAGAAGGGTCTCTACTTGCTCTGGTGCAGAGAACAGTGACACCATTGAAATCTCAGGTTTGGGGATTAACTGAAGTCTTTGGTGTCTAATGTCCTACAAATAAAACTGGTATTTCTGCATGAGATGGTTCTGCAGCCAATGCTTTAGTTGTGTCACTAAAGTTACTGGCACATGTTGGCCAATGTTTCTGTTCATTTTTTTTTTAAATTCAGGGAATACCAGGATCTTGCTGGACTACCCTCCATCAGAAGGAGAGACTGATTCCCTGCCCAGGCGCATCTGGTGATGGAGATCTCTCTGTTCTGAGAACAGGCAGGGTAATTTTGTCACATTTAAACATGCTCCATTTTGATAAACACCTTGGAGCTGGAAAGCAGCTTCCTCATAAATAGCAAATAGGTCCAGATGGCCTGATGGTCTAATTCACTTATGGGTAAAGTCCTTGTCAGAGATTTTTGGCTTTCAGAGACTGTTAGCAGCCTGCAGCCTGGGAGGTGGGCAGATGTACTGTTGGGAGGCTAGATGATACTGTCCCAACATGGGAGATGACTGTGTATGAGAAAAATATTGCCAGTGTTTTATTGGTCATCACATATTTTTGTTATTGTAATTAGTATAACAGTAAGTAGCCTTCCATCCAAGTAGGGAGAGACTGGATTTCCTAACTAAGGTATGTTTGTGAGATTAGGTCTCCCAATGGTGGGGAATTAGAAGTGAGTCCATCTCAGAACTGAATATGGGAACAAGAGATCCAGTCTGTGTGAGGCAGGAAGCCATGGGTCACTCTGGTCACAGAAAGAGCTGCAACAGAGCTAGGGTGGATATAGCCTTTAGTCTGGGCTGCATCGGGAAAGCGTTTAGTACTTCCTACTGACCCCAAACTGCTGGATGCTGTGAACTCCAGCCTTCTCTATGTGATGCTCTATGACTGGAAATAATGAAAGACCAGAATCTCAGAAGGATCCAAATGGCCAGTGACCCAAAGGACAACGGAAAGAAGCATGATGGGTAAGAGAAGGCTGTTGCGTGTTTGCCAGTGATGACCTCTTTGGGAGAAGTCAAGCCAACAAGCATTTATCAAGTGCCTACTACATGCCAAACAATGTGCCAAGCTTATTGAGAGCTTAGGGATAGAAACCAAGTAGAAAGAAAGACAGTGCCTGCCCTCAAGGAGCTTGCATACTAATATGGGAAGACAGAGCACAAAAAAGGAAGCTGAAAGAGGTGAGATGGAGAGAAAAGAGAAGAAGGTACCTAATACTGGAGCATTGTAGAGGAAGTCCAGGGAAGCCAGGAGTGCTTTCTGGAGAGGAGCGAAGTCACAGTTATTCTAAATGTCACCCTTAAAACAGAGATGCCAAAATGGGTGTCATTAAAGACACTTACAGTCATATATGACCAGAAATGGAGGGGGTGCTATTCATATAAGTGAGCATAATGGACCATGACTGGAAGACCCTTGAGAGGCATTGAGAGGGTAAAAGATACAGAGGAAGGCCTTCCAACATGTTGAATACATACTCTACTGTTGGGGGCCTTGCCTCCCAGTTCATCCTCTCCAGTCCATTCTCCATTCAGCTGCCAAAGTGATATTTTTTCCTAAAGAGCAGGTTTCACCATGGAACCCTCCCATACAAACACTGACGGCTCCCTATTGCCTCGATGATCAGATATACCCCTTACAACCTGGCTCCAACTGATCTTTTCAGCCTTAATTCTTTGTACTCCTTCCTGTACTCTACAGTCCAGCCAAACTGGCCTCCTTGTTGCCCCTTGTGATACTTCATTTCCCACCTCCATGCCTTTGCACTAGCAGCCTTCCTTCTACTTACTCCTCATCTTTGCCTCTTAGAACCCTGTATTTGCTTTAAAACAAAAGACTGCTTATGGTACACCTGCACAAAACCTTTCCTGATCCCTAGATAACAAGACAGTTTGAGTCCATGTCTCCAATGAGCTTCCCTAAAAATAGGGGGAGAAAACATATAGAGGGGAGTGATGGCCAGGACTGGGTATTTTGTTCTGGGAAGTCTCTGAGAAGGGGAGTGGAATGGTAGGCCAGTCTATTTATTTTCTTTTCCAGAGTCAATGGAAGGAGAGAGAGGTGGAAAGGGGTGAGGGTAGAAAGAAGGAGGTGGCTGTGAGCATAGCAGCAGGTCAGAAAATGGCAGACTTGATGGGGGATTGGAAGATGACTAGGAGGATGCAAGGACACCTTATTGGAGGAGATACTTTAAAATGGCACCTACTTTGGCACAATCAATGAACAATAGGTACAGTGGCATCTTGAATTCCTTTCACCTTTCTTCAATTGGCTGACCGTGTAGAAGTAGCATTTGATAGAATATTATTTGCAAAACGCTGCCTGTTTCTTGCTCATACTTTCATCATGGATGCCCTCAATGTATTCATAAATTCTTTTCATAAATACTTTATAGACAGAGCAAAGCAGGAGTATGGGTCAGTGCTTACTGCTAATGTTCTTGTTTGTGTCTCCTTTTTCATAATAGGGTACCCAATGTTTTCTGAGTGTTTGGTGTCCTTATTTCTTCCAGATACCCCGAGACTCAGTCCTTAAATGTTGCTGTTAGCACGGGCCTCCTCTGTGGGTAGAGGGTTTGCTTCTATCTTTGCTTCCTTGAATGCCATTTCTATTTCCTCATATAGCATGTTGTAGGCTACAATGTGCTGGTGACTCCATTGTCATTGATGGGGAACAGAGGTTATTAGAGAAATCTTGGCAGGTCTTTTGTACTTTTTTCTGTTCGCCTACTCCTGCAATTTCAGCTTTCAACATTATTGGGGTGGGTTGACTGAAATGAGTGTCCCTATGTGAGGAGAACCCCTGAACTACTACAAATAAAAGAATGGACATTGACTTGGGATATTATCATTTCTTAAGTTAGGAAGACTATTTCAGTTTCCTAAAAAAAAATCAATCTATCAATTTTTATTAGCTGTCACAATGAGGAGACAAAAAAAACCCCTTAGAAGCTGCCTTCTTTGGCAAATACTTAATGTACTTCATAAGTGGCAGCCAAAGACAATAGCATATGTGAATAAAAATGCATCTCTTCATAAGATGATGAGAAACAATTGAGGAAATAAATTTATAGAAAGCTTTGTGAGACCCTTAGAAAACTTCATGGTTTAGGTGTTTTGTGGGTTAGCAACCACTCAAAGCTCATAAGCCCCTACTAATGTGTTTACTTTTAATAAGCCAACCAGAAAGGATGCATCAATTAAGTACAAAAGACATGGCAAATCAAAACACATAGCAAAATAAGTGACCAGATCCCTTCTGTCCATATTTATAGGGGTATGTTCTCCCATAAGTTTACCATGTCATCAATGGGGAAATGAATTGGGAAGCAGACACATAGGTAGGTTGTGTTTCCCAGGCACAAAGATTTTGCCTTTTAGAATACTAAAAGTGAAGTTAATGTTTAGATATGGTCTAAAAAACATGATTCTTAGCAGCCCTTACCTCTTTCCACCTCTTTGTCAGCTTCAATACAGAAGGGAGAGGTACTCGGGTCTAAGGGCTACTTTGCATTTTACAATCTTTATCCTGCATATGGTAATGACAGATGAGCTAGACTGTGGCTTGAACTATATAGTAAGCTTTGCTGGACTGCTTGCCATGACCAAACCCTGTTCTGGTCTCTAACTCAAGTTGACTGACCATCTAAAACATGAAATGGGAACCATAAAGTGGGGACATAAATATAATATAAAAACAAAACAGTCCTTGTCCTCAAGAAACTTATATTTGCCTGTATATCTGGATAAATAAGAAATACATGCAAAATAAATCCAAAGTGAATTTGGACAACGTGGGGAGGGCCTCTCTGTGAATGAGCTTGGCAGGATGAGACTGGGGCTTGGCTCCTCCATGATGCTCTTTCTGTCTGTTCTCCTCACACCCACTGGGATTGAGCCTAAAACTGCCCAGTCTAATGTCCAGTCTCCTAGCTACTTCATCAGAGTTCACTTCCTTGTAATAAACATATTGGAAATAAAAGTAATACAATGATTGGATTGTGATTTTCTTGTATGCAAATATTGTATTATTTTTCATCTTTGTGGCCCCAGAGCCCAGTACACTGCATATAAGGGGTGTTTTAATGTGTTTTTGTTGAACTGAATAGAATATAAAAATCCATCTTCTCCACTTTAAAAAACATTGCTCTGGGGCAGCTAGGTGGTACAACAAATAGAGTACCAGACCTGTAATCAGGAGGACCCGTGTTCAAATCCGGACTCAGACACTTGACATACTTACTAGCTGTGTGATGTTGGGCAAGTCACTTAACCCCAATTGCCTGGCCTTCCTCTCTCTTAACAACAACAACAACAAAAGCCTTGCTCTTTGAATTTGTAATGCGGTTCTCCCTGCCCGCTTTTGCCCCTTCCCCCCCCCCCCCACCAGGCCTATTTCCCTAGAGTGGCTCTGCAACAAATGCCTCTTAAAACACTTGATGGGTTGTTGCACTATTGCCCAGAAGTCAAGAAAAGGGTGAAAAGTCCAAATGGCCCCTTGTCATCTTCCCCACTGGTTTCAGCATGGTCTAATGGGAAGCAAGCTGGAAGCTTATCTGGGGATAACTGGGTTCTGCTACTTACCAGATGTGTAAACTCAGGCAAATGGCTCATTCACTCTCTAAAATGCAGATCTTACTATGTGTGCTACCTTCCTAAAAGGGTTGTTGTGAGGAGAGCATTTGATAAAATATGGAGCGCTATTTATTTTTTGCTTTTGGAGGACAGTTCGGGTTAAGTGGCTTGCCCAAGGTCACACAGCTAGTTTGTGTGTCAAGTGTCTGAGGCCAGATTTGAACTCAGGTCCTCCTGACTCCAGGGCCGGTGCTCTATTCACTGCGCCACCTAGCCATCCCTGAAGCACTACTTAAATAGGAGTTATCATTGTTATTTGGGGATCCTAGAAAGCTCAGGACCTGAAAGGCATACCAGAGAACCAAGGCCTGGACTCTTGGGGTTTTGGGGTAAAGAAGAGCTGCTACTCCACAGTCTTCAAAGTACTCAAGTGCCATGAACTTCCAATCCTGGTTAGGAAATGACAGCCTAGACTAACATGGAAGGTAAGGAGGAAGGAAAGAGAAAGGAACAAAGGAAGGAAAAAAGGAAGGAAGGAAGAAAAGAAAAAAGGAAAGAAGAAATGAAAGTAGGGAAGGAGAGAGAGAGGAATGGAGGGAGGGAAGAGGGGAAGGGAGGAAAGAGGAAGGAAGAAAGGAAGGAAAGAAAAAAGGAAAGAAGGAATGAAAGTAGGGAGGGAGAGAGGAATGGAGGGAAGGAGGAAAGAGGAAGGAAGGAAGGGAGGAAGGGAGGAAGGAAGGAAGGAAAAAGGAAGAAAGAAAAGAAAAAAGGAAGGAAGGAAGGAAAGTAGAGAGGGAAAGAGAGGAGCGGAGGCAGGGAAGAAGGGAAGGAGGGAGGGAGGGAGGAAGGAAGGAGACAAGCATTTATTAAGTATCTACTATGGGCAGGTCCTGTGCTGGATAAATACTACCTCCTGTGATCCTCACACCAGCCCAGAGAGGTGCTATCATTATCCGCATCAGAGATAAAGAAGCCAAGGGCACAGAGAGGTCAAGTGATTTGCCCTGGGCCACACAGCTCGGGTCGCGACCATATTTGAATCCTGCTATTCCTGACTCCGAGCCTGAGGAACACAGAAAGATTGCGGCATTACCCTGCAGCCTCTTCCTACAAAGCCGTACCTGTATCCTCTCTTCTATGATCTGCACCAGCAAGTCCTCAGGAAGTACGCAGCTGAAGAATCCCACGTCTCCTTCGCTGGAGCTGCCCATGAGCCGCAGCTGAACAGGCGTATAGGTCAGCGGGCTGGATGGAATCTGGGAAAAGGGAGAAGGGGGAGGTCAGTCCCTTCAGAGATGTGGGCTCACCCGGAGAGTAGATGTTCGCTCCTCCGGGATCCCCGAGAGGCAAGTCATCCACAAAAGGGTACCACTGCTGGCGGGATGGCATCTTTTCTTTGGGTTGTGCTCACTTGGTTTTTCTGGACTGAGCTCAGTGGTCCATTGTCTTTGTCTGTCTTTGTATCTCCAGGGCTTAGTACAGTGCCTGGCACACTGGAAGCGCCTGATATTGTTGACTATTAACTGATGGTCCAAATTCTAATCCCAGACTGGCTACTAGACCATCAGGAACCTTACTGGTGACCTGGGGGATTTGGGGTTTTCCATGCATAACATGACGGAGTTGCTAAAATTCCCTGCCGGTTCTGCCCTCTCTCATTCACTGGGGGCTTGCTCTAGGGCTAACAAAGGAATACAAACGGTCAACAAAGCGGGTGCTTTCACTTCAAAATCAGAAAAATCCAGCAGTGCATAGGCTGGCATTCCCAAATGCCCAAAGGCAAGCCATCCTTTACAAAGACATAAGCCCTCAAGGCTCTGGAGGAAGAGAAAGGTGTGGCAGCAGTGAGGGACCATGATGGCAGAAAGGAGAGTTTGTGGGAACTAAGTTCTATGGTCATCTACTGATGTGCATGGGGCAGAACAGCCTTAAACTCTTGTGCTATGGAGAAGGCTACAAATATTGACCCGATTGTCAGGATTACTGAGAGGGAGGATTGAGAATTCTGAGCTTTCTTTGGAAGGAAGGTTTTTACCTGCGATCCCGATGTTTCCGACTGGTGCAACTGATGATGTTGTTTTTGGGACCCAGAACCATGGCTGTCTGACTTGGTCTTAGTGGACATAGCTACGCTTCCCCGGTAGCTCTTGAAGATGTTCGTTCGGGTTTCAGGGGAGGCCAGAGTTGCCTCTGAGACGTGTTTGGCCAAATTCTCAGTGCTTACTCTGGATAGGCCTATAGAAGTCTGTGCTAAGGAGCTCTCTGTAACTATGGCTACAAGAAAACAGAACATGTGTGAGAAGAGACACATTCGTGAAGTCATGTAATGACAGCAGAAGAGCCTCACAGGAAACTAGTGTTGTTTAAAAAAAAATAGAATCAAGGAATGTAAGACCTGTCAGCACTCCTCACTATGGAAAGTAGTTAGAAGAAAGTAAATGGATGATGCAAGATGAGGCCATGTGGTGAAACCAAGGTCAGAATCCAAGTGTTCAACCTCCCTGTTCTGCCTACAAAACCATAGTACTTCAAGAACTTTCTGCATCTTGTCCCTAAAGTTTTTGTACATTTTTAAGTTTTAATAATGTCTAAAGTAGAAATACTATGAATATTTTTTAAAAATCACTTGAAAGTTTAATTGTTCAAATTCATTTTATGCTCATTTAGTTTTGTGAGTTTTGAATAATAAAATTGCAATTTTATTTTTTTATTTTATTTTTTGTTTTTTTTTAAGGTTCTTTTTTTTGTGGCAATAAACATTATTTATTGACTTGTTTGTTTACTTTTAGGTTACAAGATTCTGTTCCATAGTCACTTCAGTTATAGATTTTTCTCCCCTTCCTCTCCGTCCCCTACCCGACCCCCCCATGGTGGCATACAATCATGTATAGGATCTGCAAACTCCTT
>CM053595.1:289191815-289210589 GCA_028646575.1 Pseudocheirus occidentalis
CTTTTTGGAGGGCAGTTGGGGTTAAGTGACTTGCCCAAGGTCACACGGCTAGTTTTTTGTGTTAAGTGTCTGAGGCCGGATTTGAACTCAGGTACTCCTGACTCCAGGGCCGGTGATCTATTTACTGCGCCACCTAGCCGCCCCCATATAGCACTTTATCTCAATTGATCCTTGCAACAATTCTGGGATGAGAGTGCTATTATTTACCCCATCATACAGATAAGGAAACTGAGGCAAAGAGAGGTTAATTGAGTCACCCATTGTTGTATAGCTAGTAAATGTCTGAGGCTGAATTTGAACTCAGGTCTACCTAAAGATATAAAGGTTTCATTCAAATGTTTTTGTTGAATGAGTGTAAGTATCTCTTGCGCACCTCACGGTTTTGGTTTCTTTAATAGAAGTGCCATGACTAGCCATAGTGACCAGGGTCCTACTTGATACAGTGGGTTAATGCTGACTCTCCACAAAATTGTGACATTGGGAAGGTTTGCGCTCAGTTCCCCAGAAGCTTCTTCTAAGACTCTGTCCTTCCTTCCTTTTCATCATCTTCTTTCTCCAATGAAGATCCAGTGTCATCTGGTCATTCACAAGAATAGCTCACTTTCACAGAGCACTTTAAGCTTAATACAACATTTTACATATGGAGTCTCAATGCATCCTCATAGCAAGGAGTTAGGGCAAATGCACTGATACTTGTCAGACAGACAATGAAACAGACCCGGGGAAGTCACTTGATGGAAGTTTGTGGCCGCACCCAGTCTCCAACTCAGGGCTCCTAACTCCTGTTCTGGAGCCTTTGTACCATGCCACAGCTACCTGTCCTGTAGTTGCCTTTGATATTTTATGGACAATGCCATTGGGATTTTACTGCTCCTAGAAGAAAGGACAACCCACGTGCCCAACTGAAAAGAGCTGGAAGCAGCTTTAACACAGAGGAATAGATTGCTCAGGGGAGGATTCTGAAGCTCAGTTGGGGAAACAGCTTCATCTGCTAGAAGGCCACCCCTGCCATGAAGAAGGTGCTTTAGTCTTGGGTAGATATACTGGTCTCTTCAACAGCTACTGCTGGACAACTTTCTCTTCTGCATGCTGATAAAGCTTCCCAGGACTCAATCACTACCTAGTTCTCTTTATTGGGCAAAGTGGCCATCAGCTCAAATAAGACAGCAAGACATATTCATGAAGAATAAAGCCCTGCAAGTGTGTGATCGTATGGGGGTGAATGTGTGTATGTTTGTGTACATGTCTGAGGATGCATGTGTGTGCATGTGATTATGAGTGTGTGGTATGAGCATGTGCTTGTGTGTATAAGTGGATGTGTGTGAGTGTGTGTTTGTATTTCTGTGAGTCTGTTTATAGATGTCTGTGTGCATGTGAATGGGTGTACATATGTTAATGTACATTGTACGAGTATTTATGTATACGTATGTACATGTGTATGAGTATTTTGGTATGAATGAGTGCATAAGTGTGTGTGACTGCATATAAGTGTGCATGTATTTGTGAGTATGCATGCATATGTGTGCACATGTGAGTGTAGGAGTGTGAGTGTGTGGGTATGAGTGTGTGTTTAAAGTGTGTGTGCACATGTGCTTGTGTGGGTGTGTATGTGCATGGGTGTACCTGTGTGGGTGTGGATGTATGAGCGTGCATGTGTGTGGGTATGTGTCTCTGTGCGTACACACACAGATGTTCTGCAGAGGGAACAGCCATTCTTACATAGCTCACCAAACACTCCTCCTCAGACATGGTCTCAGTTGCTGGATCTGGGTAGATTGACAGTTCATCCTTGCTGAGCTCCTTCCCTAGATTTTTTCTGGCCTCTCTCAAGAATTCCTCATACTTTTCATTCCCTGTTGGTGGTTAGATAAAGATGAGAAAAAGCAGAGTCAGAAAAAGAGTGTGAATTGTGCCCCTCCCCACCCCATACTGGCTCTCATGTCCTAGGGGGATGAAAGGAAAATGACCTTTCTTTCTCACCTTCCCCTGCAGAACTGTTTTACCTGAAGTTTGAAGTAGAATGAGAAAATCTAAACCAGGGGTTCTTAATCAAGACTTGATCAAATTTTAGGGGGTCTGTGAACACGACTGCAAAAGATGACATCTTTGTTTTTTTTACTAACTTTTCATTGAAATTTGGCATTTCGTTCAATTATGAATGGAGGCAACACGGTCACCAAAAAGAAATCACCACTGTTTTCAGATCCCATTACAGATGCAGATGTCTAGAAATATCATTTCTATTTATTGCTGTTTCAAAATGCCTGTAATTACAAGACCCACTGCTAAATCACACATGGTCATGGTCTTCCTGTCTACAGTCTATATTTAATATAATTGGTTTTCTTTGGAAGCCAATGTATTTTATTTTGTGAATTTAAAAAGATGATTCTGAGAGGGAGACAAGACTCCCAAAGGGGCAAAAAAAGGTCACGGACCACTAAATAAATATATTTATAGTACCATGATAGTAGAACTTTCAAATTCGCTGAGTAATGCTTATAAAGCTTAATTAAACAAGATGGCTGTGCTGCTAAGTCTTTGAGACCAAAACAAAGTAGTTAATCTGGGAAGTGTAGACAGTCAATACAGTTATTTTAAACATTCCCAGGGGTGGGGAACCTGCAGCCTTAAGGCCACATGTAGCCCTCTAGTTTCTCAAGTGTGGCCCTTTGACTCAATCCAGACTTCACAGAACAAATCCCCTTCATAAAAGGATTTGTTCTGTAAAACTTGGACTCAGTCAAAAAGCCATATCTGAGGACCTAGAAGGCCACATGTGTCCTTGAGTTCACAGGTTCCCCACACCTGCCCTAACCCTTTTGCAAAGCCTTCCCTCCCTGATACATTAGATTAAAAGTAGCCATAATCTTGTTCTAGAAATTTAAATATAATTGGGTTTGAGATATGCTCCTGTTTATGCTAATAGGAAGAGGTAGAGGTCTATGAGAAATGGCCAGTCATATCCAGTGCCATGGCAGGAAAAAAACTGGTGAGTTAGGGAAGGCTGTAGAGGTGATAAAAACTGGGTTTTTTGGAGTCCCAAAGAGCCAGGAGAAGGACAGCAGAACTTTGGTGGCACCATTGTCCTCAACTGGGCACCAGGAAAGGGAGAATTGAGCTTGGCAACATTCTGTGGGCTAAACTCAGAGGAGTACTTGGGGTTTGGGAATCTGGGAGGAGAGAAGTTTGGACCTGGTTCTGTACATGGCCCAGCACACAGAATGTGTTTGCTGACAGAACTTCAGTGGTAGCATGGGGACCTGGATCAAAACCAGAAAAGCTTTGATTTGGGGAGTATGGAGAGAGGGGGGAAGCAGGAAGAACTAGAAACCTAAACAAGAGACTACTCTCTAAAGTTTGCCTTTTGTACTTCACCTGAGTCAAGCTAGTGTGAGTAATGAGACTGGGCTGGTGATAGGGCTACTGCATGTTTTGTCCCACAACGATGTTAGATTTTGTGGTAGAGAAGCTTTTGAATGCTGTACTTGTGGGGACCATTGTTGTTGTGCTGATGTTGCAAAAGGGGAGGAGGAGCTAAGCCTTGGTTAGAAATCCAAGGACAGTTTTTTTGAGGAGGCCATTCTTGATGTCACAGAGGAGAATCCCCATTGGGAGGTGAACCCAAACTGTCCAGTAAGTCTTCTATTTGGGGGCTTCCCTTGAGGACATTTGGGCATACAACATTGGGTGAATTCAATGGATAACTGTCCAATTCTTTATTTCTTTTGTGGTCATGTGTGTAGTTACTATGAAAGAGGAGAAGCAAGTATTTTACTAAATCAACGGGCTGTCCATCCCCCCTAAAAGCCACCGTACTTGGAAAATCCCTTGATTGAAATGTTATATACCTTTGATGTTCCTTGGGAGATCCAGGCAGATTCGGGGGAAGATCCCCTCTCCCCTTAGAGTCAGGATCTCTGGTTCCAGATGGGCAATCTGGACCTGAAAACTCCTCTCAAAGATCTCAGGCACTCCAGGCAGGTAATAAACCTTTAACACTTGTTCTTTTTTGGATTCAATGAAACCCTATGATAGACCAAAGAGAGCAAGAATAAATCAAAGAATAAGGCCATGAATCAGTTCATTTGGAGGAATGATGAGAAGATCAAGGGGGAGAATTCTTATTAATAGGATATTTAAAGAGAAAGAACAGACTTAGGTTATGAAGGGAGGCAGTGCAGCCTGGGTCTGCTCTGGGCAGGAAAAAAAATCTGGAGCTAATTCAACAAATAGAGTGGTAAACTTAAAACCATTTTGTCAGGCTACAAAAATGCAATGAGTATTGTTTCTGGCCTTGCTCTCTGCATGGCAAGAGAGGGAGTCTAGTCTGATGGCTCACAGATTCATAGAAACTCAAAGTTGGGAAGGAGTGCTGGGACTGGGTATCCTACCTGAGTAGGAATCTACTGTAAAACATTATGACATGTAATCATTCAGTCTCTCCTTGAGGACCTCTATAAATAGGGTACTCACGACCACTGGAGGCAGCATGGCTACTTGTAGAAAGGTTTTACTTATATTGACCTGAGACCTGCCTCCCAGCATCTTCCACCCATCAGTCCTATTTCTTCTTTAGTTACCTCATGCTGGACGTATCCTGGCTTAATACTTCCTAAAACGTAGCAACCAGAAACAGACAATACTCTGGAGGTGGTCTTACCAGGGCAGAGTAATTTTGCATTATCGATGCATGCTAAGTTCACATTTTAAGTGACACTGAGATGGTGCACAAGATGCCAGACTCAGTCTTCCTGAATTCAAATTCAGTCTCAGACTCTTATTAGCTGTGTGACCCTGGACAAATCACTTTACCTTGTTTGCCTCAGTTTCCTCATCTGTCAAATGAACTGGAGAAGGAAATGGCAAACCACTCCAGTATCTTTGGCAAGAAACCTCACAAATGGGGTCATGGAGAGTTGGATGGGATGGAAATGACTGAACTACAAAGTGTACATTTTACTACAATCTGCCACTTTTTGGAGCTTGATCACTGTTTTCCAGTTTACTTCACAAAGGGCATTGACTACTTAAAATTAAGTCAACCAGCATCGTTCCCTTCCATTCCTTTGCACAACCAACTTGCCTCAACACAGTTTGCTGGGATTTTCATTCTTGAAGAGCACTGGTCAAGAGCAGCTTGGACAAAAATGACCTCTGAGGGCCTTTCCAACTCTCAGATTCTATAATTCTGTGAATTAGAATTAGAATGGTCTGTATATACAATGGAGGTAAAACAACGGCCTTAAAAGGCTCAGAAGTGAATTGTTGGCCTGATACCTTCCAGGGAAGGGAAGAAATAGGTTCCAGGGAACTTAAATTTATTTCCATTTGAAGGGAAAATGGCTGGAGAGAATGGCTGGCTAAAGAAAATTAAAGATGGGAATAAGAGGAATCAAAGCAGCTAGGTGGAAAGGTCCTGGGTCAATTTTGCTTTTAAAAATAGTTATTTCATCTTGATAAAATCATATCCTGTTCTTTCAGTAGTTAAGGCATACTTATCACAGTCCAGCACACTCAGGACACACACAGACATGCATACACCTGTACACACACACACACACACACACATCCTGGGATGTGGTTACATGCAGGCTTTCTCTCTGCATAGGACTGATGCCTTCTTCTGTCTTGGTCAGGCAGATACTTACAGAGCTAGGCAGTATCAGTGGCACTCCAGGCTGAGGGCCATCTAAAGAATGCTTGCCCCCTTGCAGAACTCTGAATTCAAAGCCAACCTTGCCAACATTCTTCAGGGTGAGCTCACTTTCCATGACTTGATCAAACAGCTTGGGAAGACAGGAGGGAGAGTGATTAATTGGCACCATCAGGTAGCCTGTTAGATGTTGCCACATGCACTGACTAGAGGCCAGGCCCTGTACTAAACTCTGAGGACACAAAGAAAGGCACCCTCAGAGAGAAGCTCACATTGGAGTGGGGGTTGGGGGTGGAGACAGCCCGTCAATAGGCACAGACAAGATCTACTCCTAGTGTAGGAAATGATATCAGAGGGGAAGGCACTAGTCACTGGGCTGAGTGGAAGTTGGCAGCTCCATTGGGAAATCTCAATGATTGGGTCAACCAAGTCAAGAGGGCTCTCTGGTTCTACAGGGAAAACCAGATTTCGGATGTAGTCTATAACAAGTGTATACATTGAGAGGCACTATGGGGGAGTCAGTTAAGCACATGCCTGGTGTTGTTGCATGCTTGAGATATATAAGATAAAATGAACCAGTCCCAGTTCTCAAGGAACTGGCATCCCTAGCTCTTAGCCCTGTGTTTTGTGGGTACTCAATGAATTGAATTAAACAATATAGTGTCTGCTCACAAAGAGATTAAAATCTCCCTCGGGGAAGAGTGAGAAGAGAGCCACATATACATACCTAAAATAGTCAAAAATAACTCTCAAATATCAAATGTTATAACAGATAATTAATATATGAAATATATACTATATTACATAATATAATAAAGGAAACAAATTGTGATAATATAACAGACCGTATGCACATGTGTTTTGGAAATTCAAGTAAGCCAAAGATCAATGTCAGATAGAATTAATCAAGGAAGGGTTCTTGAGCTGGGAGGAAGTAAGTCTTGAGGCCAGCTTTGAAGGATGCAGAAGTTTTGGATGGGCATAGAGAAAGGACCAGGGAACAGAGTGAATGAAAATTATTGTTGTTGTTTGTTCTTCATTCTTGAAGAGGACCATGGCATCAGGAAGGTGATGACATGACATGCAAATGAATTGGATTTAAGCGTGGCAGAGCTGTGCAGAGTCACTAGCCTCACTTTATCCTCTGGATCCATCTGGGTCCAGTGGCCAGATATGGAGCAGCACGACTGGAGATGGCCCAGGATGCAGTGGAGGACCTCAAGGTTTTCAAACTAAGGTCTTTAACAGGTCTCAGTTTGACTGAGGCAGAACCCATTTAGTGATTAAGGTTTAATAAGAAATGAGGCAGAGAATGGCCTCCTTAACCTAATTTTAAAAAATGAATTAATGAAAAAATGGAAACAAGAAAAAGTATATTTGGGAATAGTAGGTGAGTGCAGTCCTTAGCACTTAGTCTCTTAATAAAAGCTTGCTGATTGATTGATTCATTAAAAATCAAGTTGAGCAGTTAGGGTGTGTCCAGTTAATGTAGGAGTCTTGAAAACCAAACTCAAGCTCTGATTTTATTCACTAGGCTGCGGAGTCACTGTAGACACTTATGTAGGGGACTGATGTGATAATAAGGGTAATTTAGAAAGATGAATCTGGCAATCTCATGTAGGACTGATGGTGGTTGGGAGAGACCAGAATTAGGCGGGCAAGCTTGCAGGTCATTGTGGTGATTTACATGTGAAGTCACGAGGTCTTGGTCAATGGTGATCTTTGTGGAAATGAGTAAGGAGGGTTGAATCTATGAAATTTGGTGGAGGATGAATCAGTGGGACTTAATGATTGATCAGACAGAGGTAGGTGAAGGAGATGGAATTATCTAAAGTCCTTTTGAGTATGTGGAAAATGGGGGGCTGAGAGGATAGTGATGACAGAAATGGGGAAAGTGGAAGGAGACGCCATTTTGAGGGGAATGATAATGACCTTAATTTTTGAAACTGTTTTCCAAAGCTCTGAGAAAAGCAAATAAAAAATTCCTATAGATATCTGGAGATGCAGTTTGGTGGGTAAGTAGGTAGATGAAAGAGAGTTCTGCTAGGTTTGGAGAGGAATATTTGGGAGTCTGTTAAATTGTAAGCCCCATGAGGGCAGGGGGTCTCTTTTGCTTATTTTTGTGTCCTCAGCTCTCAGCACAGTCTCTACTTGATAAATATTTAATGATTTAGTGAGTGCTGAACTGAGTCACAGGGTGATACTTGGAGCTGCGATTTGTGAACTACCTAAGAAATTGAACACAGAAGGAGAAGAGCAGAAGATTAAGGGCTAGGACCAGTTTTAAGGCAAGGATAGAAGGAGTCACTAGGCATACCTGTAGTCCATAGTTTATTTCCCTGGTGTCCAATTTGTAACTGACCAACGAAGCTTCTCCTTTTAGCGTAATCTCATAGGTGGGGCCCCCCTCCACTTCACACAGGGCTTTCACCTGAGCAATGATGTCACAGTGCCCATAAAATGAGAAGGACACCTGGTGGCTGCTGAGGGGTGGTAACACCCCATAAAGGGGTAAGATGTCAAATACCTATGGGGAAAACCATGAGGTTGGACAATATGCAGAATATCCAAAAGGGGAAAGTTAGGTAAATTTACAGGACATTTATCAGAAGGTCATAGAGAGCAGAAAGGAACCCTAGAGGACATCAAATCCAATCCACTCATTTTACGGATGAGGAAACTGAGGCAGAAAAGGCTTAAGTGATATGCGTAGGGTCACACGGCTAGTAAGGGTCTGAAGCTGGATTTAAACTCAGGTCTTCCTGACTCCAAGTTTAACTCTTTACCCACTGTGCCATCTATGCAGTTAATTTTAGAAATGTAAGACAGTTCTGGGCAGTGATATAGAGACCCCTTACCATATTTTGGAATTGCCTTTCTAGAAATTTAAGGATGTTGGAAGGAGAGCTGGACTGAGCATCAGGAGACCTGGGTTCTAATGTTGGGTCTTCCACTTACCATATAATTCATTCCCCTTCTCTGGGCCTCAGTTTTATTATCTGGAAAAAGATAGGGCTGGACTGGATGGTAGAATGATGGTGTAGGTCCTCCCTCCCTTAAGGTGTATACCCTGAAAGACCATCTTTATGAGTTACTGTGGCTGAAGAGCTCTTCCCTTGGTAGTTACCCTGGTGATGAGCCTCTCCAAATTTATTGAGATTGAACCTCAGATGACACAGCCATGATGAGATACAAAACACCCCACAATCTTGGCAGTCCCTTCTACCTCTGACATCATCCAATTTGAACTGACAGTGTGGATGGTCCATGGGGACTGACAGGCACTTACTGAGGCAGCATCTGCTTTATGCCAGGCATTGTGGGACGCAGAGAATTCAGAAGGCAACACTGGGCTTCCCATCTCCAGCAAAGCAAATGCAAAACACCTGTAATCTAAACCTTTCTCTGTGTCTCTAGTTGGGAATTCAGTTCTGTTAACTTACATTCATCAGAAGTATTTTTTTTAGAGCAAAACATGAGGAGCTTGTTTATGTTCCTTTTGATCTCAGCATCTTGGGCAAAGGAACTTTAGGAGTTATTGTCATAAAATGATGTGATTATAGGAATTAGAGGAGGAAAAGACCTTGGGGGGGTCATCTGTTTATACCTCTTCATTTTCCTTCAATGGAGAACAGGAATCCCATGGAAGAGATAAGGCATGGAAGGGATATTGGATACATGGAAGAGATATTGCCAACACTCAGTACAGAAGGAGCTGTGGTTCCAGGCAGTCTTCCTTGTATAGTATCCAGGACAGCACAAGGTACAAGAAGGAAATTGAGACTTTGATGATATTTTGGAGTTTTGGTACCAAGAACTTCCAGCTCCTTGAGCATTTGGACCTGAAGTGGACTGGACTAGTGAGGGCAAAGTCAGGTGAGGAACTCTTACTGGGGGACAGAGGGGAAAAAAAGAGAAAAATAGGGTCAATTGGTCATGAGAAGTGAGCACAAACTGTTAACTTACTTCTTCCACCCCAATGGTAAGTGACTCATCCTGTTCAAAGATCCATAGGGAGTCCTGGAATTCCACCTGGCTCTGGGTTATTAATGCTCTTTCTTCTTCTTCAAGGCTTGTTTTCAATGGCTGGAAATAAAAAGTCCAAGGGAAAGCTAGCAAGTCTTTACTCTACTTTATGCCTAGACCCAATCCCCCATCCCTGGAATGTTCATGAACTCCATTCCATTTCCCTGTCTGGGATTTGCCCCTCATCTTGAAGCTGTACACAGTAGATACAATTATTATCTACAGCATTCCAGAACACTGCAGTTTTTCACCTTAAAGAAAACAGAATTCCTGCTGTAGAAAAGTGGCAGTGGTGCCCTGGCCCCTTCTGGTCCATTTGACAAGGGTATGTTGACATGGATGCCCCATCAGGGAAGTGACTATTGTTACTTTCCTTAACCCTATACTACCCAGATCTCCTGGTGTTCCAAGTGACATCCCCTTATGCTCCTGGCCTACACTCTGCACTATGAAAGTGGTCCTTCTCTTGTCAGTCCATTATTAGGAAAATAACAACACCACTTTACTTCTGCATTGACTGCGTCGACTATATCTGATGATGGTAGAAGCTTCTTTTCTCCTTCTTCATTTATGTTATTCTCATCCAGAATGATATGCCTGGAGAATTTCATCAGATATTGGAGAGTTAGCAGGTTGGCTACTGGAGCACAGCGTTTCACTTGAGTGACGCCATCAACACCTTCCCTAAACCACATACCCTCATCTCCCCAAAAGAGAACAAACAGAAAGTAAGAGCAGGGAAATAGCATTAATGGAAAGAGACCATCCTGGAAAGGTTGGAGTAATTCCACAGAACATGACAGGCACATTCTCAAGATGCTGAGTAAAAGTAGCGTCAGTGAGGCATAACAACAAAAGCTATCCTCCAGTGGAATAGTTTGCCTTGGAAAGCAATGAGTTCCTCATTACTGAAGAAGGATTCATATTTCAGGTGCGCATTGATCTAGGCCATCTCTGAAGTCCCTCCAGCATTCTGTAATTCTAGGTAGGAAGCCTAAAGGCAGGCAATTACTACTATCACGACCCTCTACATTTCCTTTATCAGCCCCTACCCCATTCCTTATACAGGAAAATGCAAAACCTTCAGCCTAACAGGAAAATAAATACCCATTGCTTTGGAATTGGGTGGGGGTCAGTGGGGGAGGAAGGAGGGAAGAAGGCGATGCAATTTGATAACTGGACACATCACTCTGCTTTTGAGATCATGTCTGTACCATAAAGTCTCAAGAAAAGTCAGTAGTTATCCAGATATTTGGCTATGTTCCAAAATGCTCAATAAGAGAATTAATAATTTATCGAGAAATGTTGTAGTGGGGGTGTGCCCTGAAGGGGATACTTTGTTCTTGGAGATTTGCCTGCCTTTTTCCACTTGGTAATCTTGATCTGACCTTTGATAAGAGATGGTGGGATAGAAAGAACTCATTTCCATAGGAAAGGGAAGTGACAAGTGTGTCCATGGCCATGAT
The DNA here is from genome assembly GCA_028646575.1 of Pseudocheirus occidentalis. Classification (NCBI taxonomy): domain Eukaryota; kingdom Metazoa; phylum Chordata; class Mammalia; order Diprotodontia; family Pseudocheiridae; genus Pseudocheirus; species Pseudocheirus occidentalis. The sequence goes on from CM053595.1 coordinate 289,202,964, forward strand.
TGTGTCTACATTTATGTCCATATCCATATCTATACATAAAGAACACTTGAAAGAATCTTTGCTAATGTTGCTTCAAAATATCTATACTTACTCAACAAATTCATCTGTATCAATTGCTCCTAAAGTTTGTGGTACTGGAGTTGTTGATAAAGTTGCTGGTGCTTGGGTTCCTGGAAGATCTTGCTGGGTCTCCAATGACTGCGACCAAACACGAATTGGGGCAGTGTATGGCTTACGTTGTCCTGTTACAAACCTGCAGAATCAAGTTAGAATCTCTGAGTTATTTCCAGCAGTTTGTAATCAGGCCAAGGAGGGTACCTTGTTTCTGAAACAAATGGTCAAATGCTATACTTGTGATAAAGAAAGCCCATGATCTCAGTCAAAGATCTAGAATTCAGGAATCAGAACCATCTCTAATGTTCAATTAACATGCTCGGTCCCCTACCCATGGAAGGAGAGGAAGAAAGAGAAGAGGCTTCTATTAGTTGTGGCTTAGAAAAGTCTAAGGATTTTTATATATAAGTATACATACATTATATACACTATCTATCTGTCTCTATCATCCATCCATCCATCCATCCACCTATCTATCTATCTATCTATCTATCTATCTATCTATCTATCTATCTATCTATCTATCTACTTATCTATCATCTATCTCTCTCTTTATCTATGTATCTATCATCTATCTTTCTATCTTTCTACTGTCTGTCTGCCTATCTTCTTGTCTACCTCTCTCTAGCTGTCTGCCTATTTCTCTATCTGTCTGTCTATTTGTCTATCTATTTATTTCTAGTTATCTGTCTGCCTATTCTTGTCTGTCTGTCTAATCTATTCTCTATCCAGCTTTATCATCTATTATTTATCTATCATCTATCTATCTACACATATTTACGTGTGTGTGTCTAAAGGAGAAGATATCAAAGCCATGTAAAAAAAAATCTCTGTTATAAATACTGAAAAAAGGTGACCAAGGGAAAATGACTCACTCCCAGCCTCTTTGCCAACTCTCTCATCTATTAAAAACAAACTATGAGAATCGTCCCTATGTGAATTTAGGATGTGCTTGCTGTGGGCATTCAGATGAAGTGAGCGGACTTTCCCCAATGGAATTCAACAATGGGAATTGGTGCTTGACAAATACAAACAGAACAATTCCATTATCTTGCTGTGATTGCAGGCTAGCAAGGGGCTAGCCCATATTGACAACTAGCTAAGATATAAACTAATCCATGATTGGTACATCAGAGAATTTAAGTGTGAAAGAAGTGCAGTGAGAAATGGGGGGATCAGAGGAAGTTTTATAAAGGGGGAGTTGTGATTCTCACACCACCACAAAGGAGGTGTTATTATTTATTTCCATTTCACAGTTGGGGAAACTGAGGCAAACCGGTTAAATGACTTGCCCAGGGTCACATTGCTAGTAAATGTCTGAGTCCAAATTTGAACTCAAGTCTTCCTTCTATCCACTGCACTCCAGCTGCCTCCCCTCTCAGTAGAGACTGGCAGGGTGTGTTAGGGGAGAATAGAAGTAGGAGACACTGAACAAAGACTTATGAGTTATAAGGATGTTGGGGAAGTAGAGGTAGGTAAGAGTGATTAACTTGACTCAAAGCCTCCCAGGATGGTCTTGTGAAGCATGTGGAGGTCCTTCTTGTCTTTAGCAACTGAATTTACCCTTTGCCCTGACTAGACACATCTACTGTAAATAACCTTTTGACTTGAACCACCCTGTCCTAGAAGACAGAAATAACAGTAGGAGGTTCCAGAGCTGAATCTGATCATTATTTGGGGGTTATCACTGTAGCCAGGGAACTTGCAAAAGGGAGAAATCTACAATCGCTTATTAAATACCCCCTAGGGTAGCTGAGAGGCCTGAAGTGATGCCTTCAGACCACAGATCTCAGAGCCTCAGTAACAGCCTCTCTCTTTCCAAAGCTCCAGACTTCTGGGACAAAGGGTCGAAAAAGAACACAGTTGGAGGTGTTTGCAAAGCAAACCCACAATACCACTAGTGACCAGTGGAAAAAAACAACACTTTTAAAAACATGGGAAACAGGAATAGTACTGAAGTGAGGTGCTCCTGAGGCTTGTGGCTGGAGGTGAGGGGTGAGGCTGCCTTTATTAACCTTGTAAGTATTAGAGAGGGAAGATGGCTAGGGAAAAGAATGCTAGGTTTGCACTTTAGGAACACAAGCTCCACATGGATCTAACCTTGCTGCCTTATTTACTGCCTGGGTGGCTGTGGGCAAGGCATTAAACTCTTTAGATCTGTAAAGTCACAGTACTGAATCAGATGGTGTCTGCATCCTTTCCTTTTCTCATCACTTGGGCTAGGAGCCATTGTTAGGGGTAGGTCATGAAGGACACCTGGAGATCATATCGCCCAGCCGTCTCATCCTTCAGATGAGGACACTGAGTCCCAGAGAGGTCACCTGATTGTAAGCAGCAGTGCTGGGACTGGAGCCAGGCTACTACTAGCCCAAAGCTCCTTTGCTTAGGGCACACATCATACTCCATCTTGCAATAGTGTGTCCTCTGTGTAAACCACTGTCTCTGCCAGGAGATCTCACTCTTCTTGATTAGGGCAGACACATCTCAGGACCGTGGCATAAATGTTCTTTGGGTTGTTGAGTTAAATGAAGTATGGCTTCCTCTAAGTCAGTAGGCTAGTGGAGAGAGAGCCAGTCATGAATATCAGAAGACCTGTCCATGACACATACTGGCTGTGGAACTCCCTATGCCCTGGGCTTCCCTCTAAGACCACTAGTTACAGATTTAAATTGGCAGAGGAGACTTTCATCCTAATAGAGTGAAGTCCCAGGCTATGTGTAAATCCACAAAATGATGTCCTCCATGGATGAAGCTCCTTTAAAATGAAGATACCTTGAATAAGGGAATCATGTGCACTCTAGTAAAAATTAGTTTTTAAGATTGCTTTTCCTGGACAGCAAGTCAAGGGGCAAAGGAGAGGGAAAATTAGGGAAGCAGAGAAAACTGAGGAAAGGAAAGGGAGAAACATTAAAGACAAACTTTGCTAACTCTGTGATTTTGCCAGGTCTTGGCCTATGGAAGTGTTTACTACACGCTGTCCAGAATGATCAGCAGGTGGCTATACCTGGTGTTTGGTAAAATCTTATGAAGTTGTCAGAAAAAAAATGATGCCATTGAAAGGACACAATCAAGACCCAAACTGAAAAGCCATTAAAAAAAGTCATAATGTCAGCAAAGTTACTTGGATCAGGTTTCATGCTATTCCTAGGGGCCAACTGATTATTTTCACATTGTACTTACCCAAACTGGACTAGATTCAGTTATCGTTAAAAGGAAATCAAGCCGCTAACAAGAAAAGTCAATAATCTTCAGATCCCTAAGCTATTCAACAACAACAAAAATATTGGGGCCATTAGAGCGGGAAGAGATGAAGAATCCCTTTGGCTCAGCCAAGTGAGAGCCAAGGTGGAAGCTGATTACCACGGTTTATCACCAGCTCTGATCTGGGCAAGGCAATTTCCCCTCTCCTACTAGATTTTCCACTCATGGGTGCTTAAAATCAACGCAGTCTTCTGTGCTGAACATTAAAAAATTTAAACGCATTTACTTCCTTTGCTTTTCTGTTCATTAGAAACACTTTGGTGCTAAAATGGACTGAAAAGGACATTTATGTTTGGGTTAATATCTTTGGTTTTTATTGGATACATTTACTGTTCTGGTTTCTGCACAATGACCAGATGCTTACCAAAGTGGTGGAAAACCGTCTAAGGTGATGGGAATAGCGATGGTTGCACTGCATTAATAAGTCTCTCATGATCCCCCTTCCCCACTTGGTGCCAATGGGTGGAGATCTCTACCTTATCTGAACACAGAATTCCCCTCATTTTCTTATTGATCATTCTGTTGTACTCATTTGGCAGCTAGGTGGTCCCAGGAGCTAAGAGTAAGGAAGATGTGAGTTCAAATTCTGCCTTGGACATTTGCCTAGCAGTGTGACCCTGGGCAAATCACTAAACCATTCTAGGTCTCAGTGTCCTCATCTGTAAAATGGGGATAATCACAGCCCCCTCCTCACTGGATGGATTGAGAGGGTCATTTGAGATCACACATTGCAAACCTTGGGTGTGTAACTGCTGGCTCTTGGGTTACTATTTAGTAGTAGTGCTGTACCAGTTGTGATTATTTGGTACTATATTATCTCATCTACTAGAATATAAGCTCTTTGAGGGTAGGGACCATCTTATTTGTCTTTGCAGCTAGAGTAGCGCTCAGCTCATGGAAGGCACTTAATGCATGTCTGATGAATAAATGCATGCGTGAACGAATGGTAAGCAACACAACTTTCCAAGTCATACGTTTGACAAGAATCTGTTTGATGCCCACCAAGTGCAGAGTCCTGTGATAAGTAGGCAACGAGACAGACACAAGAGCAATACAGCATGTGCCCTGACCTCTAGAGCTTCCGAACCTTTCTTAAATCCAGCACCTTTCCTTCGTTAATGATTTCCTATCTGTCCTGTAGATGGCTCACTTGGTCTATATTTGTTTGCATGTTGCCTCCCCTGTTGGATTGTAAGCTCCCTGAGAGCAGGGGCTGACTTTAGCCTCTTTTTGTATTTCTAGTTCTTAGCACAATGAATGCCTGATTCACAGTAGGTGCTTCATACACGCTTAATGATAGATTACAATCTAGTTGAGGAAGAGAGTGAAACTAAGTAACAGTTTGGAACAGTATATGCATTATATGGCAGAAAGACAATACACTCAACCAGTTCAGAGAGGAAGAGAAAGAGGAAGGGGAAGAAGAAGAAGAAGAAGAAGAAGGAGGAGGAGGAGGAGGAGGAAGAGGAGGAGGAGAAGTAGAAGGAGGAGAAGGAGGAGGAAGAGGAGAATGAGGAGGAGAAGGAGAATGAGAAGGAAAAGGAGGAGGAGAAGGAGAAGGAGGAGGAGGAGAAGGAGGAGGAGGAGAGGAAGGAGAAGAGGAGGAAGAGGAAGAGAAGAAAGAGAAGGAGAAGGAGAAGGAAAAGGAGGAGGAGGAGGAGGAGGAGGAAGAGGAGGAGGAGGAAGACGAGGAGGAGGAGGGGGAAGAGGAGGAGGAAAAGGAGGAGGAGGAGGAGAAGAAGGAGAAGGAGGAGGAGGAGGAGGAGGAGGAAGAAGAGGAAGAGAAGGAGAAGGAGGAGAAGGAGGAGGAGGAGGAGAAGAAGAAGAAGAAGAAGTAGAAGAAGAAGAAGAAGGAGGAGGAGGAGAAGAAGTAGAAGAAGAAGAAGAAGAAGAAGAAGAAGAAGAAGAAGAAGAAGAATGTCTATACTGGGCCAATCAGAAAAGCCCCCAGAAGCACAAGACTTCAGCAAGGCCCTATGGAATGAGTAGATTGGATGGTATTCAGTACAAGGCAGTATGGCATAAGGTGTGCTACACCAGGGCCTTGGCAGACCTGGGCTCTGGATCCAGCTCTGTCATGGACCACCTAAGAATTCTTTGACAAATCCTCTAATTTCACTTAGCTTCTGGTATCTTATTTATCAAATGTGGATAATACTATCCTATTATGATAATTATGTATATGTATATAATTATAAAATAATACATATATTACACATTAATACAAATAACCTATATCTATATTACATGTAAATAGATACAATTATACATATAATGTATATCTTTCATATAAATCCATATAATTGTAATAACCTATTTTCATAGCATTATTATGAAGACCAAATGAGGTGATACCTGCGGATATGTTTTGTGAACTGTGAACGTCTCAGCGGGCATCTGTTCATTCAGGCCTCTTTCCTAAGGGCTAAAGATGCATTTCTTAAAACAAATTTTCTACTGAAAGGACAGAGAAACTGTCATAACAAGTGCTGTGGCTCAAGTGACCTTTATTTTCATAAATCATTGATACTAAAGATGGAAAATTCCCTCTTCTATCACCATTATGAGCATGGTTGAGCTTGGGTCATTCCATTTGAAACAGGTAGAAAGAGAGCATCTAGGTGGCACAGTTGGTAGAATACCAGATCTGAAGATTTGAATTCAAATCCTGTCTCAGAGACTTAACTAACTCTGTGACCCAAGGCAATCACTTAACCCTTCTCAACCTGTTTCCTCATCTGTATAATGAGCATAATAACAGCACCTTCCTCTTAGGGCTGTTGTGAAATTAAAAAAAAAGATAACAATTGTAAAGTGTTCGACTACTGTAATGAGTACAACACAAATTATGATATATTATTGTACATATAATAAGTACAATTATTATTAATGCACAAGTCATGAGTTTGAGCTAGGAATACCCAAGCTCCAATCTGGCCTCAGACATCTACTAGCTGTGTGACCCTGGACCAGTCATTTATGCTCTGTTTTATCACTTTCCTCATCAATAAAATGGGGATAATAACAGCCCCTCCTTCCTAGGTTGTTGGAGAATTGAGATAATGCTTGGAAGGTGCTTGGCATAGAACCTGGTATTCACTGGGGGCTATAGAAATGTTACCTATTGAGGGGACTGGAGGCAGAGCAAAGATGGCGGTGTAGAAGCAGCAAGGTCCCGCAGCTCCCACACCCCAACTCTACACACCTATAAAATTATGGGCCCAGACAAAGTCTAGGACTCTCAGACTCACAAAAATACAGAGAACACATCTCTTGCTGAAGGCAGCTCGGCAGCAGGGGCTCATCACAGCGGCCGGGAGCGGAGGCTGGAACAGCCTGAAACCGAGACCACAGCCAGGCCCAGGGCAGTGGGAAGGAGCTGAGCTGAGCTGATCTGAGCCCTGCTGCAGCCAGTCTGCAAAGGAGGGGATCTACAGCCTCTAGCACCTCCACACCTGCCAAGACATGAGGAACAGGGATGGGAGAGGGGCAGCTTGCACCAGAACAGAGACTGGCCCAGCCCAAAACCGCAGAGCCTCCCAAGCTGCAGCTTGAGTCTACTTCAAAGAAAATCTAAAGCACCTACCTGAGGGGATCTTAAAATCCCGTTCAGAGATGGTTAGTGAAAGTGAAACTTAGAAAATTAATTTGGGGATGGTAAAGCAGTTCGGCCAATCTGCCCCCAGGGCAAGGAAGCAGTGGGGGAAGGGAACTGCTGGAACCTGTGGCGGTCCCCACCAGGCTGCTTCAGAGCCCCTGGCTTGCGGACTCCGCAGGGGGGGCTGAATCGATTGATCAGGGCCAAGTGCTCTTGCGTTGAGCAGCCTGGATCCTGATTGTGGTCTTGGGTGGTGGTCCTGCGGTGCACTTTCAGCAAGCCAAAACTGGGGGGACTTGCAACACCCCCCTAAAAGCCCTGGCAGTTGGGAAAACCCCAGTGATTTGGAACAGAGCTTCCCCACCTTGGAAGCAGAGTTTCACAGAGCTAAAAAAAAATCAACCAATTAATTGACTGGCCAACATGAGGAAAAGGAAGCAAAATAAAAACAGCAATAAAACTCTAGAATCCTTTTTTGTGGATAAAAAGGGTCAAAGCATGGAATGGGAGGAAGAGATCCCAGAACTCAGAACTCCCACACCAAATGCTTCCAAGACAATTGAAGAATGCCTAGAAGCTATACATCAACTGAAAAAGGACTTTGAAAACCAAATAAGAGAAGTGGAGGAAAAACTGGGAAGAGAAATGAGAAT
>CM053595.1:289211089-289228510 GCA_028646575.1 Pseudocheirus occidentalis
ATGGAATAGAATAATAATATAGAATATAGAATAATATAGAATATAATAATATATTATATATAACATATAATACATAATATTGAAATGGCCAGGAACTGGTTGGGCTGTGGACTCAGAATGGGAGTCAGGAGATTGGCTGGGAGACAGTTGGGTGAGGCTTTGTGGGACTGAGGATTGTTTGCACCTGGGTAGTGGTTGGTTTGGTGATCAATTATGTTGATTAACAACCCAATTGGGGTAGGATGGTATATAAGAGCCTGTACTTCCTGTGTTGGGTGCTGCTCTCTCTCTAATCGGCCCTGAGACAGCCCAGCTGACAAATTTAAATATTAATAAAAGCTCCTTAAAACTTTCATTCAGACTCTGTGGTCACTTTGTTAAAACTTACCATTTCAATATAATAATAATATAGAATATAGAATGGAATAGAAAATAATAATAATCTAGTTTTAGTATCAAAGATATGAGTATATAGGCACCGGAAAAGGTCAGGAGTGCCCCCCCTGGGAATAACTCCAATATGTATTTTCAATTTCTAAGTCAAACTCTCTTGTGATGGCAGTTTGGTGTCTTTTGGGCTCTGGGCCTTTCCTAAGCATCCTGGCTGGTCCAGAGCCTATCAGTATCACCCCATAGAACAGATAAATGTGCTGCCATTGTGCCCAGGGTCCCCCACACTGGAGGCAGGTTCCTGACTTCCTTGAAGCTATGCCCTGGCATCTATATCCTTTCCTGATGGCTGAAGTTCCCAGTGTGGGAACCAAGGAGGATTACTTACTTGTGTGGCACCACCTTCATGATGTCATAGTTCTCTTGCAGAACAAAGGACAAGACAACAACAACAACTCACTTGCCAGTGAGCACTGATTTTTTTAAGCAGACAAGAGCCATTGCCCTTGGTCCTTTCTTCCAGGGTTATCTTTGTACCTGACAGTGGTGATCCATGTACTATGATGGCAATGCCTTTTTGGTGCTTGGCTACAAGGCTTTCAGGAGAAACAGAAATGCCCAGGTGCCGGGCTATGGATCTGCTCACTGGGTTATTATCAATTTCTCCAACTTCATCCATGGTCTCACTGGTGCTCTGTGGTTTTTCGCCTATTTAAAAAAAAGTCATCCACACACACTTATGTAGGATTTACATGGAGGGATAGGAACAATAGAGGGATATCCTATATTTTAATCTCTAGGATTATTTTAGTCAAGAGTTAACTGGGCCTTTGAAAGGATTTCTATCATAATAAATACGGAGATGGTCAAGTCACTTATTGTCTTAGGGTCCCAGCTGACTTTCTAATTTCTCATTTGTACCAGCAGAGGGAATTTCCATACCAAGAACCCCCATTCAGATAGCCTAGGTGTGACCCTGGACTAGGGATAAGGGGTGGGTGATTGGAGAAAAGACAGGGCTCTGTAGAGGTGACCAGAGAAATATGGAAGTGAAGAGTTGGTGTGGCACTTTTGAAGAAACTAGAGTTATTGCTTATAGATGTAATCAAATTTCCAGTTTCCAACTTTTTTTCAAGGGCTTAACATTTTCTAAAGTGCAAAGCACTCAAAAGATGGCCTGTTTAAGACCATCTGTCATTCTATGGAGCTACAGTGAACGCATTAATCTTTATATTTTGACAACCTGTCTAGGAAATTCCTAGCTTAAACCTCACTTTCTGAGCCTTTGCTTAGGACTGGCCACCTCATCCCTGAAAGGTGTTAAAAAGAACACCTCTCCAGCCCTGGTCTGGGCTTCTCTCCTGGTCCAGAACTGTTCATTATTCTGGGACAAGGAACGCGGTAGCATTCTGGGCAGTGTAAGGGAAAGGGGCAAAACACAGGCTCCCTCCCAACTCTTGCCACTTCTCTGGCTTGTATGCTGCCCTCATGACTAGCTTTGGTCTCAACTCATCCTCTCACCTTCTGTCCTTTACCTCCCAAAGAACCCATCCCTGTTGGACAGGTCAATCCACATGTCTCACTGACCCCATGAAAAATCCCAAACTGGATTCATCCTCTTCCTCTCCTAACCTTTTCCCCTTTCTCTATTGAGGGCAACACTACCCTCTGAGTGACACAGGGGTCAGTTTCTTCCCTCTCATCTCCCATATCCAATTCACTTCCGCAATTTCTCTCCTTCATCCCCACTCTTCTCTGCCCACATGCCATTGCCTCACATCAACCCCTCATCACCTCTTGTCTAGACTGAGAAGGCACCTACCTGATCTCCCTACTTCCAGTTTCTCCTTCCTCCGCTCCATCCTTTCCATAGCTGCCAAAATAACATTTCTAAATCACATGCCTGTGTCACTGTCCCATCAAAGACATCTTCAGCCACTCCCTATTGCCCATGAAAAGGATGAAATGTGACCTCCCTAGGCTGGCACTGAAGGTCCTCCACCATGTGGCTCCTTCCTGCCTTTCTGGCCTTCTCTCCCTCCAAGGTCCAGCCCTTCCATGAAGAATCCTGGACTGCCCCCTCCTCCTTTCCTTCTCCTCCCCCCCCCCCAACCAATGCAGGCACCCTGCTTCAATTTTTCCCAGGGCACATATTTTTGATCTCAACTTTGCCCTATTCTCCTGTGCCGGATACTTCTGTGTTTGTGTTCATAGCCGGGTCCAATCCCCATCATCCCCTCCAGGCAGGACATCTGCTGTTTCACTTCTTTGTAGCCACCTACAGCTCTGCACAGTGTTTTGAAGTTACTTAGAAATTTTTTTTTTGCTGGATTAAATTGAATGAAATCAAACCTTACTTTGGCCACTTGTGTATCCAAATATATATTACTTCTTACACAATGTGCTTTGGTCTTTTCCTACACAATACAATTCAATACAATTGAGTTTGAATGAAAACACACCCGAGGACCTGAATTTTAAGAGAGTAAAGGTGCGAAGGTATAGTATGCCGCCAGTCAGGGGGCCAGAGATGACAGATGATGCGCTTAAAATTCAGAATGGGATGTGGCCAACATGAGAACTGGTTTCGCCAGGCAGTGTGGGTTTGTCTTGAGCACTTTGTCTTTTGTTTACTGTTCAGTTCGGTAGGGCAGGATGTGTGAGAGAGAATAAATCCTTGTAATAAATAAATACATACAACTTTAAACTAAACCAAAAAAGTCAATTCAAGACAACAACCAAGGGCTTTCATTTTAAGAGGGAGGAGGTAGGAAGGGATTGGAAGGTATGATTTTGATTATTCTGTTTCTCATAGGATTATAAATTCAGAGTTTAAGGACTTCAACACCCCCCCCCTTTTATTACAGATGATGAAACTGAGGACCAGGGAAGCGACATGATTTGCCTAAGGTCACATAGGTAGTGGAATTTGAACCCAGGGCTCTGATTCCAAAAACTGTGATGTGGTAGAAGGGAAAATAGAAATGCTGACCCGAGGTGATGACAGTGGAGAAGGGAGCAGGGGGGTCAATCCCAGGAGCCTAAAGAAGAAAAGAAGGGGCCTGCTGGGGAGGAGGCCCAGAACGGGCAAGTCTCCTAGGAGATCACACTGGCAAGACTCAAATTTCCTCATCCTACCCCTGCTGGAAACCCTGCTATGGCCCACAGATACCAACAACAACAGTGTGGAGGGATCCTGGCAAGCCCCTGGCATGTGAGATGGGGGGAGGGAAGCCCTGATCCTCCTGCACAAGGGACACGTGGGATCCTTAGTTGGAATTCTCATCACATTTCTCCAGGGAAACAATATTTATACATTATGGTCAGTCCTGTCATATGGTCAGCCCTCTACTTCATGAGATAGACTTTCATGGGATAGCACAGTGTCTCAAAAAATGTTGAATGAATATCTGGAATTATGCCATTGGAGATACATTTGCTTTGCTTGAGATTTTATCCCCTTTTAAAACACAGATCTTGGGCAGAAGACAGCAATGAGAGAGAAGAAGGGAGGGCGGGCTCTGTGTGCCGAAGTCTGGGAGAAGAAAGACCACCAGAAATGAGGTCACTCTGTTCTATGGTCAGGCCTCTGGCTACTCCTGGTTGGACTGAACTGGCCCAGAGGGGCTAGGGCACAGGGGTCCAACCTGCCATACCCACGGCACTACCAAGTGTGCCTGAGCCAAATTAAAATGTAATTGGGAAATACTGAACAAAAATAAGTAAAAAATAAATGAAACATAGGTAATGATACATTTTAAAACTTTTATTTTGGAGGGGGGAAGGCAGGGCAGTTGGGGTTAAGTGACTTGCCCAAGGTCACACAGCTAGTAAGTGTTAAGTGTCTGAGGCCAGATTTGACTCCAGGGCTGGTGCTCTGTTCACTGCACCACCTAGCCACCCAATACCTTAAAAAAATTTTTTTTGCTTTTTTTGGAGGGCAATTGGGGTTAAGTGACTTGCCCAAGGTCACACAGCTAGCTTGTGTGCCAAGTGTCTGAGGCTGGATTTGAACTCAGGTCCTCCTGAATCCAGGGCCGGTGTTCTATTCACTGCACCACCTAGCCGCCCCCACCCAATACATTTTTTTTTGAGAGAATATTCATTTTTATCGGACTGGGTAGGCTCAAGGTAGTACAGGAAGATGTTTGCTCTATCTTCCTGGTTATTGTTGTCTTGTTTGGCGGTGGTGGCGTCAGCGGTGGCGGCTTTGTTTTATTTCGTTGTGTTTTATTCTTTGCTGTGCCCCCTTGGTTGGTCTCCAGTGACAGTCTGCAGCTATGGTCTTTGGGTTTTACATCCCGTCCTTGAATTGCTTTAGGAAATGTCCATTCTCTGGGATGAGCTCTCCCATAGAACGGAGGCAGATAGCAGAATGGGTTAAAAAGCCCAATTCTCCAATATGCTGTTTACAAGAAACACATCTGAAACAGGGGGATACACACACGGTCAAGGTAAAAGACTGGAGGAAAATATATCATGCCTCAGCTACAGTAAGAAAAAAAAACAGGGATAGCAATCTTTATCTCAGACAAAGCAAAAGCAAAAATAGATCAAATTGAAAGAGATAAGGGAGGAAATGACATCCCGATAAAAGGCACCATCGAAAATGAGGCAATATCATTACTACACATCTACATACCAAGTGGTACAGCATCTACATTCCTAAAGGAGAAATGAAGGATGCTAGAGGAAGAAATGGATAGTAAAACTATACTAGTGGGGGACTTCAATCTCCCTCTCTCTCTGAGATTGATAAATCTAACCTCGAAATAAACAAGAAAGAAGTTAAGGAGGTAAATAGAATCTTAGAGAAGATAGATATGGTAGACCTCTGGAAAAAATGGAATGGGGATAAAAAAAGAAGATACCTTCTTCTCAGCGATACATGGCAAATGCACCAAAATTGACCATGTACTAGGGCTTAAAAACCTCGCAATTCAGTGCAGAAAGTCGGAAATATTAAATGCAGCCTTCTCAGATCATGATGCAATAAAAATTATATGTAATAAAGGGCCATGGAAGGACAGATAAAAAAAAACAACTAACTGGAAACTAAACAACTTGATCCTAAAGAATGAGTGGGTCAAACCAGACATCATAGAAACAATCAGCAACTTCATTCAAGATGTTTGGGTTGAAAAATACCCATTATCCTGAATTTAATTAGAAAAGTAAACACAGAGATGCCTTAGATAAGAAAAGGAGTTTATTCCCTTCCTCTGGGAGAAGGAAACTATCTGCCCCATGAGGGATCTCTTACCAATGTTGACTCATGAAGCGGATGGCCGAGAGAGAGTTTTAAAGATCAGAACTAAGTCAACATGTGGCCCGCAGAGTTCCTTAGATAGGGTTTAATGGCCCTCATTTCTATTTGAGTTGGACCCCACTGGGCCAGGGCACTTACCAGAGGAGAAAAATCTATCTAAGTTGTCCTCTTCCTCTTCTTCTTCATGGAAATTTCGAGAGTCGCCTGTTGGTAAATGCCGCTCTTCCAAGTTGGATGTAACAGAGATGCCTCTACTAAGGGAGCTCCGCTTCACACTGGATGGGACCCCAGGCTCGGTGCTGTGGGATTCTTCATCCTCAACTGTGGGAAAAGCTAAGAGGGCTCAGAGAAGGAGGGGGCAAGGAGACGATGAGACAGAGGCAGAGAAGGGAATCCTAGAAAGAGGAGGTGAGAATTTAAGGTCCCTTCCTGAAGAAATGACCAGTGACTTCATGGCCGAGGCTGGCCTGAACTTCTGGCGGTATTCAGTTTATTCAAGCTACAGAGCTGACTAGAACCTTGTCTGGTTGGAACATGTATACATGCTTTTAATAACATGTGACCCCCATGGCCATATTTCTAAATTCACTCCTTTTCTTTGTAAATAATCCTTAAAAGAGCACACTGGTCTTCATGAAAGAGTATGACCAAGGATGGGGAAGAGAGAGAGGGATTGAATTCTGCTATCAGGATGCTCAGCAGTAAATGGGAGATATTTAATACTGGAGCTTGGGCTTCCCACCAAGAGCTGTGATCAGAGTACTCAGAAATTTGAACTGGACACTTAGACATATAGAGTATTCAGGATGCATTGGGTAGACCCCAGTACCTAGACCATGCTTCTCCCATAGGGCAGATCTCCAAGAATCAAAGGGCTAGCCTTGAGGATTCCTTATGAGGCAGGAGTGGGAGGGGAGGAGTGGAGAGAGGCATGGGACCAAAATAGAGGAAGAATAAGGGAATGAGGAGGGGCCCAAAAGACAGGTGTGGGCACAGAGGCTGAGAAGGAAGCAACGTGATCTCATTCCATTCCTTGGCAGGGAGGCTTCCCACAACCAGGCTGGCTGGCTCTTAATTGTGTCTCCCTCCTCCTGCCACTTTCCCCATGCTCCCAAACAAAAAGGACGGGGAGAGCGTGAGGGTAGAAGGTCCATTGGTCTGTCCTACACTTCAATCCTGCCCACACCTCTATTGTTGGGTTCTTACCATTTTCTTGTGCATCTGTAGGTTTGTTCTTTTGCTCTTCCCTAAGGCGGACTAGTTCCTTATAATATTCAATCACTTCAGGGGGCAATTTTTCTCCTGGGGCACGAGGTGGCAGGAGAAGAGTTTTACAAGCATCATAACCTTTTAGGTTTCGAAGAATCTATACCAAGTGGGAAGAAAAGCAAATTTGGTTTCTCGAATGCTTTGCAGGCCCCCCTCCCCATTAGACTTCTTCGAATTTGAAGCTATTTAATATCTAGGTGAGTTTTTCTCCATCATTTGCTCCCTCCATGGTCTTGGTGGAATGGTCTCAAAGGTCTCATGGAATCTCTGCTATCTTTTACTTATCCCAAGGACTGTGAGATTTATTCCCCCTCAAGTGCCCAAGCTTTAAGTCAGGTAGGATTCTCAAATCCTGGAAAAACTCATAAAGCAGAACTTTTTGGTGAAATGGTATCCTTATTTCTTTTCACTTGAACACTGTGTTTCCTATCTGAAAATGATTTTCCAGTGATTTATTTGTTAATCTACATTATATTAACTTTCATTCTTTTTATGGCTGGAGAGATAAGGAATTGATGAGAGGTCTTTAAATTGATTAAATCATTGTTTATGTTAGGAATCTGGGGAATAAGACTGGAACAGCCAAGAAATCCTGCCTTGATGTTCTATGTGTAATCATTTGGGTCTCATGCTTGTTCTTACAAAGATGGGGATTATAATTCAGTTCACACAAAACATCCTCTCTGGAAGACAATATGCAAAATGAGCCTTGTACTCTCAGATGACCCCTTCAGAAAGTTGTAGTGTGATGCAAAGGTATGATGGCCTGGGGTGACTGGGCCTGTACCTACATGTTCTCCAAATGGGTTCAAGGGGTACGTGAGCATTGGAGCATGAGGGCTGGCAGCTCCAGGAAAGCCTGGGGTAGCCTGATGCTACCTGGGTAGACCCAGAAGGGAAGTCCTGGTAGTTGAGGAAGGTAGAGGCCAGGGGTGGCTGGGTTGTCCCCTGACTACATGACAGAAATGTCTTGTCCACACCAAGGTCTCAATTGTCAGTCAAGGGCCTTTCTTCAGGCTCCATTTTGTTCTTACAGCAAATGCCATGGGCTAACTAGATGGTACGGTGGATAGAGCCCTGAAGTCAGGAGGACCTGAGTTCAAATGTGGCCTCAGACACGTAGTAGCTATGTGGCCCTACACAAGCCACTTAATCACATTGTCTCAAAAACAAACAAACAAAAAAAGCAAATATTAGAGCTAACCTCCCCTGCCTGCCTCCCTGACACTTTTTCCTTCTTGGACTTTTCTAAAGCTGAATTTATTCTCTTGCTTCTCTGATTTCACTGATGCGTTCTTCTCTGTTTCCTTTGCTGGTTCCTTCCTCTCATCCCCACCTCCAGCTGCTCCTCTCTCCAGATGTGTGCATTCATAAGGTTCTCTCCTAAACTTTCTTATTTTTTCTATATTAACTCCTCCGAGTGCTTCAGTAAATATTTATCAAAAACATGAATTGTCCAAATGGCTTGAAAGAAGTTTCTGGATGGAATTTTTTTAAATTGGTCATTAAGATTTTCTCCTTTCCTGGGATGAATTTGCTCTCTGAAACCTAGATTAGTTCTGGTGTTCATTTAAATCCCAATCCCCAAGAGACGCTTTTGGTTCCTTTCCCAACTGCCCCTGTTTTAACCCCCAAAGGCAATGCAGGGGATTGATTTACTACAACCTGGAATGGATGAACTCTTTTCTTACCTTCTCTTCTAAAAGATATTCCTGATCAAATTCTAGGGAGTAAAACTCAATGGGAAAGTCGCAAGGATTCTTCACCGTGACCTCTGCCTCATCACCAGAAGCAAAAGGCAGCAACGGCCCCAACTCTAGAACAGAGGGGCTAAAAGTCAGGCGGGGCTCCAGTCCATAGCCTTGGACAAACAAGAGTAGCTTCTGCGAACTATGAATGATAGTAATGGTCAGGTTCTGGCTGTACAATTTCTGAGGAGGGAAAAGGACAGAAACAGAGAATCACAATAAAAGGGAAAGTCTTGCAATCCTTTCTGCTTCTTGATTTGGGAAACCAAAACCTGATGGATGCTTTGAACTCGCCTGTCATTGGATATGCAGAAAACTTTTCAAATTAAATTATCCCAGAAGAATTCACTCCTAGGTACATACACATACAGAGAGTTCAGCAAAATTAATTGATGTATCAACCAAACCCCAAACTGCCTAGTTACCTTCCACACCCATAACCCTCCACCGTTGCAAAAGAGGGAAAAAGGCATTTTCTCATCTCATCAGAGCCAGGCTTGGTCAGAATAAATACACAGCATTCAAGATTATTGTGTATACTGATTTCCTAGGTCTCCTTCATTTTGTATCATTTCTTATAAGTCTTCCCATGCAATATAATGATACTGAATTATATTCAGGGAATGGGTTTATTTAACCAATTCCCAGTTGATGGGCATCTACTTTGTTTCCAGTTCTTGGCTACTATAAAAAGTACTTACAGAAATATTTTAGTGTACATGGGAACTTTCTTTCTATCTTTGGTCTTCTTGGGGTATATTGCTGGTAGCAGTATCTCCCCCAAAGGTATAGATATTTTAGTCACTTAGCATAATTTCAAACTGCATTTACAGAATGGTTGGACCAAGCACACCTTTACCCATAGTGTGTTCTTCTTGCTACAACCCTTCCAACATTGACTATTCCCATCTTCTGTAACTTCTGACAGTTTTCAGTATGATGCCAGTCAGTCAGTCAACAAACCTCTATTAAGTGCCTATGCTGTGCCAGGCATCGTGCTAAGTGCTGGGGTTATAAAGAATGGCAAAAGACAATCCCTGCCCTCAAAGAGCTCACACTGTAGTGGGGAGACAACAAAAGAAAAAACTATGTATAAATGACCTATATACAGGATAAATTGAAGATAATTAAGAGAGGGGAAGCACTAGTATTAAGGGGGATTGGTGAAGGCTTCCTGTAGATGGTAGGCTTTTTTCTGAGACTTGAAGGAGGCTGGGGAAGCCAGGAGGTAGAGATGAGAGGGGAAAGCATTCCAGGTAAAGGAACAGCCAAAGGAAATGTTGAGTTGAAAGATGGAGTGTCTTGTGGGAGGACCAACAGGGAAGCCAGTGTCATGATACTAAAGAGCATGTGATGGTGAGTAATGTATAAAAAGACTGGAAAGGTATGGGGCAGGGCAGAGTGTGAAGGGCTCTGAACACCAAAAGGACAATTGTTGTTGACAGAGAGTCACTGGAGTTTATTGAATATAGAGGTAATGTGGTTAGATGTGCTCCTTAGGAAGACCACTCGGATGGCAGAGTGGAAGATGGACTGGAGAGGCGGGAAAATTAGCCAGTAGGCTCTTACCAGGGTGGTAAGATAAGGCTCTGTGCCAGGGTGGTAGCAATGTCAGAGAGAAAAGGAAGTATGTACAGGAGTTGTATTGGAGGTTAAATGGACAGATATCGGCAACAGATTGGTTATATGGGAGGGGAGAGACTGAATGAGTGAAAGATGATATATTACTTGTAAGCCTGGATTACAGGGAAGAGAATGGTGCCTTCAACAGAATGAGGGAAGTGAGGAAGAGGGAAAGGTTTTGGAGGAAAGGTATCGAATCCAATTTTGGACTTGTTGAGTTTAAGAAGTCCACGAGACATCCAGTTTGAAATGTCCGAGAGGCAGTTGGAGATGTGAGACTGGAGTAGAGCTGGATTAGTATATGTGAGGGTCATTGGCTCAGAGATGATAATTGAATCTTTGGGAGCTGATGAGATCTCCAAGGGAAGTAGTATAATGGGAGAAGAGAAGAGAGCCCAAGATCCCTTTTGGACACCCACAGTTAGCAGGGATGACCTAGTTATATGAAAGGAAAGTCACTTAACTTTTCGGTGACTCAGAGAACTCTCAGACTAACATTTATAGACAATTTGCTGAAATATATTAGTGGACTTAACACACACACACACACATACACACACAATTTTGCCATTCGGTTTTAATTAAAGGCTTTGGTATTTGACTTACAATTCCTAGTCTGTTGAAATGCACTGTATGGGGGACATGAGCAATGTTTGTCTAACTATGATTACCCTCAAACACCCCACATTGCATCTTGGGTACTGAAGGGTTCCAGAGTCATTTATGATCTATGATACATAGATCTGGGAGTCATCTGCATAAAGGTTGTAGTTCAAGCTACTAAGCATGAATGAGACTGATGAGAGAGGAGAGATTTGGGTGGAGTATATAGTCCTTGAGGTATACTTTACATGTAAGGACCCTGAAAACTATCCAGGTTCAGCATACACTGTGGGTCATCATCCACTCAAAATCCTAGCTCATAGGCCCTTCCTCTGACCATTAATGTGTTTCTTTTACCAACTAACCAGAGAATACATTAGTTTAAAACTACAGATGCTTAATTAATTAGGATAACAAAATAAATGACAAGAAAGGTCTTCTATATATACACACTAACAGATTTCCATATCGATAATGGGAGAAGGGGCACACACAAGGACCCTACATGGCTAGGAAACATGTGTAGGAGGACATACATGGCTAGGGATTCAGCATATCTAGGGCAATTCCTTTTCCCAAAGTAGTGTATTAATTGGAAGTTTTCTCTACCTCTGATGCAGAGTTATTGGTTCATTTCTGGTGTTACTGAAAAGCAAGCTAATTTACCTGGTGAGTTGTGAGGTTCCATGCTACCATCTGCTGATCTTCAGCTGCTATATGGCCTCTTCCTCCACAAGGGAGGGGATCACTTCAGCTTTTTTAACTAATAATCTCAGAGACTATTTCAGCTCTTTTGTGATTTAGAAAATCTAGACTATCTAGACAAAATTCTTTAATAATAAGTATTTTAAATGGCTTTTCTCCTGTAGTGGATGTGACAATATCAGGTCAAACCTTTATCTAAATTGTAGTCTGAGGGCTCCTTTTAACTCTTATACCTCTCTTGGATAGGGAAGCTGGGTGGACCTTTGGTGAGGCAATTTCCTTTAATCATCATCATACCTCCTTGAAGGGAGACTGAAAAGGGTCAGGCAGAACTGGTGAAGCTGGTGTCCCAATTCCTGCTCCTTCTCAATTCCAATAATCTTATAACTTCAGGGTAGCTAGGTGGCACAGTGGATAGAGCCTGGAGTCAGAAAGACCTAAGCTTAAATCTGCCCTCAGACACTAGCTATGTGACCCTGGGGAAGTCACTTAACCCAGTTTGCCTCAGCTCAAAATAAGCTGGAAAGGGAAACGGCAAACTACTTCAGTATCTCTGCCAAGAATCTGTCACGAAGAATTGAACCCCACTGAAATGACTAAACAACAACAATAAATATCACTTCACCTCAGCCAACCATAGAGATGATCATAACTTAGATTTTCCCATCTTTTGTAACTAACTATGTGATCTCCGTGATGGCAAACTCTCAAACTTCCCTTCTGGGCAGGCTGCCTTTAGTCATTGTTACTCTTGGTTAGTGGCAGTTACCTCTTGATAATATTCAGAAGTGAAAAGGGGGAGAGGCAGGAGCAAGTGGTTTACCAGAAGCTGCATCATGAAAAGGTAGTTGTGTTGGCATATACCAGACACTGGGCTGTCCATTTTCCTTGAGACCAAACAAATTATATTCTCTTAGGCCCCTAGGATCTCAGTTAAGTTGGGCCTAAGACCTTATTGCTGAAGCATCTTAAAATACCCATTCTTTTGATAGGCACTCTTGAAGTTTTACCTCTTCTGATGGCATGAATTTGACCTGCATGTTGAAGTATTCTCCAGTTGCCAGGACTCCATACACAGGCAGGACATCAAAGGCCTGGGGCTTTGGCTTCAATTCTGCCTGCAGTTTCCTCCTTAAGTATTTTGGCATATGCTTGTTCAGCTGATATTTGGGGGGAAAATCAGTTGGTGAGATACATTTTCATGCAGAATAGACCTGCTCTTCTTTTGTTGGTTGAAAAAAGATTAGGTGTTATATTACCATAATGTATTCCCCAGAATAGCAAATCAAGACAGGAATCAGTGAATGTAGCAATTCTGATTGGATAGAAACAAGATTACCCTAAACAATGTAAAAAATCCATTTTCTATGTCTTAATGGGACAACAGCACCTTAAATACATTATGATGTGTATGACATCAAATATCATTCTAGTCCTCCTCCTCCTGACTTTTCTCAATCTCCTTCACTGGTCCCTCCAATTTCTGAGAAGTATATGTCCTCCAAGGTTCCATCCTTGGCCCTCTTTTCTCTTCTCTCTATGTTCTTGAGCAATCTCATCCTCTTCCTAACTATATACCTTTGTGTCTTTTACTCCTAAGTCTCTTTTTCTAGGGCTCCATACTCTGCCCGGAGCTCCAGTCCTATGGTTCCAGCTGCCACAGGTTATCTTCCTTTGGGTATCCTGTTGGTCCCTCAAATTCTAGGGAACAAAGGCTGAACTTTAAAAAAAAATCAATATCTTCTTCTGATTTTCCTGTTTATCTTAGCTGTACCAACATTCTGAATCATCCAGGCACAAAATCTTGGAGTCACCTGCAATTTCTCTCTCTTTTCCCACTCCTCTCCCCACCTTCTAACCCCTTCCCATACAGGTAGATGTCAAATACTATTGGTTCTATCACTGGTAATGTTGCCTGCATTATAGGAACTTGGACAGCACCCTCCATAAGGCTGGTGCACCCATGAGCAAATGTTTAGATAAATTGAATGTTCTTTCTTTTTTCACTTCCAGGCTCTTATTACATCCAAATTTCTGATCAATCCTAGATCCCATTGTCAAATTAATCCTCCAAAAGCTTATCCTTCATTATGTCATCGTTCTATCTGGTTTTTTTTTTACTAGATCGCATCTCTCTGAACTGATTTAAATCCAAACTTTTGTGCCTGACATTGTGAACTCTCTACAATACATCTCCCAACCACAGTAGGTGGAGCATCTGTCTTGAGGTCAGGAATATCTGAGTTCCAATCCTGCCTCAGATACTCATTAACTGTGCAACCCTGGGCAAGTTATATCTTCTCCTATTTGCCTCAGTTTCCACAAGTAGAAATGAACACAATGATAGTCATGCATAATTGTGTGTAAGTGTGTACAAACATACATTGCACACACACACACTACATGTACAGTGTCATATATGTGCATGCATGTATATGTGTACATGCACGTATATATAAGACACATATACAAATATCTAGTGCTTTGCAAACCTCAAAGGGCTATAAAATATTTGCTCTTATGATCTCTTGGGGTTCTTGTCCCTTTCTGATTATATTCTAGTTACTGGCATTATGCCTCCTAGCCCTCCTGTAAGCTTCACAAGAGCAGAGACACTGTCTTATTTCTTTCTGTGTCTCTCAATGCCTAGAACAAATACTTTAAATGTGGTCAAAGCTCAATAGATATTTACTGGATCAGACTGCTTGAACACCAGAACAGGGATCCCCAAGTGTGCTTCTCTAGTTACCTTTGAGACTTGCTTAAGGTTGGAGATGTACCACTCGCAGGGGACTGGCAGCTCATTATGAAGTTGGACAGTGGCCACCTGACACTGGCCGCACTGGATGGTGCCAAAGTCCAACTTGTCGTGAGATAAGGAGAGAGCTGGTATTGTCACCTTGGCGCGCAGGCAGATGTGCAGCGTTGGTCCACCTAAGACCTAGAATGAGTGGAAGGTTGTGTCAGCAAATCCCCTTGCCTGGTGTGGAGACTGACTGAGCAAGGACAATGAACCACCCCAAGTGTCAAGGGATGGGACTGAACTCAGATCTGAGTCTGAACGCTCCAGCTCACCTTGATAGGCAGAATCACTTCTTTGCTACCGACAGAAACATTGGCCGCTTGTGGGTCACATCTCACCTCAAACGTTTCCGTTTCACAAAAAGGAAGATTCCTCACGCGGCTGAGTTGTACACTAAAGCCTGGACCAGAAGGGCAAGAAGATCTCTTCACCATTTGATAGAAAAGATTAAATGGAATGGGAAAGGTCTTTGGGGGAGGATACAAAAATGGATCTTCCCAGAATCTATTCTGATCTAGGCAACCCTAACCACAGCATCCTAGAATGGCAGGAGGACTCAGGAGGTCAGCTGGTTCAACCCATACTTACAAAACAGGGGTTCTAAGTCTTTTTTTGCGGCATGGGTCCCTCTGAGAGTTTAGTAAAGCCGATGGGGACCTTCTCACAATGATGTTTTTAAATGCATAAAACAAAGTATGTAGGATTATTGAGGAAAGCAATTCTATTGAAATATCAATATCAATATGTCAAATAAACAACTTCATAGACCTAAAGTGAAGAAAACTTGCTTAGAGGTATCTCTTCTCTGCCGTGCCCCAGTGGTCATCCGGGTTTCACTCTGGAGAAAATTTTCAGAGATTTCCACTCTTTTCTAAGGACATGGTGGCACAGAGTGTACTCCAGAGGCACAAGGTAAATAGATGGTACCAGCTCTGGAACAAAGAGTGGGGACAGAGCCCCTCCCTGCTAGGAAGGGAAGGTGTCCTTGGCATGTTACCTGAGTCACGAAGGACACTCTTTTCTGCATGGAAAGACACTGGCAAATTGCTGGTGTTGGTGATTTTGACAATGTGGGTATGGACATTGCCGAGAATAATGTAGCCAAAGTCAAGGATGTACTCAGGAAGATGAGCCCTGAAATGGTGAATGGCATTGGTCACATGAGCTTGGCTCCATCTAGGGCACTGTTCACAACTGGAGAGCTATCGAGATGGAAAGAATATGTTCTTGCTCCTATAACTGTACAACTAGCAGCAGCTACCTGAACTATGGTTAGAAACAAGGTCTTGTCCAGACAGTTCATAGACTAGTGCTAATTGTCATCTGATGGCATTTTTTTTTTACCAAATGACATCATTTACCAAATACTTTCATGTGTCTGTGTTTGTACCTGTTGATATGCCTGGCATACAGTAGGCTCATAATAAATGCCGGTTGATACACTGATAGAGCCAAAGCTTTGCGTCTTTGGAGCTGAGTTCAAAATCTCTCTGGTTAATTTGATTCCACACAATGTTTGTCAATTTTGTGTCAGTAACATGTAATAACAATAACGTGTCAATTCTGTCTGATTCTACTTCAAGAGAACAAATCTATATTTAGGTTTCATACATCTTCCTAGACTCATCAGCTGAGATGTTCTGAAAACAAAAGCAGAGAGATAACCTACTTGAGCAATCTACGGCGAGATCGGTAATCGAAGAAAGATTCCTCTAGATTGAGTAGTTTCTGTTGTTCTAAAGCATAATGTTGGATGATCAGCCGATCTACTTCCATCTGGAGCTGAATATCTACCTAGAACAATAAAAATAAGAGACATTCACTCCTCTACTCTAAGAAACAAAAAATAACTAATCATGCATCTTGTCACTGACAAGGACTGTCATTACCATTATGGACTGTGGCATTGGAGTGGCTAGATTCTGGATGAAGAATGAACATCTAGGAAGAAAAAGAGGCCAAACCAAAGATATGTTCAGAGGCCATAGGCTGGCTGATGTTCTGAATATTATAGAAATTTTCTGAATTTATTTATGTAAGTCTTTATATAAACATATATAAATTGCCTGTGAAAGTCTGGGACAAGTAATTCATTCTTTTTAGATTTATTTCCTTCTCTACAAAATGAGGGGCTTGAAGCAGATAATCTCTACGACATATTCCATTTCCAGCATTCTGCAGTTATCTTCCAGTGGGAGGAGGGAGAAAATGTTGGCAGTGGAGTGGACCATAAGATATAAGGTGTTTATCTAGGGAAGCCTTGGAATGTCAACAGACTGTTGGAAATTTTAACTCTCTGTTCAATTGTTATCAGAAACAACAGTAATGGTGACAATAAAGAGTGGAAGTTATTTTTAGACTTTCTCTGAGGAATTCAAAAGCTTTCCTTGACATATCTTACTCACTTTTAGAAAATCCCAGAGTTGTAAATAGGTTTTTCTTATCCCAGTTGGAATCCTGTGCCCACCTTGGGAGTAATATCATTAGTTATGTTCCTTGTGAAGAAACACATTCATACACACTTTTTTTATATTTTTAGCTATTTTGTATATTTATAGACAAATTAATTCCATTTTTCAAATGGCTTTGTCATAAATTCCTAAATATGTTAAAAGCAACATATTGTAGTAGATAGAGGGCTTACTTTGGGGTCTGGATTTAAGTCTTGCCTCTTGTATGTATTGGCCAAGCTGCCTCACCTCTCTGTATTCTAGACAATTCCCCAAGGCTGTAGGTGGCAGAGAAGGGGCTGATCTTCATTGGTAGAGGAAATTTCATAATCAGAGAGTCCCCTGAGCCAATGAAACGACTGCTCCAGTCCCTAACCCTATGCCTTAGACAGAAATGAAATAATAACACCTAGCATTCATATAGCACTTTTTTTTATATTTTAATTTATTTTCTTGGTTACATCATTCATTTCCACAAGGTTTTGAATTACAAATTTTCTCCCCTTTTTGTCCCTACCCCCCAGCCCAGAACATTGATCCCTCTGTAAGACCCCTCCCACA
>CM053595.1:289229010-289282180 GCA_028646575.1 Pseudocheirus occidentalis
TGAAGCTGACTGAAGACATGAACAGGATGGGACTTTGTTTGTTGGTGGCCTGGCTGATCCTTGAGTTCCAGGCAAAAGAAGTCCTGAAGGATTTGAGGTGTGCTAAACCTTGTGAACTTCAGTGTGTGCCGGGGATTGCCCTGAGGACTGGACAAGGACCTGGGAGCTGTCCCTGAGGACTGGATGAGAACCTGTCAGCTTTCTGCTCCTGACTCTAGGTGATTGTTTGACAGACTCAGGAGGGAGCTGGGACCAGGGAAGAGGATCCAGGGAATCAGAGAGACTACCCAGAGTCAAAATGAAGAAAAGGCCTCCCCTTGGACTAAACTGAGGTTTGTTGGAAATCAAGGGGTAGAAGGATTGTGTGGTTTTCTAAGTATTTTATTTGGAAACTAAAGTATCAGTATGTTGTAAATTTTTGATTGAATCAACTCCCTCTTGGGAAAACTAGGTCATTCCTTTTGTTAATTGATTGATTGGATCTTTGACTTGACTGAATCTAAAAATGTGAAGCTGGTTCCCCCCTTAGGGAAACCAAGTGATTCTTCTCTTGTTCCTTGTTAGTTTCTATACTTTCCTTGTTCTAAATATTGTATATAATATTGTGAATTGTTGATACTGTGAACATTGTACTGAATCTTGATTTGTAATGGAATAAACACAGAGCGTTCACTAATACTGTGTAATCCGAATCTTAAAAGCTGTTCACAGTAGCATTCTCTCAGGAATCTACTTCTGATTGGCTTTACAGCAACATTGAGGCAGGATGACAGAAAATGGGCAGACCTTCCATTCAACTGCCACTTGATCCCCAAGTCAAACTAATGAAGGGTGCCAACTGGAACGAGAAAGTCAATCAAATGGTATTTCCTAAAAGTTGCACTCAAGTATTTCTTCCTTATCAGACTTTAGCCCCCAGCCTTATCTTCTTCCTCTGTAAAATGGGGATAAAAAAGCACTTCCTACCTACTTGTCAAGGTTCTTAGTAAAAGTGCTTAATGTTATAGTAGAATGCAATGGACATGTGAACCATTATTAGCTTTTAACTGTGTGTATGTGTGTGTGTGCGTGTATGTGTGTGTGTGCGCGCGTGTATGTGTGTAACATAATGAATGTTCCTTTTAATTACCTTTAATCTTATATTATAAAGTACAATAGGAGAAAACAGATGGATCAATAGCTTTGCCTAAAAACTGGATGTCTCTCCACATCCCCCCCGCCCATAGGACTATCTCCAGTTGTCCTGATCTATATCTGGCCACTGGACCTGGATGGCTCTGGAGGAGAAAGTGAGGCTGGTGACCCCGCACAGCCCTGCCTCACTTAAATCCAATTCACTTGCAAGTCTTGGCATCACCTTCCTGATGTCATGGTCCTCTTTGAAAGGACAAACAACAACAACAACAGATGTCTCCCCAACCGGAGTCCTCCTAACAGTTCACATGATTCAATAACTGATTGCTTATTACAGGAGTCAGTCACTTCCTTAACTGACATTTTAAAGTAGAGTTGATGGTAGCTATAGAAACATGGCAAAGCCAGAGTAATGAAGGTAGTTGATATTGCTGAAATAAGTCATAGCTCCAAAACAATCCTTGAAAGAAATGGTTTTCTTTATTATTAGTTAAATTAATTAATTAGGAATTAATTTTCTAAGCTAAATATCAAGGGTCTTTCCTTAAGAAATACCAGTAACAGCTGCTTTATTGGAGAGGAAAAGTAAAAGACTTTCACTGTTAGTCTTTTGTTTTTTTACCTTAGGAGTGGCAGAAAATCCTTCCAGTACCAGTTCAGATGTTTGGCCCGGGTTTAGTTCCATTCTGACAGGGTGAACTTGAAACACAGGGCCATCTGATTCTGAGGCCTGTACATTGCTCAGGTTCATGGAACTGTCGATGGAAACACTTGACCTTTTTCGTTTCTGAGAATGATGGAAAACTTCATTCATCCAGAACAGCTGGTGGATTCGACGTCCCTTGTTGGTCAGTTTTAAGTGGTAGAAATAGGGGTCCAGGCTGTAAAGATTTCAGAAACACAGAGGGAATTATAAATTGCATGAGATGTTCTGCATCATTCTGTAGCACCCCATTTAGGCTCACTCCACCAACTCAGGCACAGGTTGGGGGTCCTGGGAGGTAATTCTGTGGATCTAAACTCCTCATGCTATTGCTCATGAGCCCCTACCAGTGTGCTCACCATTGGGTCATACCAGCAGATCCAATTAATTCCTAGCGAAGGCATTTAGTAAGATGGCACAGTAAATATATTACTATTACATAGTAAAAATATTTCCCAATAAACTTGGAATGCACTCTCTCACAAATATACACAGTGTCCAAGAAAAGACTGGTTCTAAACTAAATAGCACACCTATAAGGCACATGTGTGTGTAGGATATAAGTTGGGCAAAGTCAACATAGCTCCAGGTGCTTTAGGACCTCTTTGTAGAGCCAATACAGATTCCTCTTGGTTGCGGCATCTCTGTTGGTCTATTCCTTTTCATAGCTTGACCATCTTCTCTGATAACAGAGGTCATGATTCATAAAGATGAATCCCTGAATTCATTGAATCAATCCATCATCTGTCTCTGGGGTGTATGTCTTTGCTCTCTGCTAGATGAAATATCTTCTATTGATTCAATGGCTCCCCTTTAGAGCAACTACCATATACAGTTGTTGTGGGGTAGAGTCAGGAAAGTCTAATTCTTTTCTCCTACCCCCCCATACCCCAGACAGCTCTTGTTTGGCACTATCACCAACTCTCCAGTGGTTGAAATTCCCCCTTGCTTACCTAATATTTAACTCCCTTATAGGTAGGGCTTATTTGTTTGCTCAGTCAATCTATAGAAACAATCTATCCTGTTTCAATCAGATAGGTGTTCATACCTCATAAAGGGTTTAGGACATGAACACATCAATACTTTACTTTAACACCTCATTAACACACTTTCTATGACCATATATTAACTGAGTTGGGGGCATGTGTAGATTATAGGCTCCTCCCTCATACCTACACCCTGTGTTTGTGTGCAAGTATAGGTTCACACTTTACCTCCCCCAAAAGGGATAAAACCATATGGATAGTGCACTAAAGGATTTTTTTTTGTTAAAAAAAGGAAATCTCCTTATAATAAATTTTGTTTTTACTCAGAAATTTCATGAAGACCACACTAAATCACTCAGCCCTGGGAAGGCAGTGTAATATAATAAAGAGAATTTTAGACTTGAAGTCAGGTGTCCTGGGTTCAAATCTCAGTTCTGACACTCACTAGTTGGGTGACCATGGGCAACTTATTGAGCTCCTCTGAGTCTGTTTATCCATATGTAAAGCAGGCATACTAGGACCTGAACTACATAACTCATACAGTTGTTGTAAGGAAAGTGCTTTGTAAATCTCAATATATTATCTAAATATAAGCCTGTATTTATACATTGCGGTATGATTATAGGAAAATGTAACAATGGTCATCAGAAGACCTAGGTTTGAATCCTTTACTACCTTGTGTAATGTTGGGAAAGTCACTTTTGTTTTTCATTCTTAAATGAGGATGTTGCATTAGTTTGCCCAAGGCCCCTTGCAGCTCTAAACAACAAAGTTACAGAAGCTCACAGCTGGAAGGGATCTTGTGATCATTTAGTCTTGCCTCTTAGTCTTTAAGCATCATTCTCCTCTGTATGGGCTCTGGAAGAATGGGCATCTAGGCTCCACTTGAACTTGCCCGGTGATGGGGACCCACTACTCGCCAAGCATTTCTACCATTATCATATGGAAGAAATCTGATGATGTTTCCCTTTTGTGAAGCCTTTATTTTTCCCTTTTGAATGTCTACCCACTGATTCAATAGCTGGGGTCTGGCCTCTTGGCTGATTTTTCTTCCTTTTTGTTATGTGCTTGTGGTTTTTTTCAAGATAGTGGCTTATCCTGCCTAAGCAATGCCCTAGCAGCTCTGGGTCACAATTCTAAGGAGCAACTCAAAACAGGCAACATCTCATTAGCCTGACTGTACAAAACTGATGAAAAGCAGCTTTTTAGTCCATGCAAACCATTAAAAAGAGATTTGTATTTAAACCTTCAGATTTTTTTTTCCTGAATGTATATTATATGCCTTAATTTTGGAAGGACCCAAAGGATAAGAAGTCTTTTACTTCTTATTTCAATTGCCCTCCTTCAACATCCAGCAATTATGTATTAACTGCCTACTGTATGCAGAACATTATGTTAGGAGCAAGGCTTGTTTGAGGTATGTACCAATACAGCAATGGGATTATATACTTGTTAAATTTAGGTTAGAATCTGCATCCCTGGTGTTTGTCACAATGCTTTGCAAATAATAAGCACTTAACAGGTCATTTTAAAAAATTCATTCATTTATTCATATTGCTCAAACACCTGCTAGGAAAAAGCATTGTGGCTTACTAGGGGAGAAAGACTATGGGCCATTCATGGGTCTAATGAAGCTCATTATTTTGATGAGGATAGCACAGTATTCATGAGCACTAGATTCCACCACGCATAATTTCTGCACATAATTAAAATGGTCTCTTACAGGGCACTCACGAGTTTGCACAATGCTTTATATGTGATCTTTTATTTTATCCTGACAAGGAGTAGGTATTATGATCCCCATTTCACAGACAAGTTGACTGAGTGTCAAAGAGGCTAAGTGACTTGCCCATGTTCATACCGCTGGTACTTGTCAGATACAGGATCTGAACATGCATCTGCCCTGATTCCAAGTCCAGCACCCTTTTATTTGTACTTGTTCTGATTACATATTTTCACAAGTGAAGTTAATTTTTATCAGGTACAGTCAGAAACCATCAGACTTCTATGGGAGTGTTACTGTAGCTTTGAGATAAAAACTAAAGGAACAGGTTTGGGGGGCAGTAACCAAAGGGGGTCCCCTTTGTTTTAGGTTCTATCATCTTTCAACAGAAGTAACAGAACTACAGAGAAAACCCTCATGTAAAACCACCTTCAGCTTCCAAAACGTGCACAGCTTTTAATGGGAGGAAAAGTAATTCTTTATCGGGATAGAGTTCTATATCATACTGTGTCAAGTAAATCTTGAACAACCCTGACTGAGATTTGGCCCTTCATGAGAAAACCATGACTTTCAGACAAACCCCTTCACACGTCAAGGGCAGGAATGTCATTTGGACTGGTTTTATTTCCACAACCCATAGCCCAGCAATATAAGGCTATTTGTAATTTTGTTAATGTCAGGGATCTTCTTTATTTATCCCAGATAATCTAGAATCCAACCTGTGACCTAACAGGTGCTTAATAAATATATATTGATTAATTGGTTGGATGACTTTTGCTGATATAAATTCTCTTGAACCTATTTCATTAGCAAGAAAAATAAACACACCTCTTCAGCACTTCTTCCTATTATGTTAATCTCGGGGTGAGGGGTGGGGGAGGAATTTCTTCCATCTGTTCCTTCTTAACTATTCTAGGGCTAGAGTCACACAGGAGAAGTGAGTAAGCAAAAGGAAATTAATTTCATTATGTGAATAAATACCAATTGCCAGGTATATTGATTTTTAATGTGAATGCACCCAAACAGGGTTTGAAAGCTGGAATATTTTCCCCACAGCATTTCACCATGGGACATGAGCTTCTAAGAGAAGGCTTTCTGAATCTCTGGCATTTCTATTAGGGCTTCTGGGAAATTTAGTGCACCATAACAACTTACATTTTAAGGTTTGCAAAGCACTTTACATTCTAACAACCCTGTGAAGTAGACTGCACAAGAATTATGAACCCTATTTTTGAGCTTAGGAAATAGAGGACTCATGACTTGTCCACGGTGACATGACCACTTAGGGTGGGAGCTGGGATTCCATACCAGGCCTCCAAGCCTTCTGTCAGCAAGGAAAGGGGATCAGCTATGGAATGGAAATGTCACTGGATCACTAGACACAGCAACTCTCTCTGGTATACTTGGACGTCAAGACTGACTCCCAAGCTCCAGATACTTGGACATCAAAGACTGACTCCCAAGCTCCAGATACTTGGACGTCAAAGACTGACTCCCAAGCTCCAGATACTTGGACGTCAAAGACTGACTCCCAAGCTCCAGACAAAATTCTGAAGGGTGCTTTCACTCCTTGTGGATTAACGAAAACATAGAATGAAAATCTGTGGCCAACTTGTGCTGTTTTATAGGATTCTATTTAGGTCTGTGAGGCAGTATGGTATAATAGCTAGAAAAACGGCATTGAAGTCAGGACCGTCTATATCCAAGTTCCAACAGAAAACAATCCCTTTACTTGTGGCTGAGCAATGAGAATCATGGACATGATTGATCACTGAAAGGGAGGGTCTACCCATGGACTTCTCTTTCCAGCAGCACACTCTTCCAGGACCATTCAGTCTTGTTTAGTCTGGAGTGGGGAAATGACCCTTCCTTTGCCCCATCCTGGCCACTCCAGGACTGTATTCATGTGGCAGCTTGAACAGGTACTTGGCTAGTAAGACTGAATTTGGGCTTTGCTATTTGATGTGTCCCAAACTGAAATCTTTTTCCTCTCTAAACACTCTCCATTTCCAAACTTCCCTGTTACTGTGGCAAAGTATGGATGACTGAATGGTAATACTGATGTGGTTATGTCTGGCCTTAGAGGCAAGCTTTTGAGTTTGATAAGCCTAGTGAGCCTGGGTCTCTTTGGTGGAACTGATCATTGGTAGAGAAGAATGTCACTGACAGGGAGAGGAGCTCAACCCTCATTCAGGCTTATCAGAAGACATGGTTCTGGAGGGAATTATTTTAATATTGCAGAATCATGCAGAAGGGCAAAATAGCTCCTTAGTGGTGAAAATGACTAGAGTTCATATCTTGTACAGGGATTGGCAAGGAGTCCAGTGCACGGTGGAATCACAGAGTACATGAGGTGGGTGTGTGGGGGTAAGGTGTAAAATGATTGGGAAAGTAGGAGGAGTCCAGGTTATGAGGGGCTTTGAATGTCAGAGAGAGGATTGTACATTTCATCCTGGAGTTGATAGGGGACCACTGGAGTTTACTGTATAGAGAGGTAACATGATCAGACTTTGGGAAGATTGGTCTGACATCTAACTACAGTGGGCAGACTTAAGGTAGGGACATCAATAGAGAGGCTATGGCAATAGTTCAGGTATGAGGTGGTAAGGGCTTGCATCAGGTAGCGGCCATATCAGAGGATGAAGGAGGAGGTATATGAGAGATGTTTATAAGGGCAAAATCACAGATTGTATATGGGCGTGTGCATTAGAGAGAGGAGACAAGGATGATACCTTGGTTGGTCACTAGGAGGGTAGCAGTACCTGCCACAGTAACAGGGAAGTTTGGAAATGGGGAGTGTTTAGAGATGAAGATTTCAGTTTGGGACATATCAAGTATAAGATGTCTGCAGAATCTTAGCCAGT
Organism: Pseudocheirus occidentalis; assembly: GCA_028646575.1. Lineage (NCBI taxonomy): Eukaryota > Metazoa > Chordata > Mammalia > Diprotodontia > Pseudocheiridae > Pseudocheirus > Pseudocheirus occidentalis. The sequence goes on from CM053595.1 coordinate 289,236,421, forward strand.
TCCAGATAGCTAACAGGGAATTGGAGATGTGAGAGAGGTCAGGTGAGAAGTTATGGCTGGATGAGTAGATTTGAGAGACATCAGCACAGAGAGGACAATTGAATCCATGGGGGTTAATGAGATCACCCAGAAAGATAGTTTGGAGGGCAAAGCAAAGGCAGCCCTGGATAGAGCCTTGGGGGGCACACACCATTATTAGGTGGGACCTAGATGAAGATCTGGCAAAGGAGACTGAGAATGATCAGTCAGATTGGTAAGAGTAGAACCAAGAGAAGTTAGTGTCACAAAAACCTAGAGCAGTGGTTCTCAAACTTCCTAATGTCATGACCCTTTAATACTCATATGTGGGCATACCTGCATGTGGGCAGACATGCCTGGAGATGGATAGAGGAGCGGTGTCTCAGTTCCTTAGACACCCAGAAATATATGTTTCCTGATGTTCTTAGGCGACCCCTGTGAAAGGGTTGTTCGACCCTCAAAGGGGTCACGACCCACAGGTTGAGAACCACTGACCTAAAGGAAAGAGAGTATTAAAAAGAAGAGGGTGGTTGACAGTATCAAAGGCCATGGGAGAGGTCAGGAAGGACGTGAATTGAGAAAAGGCCATGGGATTTAGTGTTTAGGAGGTCATAGGGAATTGTGGAGGGATAAATTTCTGTGGAATGATGAGGTCAGAAGCCAGACTACAAAGAAGTAAGAAAAGAATGAGGTGAAAGGAAATGGAGATGTGGACTGCAGACAGCCTTCTCAAGGAGTTTAACCATGAAAGAGAGGAGAGAGAGCAACAACAGCTAGAGATAGTGACAATGCACGAACCCAAAGAGTCTTCTGAGAATGTGGGAGTGATGAGCATGTTTGGAGGCAGTGGAGTGTCAGCCAGTGGACAGGAAGAAGGTGAAGATGGGTGAAAGTGGTCTGATAGGGAGCAAAATCTGCTGGAGAAGACAGGATGGAATGTGATCCCATGTGCATGGAGAGTTTGCCTAGGCATGGAGGATCATATCTTCATGTGAGATGAGGAGGGGGGAAGAATAGGAAACTCTTGATAAATGTTCTTAACTTTTTTCAGTGAAACATGAGGCAAGAGTCTCAGCTGAGAGCTTGGGAGGAGAGGTAGCGGTTTGAGAAGGAATGAAAAGGTTTGAAAAAGCCCAATGTGGTGAGTGAGAGAGTGAATGCTTTAGGAAGGTATAAAAAAAAACTCCCTTGCCACAATGAGGGGTCTATCATCAAAGTTATGTAAATTAAATTATGTAATATAAATTTGTAGTGGACCTAGTCAGCACAGTTTCAGGATTTTCTCCAGCTTCGTTCAGCAGCGTACATGTAGGAACAAATATGGTAGGCATAACCCCAAACTGAGGTTTGGTAGGGTAAGACCAGTATTAGGATAAGGAAGCAAAGGGCTCCAGGGAAACCTGTAGCCTCCAGGCCACATATGGCCTCCAAGCAGTAGTTCCTCACCCTACACAGCCTTCCAGCCTCATTAGACATTATTCTCCTTGTGTACTTAGTGATCTAGCCAAACCACTCCCCATCTACATCTCCTCTCTCTGAGCCTTAGTGCTGGCAGCCCCATATGCCTGGAATGTAGGTCTCCTTACCTCTTCCTGACAGAGTCCCCCTCTTCCTTTCAAATGCAACTCAAGAATTATCTTTTGCATGAAGCCTTTCCTAATCCCCCCAATTGCTATGCCCTCCCTCCCTAATGACCCTGTATTTATCTAATACTTTGAAAATGTCATCTTCTCCTAGAAGTTTTCCCAACCCCTCTTAGTTCTAATGTATTACCTCTGTTGATCATTTGCAATTTATACTGTACACAGTTTGTTTGCATGTATTTGTTTGCATGTTGTTTTCCCCATTAGACTGTTAAGTTCATTGAGGCTAGGGACTATTTTTTGTCTTTGCATCTCTAGCACTTGGCACAGTGCCTGCCCATAGTAAATGCTCAATAAATACTTACTGACAAAAATGCATTTGTATTTTTAATGTTATATTTATATTCTTTCTCTCTATGTAGATATGTATGTGTAAATGTATATATATGTAAACATGCATTTATGTACATATATACATACACACATATAACTTACACTTGTCTTCCACATTAAAATATAAACTCCTTTTGAGTATGGGTTTTTTAATTTTTTGTATTTGTATCACTAGTACTTAGTACAGGGTATAGCATATAGTAGGAGCTTAATGAATACTTTTTTGATTGACTGATTGCAGAGTAAATAAATAACTGTCCCATACCTGATTCATATTGCACACTGAGTACCTTTTTATTCTCCTTCTTGAGGAGATATGAGTCTAGTAAAAGGTTTAAGTCATTTTCTTCAGGCCACTGGAATATGGATTTAAAGAACCAAAAAGTATGAGAAAATGAACCACATCCCTCTCATTAGAGGTCAGACTCTGAAACCAGTCATTGCATGCCTGGATGGGTTTCTTGGGCCCAGTGATGGAATAAACTGTCATAGGGGGAAAGCAGTGGTAGACATAATCCAAGAAAGTGTTTTTAATTAGATTTCTTCAGTAGCCTTTTATCTTCCTAATTAGCCTACCATTAAGATTAATTTTTATTTCCCAAATACAAAGGAAAGTAGTTCTGAAGTAGATTGGGCAGAATGGTGATGTGAGCTTGGCAGTCAACATTGGCCACAGGAAATCCACATGTAGGTCATTGAGAGATGCATGGAAACTCACAGAAGCCTAGCATTTTATAGCCCAGAGACATTACTAAACAGCTACTATCAGTCATCTTGTATTAGGGTGGAACAAACATGGGATTTAAGTCAAAGGATTTGGGTTCAAATCCCTGCTCTCCTTCTTCTATCTGTGTGATATTGGTTGAGTTTCCTTACCCCTAAACCAGATATAAGAATGCCTGCAATGTCTACATTAGAAGTTTATTGTAGGGAAAATGTTTTGAAAACCTAAAGGTGCCATAAGATTATAAATAATTGTTCTCATGACCAATTGCAAAGATTGACCAAATTGAATGCAGTGAAATTAGAAAGAAAAAGCTTTAGCCCTCAAAAAGAGATAGAGAGATACCTCCCAAGTAGAACCAGGAGAACTGTTTACATAATTATAACAATAATGTAAAGAAAGTAACTCTGAAAGACTTAAGCACTTTAATTCATGCTATGACAAGTCATGATTCCAGAGGACTGATGATAAAGCATGCTTCCTGCCTCTGAACAAACAGGGGATGATGACTCAAGGCACAGAATGAGACATGTGCTTTTAGATATGACCAATGTGGGGATTTGTTTTGCTTGACTTTGCATATTTATTACAAGGTTTTTGCTTTATTTTTCAGTTAGGAAGTGGGATGGGAGGTAAAGTTAGGACTAGAATGGAGTTCCAAAAATAAAATCAGAACAGAAGAAAAGTCAAAAGAGATTCCAGATGAGCAAGATAGCTTTGAAAGTTCCATCATATAATTGTTACTTGGAATAGCAAGTTGTACATAACAGAGATTCATAGTGTTGGATATAAGCCCCTCCTGTTCTATAATGTTATGGAAATGCTTGTTTTATTTGCTGAATTCAGTTTTTTTTAAGGAAAAAAGTAACAAAGAGCAAGTGTGACTGTGACAGGGGTGGGGTGGATGAGAGAGAGACAGAGAAGAGACGGAGAGAAAGGGACACAGAAAGAAACAGAGAGACAGAGAAGAGACAGAAAGAGACAGATAGACAGAGAGAGAAGGACAGAGACAGACAGAGAAAGAGAGAAACACATAGAAATAGGAAAGGAAAGAGAACCAGACAGAGGGACAGAGATAGAGAGATAGAGTCACTGAGAGAAAGAGAGCACCTCATAGTGGGATGCAGCTTTGAGGAATGTAACCTGAGTCCAAGTGCCAGTCCAGGCCTTGGAAGTTGAGCCAAAGAGAGGAACAGTCCCAAAGAGCCCAGTTAAGCAATGTATCCATCAGTATAAGGGCTGCCTCCAGAGGGACCACTGTGAGAACACCCCATCAGGGTAAGCTTCCTGGGTCACAGCTTCCCTAAGTATTTGTCTCTCTGCTAGCATACTCTGTGGCATGTCCACATAAGGCAGTATGTCACTATAGGACAGTGTGCCCCAAGTTATGAATAGCATATTTTGTTAGTATTACTATTAGGATGCCACCTCAACAAATGCCTTTAGTTAATTCCACGTGTCAGATTTATGTGTTGATCAGTTTTGAATTTTTTTCCTCCTTTTTCTTTAAAAAAAATCTTTTTTTAAGGAACGAATAAGGAGGGGAAGGAGGGAAATTTAGGTGATTTACAAACAAAATTTAGGTGATTTACAAATATATCCATAAAAATGATATAAAAGTAGCTACAAAGACTGAACCCTAAATGTTCCCTACCTGAAGTGGGCCCCCAAGTTAAGTTCTGGAGCAAAAGGCTTGTCAGAGACAACTGTGGTGCCCTTCCCCACAGCTTCGACAGGAATCTGGTAGTTGTTGCTGTGCTGAATGGACAAAATGATCATATCTTTGAAAGGCAGCATGTCATCCAAGTTGGCGGTCACTGTCAGGAGCACTTCGCTTTCTGGAGGAACTATCCCTCCATCCGGGGCAATCTTCCAGACGGACTTTTTGTTAGCCTACAACACAAGATCAAAATGTTCACAGCCAAAGGACTCTTGTGCTTCCACCTGGCACATGTCAAAACCTAGAGACATCATATAAAGGAAATAGCAAAGCTCGATTCTAGAGGGAAACCATTTTTTCAACAAAAGTGATTAGGGACAATCTTTGGAAATGAAAGTCCATTATGGCCTTCCACCTTGTGCTCTCCTCTTTTGCAGTGATGGTGGAAGCAATGAATAATCATAATTTTTAGGCCTTCTATAAACATTAATTTGAATCCTGGTTCTCTAAATAGACCTTCAGTCAATAATAAGTTGTTATGGAGAAACCAAACCAAACAGATATTGAATTCCCATGATAAATGGAACCAGATGATATAAGGAAGTTGCAGCTAAATGGAAGGGAAAATAGTAACTATTAATTAGCATTTACAGAGTCCTTTAAGTTTTATAAAGTTCTCTATAAATATTATATCACTTGATCTTTACAACAACCCTGGGAGGTAGGTCCTTTTATTATCCCTATTCTATAGAGGAGAATACTGAGGCAATCAGGTTAAGTTCTTGCCTAGAATTACACAGCCAGTAAATATATGAGTCTGGATTTGAATTCAGGTCTTCCTGACAGTAGGTCTGATGCTCTATTCAATGCACAACCTAGCTGCCAAGTTCACCTTAGAAAGGCAAATGGGGAGATATCAAAGAATAGTATGAAGAGTGAACATTATATTTTATTACTTAACATTACAAAAGAGAAGAAAATGACTATAGCTTAATAGTTGAGAAAGAATTGGTTATCAAAAAGTTAGAGCAAAATGTAAAAACACTGCCTTAGACTATAACCATTTTCTATGGAAGTTTAAACAATTGAAAGCAGCTGCCCATGACATGATAAGGTCAAAAGAATCCAAAATTACCTAGCTAAGGGGAGAGAAATGACAATCAAGTACAATATCATGTTAGAATCAAAACTCATTTGGAATCATCCTCATTATAGAGGATGTTGGTGGAAGGTTAAAAGGAGAATTATAAGGTGAAACAGGGAAGTGTGTAGTGGAGTCTGCAGACAGCTTTGGTTTGAGATTTACCTAAAACACGTTATTGTAAGAGCCTAAGAGGTGAATCAAGACTGAAGAAGCAAGCAATGGACTGAAGAATTCTTGACCTTTTTGTGTGTGCTGCACTCCTCTGGCAGTATGGTGAAGCCGGGCTCCTTAGCTGAATATTGTTATTAAATCATTGAAGAAAATGACAAATTTCAATTAGAGGTTGGTGGAGAAAAATACATAATCTTTTTCCCTGTCCAAGTTCGTAGAACCCTAAAAATCTGTCTGTAAATAATAAATCCATGAACTCCAGGACCTCTCATTCTATGGGGGCCTAGTTTCATCATCTCTGACTATGAAACTACCACACTGGGTCTCACCTTAGTTTCTGATGTACAATATAAAGACATTAAAATGGGACCTGAGAAAATGGAAACAGGAAAAGCAACTGGATCAGACCCAGTACAAATAGCAGAAATCTGTGCTGAAAGTGAAATAGTTTTGAAAGCATTAAGGGATCAGCCTTCAACATATCTAAAAGATGGGACTTGGGAAAAATCATAGATAGCATTTGCACCAAAAAAAGTGACCAAGGGGACTTCAATAACTCCCACAACATTCCTACTTTGTCTCCATAAAATCCTCATATGAAAATGAGCTAGACAGGTGCCAGGGGCATCTTAGATGAGAACCTGAGAATGGAATAGCTGACTTTGGCACTCGATTGCTTGCAAAAGACCATATCATCAGAGCACATAACTGACTAAGCAATGTGGTGAATCTAAAACTCCACCTGGTTATTGTTTAAGCACTTGACTTAGTAGAACAAAACACGGTTTCCCAACCTCTTCTCCAACAAGGTATCTATGCCTACACTATGATCTTACAAAATGCCTTGATGGGGTGGAACCACAGAGACTTTGTTGAACAATATTCTGTCGGTATTAAGTGAGAAACAGAATGTAAACTTGTCAAAGACATTTGGTTTTGTCATGAAGCACATCCTCTGCAGAGTCCAAATGGAAGTTTTTCTGTGGATGACCTCTGGATGCTTCTGTTTGGATGATCTTGTTGGGGAGCTCTTCACCAAAATCCATGACCACTTAAGAGACTGGCCTAAGAGTTCATACGGCAAAAATGAAATAGATAAAGCATGAACATTGTACTTGGCTGTCCACTGAGTTAGTCCATTTAGATATCTGCACTAGGTAGGCACCAGAAATGAAGAAGCTGGGTCTAGAATTGAACATAAAGAAAAGAGTAAGCTTGATGGCATTTGGTCAACTTAACTGTACTTTCTTTGTTCGTAAGCTGCTTCCTGACACAAAACTCATCTTTTTATACTAACCCAAGTGGAAATGTAGGAACATATGGATAGAAGAAAGCTACAGCCTATTACTAATGATGAGCTGTCCACAAGAAGTAGAAGAGGAAATATCATTTGGGAAATGAAAGACTGAATAGGGAAGAGGGTCAGTCATGTAGAGAAAGCAAAGGATAGCACCTATGGAATGTTAAAATATTCAGAGGAAAGTCTCTAGCCTTTGGGCAGCTCTTCTGTAGAATATTTAAGGGAGAATATGGTTAAGAATTACACAGGCTGGAGCAAGATGGCAGATAAAGAGCAGCCACTAAGCTAAACTCTTCCAACATTCCCCTTCAAACAACAAATAACACCTCAATTCAAATTTTGGTGTGGCAGAATCCATAAAAAGTTGGGGTGAGATAGTTTCCTGGCCCAGGAAAAATTAAATGTAGGCACAAGAATTCTGTGACACCAGGGTACAGGTCTGTCTGAAGTACATGCATGTGGCAGTGGCAACAGTGGTTGCAGAAGCAGCAGCTTCAGGAACTCTCAGCCAAGAGAGAGTAACAGAGTCAGACAACTCAGAAAGAGATTTCGGTGGACCCTTTACTGGCACTGGGTAGAGATGGCATTGATTAGCAACTCTATTGCCCATATGCAGTTCTGGGTTGCAGAGAGGAGAGGTGGTAGTCAGTCACAAGGGAGTAGGAACCCAGTTCACAGTACCAAAGAAGAGGACCACACCCCTTCCAGGATCATACCACCTTGAAAGCACCAAAAACTTGCAGATTCCTAAAATTAGTTCTGAAAACAGCAGCATTAAAAACCCCTAAGCTTGGGACAGTGCCTCCTCAACCTCAGGTGAGCAAAGTCCAACTTTAACATAAAGTCAAGAAGTAGGCTGGGGAAATGACCTAACAGAAAGAAATTGACCATAAAAAGCGACTATAGGGGCAGGAAAGATCAAGACATAAACTCAGAAGAAGAAAAAAATGTAAAAACAGCTTGAAAAAATGCCTCAAAGAAAAATGCTAATTGGACCAAGTCCAAAAAAAAATCCCTGCGTGTGGTGAAGGAAAAATAGGAGAAAAAAATGAGAATGATACCATAAATTTATTAAAAGAATTAACAGCTTGGTAAAAGAGACATAAAAAATACCAAAGTATAATTGACCATTAAAGAGGCTCAAAAATTCATTGAAGAAAGGCATTCCTTAAAGAGCAAAATAGGTCAAATGAAAAGGAGGTAAATAAATTCACTGAAGAAAAGAACTCCTTAAAAAGCAGAATTGACCTTAAATTAAATTGGCCTTAAAAACAGTAGAAAAATAGGTACTGAAGAAAATAATTCCTTAAAATTAGAATTGGGCAGGTGGAAGCTAATGATTCCACAAAACATCAAGAAACAATAAAACAAAGTCAAAGGAATAAAAAATATAAGAAAATGTGAAATATTTCATTAGAGAAACAAATGAGGGAAAATAGATTGAAGAGAAATGATTTAAGAAGTAGAGTTAGGGTTAGGGTTAGATTCTTGTCTTCCTCTGAGTTTATGTCTTGATTTTCCTGCCACTATAGTGGCTTTTAATGTTCAATTTCTTTCTTAGTCAGGATCACACAAGATTTAATGGCTTCCATATTAAAAGAGCAAATGGTTTGAAATATGGTATTCTGGAAGGCAAAAGAGTTGGGACTACAACAAAGAATAGCCTACCCAACAAAATCGAGCATAATTCTTGAGGGGGGAAATGGCTATTTAATGAAATAGAAGACTTTCAAGCATTCCTGATAAAAAAAGACCAGAGCTTAATAGAAAATCTGACATTCAATCAGAAGACCAAGTCCCAAGAGAAGCATAAAAATGTAAAAATGAAAAAGTACCATAAAGGACCTACTAAAGTTAAAATGTTTTCATTCCTATACGGGAAGATAATAGATGTAACTCCAAAGAACTTTATCATTATTAGAGCAGTTAAAAAGAGTTAATATAGACAGAAAGCATGGGTGTGAGTTTATTATGTTGAAATAATCTCAAAAAAATGAAAGGGGGAAGAAAAAAGGATGCACTGGGAAAAGGAGGAAGGGAGAGATACAGTGAGGAAATTTTTTTTCACATAAAAGAAGTTCACAAAGAAGAGCTTTTATGATGGCGGGGGAAAATTGGAGGTGGTGTCAGGCAGTGGTTGAACCTCACTCTCATCAGAATTGGTATAAAAAAGGAAGAACACATACACATATATTCATGTATATATGTAAATATAAACATATATATGCATGCATGTTTGTATATATGTATGTTTGTGTTTATACACACATACAACTCTCATTTGTGTGAGAAATGTAACTTCCCCAATGAGAAAATAGGAGTGGGAGGAAATAAGAGAAAGGGGTGATAAAGGAGAGGTAGCAGTTAGAAGCAAAACAGACATTTGAGGGAGGGACAAGATAAAAGGAGAGAGAGAAAAGAAGAAACAAGATAATAGGATGGAGGGGAATATATAGCAATAATAACTGTGAATGTGAATGGGATGAGCTCACCCATAAAATGGGAACAGACTGGGGAATGGATTAGAAACTAGGATCCAACAGTATGTTGTTTACAAGAGACACACTTAAAACAGAAAGACATAAACAGCATTAAAATAAGGGGCTGAATCAGAATCTAACATACTTCAGCTAAGGTAAAAGAAAAAGGCAGGGATAGCAATCATGATCTTAGACAATGCAAAAATAAATGTAATTAAAAGACAATCAGAGAAACTTCATTTTGCTAAAAGGTACACTAGATAATGAATCAATATAAAAATTTATAGCAAGTTTCTCTGATAAAGATGCATACTGAATATAGGACAGGATCAAATTTATAAAAATAAGAGCCATTGCCCAATTGATACACGGTTAAAGGTTATGAACAGGCAGTTTTCAGAAGAAAAACTGAAGTTATATGTAGATATATAAAAATGCTCTAAATAATTATTGATTAAAGAAATGTAAATTAACATAACTCTGAGGTACCACCTCATCAAGAACAGAAATGACAAATGCTGGAGGGGATGAGAGAAAAATAGTCAAGCTAATAAACTGCTGGTGGAGCTGTGAACTAACCATTCTGGAAAACAATTCAAAAGGGCCATAAAACTGTGCTTACTTTCTTACCCAGAAACACCACTACCAGGTCTGTATCCCAAATAAATCAAAGAAAAAAGACATGTACATGCAAAAATTATTTATCCAACTCTTTGGGGTGACAAAGAACTGGAAATTGAGGAGATGTCCACCAAATGGGGAATGACTGAACAAGTCATGGCATATGATTGTGATGGAATAGTATTGTGCTATAAGGAATTACAAGGGGGTGGTTTCAGAAAATCCTGGCAAGACCTATATGAACTGATGCAAATTGAAATGTGAAGAGCTAGGAGATCATTGTGCATAGTAATAGCAATGTTGTAATGATGATCAGCTGTGAAAGACTTGACTACTCTGACCAATACAATGATCCAAGACAATTCCAAAGGATTCATGATAAAAAAAATGCTATCCACTTCTAGAAAGAGAACTGATGAACTCTGAGTGCAAATTGAAATATCTTTCTCATTTTATTTTTTTATTTTTTTGGAAATATGACTAATATGGAAATATTCTTTGAATGAACTCACATGTATAAATGACATCAGATTGCTTGCCTCCTCAGTGGAGGTCCTGGAGTTCATGGATTTATTATCTACAGACAGATTTTTAGGGTTCTATGAACTTGGACAGGGAAAAAGATTATGTATTTTTCTCCACCAACCTCTAATTGAAATTTGTCATTTTCTTCAATGATTTAACAATAATATTCAGCTAAGGAGCCCGGCTTTACCATACTGCCAGAGGAGTGCAGCACACACAAAAAGGTCAAGAATTCTTCAGTCCATTGCTTGCTTCTTCAGTCTTGATTCACCTCTTAGGCTCTTACAATAACGTGTTTTAGGTAAATCTCAAACCAAAGCTGTCTGCAGACTCCACTACACACTTCCCTGTTTCACCTTATAATTCTCCTTATAACCTTCCACCAACATCCTCTATAATGAGGATGATTCCAAATGAGTTTTGATTCTAACATGATATTGTACTTGATTGTCATTTCTCTCCCCTTAGCAAGGTAATTTTGGATTCTTTTGACCTTATCATGTCATGGGCAGCTGCTTTCAATTGTTTAAACTTCCATAGAAAATGGTTATAGTCTAAGGCAGTGTTTTTACATTTTGCTCTAACTTTTTGATAACCAATTCTTTCTCAACTATTAAGCTATAGTCATTTTCTTCTCTTTCGTAATGTTAAATAATAAAATATAATGTTCATTCTTCATACTATTCTTTGATATCTCCCCATTTGCCTTTCTAAGGTGAACTTGACAGCTAGGTTGTGCATTGAATAGAGCATCAGACCTACTGTCAGGAAGAATTGTAGTAAGCTTCCTCATAGGAATCTTTTGGTCTGGGATTCCTGTCCTAATCATTCCTCCTCAGACTTTAGACTGGGACAGAAACTGAAACTGAGATCCCTCTCTGTTACTGGGGTCTGAGCCACACAGCTACTGCTTGCTTATCGACTTGTTCTTCTCTATCCATAGTCTAAAGTCTTAACCACTCTTTACCACCTCCAGGCACAAGTCCCCCCTTCAGTTCTTCATGGATTTATAATCTGGAACCTGGTGGTATATGACACAACCGTTACTATACCTTACACAGGTTTACCCTTTTTTGCATGGCACACAGATTTTCCATGCGGTAGAAACTCCTGGCCAGACCTCATCCCTAGCATGCACAGACTTCCGTGTCTGACTATGCCAACCTAAGCTCCGAATATGTCATTGTGATTTTTTTTCTTGGATTTCCCCATTAGATTTTGGTTTGGTAAATATTCTAGATATGTTTGGAGGTGTTTTTGTGAGCTGGGAAGTTCTATTTTCAGTTGATATCACAAGATAACTTGGTTATCTTGAGGGGGGTGCCACCTGTAGAGCTTGAATTGCTTCTTGCTTTCTTTGGCTTTCACCCACAATCTGAAGTCTCTTTCTGTTTACTTAATTATAATTTCACATACTGATGGTCAAATAATACAGCCCAAACAGTATTATAGCACCTAGAATCACAGAAAAAGCCTTCCATATTTCCTTTGTTTGCTAAGCTTGAATAAACTGAACAAAACTCCAATTCCTCTCAAAGAAATTCTGCACTTGAAAATCTCAAAAAGTAGATCTAAAAGTAGAGGCAATAGCTAATATCTCCACCTGGCCAAAGACCAATCCTAGAATCTCCTTAAAGGAGGAGGCATCTCAGGGGTGGCTAGGTGGCACAGTGGGGTGGCTAGGTGGTGGAGTGAATAGAGCACCAGGCCTGGAGTCAGGAGGAACTGAATTCAAATCTGGCCTCAGATACTTAACACTTACTAGCTGTGTGACCTTGGGCAAGTTGCTTAACCCCAACTACCCTTCAAAAAGCAAAAAAAAAGAAAGAAACAAAGAAACAAAGAAACAAAGAAAGAAGGGGGCATCTCTAGCACATGTCAGAAAAGGAACTCTTCCTATATGAAAAGGGAAAGTAGGGATATCATCTTCAATGGAGCTACTATATTGGCTACACTATGAAGATGTGGGAGACATAACATCCTACTTCTCTCTTCAACTGGTCATAAAGAAATATTCTTTAATAAATTTCATTTGGATATGTGAGTTTTCTACATGGATTTCCTCCTTTTTTCCTTTTCTGGTATATATAACATTGATTTACCACATAATGATTCATTTGAAGAAGTCTTTGCTGTCAAATGTAAGAATCCAACAGAGTACTCAGCTCTAGTAAGTGGTCCCAATTTGTCTCTAAATCTATACATCTAGTTGTGATCTTTACCCTGAGATTCAGGGTAGAGATTCTATTCAACAAGACATTTTAAAAAATCCCCATTATGTGCAAAGCATTTTGTTCAATAATATAGATTTAAAGACAAAAGGGAATGTTAATCCTTGTCAAAGAGCTGACATTGTACTAAGGAGTACCATGCATACACAGATCAATAAGCATAAGATCATTTCAGAAGGAAGGAAAAATTTTAAGTAGAGAAATAAGGTTAGGATTTTCACAGGAGGTGGGACTGAAGCTGAGCCTTAAAGGGAGGTAAGGATTGATGATATGAGGAGGGATGGCATTCTAGCCATGGCCACAGCCTGTGGAAAGGTAGAGTAGAATGAGAGACAGAATTCCAAATTCAAGCAATAGAAAGTGAGTCAGTTGAATTAACATACAGAGTACATAAAGAAAAATTATGTGAAGTAAGTCTAGGAAGGTCACCTAAAGTCAAAGTGTGAAGAACTTTGGATATAAAGGTATAATGGTAACCACAAAGGCATACCCAGGATGGCTGCTAGCATAAGTTCTTAGACCTGCTCTACTAGGAAAGATCATTGTTTAAGGGATCAAAAATATATTTTAATTACATTCAAAAGTTCAGGGGCAAAAATCAGCACCCTAAACTTCAGAGAAAATTTAAACAGAAAATAGAGAAAATACAAGCAGAGAAAAAAAGACCAACAGACAGGGCTTCTAACTGTCTGAGAAATTAGCACAGACCAAGGCAATACATACATAGTTACCAAAGTGAGAAGCACCAACATCTGGGTTTTTCAAATCCAGGGGTTTCCTCAATGGGGGGCTCCTAATGGCTACAGTCACATCTGGCCAAATCACAAGAACACTCTTCCAATGAGTGAGTCCCAAAGCAAGATGCTGCCCTCTGAATATATACCCTTTTTAGAGCCAGAGGACATAACAACGCTTGTGACTCAGTGCCTAGTCATAAATTAACAAAAAGTGTGAAAGCCTTCCTACAAGTAAGCCTTCCCTAAGCAAGCTTCCCTTAATGGGCTTCATGTGAGGCCTATTAATGGGAGGGGAATATCTTATATACCATTAATGTTACAAAAGGAAAGGAGTTTGTATTTTGTCATAGACTATAAGCAGCTATTAAAGACATTTGAGCATGGAATTGACATGATAATACTTGTGCTTTAGGAAAATTATTTTGGGAGCTATTTGGATGTTACATTGGAAAAGGTAAGAAAATGGCAGTGGGAGACTAATTGGGAAGCAATTAGTAATTTCCACTTCTCCACTTCTCCCTTCTTTAACATGTCCTTTGTGTAGTCTTCCTAACTCATGAGTCTGAGCAGGTCACTCCTTTGTTTAAAAAGGTGTCATGGTTTCCTATGTGACACAACATAAAGGGTTTGATCCCCTCACCCCCCAACATCTTCTAGATATTTTCAGGATCTCTATTCTGGCCAACTTCAGACTTTTACAGGATCTCTGTACAACCCTCACTCACCTGCTTCTATGTGTTCAAGCTGTTGAAATGATTCTTCCTTCCAGGTCCAGTTCTGGGGATGTTTCTTTCATGAAGCTTTTCTTACCCCTCTGCAATGGCAAAGTAGTACTTTGCTCCTTGTTTCAGCTAAGCGCCTTTGAGCCTTATCTTTGATTGTGTCAAGTTTTTGCTGGAAAGTATACATTTTTATTGCCCTTAATAGGCCTAAGGGAGTTTGGAGACCTTCCCTGCCCTTAATAGGCCAAATGTAATCACATAGAACCCATAGTGGGAGGAGCTTGCCAAAAGAGAAGAACAGCAAGGAGCAGAGCAGATAAAATTCGAGCGCAGGCTGGTGGTACTGAGCAGAACTGAGAGGGTGAATGCTTGTGGTGTTGGCACTCTGTTCTGTCTGTGTTGATGTTACTTTGTCAGACAGAACCATTCTGTCTGCTGATTTGTGTTAGTTTGTCAGACAGAAGCACTCTGTTGATTCGTATTGATTTCTCAGACAGAAAGTGAATTGAGATGACAGCACTGATAAAACTAGATACAGAAACTGTGAAGAACTTGGAGTGGAACAGTCCCTAAGAGCTGCAACATGGAACAAGAGCAGAGAGCTGCCTAGCTGTGAATCTGGGAAAGAGTTGAGAACGTGGAAGAGGAGCCATAGGGTTTGGAAGTCAGCCTCCAGTTAAGATGAAAGGGGACTTTACTTGGGTGCTCAGTGCTGACTGATGATATTTTAACTTGCTGTTACCTAAGGGTGGATGGCCTTTGTACTTTCTACTACCCCTTAAGAATGACTGACTTAAGGATGATCGGAAGCTAGCCTAGAGTTAAGATGAAAGATTTGACTTGGGTACTCTATATTGATTTAAGAGACTGTGATTTACTGAATGATGCTTTGCCTAAGACTATGTGGCCACATTGGTAATATGTTATGTTATATTGTTGTGAATGTTGTGCTTTAGTTTCTTGAATGTTTTGCTTTAGTTTATTGCTGAATAGAGAATTCACTACTCTATGTGATTAGATCCTTAAAATTATTCACAGCAGCAGGATAGCTGCTCATGACTGGCTATATACCCTCCAAATAAAATGATCTCCCTTTCCTCAATTCTTCTCAGAACACCTGGTTTGGACTTCTCTGTTATTACTGCATTTTACTTGCATCATAGCTATTTATACTATTTATACTTACTGTCCCATTAAACTATAAGCCCCTTAAGGGCAGGGATGGTGTTGCTTTGCATTTTTGTTTCTCTGGTGCCTTGAATGATCTGTTGAACACAGTAGGTGGTTGATAAATGTTTGCTGACTTGAATTAGAGGTTAATGTGGAGGCATAATATGAGAATCTTACAATATGTCTTGCCAAATTGAATCATGGGCTTAATAGAAACTATGGATTAACCAACTGTGTCTTTAAATAATGGAATTACAGAAACAACTTGTAGATAGGGATGGAAAGAGTTCAACAAATATATTGAATATTATGCTGGATAGACTTGATCCAAAAAGAATTTGTATATGTGTATGCATATATTATACTATAAATTTGTAAATGACAGTAATGGAAACATTCTGAACATTAGGTTCATAGGGTTGGAGCTGGAAGGGATCTTGAAAGTCACCTCATCCCATCCTATGCTATAGAGAAGGAAACTGAGGGTCAGTGAGATTGTGACCTGCTCAAGGTCATACAACATTAATTGTCAAAACTGGTCTTTGAACTCAAAGCCTCTGATTCTTCTCACTATAGTATGTGGTGATTGTAAGAATTGAGTTGTTGGGCTTTTTTTCAAACTTTTCTTCAATTTTTTTTTACCCTAAATTGATCATGTACAAAAAAAAATATTCAAATATTAAGAAAACAATGGGAGAAAATCTCTGGTTTTCCAAAACACCAGTCTCCATTTGTATAAAATATGATGCTTAAATATTAGTAACACTAATGGCTGCATTACTGCCTTAAAGAAGAGAGCAGAATTCCATGATTTGCTAGTGTAGAAGGTAGAATGTGTACTAGGTAGAATGGTCCCATATTCTGACAAGCATTGATTTCAAAATGATCCTTCCTAATTCAATTTCTTAATACATCTGTAACACTTCTATCTCTAAAGTGAAAACTTGCAGTACTTTCTTATCTTGATGAAAATTGTTATAAAATTCCAAATTTAATGTATGTCACATATTTGAAAATAGATACATTTAGCTCTGTTTCTTCTATAGTTTCCTAGAGCCTTATACAAATACACCTTAAGGGGACTGGCTATAATCATCCTTTTATATCTAAATATTGAATCTACAGTCTGATCTGAATAATTCCCTCCTTCAAAAAATGTATGAAAAGAGATTTAGCAAACTTGAATAAACCATGTTTTTTTCTCTTATGATCTGTACTTAATTTTACTACCTTCAAATCTTAGATCCTAGGTTAAAAGAGTTCTTTAGTCTACTGACAGACATATCTGCTTTCTCCACATTGAAATTGGATTTCAGTGCTAAGTAATCTCCAGTTCAAGGTAGACAGAGGAATATGGCTTTGGAATAGAGTTACATGGAGACCAGAGGCTCTAGGTTCTTTACCAATCACTAAGAAGTCAAATGGATAGGAGAGGCACCTAATTCTCATCTATGACCACTCAAATTTTGGCTTAGGACCACTCTATTTAGTATCTCAGGGAAGTTTCTTTTAAAATGCCATATTTTCTTTCTTTTCTGTTAAAAAATGTTCCATTCAAAGCCACTGGAAATGTGGAAACTCTGTTTTGTCGCACCCCCCCCCCCCCCACAAAAAAACCCACTCCAAACAAATAAACTTATTTTCTGTCTCTGGTCAATAGTTCAAGTCAATTCATTGAGCTGTAACAACCAAGGGACTGTCACCTGGGTGTATTCTATTTCTAGACAGGCGATATTAGTTTGAGATTGACATATACTATTTCTTTTCTGATTCACCCTGACACAGGGTGTTGGTCTGGAATGGAGACGTGATAGCTGTTCTCTGGAGGTGAATAGGCAAGTCTTTCATCTGACAAAGTTTATTAATCAGTGTTTGGCAAGAAGTCAAGTAGCAGAGCCCAGCACAGCATGCAACATGGCAGAGGAATATCAGACAGAATCCTGCAGGCATAACAAGAGGATCCTCCTGCCAAACCCAAACTCTCCAGCCCGGTGACTCTGCAGATTGCTCTTGCTGACAATTCTCCTTTCAGATGATGTACAGCTAGGAGAGGATCTGGTCTACATTCTTTTTTCTTCTTTGTTCTACTTTATATATTATATATTTTTCCAGGTATAAAGTCCTTTTTTACTCTTTTAAAAGAATGCTGAATTAGTGGGAGCTGAAAACTCCCCTCAAATGTCATCTCTTCTTCTTGCTGCCTTCCTGATTTCCAGGTTACTGGTCCCTGCAAGATTACCAGTCTGCTTCACATTCCCCACCCTATACTGTACTTGGAGTGGGCTCCTATAGGTGAGAAAGAGCCTTTTCATCTCAGAAAGCATCAAATACTAAAAATCAGGGCTTGAGTTTTTGTTTTGCTGATTTTTAATCTTAATGTGATAGAGAAGATGCTAATGATGCAGGTTAAATTTAAAAACCAGTTGTTAAACACTTATCAGAATAGCACTGGCCCCACTCTTGCCCATTGGCTCATTTTAGCAAAGTCCTTGCTTTAGATCTAGACCCATCAACAACCAGTCAACAGGTATTTATTAAGTGCCTAATGTATGCCAAACACTTTGCTAGGCAATGGGGAGAGAAATAATAAAAATAATATCTAGCATTTATACAAGGCTTTAAGATTTTCAATGTGCTCTTACAAATGTTATTTCATTTAATCTTCAAAACAACACTGAGAGGTATTATGCCCAGATAAAACTGAGCCAGAGGTAAGTGATTTTCCCCAGTGTCACAAAGCTAATAAGTGTCTGAAATAGGTTTGTCTGACTCTGACAACAGTATGCTGTTTACTGTACCCACTTAACCTGTAGAACCAAGGGCAGCACTCCCATGAAGCAAGAATTCTAATGGGGACCACACCACAACATCCTCTTTCCCTCACCCCCATAATAAATGACATGCATCAATTATTCTAGTACTCTGTACAGGGTAGTGACTCAGTAAAAAATTGCTGACTGACTCCTGCATAAGTGTGAAAGCAGAAAGTACCACCACACATCAGCACACTCCCCAAACTGAAGCTCACCATTCCCAAGATGAAACCGACAATGTTATTACAAGTTTTCTCACTGGATTATTTTTGAATACTTGTTTGGGATTCAGGAATGCATGTTATTGTTTACACATTTTAAAAACACAAACACAATAACAGAGTGTGAATGAGCTGACAGATTTGCTATTGTGTGTGTGTTAATGATTGTGAAGCCTAAAAAAGATTAACAAATGTATGTTGTATATGAAAACAACTCATCTTTCAATTGAAATTCACAAAAAGTTTTTTCAGAGAAATGAGAGTAAACAATAATGAGAAAGCAAACTTCAGATCAGAAATGGTTTTTTCCCTCTTGTCCTATTATTCTAGTAGATAACAAGATTCCTTAATCAACCAGAATAAGTAACAGAAAATAGCAATCAGTGAGGCCCCTATACTTAACTCCCTATCACCTGCCTCCACCCCTCTTCCATCCTATTTTATCTAAATAGTCATGCCTCTATCCACATGTCTCTCATCTCTAAATTGAGCCACTAAAAGAAGTACTCTGAACAATGCAATGGAAATTAGGAACTAGAAGAAGGGTTCTTTTGAAGATCTGGGATATACCAGAGCAGGCAGAAGCTAAATCAAGGAAGCTTCATCAGTCTTACGGTTTCAGACAAGTAAGTATTGCAGCAAGCACTCTAACATATCCAGGATGGCTGCTAGCATGGGTTCTTTAATCTGCTTTTCTAAAGGAAAGCAACTCAAAATGCGTTAACAATCTTAGTTTAATCAACCATATGTCATTTACCTAATTCAGGGGAAAAATTCAGCACCCTGAACTTCAGAGAAAATACAAACAAGTTACAAGCAGACAAAAAGAAATACAGACAGAGAAAATAACACAATTCACCAAACCAACAGACAGGGCTTCTAGCTATCTGCCCATTACATACATATGGTGTTAGTTACCAGAGAGAGAAGCACCAACATCTGGATTTTCAAATCTGGGGGGCTCATATATATGTGTGTGTATGACATATGTGTACAGCATATGTATACACACATACACGCACATGCATATGTATACATGTATATATACGTGTATGTGTATGTATGGCCATATGTATATGTATATGTATATGTATATGTATATGTATATGTATATGTATATGTATATGTATATGTATATGTATAGCCTCCAGGATCAGAGGACATCATAACTTTCGTGACCCATTACCTAATTACAAAGTAACAAAAGGTGGATCTTCCTGAAAAACAAGCCTCCCCTAAGCAAACTTCTCTTGTTGGGCTCCCAATGAGGCCTATTAAGGGAGAGGAAAGATCTTCAAATTCCTTTATCATTACAGTAAAGTTGAGAAAATTTCTGAAGGGATATGAACAATCCTAATTTCTTTCTCTTTGATGGTTACTTTCCATTTCAGCAGTTATGTGTCTCTGTTTTTTGTTTTTTCTAAATTTTAGTCTTCTTCTGAGTCCCCAGATCCCTGTTTGTTCCTCCTTACCTTTTTTGTATTTTGGTAGCAAAGAGAATAACTAGGAATCAAATGGTGATGAGAAAAGAGCTCTGTGAACTGGGCTTTGAAAGCCAGCATCCATTCAGTAATGATTTATATGGTTTCTTATGCCATTTCTGATATTATCCTGCCCTTGCAATCAAAAGGCTCCCACACAGCAGCTTACCACACAGCTGTCTTTCATCATATCACATATACTCAAATAATGGCTGCATTACTAGTTTTGCCAGGGCAGAAATAAGATTCAGTCATTGTAAGAGCATGCCAATTACATTACAACGTAATGTTAACTTTACAATAAATACCAACACTGCAGAATGTCAAAGCAAGAAGGAACATCTAGTCTCCCTTTCTCATTTGCTAAATAGGGCAACTGGGGCCCAGAATGGTAAAGTGATTTGTTTGCCACCACACAACTAGTGAGTGATGTCCACAATTCCTTCACTCATTGCCCCCACTAAAAGTGTCTTCTCTCTTAACTTTCACAAAACGTAGAGAACTCATCTAATGTGTTGGTTTATTTACCTTCACCTGTAAGGGCCTATAGACTAAGAACTATAAGGGATAGCAGGTGTCCCCCTCAGAGTTTAAGCACTGCTTCCAGCCAAGTAGTCCCAGCACCCAGCGAGGTAAGCACCTCTTTATGAATACCAGCCCACCATGACAAACAGAAGACCAATGGCCAGACCACTTGCCCCAGAGGGGTAGGTTAGCTCTAAATCCCCGGGAATTGTGGGACTTCTCAGACTTCTATTGGTCTTTCTACCAAACCTCTATGCCATCATCAAGGGTAGCCTGACAATAGCCTTTACAGATTATTCAGCTGCCAAATCCTCAGTAGCCACAGCTGCTAAAAATCCCCGAGAGGAAAATTCTCACCACCAAACTCCCTGGCACTGTCAAATGGTAATATAAAAAAATAAATGTGGTTTTATTGATGGAAATCCACTAAAAGAAGGTATGAAACCAGCTGATTTGCCACTGTACCCTAATGAGTATTGGTTTTCTCATCTGACTTACAAGTCAAATCTCTTCTGTATGTTGACTGAAACCTCTTCTACGTTTCATCTCCCTATTAGAAATGTGAACTCCAACTCCTTGAAAGAAGGGGCTACCTTGCTTTTCTAGTTGTACCTCCGGCATCAGCATATAACTTTTTTTTGCATTGATTCATTTATGTTCAACTCACAAGTGCTTAGCTAATCATTTTGATGACGGTGATGGGGTCAACAATAACAGAATCATTGAGAAGACAAATACAGTGAGTGAATCATAAAATGGAAGATAATCATAGGACCATACATTTAGAGCTGGAGGGGAACTTTCAGACGAGCTCAACCTTCCCATATTCCAGAGAAAGAAACTGAGGCACAGAGAGGTTTAAGTAAGGTTAAACCTTATGTAAGGTGGGATTTGAACTCAGCTGGTCTTCTTTGCCCCAAGCTAAATGCTCTCTCCATACACCAGGGTTCCATTCAGTGTTGAACGAGGAAGGGCATTCAGGTTTCTACCAAAGGAGATTTAAAGAAGCCCTAATCCACAAAGGAAGAATTTTATTTAAATCTGACTTCCCCTGAGCTTTCTGCCTGAACCACAGACCAACTGGGGAGATAACAAAATAGAATAAGCAATTCGCCAAAGGCAATTAACAGGCGGCATGTGCTGAATGAAGATGGAGAGGCTGGTGAAAGGGGAAGAAATGCCAAGATGGCTTCCTTTTAAATTCTAGGTAGCTCTGAGGACAAAGAACCCAATCACTTGCCTCTCATTTGGACATTTCTGTTCAAACGAATCTTACTCGATTGTTGGAACTGCCAGCAAGAGTCCAGTGAGGCTGCTGACCCATCACTGTTCCCCAAACTTCATTCAAAGTCTTCCTGCTTTTGGTATGGACAACAATCAGTTTATCCTGCTTAGAAAGGCTGTGCTTCATAAGTTAAGCTCCTGAGAGAGAGGGAGACCTTTCTTTAGTGGTGGAGGAGGCTCACAGCTGCCTGTCATACAGAAACCTCTACTGTAAGAAGGTGAGGTCTATAACAGACAGACCACATCATTAGATGGAAGTCAAACAGGATGGTTCTAGAAAAGTTCGGCTCATTTTAGAGATTCTCTTGTTTTTATGCAATAAAGGAAGAGATACCTACTGTTCAGTCCCTGGGTTGATTTTATTCTTTCCCTGTTCCCTGCTATTTCCAAAGTTTCTTCCAGAGACTTTAATAGTGAAGAACTGACTCCCTCTCCCTCACTACAAGAAAGAGCAACAGGCAGGGTAGGGCGGGGGATGGCTTTCATAAGTTCCTACATACATGACACTGGCCTAGGCACTATACAAAGCCAGTTAATTAATGAGGTTTAGTAGCCGTGTAGGAGCTTAATTGGAAGGGGCATTGACTCTCACTCAGGAGTCTTGGCTGGGTGCTAATTCCAAGTCTGTTACCATGCTATGATTTCACTCCCTGGGCCTTGGTAGACTCATTTGCATAATATGGAAAATAATTCTTGCCTCACCTATCCCACAGGGATCATATAAGCATAAATGAAAGCATTGAAACTGCTCTATAAATGTAATGTTTAATATCAGGCTACAGCATTATAGTCTAATTATAGTCTTATATTATATAGAATATAATATACATTATATAGAATATAATACATATTATATATGATATAACATATATAATATATATTATACTACAATTATAGTCTTATAGTACACAGAGGCTTCTTTAATTTTCACTTCAAAATTGTAGAGAGAGCTATTTCTTGGTGGATCCTATCAAAAAGAAACCAGATAAGTATAAAAAGATCATAGATCTTAGAGTTGAAAGGGATCTTAAGAGATTAAGGCCAAACTTTTCCTTCTATAGATGAGGAAATAGAAGAAGCCCAGGAAAGCTAAGTAAAGAACCTACAGTCATTTAGGTACCAAGTAGCATACAGATAAATAACTGTCAGAAATTTTCTTCATAGATGCTTTTTAGTTCAAAGGAACAATTAAAGACATAAATTTTTTAGAGCTGAAAGATACCTTAGAAATCAATTGATAAGTAGGCTAAAAATAGGTATATTGATTCTCTATTCCACATCTATCTTCATCTGATTACACAACACTCTGAAAAGCTCTTGTGTACTTCTAGAAATCTGATTTGTATTCTAATTATCTACATCCATCCATTCATCTATCCATCTATCTATCTATCTATCTATCTATCATCTATCTACCTATCTATCCATCCATCCACCTATCTATCTATCTACCTATCTATCTATCTATCTATCTATCTATCTATCTATCTATCTATCTATCATCTATCTACCTATCTATCCATCCATCCACCTATCTATCTATCTATCTATCTATCTATCTATCTATCTATCTATCATCTATCTACCTATCTATCCATCCACCCACCCATCTATCTATCTATCTATCTATCTATCTATCTATCTATCTATCTATCTATCAACCTATCTATCCATCCATCCACCTATCTATCTATCTATCTATCTATCTATCTACAATCTATCTATCCATTAATCTCTCTCTCTCTCTTCCCTATACTAAACTGTACACTTCTTTAGGACAGGGAATATGTCTTACTTATCCTTTTATCTTCCTCTGGTACCTAATAGAGCATGTTACATATAGTAGGTGTTTATTAGATGTTTGTTGACAATAGGGAAATATCCAAATTATATTTGTCAACCAACTATTAGAATTACATTTTGCTTTCTCATGATCTCCTATGCATCCTCATCATCCTCATCACTATCATGAAAATTCTTAAAATGGTGGGAATAATCTTGTAGCCAAGGAATAGGTTTTACATATATATCTATGTGTGTGTGTGTGTGTGTGTATACACATACACATACACATACACATACATATACACACACTATATATATATGCATATACCCTCCCTAAAAGCATGTAGGTGAGATATATGTTGTATACATGTATGTTGTATATACAAACACATATATGTATGTGTGTATGCAGCACATATATGTGTGTATGTGTATGTATATGTATATATAAGTGTGTATATGTATATATAGTGTGTATGTATATATATACATATACATATGCATACATATACATATATATATATATATATAATCACCTGCATATATTTAAGGAGGGTCTATGATAACAGTTTTCAGTTGTCTAACTGTCACAAGCTCTAAAATACCCTATCTCATATTTACAAGCCTTCCCCAAATTTACTAAAGAATGGAACTGACTTTAAATCTATCTGAAGAGCCCTAAGATGGCAGCTGCAGTTTGTCCGTCAATTTTCCAGGGTTTAGTCATTGTACAAGCTGTATATTGATTGAATATAAATGGTTCAGGTTGGGAGACTTTCTAATAATAACTCAATACTTCTACCCAGGATTTTTCTAGGAATAGCTGGCTTTGGCTCATTTTCACTTCCTATCTAAGGGTAACTTAGGTTCCCTTGTGTAATGCCATGCATGAGCAGGTTTCCAGAAGAATGCTACTGTGAACAACTTTTAAGGTTCTGACTACACAGTATAGTGAACACTCTATTTATTTTATAACAAATCAAAGCAAAACATTCTCAGAAAATCACAATATAGAATTCACAACAGTTTATCATTAAAATGGCCACATACTTTTCACCAAAGTGGTCACAGTATTTAGAACAAAGAACAAAAGAACAATCATCTGTTATCCCTAAGGAGGTTTGCCTCCTTACTTAGTTATTCAATCATCTCAGAATACAAGTCAGTCTTCCACTCATGGGGGAACTAGGTTAACTTAATCAGTCACTTTTTTAGCATCAGTTACTAAGTATTGTTAATCATTAAATACAATAATTAGAAAACACCCCCCCACCCCTAGGTCACTAGTAAACCATGTTATCATCACAGCATTCAATATCCAAGGAGAGATCTTTTCTTCATCTTGACTTGGAGTGGTTTCTCAGATTCCCTGGATCCCCTTCCATGGTCCCAGCTCCTACCTGAATCCACCAAAGAGTCACCTGTATTCAGAGACAGACAGCTCCCAGGTGCTTGTCCAGTCCTCCGAGCAGTTCCTGCTACACACTGAAGTTCACAGGGTCCAATACATTTCAAAACCTTCACAATTTCTGTTACTGGCAATTCAAGGATCAACCAAGACACAAACAAAGTCTTATACCAGGCATGATTCCTCAGTCCTCCGGCAGTTTGGCTGGTCCTAGGACCCAGAAGAAATCTCAGCCTTCCAGGTGGCAGCAGCAACACTGGCCTTCCAACTCCAGTCTTCACCAGATTTCTCAGCAGAACAGCTTCTTTTACCAGGATCTTTTCAGGAGAAAATCCTGACTGTCTCTCTCTGGGGCTTTATACACACACCGCACTGACTTCCTGTTTCAGCCAACCCTTTCCTGTTATATCAGCAACAGGAGATGGAGTTCACATCTTCTGCTTCTTTGACAGAAGTTTGATTAGTTACTAAGGGTTAAGTACCTGCTTACTTGACATAACAAAAGGCGTCTTCAAATTTAAATTAATTACCATTATACCTTGCAACTGAACAAAAACATAGAATGTAAAAGTAATTCGTTAAATATAGCAAAAGTATAAAAGGACTTATACTTGAGCTTAGTCAATAAATCTTCCTCCTCTGGTGAGCCCTACCTTTTCTAGGGGCTCTACAATTGTTCTGGATTTTCCACAGTTGTTCTGGATTTCTAGTGCTACTTTTCCAGTTTAATTATATATTATATCTCCCCCCCCCCCAAAAAAATCATTATACAGTCCAACTAAACTGGCCTTGTTTATTCTATATCTTCTATCCTTTGCACAGTTTGTTCTCCTTGTTAGCAATGCACTCTCCCCTCACATGTGTCTTAGAATCTCTACTTTCCTTCAAAATTAAGCCCATTCAGTACCATTTGTGATATATGGCCTTTTATTTCAACTATATATATTTCTTGTTGTTACCTTGTTTAAATTCATGATGACTACCTCTGTTTTTTTATAGCTAATCTGAGGAATAAATTTTGTTCAAATCTCTTATTTCAACTCTGAGCAAACTTTTGCACAAGATTTTGAGGTGTAAATTTTTCTCCCCATCTTTCCCTACCCTCACCCCAAAATAGTGAACCTATTGAATGCCCCTTCCTCCAATCTGTTCTCCCTTATATCCTCCCTCATCCCACTCCCCAACTTTCTATTAGGGTAAGAAGGATTTCTATACCCCAGTGCCTATATATCTTATTTCCCAGTTGCATGTAAAAAGCAATTTTTTTAAACATTTGTTTTTAAAACTTTGAGTTCCATATTTTCCCCCTTCTTCTGTCCTCACCCACCCCCACTGGGAAGATAAACAAATCAATATAGGTTGTACATGTGTAGTTATGCAAAACATTTCCATGGTAGTTATATTATGAAAGACTAACTATAATTCCCTCCATCCTATCCCACTCCACTTATTCTATCTTCTCCTTTGACCCTGTCCCTTCTCAAAAGTGTTTATTTCTAACCACCCTCTCTCCCAATCTGTTTTCCCTTCTATCACCTCCTCTCTCATCTCCTGTAGGGTAAGATACCCGATTGAGTGTGTATAATATTCCCTCCTGAAGCTAAATTCAATGAGAGTAAGGGTGTCCCATTCCATTTCATCTTACTGCTCTTCCCCTCCATTGTAACAGTTTTCTCTTGCCTCTTTTATATGAGATAATTTACCCTAATTTATCTCTCCCTTTCTCCTTCTCCCAATATATTCCTTTCTCACCTCTTAATTTTATTTAGATATCATCCCTTCATATGCAACTCATCCTTTGCCCTCCGGCTACGTATACATGTACATACATATGCAGACACTCACATATATATATATACATATATATATATATATATTTGTACACACATACCCCTCCTATACATATATGTATGTATACACACACACGTATATATATATTACAGTTATTGTTTTTTCATGTAGGAATGTAAATAGTTCATCTTTAATAAGTTTTTTATGATTTCATTTTCCTGTTTACCTTCTGATGTTTCTCTTCTTCCTTGTATTTGAAAATCAAATTTTCTGTTCAGCTCTGTTTGTTTTCAGCAAGAATGCTTCAAAGTCCTCTCTTTCATTGAATAACAACATTTTTCCCTGAGGCATTATACTCAGTTTTGCTGAGTAGGTGATTCTTGGTTTTAAAACAGGCTCCTTTGGCCTCCAGAATATCATATTCCAAGTCCTTTGATCCCTTAATGTAGAAGCTGCTAGGTCTTGTGTTATCTGGATTGTATTTCCACAATATTCAAATTGTTTCTTCCTGACTACTTGCAGTATTTTCTCCTTGACCTGGAAATTATGGAATTTTGCAGTAATATTACTAGGAGTTTTCTTTTTGGGATCTTTTTTCCAGAGGTGATGGGTGAATTTTTTCAGTTTCTATTTTGCCCTCTGATTCTAGAATATCAGGGCAATCTTCCTTGAGAATTTCTTGAAGGATGATTTCTAGGCTTTTTTAAATCATGGTTTTCAGGTAGTCCAATAATTTTAAAATTATCTCTTCTGGATCTCTTTTTCAGGTCAGTGATTTTTTCCAATGAGATATTTCATATTGCCTTCTATTTTTTTCATTTGTTTGGATCTGTTTTGTAGTATCTTGACTTCTCATAAAGTCATTAGCTTCCATTTGCTCCAATTTAATTTTGAAGGAATTATTCTCTTCAGTGAGTTTTTGAAATTCCTTTTCCATCTGGCAAATTTGATTTTTAAAAGGCATTCTTCTCCTAATTGGCTTTTTTGGTTTCTTTTGCCATTTGTGTTAGTCTATTTTTAAGGTGTTATTTTCTTCATTATTTTTTTTGGTCTCCTTTAGCAAGCTGTTGACTAACTTTTCATAATTTTCTTGCATCATTCTCATTTCTGTTCCCAATTTTTCCTCCACTTCCCTTACTTGGTTTTCAAAATTCTTCTTGAATGCCTTCATGGCCTATACCCAGTTTATATTTTTCTTGGAAGCTTTTGATGCAGGAGTTCTGACTTTATTATGTTCCTCCCATTACATGCTTTGATCCTTTTTGTCCTGAAAAAAGCCTTCTATGATCTGTTTGTGCTTCCTCTGCTTGCTCATATTGCCAGCCTATTACTTGACTTTTCAGCTCTTTGACAGGGTAGAACTCTGCTTCCAGACTGTAGAGAGCTATGTCCCAAATTTCTGGGATTTTTCCAGTTGCCAGAGCTATTAGGAGAATGCCCTCTCTGCAGCCCCCACAAACTCTGGCACATTGGCCACACACCCTAGGACCACCACCCAAATCACTATCCAGATCCAAGCAAGTTAAAGCAAGATCAACTACCCTCTGAATGGTTTCTTAGTCCCCCTATGATCTGCAGGCCAGGTGCTCCTGAGGCAGCCATGGAAGCAGCTGCAGCCACTGTGCCTCTGTCACTTCTCTCCCTGGGGACAGGGGCCAGACCATGCTCTTTTCCATCCAGTATCAACAGAGTTCCAGACTGACCTTTTAGTTTCTCTTTGGCATTTATGGGTTGAGAAGTGTGGAAAATGCTACAGCTGCTGGTGATTCATTCTCCTGAAGTGTGCTCTGGCTGCCACTGGTCAGGACCACACTGGGGCTGGACCTGCCAGCTCACGGGGGACTGTGCTCGGCTCCCAGAATTCTGTGATAGTCCCTTCCTGTCAGCCTGCTGGGTTACTTTCAGTGGGAGATTTGTTTCTTTCTGTCGCTTTGTGGGTTCTGTAGCTCTAAAATTTGTTCAGAGTCCTTTTTCAGTATCTATTGAGAGGTGGTGGGAATAAGAGCTCCACAGGAAGTCCTGTTTCTACTCTGCCACCTTGGCTCTACCCCTCTGATCGAACTTTTATATTTCAAGTATATTGTAAACAACACTTGTTGGATTTGCTTTCTATTCCTCATCTCTTCTGTTTTAATGGGTGAGTTAATTCCATTCACATTCATGGTTATGATTACTAATTGTGTATTTCCTTTCATCCTATGGTCTTGTACTTTTCCTCCTATTTGACTCCTGCATCAGGGGTGAAAGAGGAGTTTTATCAAGGCTAGTAATATATAATTGGAGTAATCTGCTTCTGAACTACTTCCCCTCCTTTCTTCTCTTCAACGACAACCTGAGCATTGGTTTTTGCCATTTTCCCCCCTTTTAATTCTCTCTTTGTGATTCATTATCCAAAGCTGAAATTTGTTGGTTTGTAACTATTCTTTCATAACAGTGCCCTCTTCTTAATCCCCTCTCCCTCTTCCTGTCATCTCCTGTTTCCTAGTTGAATTTAATGTATTTCTACATCAGATTCTTTGAGAGTGAGAGTATGCAATTACTCAATTCTCTTTTGACTGGTTCAGATAAGGCTTCACTCCAGTCTCCACATTTGTATACTTTGTGTTTTATGCACCTGATTATGGGAAATAATAAGTACCCCCTTTCTTTCTTTACTTCCTTCCTTTCTTCCTTCCTTCCTTCCTTCCTTTCTTTCCTTCCTTTTTTCATTCCTTCCTCTTTCTTCTTTCTTTCATCAAAATAGCTCCATCCCCATATTGTCTGCTTATCTTTTCTTGAAGACATTTCTGTCCTATAAGTCATATAGCTAGTAAGTACCTAAGGCAGGATTTGAAGTCAGATCTTTCTGACACCAAGTCTAGAACTCTAACTTCTATGCAACATAGTTATTCTCTTCTCATGGGTTTTCCTCTTGTACTATCCCTGACCATAATATTTCTTCATGGTGTTTTGGGTCTTCTTTTGTTTACTCGTCTCTCTAGACTTGGTTCTTAACTTGGGACTTAGTGCTATGATCTGGATCCACCCTCTCCCGCTCTCTTGACCTTGATTTTCCCGGATTTTATTTTCTTGAGCTCCTCTTTCTGGCTTTCATTTCACATGGTGTGTCTATGCTCAGAACACAGAGACAGGAATGGTGGAGAGGGGTGGTTCAATGCCACTGACCAGAGCTCTGTGTTTGTCCCTGATGAGGGCAATGCATGATCTCTAACTCCTTTGAGCCTCCCTTTATCAGAACACTAAGTGGTTTTCTACCCCTCCTTTGTGTTTCCTTAATCAAGATGCTAGGCAGTGGTGCATTCTTTCTTGGTTGGAATGCAGCCTTTTCTGTGCCCTCTGGAGTTTTCCTAGTCAGAGCTTTCTTTGGATTTGTTGGTAATTATTCAGTTAATTCAGTTAATAGAATTATCCTTTCTATATCATTGCTGGAGTACAAGTGGAAGAGTTAGGACCTTGTGTGACCTACCAAGTTACCATCTTACCTGAAGTCTAGCATGGGCATCATGTCTCCTCTCGGTCTTCTCTTTTCTAAGTTATTTATTCTACTTCTTTCATCTGATCCTTAACTGTCATAAATTCAATATCCTTTAACACTATTGTTTACTCAATACAGGCTCTGAAGCTGAGATGTAATAAAGTATGGATCGATTCTCTGCTGCTTGTGCTCATTTTGGTCTAGTAATTAACACCAAGAAAACACAGGCACTCCACCAGTCAGCACCACACCATACATGGAACCATCAATTATAGCAAATGGAGAAACTTTGGATACAGTGGAGAAGTTCACTTACCTTGGCACTATAGTTTCCAGGGATGTACACATTGATAATGAGGTAGACTCACACATTACCAGAGCTAGCTCAGTGCTTGGGAGGCTCCAAAGCAGTGGCTCTCAACCTTCCTAATGCTGCAACTCTTTAATACTTGTATGTGGGTGTATCTGCATGTGGGCGGACCCACGCGGAGACAGATAGAGGAGCTGTGTCTTGGGTCCTCAAACCATCCAAAATATAGGTTTTCTGATGGTCTTAGGTGACCCCTGTGACTCCTGTGAAAGGGTTGTTCAACCCCCCAAAAGGGTAGCAACCGACAGGTTGTAAACTGCTGTTCCAAAGGAAAGTGTAGGAGAAAAGAGATATTAGACTGACTACAAAACTAAAGGTCTACAGAGCCATGGTGTTGACCTCTTTGTTGTATGCCTATGAAACCTGGTCAGTCTACCAGTACCATGCCAGGAAACTGAATTTCTTCCATTTGGATTGTTTTAGGAAGATTCTGAATATCACCTGGCAGGATATGGCACCATACACTAAGGTTCTTTTTTTTTTTTGCTTTTTGGAGGGCAGTTGGGGTTAAGTGACTTGCCCAAGGTCACACGGCTAGTTTTTTTGTGCGTGTTAAGTGTCTGAGGCCGGATTTGAACTCAGGTCCTCCTGACTCCAGGGCTGGTGCTCTATTCACTGCGCCACCTAGCCGCTCCTAAAGTTCTTTCTTGAACTAAATTCCCAACCATTCAAATTCTACTGCAGGGAGAGCAACCCCAATGGGCTGGCCAGATTGTTTGAATGCCAAACATACACATGCCTACAAGACTATTTTATGGATAACTCACACAAGGCAAGTGCTCACATAGTGGTCAGAAGAAGCAATATGAGGACACTTTCAAAATCTCTCTAAAGAATTTTGGGGTCAGTTGTGAAACATAGGAAACACTGGTACAGGACCACCCAGCATAGCTTGCTCTCATTAAAAAAGGTATTGTGCTTTATGAGCAAAGCAGAATTGAAGTAGCTCAAAATAAACATGGATGGACAAATTTAGAGAATCCACCCCAAATGTCCACCTGGCCTATTTGTGCCCAACCTGAAGTAGAGCATACCAAGCTTGTATTGGTCTGATCAATCATAGTCTAACATAGTGATGCCATTTTGGTCCTCTTTGAGAATAAAGGACAACAAACAAACAACCATTCCCTCTGAGTTCAATTTTCAATGTCCTTCTTAAATTGTGACTCCAGAACAATATTTCAGATGTGATCTAGCTAGAGTGGATTACAGAGGAGCATTATCACCTTCTTATCATGGCTGCTGTAACTCTCAATATAGTTCAGATTGATGCTCCTTGGTCCCAGTTCTTGTTGGTTTGAGAAGGGATCTACTTGGACCTAAAACTTGGTATGGTCCAAGGATTCCTGCACTGGGTCCAGGAACTCAACCAGTAGCCTATTCATTCTTCTTTTGCTCACCACTGCCACTCTGCCTCTATTTGTTTGCCTCCTTGCAGTTCCTGGCTCAACCCAGGAACTCTTCACTGTTCTGTGGCTGGCTCCATCAGTTGTCCTTGTGGGGTTCCAGAGAACTAAGGTGGAGTCTCTCTATAGGCTCTCTCCTCTCCATCCTTGTCTCTTAATAGCTATTCAGCCTTCAGGCAACTTTTGTTAACATCCACTTATGGCTTACTATATCTTGAAACTTTTGTAAGGGTCACAGATTTGAACAATTTCCATTTAGATTTTGTAAGACAGAGTGCTACTTTTAAATACATATTCATATTTACGAGTCAACTCTTCCATTATGATATTTTACAAAGAACCAAGAAAATAAAGCAAGGAAAGTATAATTAGTACCAGCACATCAAGCTGGATCTTGGAAGGAATTATGACATGGTAGAAGAAAAGATGTTACAAAGAAGATATGCAAATATGTGTTTTATATATCTATCTATCTATCTATCTATCTATATATATCTATATATCTAGCCACATAGACATATATGTTTCTGATTTTGAAAAAGATCCCTTCCTATCACTTTTTCCCCTTCCCACCCCCTTTCCACCAGCTAACTGTAATCATCTGCAGCAATTTCTACAAGGGTGTCTTCTCCTGAGGGCACTTTGAGAAATGGGTTAATAACTTATGTAATTTCTTTGTTTCTTTAAAGGTAGATAAAGATAACAAATCTAGGTACCTTTGTGGAACAAAAGACTATACAACAAGTCAAGAACCATATGTCATTATTAGGGCTGAGTCCATACTAATAAAATAATCCTGAAGTCCTTAAGTAATTAATTTATCTCTAATTTATGTAACCAAAATGAATTACTCATCAGTAAAAACACAAACTGTCCAACACTATAACATTGGGGTAGGGTATAATTGACTTATTGGTGATTAGACTATCACTGGTAATATATCCCTTATATTTCCAAAGGTATCTAAAAAGTATAGTTAGGGGAAGGTTGTAATCCATATTCCTTTGATGACAAACAAAATATTAAATGGCTCAGTTGGTTCTAATAATAATAGCCAGTATTTATGTAGCGTTTCAAGGTTTGTAAACTTCCTTATGATTATCCCATTTTATGCTTATAACACCTCTAGGAAGAAGGTACTATAGTATTATTCTTATTTTACAGATAAGGAAACTGAGGTGGATGAAGTGAAGTGACCTGCCCAGTGTCAAATATCTAATGAGTGTCAGAGGTAGGATTTTAACTCAGGTCTTTCTGACTCCAACTTTAGGGTTCTTTCCACTGAGCCACCAAGCTGCTTAAATTATATTTCTTTGTGACTTGTATCCATTTTTCCAGGATCTTCTTAGGATTTGTTTCAGGTATATTTATGCCACTCTTTAGCACCTCAACAAGTCTACATTCCATAGTCTATCAGGTGATCAAATGCAAAGGATGAGATTAATCAGACTAAGTCAGTAGCAGCTAACTGCTGTCTTTTTGTACATTTACGATTTCTCATGATTCTCTTCTGAAGAAAAAGGCAAGTGTTAGGCACCATCAGATAAATCAGGAGCTTAAATGGGTGGATGAAGAACCACATCTTAGAGAGGTCATGACATGCTAGCTCCATGAAAGTCTAGGAATTGTCAAGTTAATCTCATTGCAATGAACCTAACAAGGATGTTGACAGAGGATCTGAAGGGGAGGTGACTGCCCCAGAATTTATCTATACCATGCCATATCACTGAGTACAGGAATAGGGAGTGAGTGCCTAAGAGGGTGAATGCATTCTCCACTGGAATCATTGCTCAAAAAATGGAAAGTCAATGGCTCTGTGAGACATTGCAGATCCTGTGTTAGTTGCATACAGAAGTGTTAGTCCCTTACTGGCCACTGAATAGAATGGTGTATGGTGAGCATCTCTTGATTCCTGACTATGGCCCAAGGAACCACTGTCTTTCAAGAAACTAGGACTTCATTATCCATAAGGATAATGAACCAGAGCAAAAGAGGAATCAAATTATATATATGGATATGTGCATGTGTGTGTATATAGATGTATGTATGTGTATATGTACACACAGACACACATAAATATATATTCCTACTAAGTGTTAAAAAATGAACTCAATTCAGCATGAAACATCCATAAAAAGCAGACATAAATCTTACATACCAAAATTGAAGTCTGCCTGGACAAAATGATATTGACCTGTCCTCATCACCACTGCCTCTAGTTCACTGAGAGTTTTCTGGTTGTGATTCTTTCCAGGTAAGAACATTCAGCATCACTTGTACATTTCTTCCAGGCTCCCTCTTGGCATTCTAACATATAGGTCCATCTCTCTGAAGCCCTGGGACCACAATGAATTGAGGTGAGCATTCTTGTTTAAATTCACATCAACCCAGAAAAGAGCTGAGAGGAATGGCCAACATTCAAATGGCTCCAAGGTCAAGATCAAAGAAGACTCTGTTCCAATTCATGCAATAGTGCTTCAGCATCAGCAGTTAATAGAAGCAACAAATTAGGATGCCCTGAACCCAGGAACCCCAGCTGGGTGTGCTTGTAATAGGAAAATAAACAAATCATCCAGTCCAGCGACTCTCTGGGGATGTAGTTGTACAGTAAACCCCTCTTGCCCCACTAAACAATATTTATACAGCACTTTTCTTTGAACAGCTTAAAGTACCTTCCAGACTAATTTATTCTCACAAAATCCCTGTGAGAGTAGACTTTCAGCTCCCCATTTCCTAATACCCTGGCTACTAACAAACAGATATTTCTTCCAGTCTCCATAATTACTGCTATGTCAAGGCTGAATGACAGGACCTGATGTTCCAGACTGGCTGATGGGTTGGGTTGCATCCAAAGAATGTTGACATTCCCATAAAATGAAAAAGGAAGCAGAATGACCCCTCCCAGCAAGGACTCAAGCAAGGAAAAAGGGAACCAGACATTCCTGGCAACTGTATTGATTACTCTAATTATAAAACTGTAGTCTAGCTCTCCTCATTCCTAAGAATGAATGAATGAATCCATTTAATTCAATAAGTATTATCCCCCATTGTAATATATCTAACCTTTGTATGTCATGCTTTAAGATTTGCAAAGAGTGTTGCAAATACTAGCTTATTTGATCCTCTCAACAATCCAAGGAGATAGGTTCTATTTTTATATCCATTTTACAAATGGGGAAACAGGCTGACAAAGGTTAAATGAATCACCCAACCTCACACAGCTAGTAAGTGTGCAAAGCAGGATTTGAATTCAGGTCTTCCTAACTTGAAGTCTAGCAGCATTCCATTCATCTAGCAGCTTTCCTACTTAATAATGAATGAGCACTATTCTTAGAAAGGAAGAAAGCTCTATCTACCAAAAGATGCTAATTAATGCTTTCTGTAAGAACAGGTTTGAACTGGGTATCTTGGTAATATATGGTACTATCCTTCAAGTTAATATGTAATTATGGCAATTTCTTGCCTCTTTTAGACATTTAGAAGATTTCTGGGTACTCTAATTTCTTTAACTATTAACACAGGCATTATTTGTCCAGGAAAGTCAGCAAAAATCCAGTGATTCTGAAATCCTGACTAGCTGATGTATAGATTTCAGTCCCCAACCCTGACTCAAACCTCCTTCCTCAAGGAAAGCGCCTGTCTACCTCAGCTCTCCTCCCAACTCCAATTTCCCGTTCCAGATCTACCTGCTCCCTGGAACTCATCCTCCATAATGTACAAACTTCCTTTCATCTTAAATTTATCTCTTTCTCATTCCTTCCATATTCTGACCCTCCAAATGGTACCATTTCTCCTCAATCCTTTCTAGTCCCTGCTCCTCTTTTTTTTCAAACCTCTCCTGTGCCAACTGCTGTAGTATGATCAGAATATTCCTTTCTGCCTCATTGCCACTTCCAGACATAACCTCTACCACCTTCACTATGCAACCTCACCTCCTCTGAGGTTCACCCTATCCAAATTTATCACTCAGTCCAAACCACAGTGGATTTTATCTTTGACTCCCAGGACAGTCTCTTTCCTTGCACAATGAGCTCAGCTTCTGGCTCACAGACTTTCTCTCCTCCCCATGTTTTGCCTCCATGCTAGGGGACCTCAATATATGTATGTATGCATGCATGTATGTATGTATGTATGTGTATGTGTATATGTGTATGTATATGTGTGTAGATGCTCCTTCAAATATACTAATGTCCCAATTCCTCAATCTATTCATCTTCCATGACCTACTCCTCCAAATCTACCTCAGTCCTATTATTTAGAGATCATCCCTATTATATCCCCTAGCTTTGAGTGTTCTCCAACATTCTGTCCCAGATCCTTTTTTTCCTTATACTTACTTGATGAACCAATCAGTTCTCATGGATTTAATAATCAGCTCTATGTAGATGACTCCAAAATCTATACATTAGGCCCTAATCTCTCTCCTACATTCTAGTCTCGCACACAACATCTTTGCAGGGAAGTCACTTTGCTTCTTTATTGTCTGAGGTCTCAAGTCTAGAGGAAGTTGGTGTCAGAATCTTTACTATGCCTCTTGCTACTTTCTGAGGATAACAAGTTTCTTGGGATTCTGATTCTGCAGAAGGAAATGAGGGGCACTTTATATGAACTTTGTATGTTTATAAACTATATTCTTTTAAATACTAACCGGCAAAGTAGTTTTTAATTGCATTTATGGTTCATGGGGGTTTGTTGACTTTTGGATTAAGCCTTATTTAGGACTGACTTATAAGAGACATTTTTAATTAGATGTCTCAAAGGCATCCCAAACTCAACATGTCAGTCACTTAGTCAGTCAACAAGTATTTATTAAGTATTTACTACTTGTCAAGTACTATACTTATGATATATATATATATATGTTATTCCTAACCATGTCAGTAGACTCTGGTGACTCTCTGATACCTGTAGGAGAAAACAGAAAGTCTTCTGTTTGATAATTAAAGCCCTTTCCAGTCGGACACTATCTGACTTTCTAGCCTCATTACATATTACTTCCTTTTATTCATGCAAGGGATCAATTAAACTGGCCTTTTTACTGTTCTTCCCTTTCCCACCACTTGGCTTCTGCACTCGCTGCCCCTGTACCTGGAGTATAGTCTCTCCTCACCTCTGTCTCTTCCCACGGCTAGTCTCCTGCAAGACTCAGCTCAAGTACAGTTTTCTATACGACACTTTGGCTGCCATTCTCTACCAGGTTCTGCTAGCCTCTTTTACAAAATGACTTGTAGAATTTAAATTCCTGAGGGCAGGTATTTCGTTTTCATTTTATATCTCCAGCACTCAGCATAGTGCTTGGCACAAAGTAGGTCTTTAATAAATGCTTGTTGATTAATTAGTTGATTGAAAAACTTAATCAGATCTATTTTTAAGTGCCCCGGAAAATTAGATGAGATGGAATGATTTAAAAATCACTGGACTCCCTGATTAAAAACAAAGAAAAGAAAAAAAAAACACACAAAAACCCAGGAGACTATATTTCAAGAAACTCTGTTTCACAATAACTGCCCAGAACTACTAGAAATAGGGGGCCAAAGTAAAAACGGAAAGAAAAACCTACAAAGCATACTTCCTAAAAGAAATCCAAAACAAATACACTCATATATGTAATAGTTCCTATTCAATGCTTCCAAGGCAAAGAAAAATATTGCAAGCAGACAGGAAGAGATCTAGTACCAAGAATCATAGCCAGGATTGCTGTGGTAATTGTAGCAATTACTAAAAAGAAAGTAACATTTAGCATATGATATCACTGGATTATTGATGTAAAGATGGAAGGAACCTGCAACCAATACCTATATTAACAACATAAGAAGAGGAGAATCTAAATGAGCAGAGAGCAGAAAAGAATAAACTGAACAAGCCATAAATGAACTATTAAAGGAATAACGCCAGGCTCACATGTGCAAGCAAATGAGACTAAACCTTCATAGAACATAATGGGGAAATTGGTATGCTCATCAAATGTAGAAGCCACAGCAAGCTAGGAGGGGTAACTAACACACAGGGCAGCAGAATTAGGGTCCAAAGAGACCTTAACAAATCTAAACGCTAGAGGTGAGTCTAATAAGATGAAATTCAACAGGGAGAAACAGAAAGTCTTATACTTGGATATAAAAAACCAATCAACTTCAAAAGCTCCAGATGGAGAGGCATACTTCTGTAGAATCGTTCTGAAAAAGGCCTGGTAGACTTTGTGAGTGACAAGCTTAACGCGAGTCAGCATTGTGATACAGCAGCCAAAAAAAGTTGACGCAATCTTGCGCTCTGTTAAGAGAGGCCTATTTAAGAGGAATGGGGACGTGAGAGTCTCACTGTACTTTTCTCTCATTAGGCTTCATCTAGAATCTTACATACAGTTTAGCATGGCACAGTTTAAGATGGACGTTGGTAAATTAGGGAATACCCAGAAAAGAGCAACTATGGTAATAAAGGGATTTGACTCCTGTCATATGAGGACATGGGGTCCGGAGAAAATAATTCATGATGCCAGTCTTTTTTTTTTTTTGCCTTTTTTTGGAAGGGCAATTGGGGTTAAGTGACTTGTCCAAGGTCACATACCTCGTTTTCGTGTTAAGTGTCTGAGGTCAGATTTGACCTGTGGTCCTCCTGCCTCCAAGGCAGGTGCTCTATTCACTGTACCACCTACCCGCCCCAATGATGGCAGTCTTAAAATATTCAAAGGGTTGTCGTGTGTAAGAAACATTTGACTTATTCTTTTTGACCTCGGAGAGAAGAACCAGAAACCATGAGTTAAAATTGAAAAAAAGTAAATTTAAACTTGGTATCAGGAAAAAATTCTAATATTTAGAGTGATGCAGAATTGGAATGCAGAATAAGGGGACAGGTGATGGGGTGGGTTTCAGCAATACTAGGACTATGTGCATGTACCACAGAGATCAAAACAATAAGAAAAGAACCCATATGTACAAAAATATATGCATAGCAGCTCTTTTGTGGTGGTAAAGTACTGGGAATTAAGAAAGCAGCCATCAACTGGCTAAATAAGTTATGGTATATGACTGTAATTGTGTTACAAGAAATTATGAAGGAGACAGTTTTGGAGAAACATGGGAAGAGTTGTATGAAATGATGCAGAGAGAAGTGAGCAGAATCTGGAGAATAATTAATACAATAACAATAAAACTATAAAGACAAACAATGTTGAAAGACTTGAGTACTCTGATCAACATAATACCCACCATAATCTCAAAGGACCAATGATGAAAAATGCTATGCATCTTCTGGCAGAACAGTGACTGACTCAATGTACAGAAAGATATGCATTTTTAAACATAACCAATTAGAGAATTTGTTTTCCTTGACTATGGAAAAATAATAAGTAAGAATAAAAGAATGGGTTCTCTCTCCTTGGAGGTCTTCAAGCAGAGGGTAGATGACAATTTGTCAGTTGTGTTACAATGTGGATTCCTTTCGTGGATGAGTCAAATTAGATGGCTAATGAGGTCCCCCCCGCCTCTCAAGTTCTATGACTCTTGATTCTAAAAATTACCTCCAATACTACATAAATTGTTTACAAAAGTAGAGAAAAATGGCATCCTAACAACCTCCTTCTATGAGATAAATATGGTCCTAATAACCAAACCAAAAAGAATTAAAAGCAGAGAAAAAACACACACCACAGACCACTGGCATTTCCTAATGAATATTGATGCAACAATATTGAAGAAAATATTAGCAAAATGACTATAGCAACATAGTAAAAATATTAATCACTCCAATAAGATCAAATTTATATCAGGAATAGGAAGTTGGTTCAACATTAGGAAAACTCTGAACATAATTGTCCATAATAATAAAATCTCATGCATATATCAATAGATGAGGGAAAAGTTTTTGACAAAATACACTCATTCCTGGTTTGAAAAAAACAACAACACTAAAAAGCCTGGAAATAAATGGATCTCCCTATAATATGGTAAACAGTATCAATAACTAGGAAATCCAAAGCCAACATTATCTGTAATGGGGAAACTCTAGAAGCCTTTCCAATAAGATCAGTAGTAAAATAAGAACGTCCATTGATACTACTATTATTTGATAGTAAAAATTAAACTACTATTATCTGATTCTAGAAATACTAGAGAGATAGCAATAATTAAAAAAACAAACAAACAGAAATTGAGGCAACGAGTGTAGGTAAAAAGGAAACAAAATCAATACCATTTGTATATGATAAACCAGATCACTTAAGAGGGCTCCAGAGATAAACCAAAATTAATTGAAATAATAACATTAATAAAGTAGCAGGATATAAAATCATGCCCTCATATCATTAGTCTTTCTGTATCTTACCAACAAAGCCCAGCAAGAAGAAAAAGAAAAAGAAAGAACTTATATCAAAGTACTACAAAACACATAAAATATCTTGAGGTCAACCTACCAAGATACACTCAAAACTGTGTCACAGCCTCTTTCTTCTCCCTTCCCAGCCTCAGTCCCCCATAAAAGCAGCCACAGCTTAGAGTGGTACCATATTTAATAGTAATTTGAGGGTTGTGTTGTTTTTTGGGGGAACTAAATACAAAAGATACTGATCTTGTCTGTGTCCACTGTATTTGTCCCACACTGTACACATGAAATTGCATATGAAGACAGTAAACGAGGTAAGGAGATCTAAAGTATTTGGGTTTGTCCACGTTTACACTTCCAGAGAGAGATTTTGTGGCTAGAAATTCATGGACCCAAGCATTGAGATAACATTTTGTTTGAGGGAGAAAGACAATAATCTTCTAGACCGAATACTCCTTGCACATGCAAGCTGGGGGTGGGGAGAGGGTAGATGGAGGGGCAGGGAGCAGGGATAGAATGAGAGTAAAAATCAAAGGGACAACAAATGTTCCCCTTTCCTCTGAAAATCCATTCTCTCAAGGGGAGTAGCTCGTAGGAGTGTCCCAGACCACAAAAAAGAGGGGACCCAGTTGCTGAAGCATGCTCAATAGGTTTGTTTGCTGAGTGGATACCTGACAATTCTGCCTGCCCTGCTTGTCTTCACCATGTAGTATTTATCCAGGTTCCCTATCTCCTGGCAGAGAGGCGATGAGCTAAGGCTACAAAAAGAGATTCAGGGTTTTCTTTGTCTTGCTTGAATTAACTTATTTTGTTGGGAGGGGAAGGAGTATGTAGTGTTTGAGATGCAAAGGGAAAAAAGAGCATCAATAGAACATTTTAAATATACAGAAAATAACAAAAAAGTTAAGAAGGAGATGCTAATAAAAAGCATAGTTGGATCACTACCTTGTTCAATGTCATATACACTTAAAAAACCCAACTATGTAACAGAAGGTCAAGGATTCACATAAAATTCTTCTGTTGTTTATATTTTGAAATTCTGTTTAAACAATTAAAAAACATTTAAAAAATTAAGAAATACATTTAGGAAAAATAACTAGTTGACTTCTGAGTTGTTCTATAATATGAAATTATTTTATAGGCATTTACCTTAAAAATAAGCCCCCACCTCACTCTAGGTCCAGTGCTCTCTTTTTTTACATGATAGTGCATCTTACAGGCATTAGAGCAACAGAAAGATTATAACAAAGAACAAAAGGAAGAGGCCATATCTGACAGTTGAAACATTGTGCAAATTTAATTACCTTTTGGTCATCATTTTCCCAAAATATGTTGGGTAGCATTGGGATTTCCAAAGTGGTGTTTTCACAGTTCCATCACATACTCACCAAATGTGCAGTAAAGTAGGCGGTAATGAAAGACTGATTGGATAGATGGAGTATCCTGGATGCATCCTTCAGGACATAGATTTTGCCAAAATCAATTCTGTCAGGAAACACATGGACCACAGGGCCTTCTCCAATGCTCCTTAAGTGGACAGTCTGCATCCCAAGAAGGGGAAAGAACAGAGAGAAGACTGACAATGAATTATCCATCATTTTAATCAAGATAGTAAATTCTTCTCATTCCTGTTACAGAAATCAGAATTCAAGAGAGTAATAAGGGTCTCTGTGTCTTCTTGCTGGTAGTGGCATCCTGAGTCAGACTCATCCAGACCTGGATTCTGTGGCTGACCAGTTGCCAAGGGACATATGTTGGGAGGACATGGTTGCTTTTCCTGGTTTATGTTATCATTCTACTTAAGAAGCTTCTATGCTTCCCTGTGGCCACCAGGATAACATAAAAACCCCTGCCTGCCATTTAGGGCCACTCATACTCTGGTGCTCTCTCCAGACCAATAATGCATTTCTCCCATTTGTATCCTCAATGTATCCAGACACACCGGCCTCCTTACCATTCCCCAATGACTAGAATATTTTCTCTCATCATATTCTCTCCACAAATTCTCTGTTTCCTTTCAAATCACAGCTCGGGGACCAGTTCCAACATTAGGACTTTCTTGATGCTACCTGTAGCTAGTGCTTGCCCCTATCCTTGGAAGGTTCTGTAAATACATCGTACAAGTTGTTTATACCCAGCAGGGTCTAAGCTCTTTGAGGGTAAGAACTATTTGATCTTTGCATGTCACACAAGTGGTGCTCAAAAATTCCCTGTCCATTTGAATTTCCAAAAACCCTTCAGTCAAGGGCATGACGAGGCTTCTGACTCCTTTCCTTTCCACTGAATCAAGTGTTCTTTCCACAATAACACACAGTTGTTCCACCTCTAGGCAGGCAATATCCTTCAACAGTATTGAGAACAACACCTGCTCCTCCTTCACTTGCTAATTCTGAATATGAATGGGAGATTTAAAAAGGGCAAGAGAAGTTGAAAAGCATCAGGCCCACATGCCCCAGTTGCAAAAGAATCAAAGGTAGAGATAACTCTCCGTGGAATAGTTGAGGCCTAGTGCTCAGCAACCATGTGGGTTGTTAGTTTGATTTATAAAATAACTAAGATGAACCATACAGATTTCTCAAGAAAATAGTAGCACCAGAAAGAGTAGAATCTTTCTGAAGAGTAGGAGAGCAACATTTTTTGAGTGCTTGGATATAAGTGGGCATATGTCAGGATTTTCAGTAGACTGTTCAGACACATAAGGCTGAAGGAGTTGCTGAATCAGTTAACATCGGTATCTTTGAGGCTTTTAGGGAAATGAGCACAACTGGTAACAGTAAAATGTCATCCAAGGAAGAGAGAGCCTAACACTATGAACAGCAGTATCTAAGTTAATTTGGAGATGGAGTCAATTCCCTTAAACAGGTACGAATAGCTTTGACTGTTGGGAGAAAAACATCTGTCTTTTTCTGGTTTCCGTTTGGGATGCTCAAGAACTAACTGATTCGTAAGTGAGATAGCTTCTGCGGTATCTAATATTCAACAAGTGAAATCACTGTGATTTTTCTGACTGTCAGGAAGCACAATCACTTGTAAAAAAAAAAGTCAACTAGTAGCTGGTCCTTTGTAAGTGAAGGTTAAGCCAAGGGGCTATGGATAACAGTCATCGTGCCCCTCACTTGGGTCAGTATCAGACTCAGGAATGATGAGGCTCAGGTTGAGAGAGACCACAGATCACAGAACTGAAAGAGGTCCCAACAGTCATTGGGTCCAACCTCCAACTTCCCTTCACATATGAGGAAACCAAGAGATTGAGTGTCCTGCATTACACCTGCAGCAAGCTGTCAGCACAAGGGAATGTATAGAGACCAAAGAACCTAGAAAATTGTTTAGTGAATGTGATTCTTGTGATTACACACATGAAGGGAATCTAAAGCTCTTTTCTGTCCAACTGCAGACAGAATCAGGTTAACCTGCAGTATTTGTTCTTAGCAGAGGCCTCAGAATTGATTTTTTCTAATTCTGCAACTCAGCCAAAAAATCCTACAACTTCAAGAAGCTGGAAGAGAAGAACTTGCATGATGGGTGTGGCCAATAGCATGGCAAGCTCTAGCTG
Source organism: Pseudocheirus occidentalis (assembly GCA_028646575.1). Taxonomy (NCBI): domain Eukaryota; kingdom Metazoa; phylum Chordata; class Mammalia; order Diprotodontia; family Pseudocheiridae; genus Pseudocheirus; species Pseudocheirus occidentalis. Next base: position 289,280,325 of record CM053595.1, read on the forward strand.
CATCTCAGTGCTGGGGCAGAACAATGTTTGTTCCCTTTTCAGCGTTCTCACCAGTGGCGGGTCCTTACTCCCAAAGATGGCAATGTAAACTGTGCACTCATATTCTCCAAGGACCTGAGCCTCCAGGATCACCAATAACTCCACTGTGCTCTGGGGGTTGATAATCCCACAAGGCTCTGGGCTAGAAAAAAGAACAGCAGGTGACTCCTCATATTCCTAGAGTAGGAAGAAGGAGAAAACCCAAATTATAACTAAGCATACAAGCTTAGTAATCAATGGAACATAAATATTAATATTAAAAGTTTTGGAAACAAAGAAAGAACATCCAAAAGTTATTAAAGCTTAAAAGGGCACTAAGACATTTGGGACACTCTATACAGTCCTGAGATATGGTTCATAGGACATAGGAGGCTGACCTACCATCGTGGGAACTAATTCTCCTAGCTTTGTGTCCACTGCAAATTTGATAAACACATCTTTTATGCCTCTATCAAGTCACAGATAAAAATATTAAATAACATCAGGCCAAGTTCAGATCCCTTGGGCACTCACTGAAGACGATCTACTGAGCTGACATGGAACCATCTACACCTTCTTTTTGAGTCTGGCTGTTCCACCAATTCCCAATCCATCTAATTTTTATTATCATCTAATTCACATCTCACCTTTTCTACAAAAATAGTATAAAATAGTGTCAACTGTTTTGCTAAAGTCTAGACAAACTATACCTTCTTGTGCCCTCAATGTACTAATTTAGTAATGCTATCAAAAGAAGGGAAAGGAGGGTAGTCTGGCATGACTTCCCCATGATGAAACCATGTTGCCTCTTGTTAAATACTTTTGCTTTTTCTAAATGTTCACTAATCACCTCTTCAGGGATCTGTTCTACAATTTTCCCAGAAATCAAAGTCAAGTTCACTGGTCTATAATTGACACAGTTGTTCTACAGGGTATCCCTAAAGTCTGGACACACAGGAAATCTCATCAACTACGCATATTTTCAAAAAATGAAATGAATGAAATTTTCAACATTTTATTTAATTAGCATAAATTTTAGCCATGACAATTTTATATGGAATAAAAATTTTCATTAGCTATTAGAGACATATTGAGATTAATTAAATTAAACTAATTAATGAGATTTTCTGTGTGTCTCCTATGTCTTCCAGAGAAGGCAGGGCAATTGGGGTTAAGTGACTTGCCCAAAGTCACATGGCTAGTAAGTGTTAAGTGTCTGAGGTTGGATTTGATCTCTGGTCCTCCTGACTCCAGGGCTGGTGCTCTGTTCACTGTGCCACCCAGGCACTCCCTCCTACATATACTTTCTAAAATTCTAAATTGGTTGGGGAGTCTCCTGTGCAGCCACATCTCACATCTTCAGGCATCTCCTATTTTTCTTCCTCATTTTTTCCCTTTATGTCTTCAGAATTTCATTCTTAATGTTTTCCTATGCTTCCTAATCTAACTTGTCTTGAAGAATGTTAGTCCAGGAGATGCTATCTATCCCTCCTCAGAATTCTTTGAAGTTTTCTCTCTTGAAATACAATGTGCTCTGAATTTCCTCTTCCTTTCAATCTCAAACTCACAGTATTCCCATGACAATCAGATCCAGAAGAGAATGCTCCATTGCTGCTTCCGTCTTGGAAAGGGTGAGATTTTCATTAAGGCAAGGCAAGAAATCATTAGCTACTCAACTTCTTTTTTTTTAATTCAATTTTAATTTATTTTCTTGGTTACATCATTCATTTCCACAAGGTTTTGAGTTACAGATTTTCTCCCCTTTTTGCCCCTACCCCCCAGCCCAGAACATTGATCCCACTGTAAGGCCCCTCCCACAATCTGTTCCCTTTTATGCC
>CM053595.1:289282680-289319626 GCA_028646575.1 Pseudocheirus occidentalis
GCTGGGGCCCTTACAGCTGCCGGAGCTCTTAGTGGGGGTGCTGCAGCCCCACCTCCCAGCCTTGGCTCACTGAAAACACACCCCAGGACCACCACTCAAGACCACGATCCAGATCCAGGCCACTCAATGCAAGAGCCCTTGGCCCTGATGGATTGCATCAGTCCCCCTGCTATCTGCAGGCCGAGGGCTCTGAAGCAGCCCAGTGGGGGCCGCTGTCAGATGTTCCTGCTGTTACCTCCGCCTCCCACTGCTTCCTTGCCCTGGGAGCAGTTTGGCCGGACCCACTCTTCTCCTCCCCATTTAGCAAAATCCACCAACCTTTCTCTTAGCCTTTTTTTCTTCTGGCCTGATAGATGTGGTAACTGTGCCTCCAGTGCTGCCGATCAGCTCTCCTATAGCCGTGGTTCCCCGACCGATGCCCCAGGGCTTGACCAGGCCGGCGTTTCGGTGGCCGGTCCCAGACTGCTGCGAAGAGCCCCGCCTGCTGTGCTGCCTGTAGCAACAGATGTGCTTTCTGTCTTGTGGAGAGTTTTGGAGCTTGAAAATCTGTTTAGCGTCCCATTTTATGAGTTTTTTAGCGTGTTTGTGTGGGAGCTGTGGTGCTTTGCTGCTTCTATGCCGCCATCTTGGCTCCGCCCCAGCTACTCAACTTCTGGCAGAAAAAGAGCTTTAGATGTCTGGATAAATGAAGTCTCCAGTGACCTCAAGCCTCTGCACCAGGCTTATAATTTGTTTTCCGTATTTCCTCTATCAGTCTATGGTCTATTGTGTATCCTCAGATGACAAAGCTGCTTCTGTCTAGCATTTAGTAACAGAAGCCATCCCATTGAGTATGAATAGGGATGGGCCTTTGCTCTGGATTTTTCCAGTGAGCCCCTGAATAAAAGAAGTTTCTGGTTGGTCCCATGTGCCCTTCCATCCCCTAAGGGGAGTAGTATTTTGAGGAGATCAGTCACTGAGCAGCAAGAGCTGCCCAGCTAGTGGACTTTAAAGGGAAAAAAACCAACTCTTCCTCACTTCTTACCCTCTTCTGAATGTGTTCACTGGGACTCTGCTAACTCTCCCTTCTACTTCTTAGAAGAAGGAGATGCAATCTCGAATGAAGAGAAGGCATTGGCAGCAGGAGGAATCATGAGGCATTTCCTGTAGGAGGCTGTGCTTGAAATGACTTGTTAGTGAACCAGCGAGTGCTAGAAGAAGCTGCCTTGTGTTTATGGGGCCATGCTCCCTCCTCACCCCAACCTGGTGAGGAGTTTAAAGCCAGGTCCCCTTAGTGGGAGAGGAAGCCTGGGCCTATAGATCTTTACAGAACCATTGATCTTTACCCAAACACGTTCCCACTAGACTTCTCCATACTGGTTCCTAGACTTTTTGACATGCATATCCCTTCTTAACATACAATGCTACCCCGGCCATCTTTTCCCCATATTGCTTTTAATTTTTTTTAAAAAACTAAGGCCATATTCTGGTCATTTGTTTTGAGGCCATATGGTTCTTTCTCGGACGCTGCCTTCTTCATAATTCTGCACGTCTGTCCTTCTCTCATTACAGTTTCTCTCTGTGGTGATACAGATGACTATTCTTCACTCATATTTGCCTTAAAGTCCTTTTGATTAAATGCTAGCTTGTAAAATGCTAGCTTGAAAAGCACTTTGTAAACATATTTCCACTTTAACTTCACAACAGATATGTGAGGTAGGTCCTATTATTGTCTCCATTTTGCATATTAGGAAACTGAGGCACACAGAGGTTGAGTTGCCCAGGGGCACATACCTTGTAAAGCCCCAAGTCAAGACTTGAACTCGGCTCTTCCTGACCCCAGGTCCAGAGTTCTATCCATAGCATCACCTCCCTGTTTTGCCAGCCTTTCTTAGGGGAACTCCATCAGTAGCCAGGAGTCTGTAACCTTTTAAATTGTGACCCAGAAGTTCAAATTCCATTCCCAAATGCGACTTTCTTAGCCATCTCAGTTTTCCTCTTTTGTGTCCCTTAAGTTTAATGGACAACAGAGAGAAAAATACAACTTGTGTCCCTTTGGGTTGATACCCACCTGAGACTTTATAATCTTTGGCCAAAATGTTGGCTTCCTTTGGGCAGTGTCATTTCTGCCCATGGGAATCACCAGAGAGGGTCTGTTCTGGTATGTCTTGGGAGGCTCCCTCTCATATCCTGGGCTTGCTGTCTCCCTGGATTCAGTCTCACCATTCTACAATAAAAACCTGTTTATTGACTGCCCAATCTCCCCACTAGCCTAATAATCTCTACAATAATGTCCCTGTTTGAGTACTTCTTATTACAGGAAATACATTGCTTTTGAAAACTGCCAATTCCATTATTAGAAAGCTCTAATTACCAGGGACTTCTTGATATTATGCTAAAATCTCTTCCCCTGTAAGCTGCATTTACCATTCCTAGTTCATTTTAAGTTTTTTTCTCCCATTCTAGTGCTATTCAGAAGAAATCAAATCTCTTTTCTATGTGCCCATAACACCATAGATTTATGGCTGAAAGGTCCCTTAGAGGTCATGTAATTCAAACCCCTGATTTTTTAGGTGAGGAATCTGAGGTTATCAGTCTTGCCCAAAGTCACACTGGCAGTAAGTGCACATCAGACAGAATCAGGATTGAACGCAGCTCTTGTAGACTACAAATTGAGCATTCTTTCCATGGCACCATGACAGCCCTTAAAAAGTCTGAAGACAGTCCTCATGCCCTTTGCACATCTTCTCTTTCCCAGAGGCAATGTTGCATGATGGGGCAGGGACTGGAGGGTGTGGACTTGGATTCCTGTTTGGTGGCTACTACTCAGGGCAGCTGCGACTCAGTTTCTCCATCTATAAAATAAGGAAGTGGGACCAGAGAATCCCTAAGGTCCTGCAGAGCTTTAAATTTCCTATTTCATCAATTGTTTCTGTTAGATTATCACTTCTAGACTTTACCATCCTTCTAAACATACTCCAATTTTCCAGTGCCCTCCTTAACTGAAGATAATGTTCCAGATGTGCTCTGGCCTCTATAGCACAGTGGCCCTATTGTGTGCTATGATTTGGACGTTGTACTTCGAAGGCAAGATGAACTTCTTTAATAGCTGTGCCCCCCCACCATCCCCGTGGTCGGTGAGATCAGAGATCGTTATACATTTAGACCCCTAGGTTTCTTCCCCATGAACTGAAAATTTAAATCAGGTTTCCTTTAAAATACACTTATGCAATTGATTTAAAGAAAACTTAAGAGAGAATTTTCCATTTAAAATTCATCAGATTTTATTTTCTTTCTTTTGGCCCATTATTCTAGCTTGTTGATATCCTTCTGAACCTCTTATCCAGAAATGTTTTCTTCCCAGACTCAGAGCAGAAGGAAAGAAAGCCTTAACACAGAAGGCCACACCACCTTCTTTTCCCTCTTCCTTTCTGTCCTGAACTCTCTATACTTTCTGGTCTTGCCATTCCCTTTGTGAATGTCAAACAATTATATCCTAAGAAACTCAAGCCATAGTTGTGGTCAATCAAAGTCTTCTTCCTATGACCCATAAAGTTATTTGAAGCTATTTGCAGGTGCACCTTCTGTGTGCTCCTTTAATTGGTTCTAGGACTTCTTCATCAAGGGTAATTTTCCTGGGACATTAACAGTTGATTGTACCTACAGATGTTTACTCACACAGCTGGAGAGCCAGCTGAATGGAGAGAAACCTCCCCTAGTATGTGCTCCTGAAACTGAAAGCAAGGATTACAGTACATCACATGCCAGGGAATGAGATTATTTAGAAGAATTTTGTTTCTCACTGAGGGAATCCTGAAAAACTGGGGGGGGGGAGAAATGATGGATAGAGAGAGATGGAGGGAGACAGAGACAAAGGGAGGACAGTGGGAAGGAGAGAAAGAGGGGGACAGAAACAGAGACTTACTTGTAGGAGAACTCCATAGCATCCTGGGAGGTCGGCCTCATTGATAAGTTGTACCTTTTGCTGGTAAGGGTATTTCAGGAAACAGCACCCATAATCCAGCTCCGGATTAAGCACACGGAGCTTAGGCACCACACACCTACTCCAGAAAGAATATTAAATAAATCAGAAGAATAGAGAGTGTTTATTCTCAGATTATGCAGAGAAATAAGCACAATGCATTTGTCATTGTCACATGGTACCTCTTCACTGATAACTACAGTAATCATTTTCCCTTCTTTCCTTCCCCCCCCCCCTACCTTTTTAATCAACACATTTGGCAAAGGATGCAGGGAGAAATTGTGGGTCCTGCTACAAGGCTGTACTCTGTCAGAGTCAGTAAATGCTCCAATTTCCTGCCATTTCCCCCTTTTCAGCTTTCTTGAGTTGGGGCCTCCTTAGGGTAGACTTGCTTATGGTAGCTAGAAGTCCTTCCCACCAATGGGGTCCTCACATACAGCTCCAAATAGTATGTCAAGCTCTTATCCTCTGCACTTCTCAGAAAGGTCTCCCCTAGACACACCTGAGCTGTGACCAAGTCCTTGTGCTATCTAAAAGACCCTAATTCCAAATCCTCTGCAGAACAGCTCTTTTGGAAGAAGAGATCTCATTGACTGGCATTCCAAGAACTAGCAAGAAACATTCTCTAACACAACTTCATTCACAGTTTGAAGGATTTCCTTCTCCAGGAGGGAAAGCTGTCCGTTTTGCTAAAAAGGTCTTTCATGACATGACTGGTCTTTTATTTCCCAGATGGACTTTTTTTTATCAGTTTTTTCAAAGTTTCAATCAAAGATCAACTTTTCAAAAATTCTAAGTTATTTTATAGCATTCTTTTCCTTCCTATGATTAACTGCATAGTACACCTGCCATAAAGTAATAGTTTGGAATTAGACACAGGTTACTTGCCTTCTAACTAGGAGGGATGGCAGGGAGGGTGACATTATTCTGAAGTATAGATTGTGTCAGAACAAGATGGGACCTTAGAGTTGGTCTAGTCTAACTCTATCCTTCTGCAGGAGAGAAAACTGGCATCAAGAGGGGGGACAAGACTTCACCCAAATCACCCATTTGTCCATGTCAGGAGCAGAGCTGAGAGTCAACCTAAGTCTCCTGACTCCCATTCCAGTCCCTTTTCTCCTAGACCATGCTGCCTTTCAATTTTACAATGATACATTTAGCGCAGGGATTTGGTCAATGGATGCTAAAGACTAGCGACACAGTTCCTCAGCACCAAAAAGACTATAGTTACTTCATCTTTAACCTAAAAAATTGAGGACTGAAATGGATAAGGGACAAAGTTTCATATTTAGCTCAATATACTTTTCTGGAATTTGTTTGCAAAATTATCATTATTATCATTATTTATTATGAAAACGGTCTTCAATATAAATTAATTGCCTAAAAATGTGACCCTTAGAATATATGGAGTAATTCACCTGCCACACGCAGCCAAAGAAGCTATAGCAAGTCATCTAGGAATCTCATGGGATCTCAGAACCATGACTTTTTATTTTCAACCCCTAGTTGAACAGATGGGCAGCCAGAGGATCAAGGATCTGGAATTTTCCAAGAGTGGCCCATGTAAAGGAGATGGCAGGTTACCCACTGTGGGACTGGCCACTCATAAGGTCATTCTGTTTTTGTTTCATCTCTTACACCAACAATAACAGCAAATATTGGCCTTGGTGAGTGGGCAGGAGATCTGACTCCTTTCCTTTCTGAAGCAACAAACCAGTGAGATTTGATCCTTTTCAAAAACTTCCTTATTTTCTGTAAAGCGCATGACATTCTTCTAGTCATCCACATTCAGTTTCCATGCCCTCCTTAGCTCCTCACTTGAACTTACTCCAACATCCAAACTGTTGTTCAGGTCCTCGTTGCATCTTCCCTAGACTATTGCAATAGCATCTCAATGGGGTCTCCCCTCTCCAATCTGTCCTCCCCACCCACACCCCAAGCAGAGCTAGCCAAGTGATTGTTCTGCAGAGTAGGTCTGTCTGGGTCACTACTTACTCAATAAAGTCTAGTGGCTCCCTATTATCATAGAAGGAATTATAATCTACTTTGTTTGGCATTTAAAACAACCCAGCTCTAGCATACTTTTTCAGGCTTATTATATAATACTCTCTTCTATTGACACTACAATTCATTTAAACTCTCTTTTCCACTATTCCTCATACTTGGTCACCTACCGCTCCATGCCTTTGCATTATTTATTGGGTCTCATGTCTGGAATGCCCTCTCTACTTTCCTCCATATCTTAGAATCCCTAGTTTTCTCCAAGATTCAATGCCTTTCTTCAGTCTCCTGGCTGGTAATATCTGTTTTTGACATGTGTGACCAGTGGTGTGCTGGTGTTTAATAACTGACCCTCCCCCCCAAAAGTACCTATGACATACTTTTAAGTTTAATCTGCATTATTAATATTTCTTCCGTCATTTTCTTAAATTTAGACAATTTGTAAAAACCCCCAATAAACCAAGCCCTGATTTGTAGCATTTGCTGATTCCCAAGATGTAAATTCTCACATTGAAAATTTAACAGATCGGGGTGGCTAGGTGGTGCAGTGAATAGAGCACCAGCCCTGGAGTCAGGAGTACCTGAGTTCAAATCCGGCCTCAGACACTTAACACAAAAAAACTAGCCGTGTGACCTTGGGCAAGTCACTTAACCCCAACTGCCCTCCAAAAAAAAAAAAGAAAATTTAACAGATCTTTGCCACAAAGTTGGGTTCACTCCAACACCCCCTTTATGTAGTCTGAGCATCTCCTGTGTGGGTGACCCCATTGTACGTGGTTTGGGCATGCACCAGCACCCCCATTATATGTGATTATCCATGCAAATGTTTTCTTGTTCACCAGGATTGTGAATTCCCCAAAGGCTCAGACTTTTGTTGTTCTGTCCTCAGTTCCTAGAAAAGGGTCCAGCACAGAATAAATGTTTTTTGATTGACTAATAAAACAGGTCAGGGAAGAGCATCCAGGAATTTTTCAAATGGAGGAAAAGGTTATTCAAATTATTTTCAAGATGATACTTAATTTCATCCAGGCCCTAGGCATGAATAGCAAGTTGTTAATTTTTTTCTCTCTTACTGTTGTGGCACCTTTAAATTACATTTGTGGCAGATTCAAGAGAGACCTCAAAATCTGGTGACCCAGAGATACCTTAGATTGGTCAATATCACCATTCATGGTGAACTGAACTCTCCATCCACAAATTTCATGGTCCTAGATCTAGACGCTAATCCAAGCAGGTCCCATGATTTCATTTCAGTTCAATTTAAAGTGTGTATTAAATGTTCATTATATACCTATTATGGCTAAGACTTTTAAAAATAGTGTTGGGGCACAAAGACAAAAATAAAGCAGTCTCTGCCCCTAGGAAGCTTACATTCTATTGGGTGAATGTAAGGAAGAAAGAGAAGTGAATTGAGTAAACGGATAAACGGGGGAGGCAGAGACAAGCAGTAAAACAGGGAGATCCCTTCATGGAGGAGATGAGTCTACAAGGAATAGAAGGATTCTGGGAAGCAGAAGCAAAGAGGACAAGGCAAGGGAGACAGCAGAAAACCAAATTTGAGTTTGGGGAATAGTTAGGTCGTCCACTTTGGCTAAAATAGAGGATGCACGAAGGGGAGTAACAAATGGGGGCTGGGCAGGTCAGCCTCAGGCATATTGGAACTGGCTGGTGAGTTTGTTTCATTCCAGAGGCAACAGGAAGTCACTGATTCTTCCTGAGCAGGAGTTTCTATAGGCACCTGAGGAAGATTAACTTGGCAGCTTGTGTAGAGAATGTGTTAGAAACAGGAGAGATGGGAGAAAGGGAGATCAGGTGGGAGACTGTTATAGTAGAACAAGCAAGAGGTAGCCGTTAGCTGAGCCAGCAGAGTGGTTATGTGAGGAGAGGGCAGGGAGGGGAGTAAGGCATGAGACATACAGAGAGATACTTGGCCATTTATTGGACATGGGGATGAGGGAGACGGGGGAACCAAGGATGCCAAGCTGAGAGGCTCAAAGCTTGAAGAATGGGTCACCCCAGGGCAGGAGAGAATCCTTCATGTTGGACGTGGAGGCTCAGATACGGACAGGACATCTAGGTGAAGTTGTTAAAGGGGCACAATCAGCTGAGAAAAAAAGATGCTAAATCCAAAGCAGTGCATGGAACTGAGGGGTGAAGGCCCCTTTCTATGGGGCCTTTCAGGACCTCGGTGTCCTTGCTTATAAAATAAGACATATATAATGATTTCAAAGGTCCCTTCTCGTTCTAAAAATCATAGGATCCTATGATGCTGAATCCATCTGTAAGCATTTATTAAGTACCTCCTTTGTACCAGCCATCATGCAAGGCTTTGGAGATACATAGACAAAAATAAAACTGCTCTGCCCTCAAGGAGCTTATGTTCTATAAAGAGAGATAATGTGTACACACATCAATACACAAAAAATGTTCTTAGAAAAAATTATATATGCATAGATTTATAATATAAGAGATGGCTAGGTAGTTCAGCAGATAGAGTGCAGAGCCTAGAGTCAGGAAGAACTGAGTTCAAATCTGGCCTCAAATACTTCCTAGCTGTTTGTGCTTTGAATGTCAGGTTTAGCTCCAGTGCCCATGAAGGCAGAATAAGTTCAGAGGTGCATGGTTCTCAGACTTCTGGAAGCCCAAGCCGCTGTGACTACAACCTGCTGTGAGTGACAGGTACTGGAGTGGGGGCCCAAGGCTACGAGTGCTGGTACCTTGCTGTAATGAGGAGTGCCAGTACTTCCTCACCAATGCCCTCCACATCCACCACCAGAGCCAGCTGGTACTTCTGCACCGTGTTGGAGCATAAGGTTACCTGGTGAGAAAGAGGGAGATCACTCACATTGGGCTTTTTACAACAGTCACTTTCCCTCTGATGGGAAGGGGGTGACAGAATGGGAGAAGAAAAGTATGAATTAGTTCGGCTCCTAAAACATCTCTTCCTTTCTTCTCTCTAGTCCCCATTCCCCTGCCCTGACTAGGGAATCAATTCAAAAAACATTTATTAAACTCCTATTATATACCAATTAATTTGATAAGCATCTATTAACCACTCAGTGTATGTGAGCACAGTGTTCGGTGCTGGGAATACAAAGATTAAACAGTCCCTGAGCTCCAGGAGCTTACAGTCAACTGGGGAGTGGGGCATAATATGTATGCTGATTAGTAATAGAAAAGAAATATCCAGTCCTGAGTGGAGGGAGGTACAGAAGTAATATCTGCTTCCCTTGGGTTCAGGACACAGATCACTTTTCCCGAGCCCCCATCACACCTCCAAAATGTCCTTCAGCACTACCCTTAAGTTCATAATTGGCAGTGCTCCTCTCCAAGAGAGGAAGCCTTGAGCAGTGCAGAAGAGAGCAGGGATTCTTAATGTGGGTCTGGTCAACTTGTTCTTTAAATTTTTCTGAAAACTTTATTTCAATATAATTGGTTTCCTTTGTATGCATTTTATTTCAAGCATTTAAAAATACTCTTGATATGTTGTCTTGAAATCACTTAGTAATTAGTTCAAAACCTTTCCTGCTTAATTGTTTTGAAATGCTTTGTTCTAGAAAAATGACTATTTTTGTGTGAGTGAAATAGTTTTCAGCATAAGTTATGAGTTTCATGACTCCTAAGGTTCACAGCAGAGTCTAATAGCAAACATTTCTGGGTTGCAATAGGGGCCACAGGTAAAGACAGACAAATGATCAGGTAAAGACAAATCTACAATTGGAAGAAAATAGTTATGGGTTGTTGCATTTCAGTGGGAAGACCTACCTATGATAAATGAAAATTTCTCCAATTGTTTAAGTCTGTCTTTATTTCTATAAAGAGTTTTGAAGTCATATTCATAGAATTATATGAATGTGCATACATGTGTCATGGCAGTAGACTCCTAAGCATTTTAAACATTTTGTAGTTATTTTAAATGGAATTTTTCTTTTAATCTCTTACTTCCAAGTACTGTTGATGATACAGACTTCTATCCCATTTTACTCCTACTGCCTATGTGGGCATGGCCCAGTTTTCAAAGGGAATACCAAAAGAAGAAAACAGGATGCCTGGAATCAGTTTCCATTCACCCATGGCAAGATAATATAAGTCCTGGAATGGACTTAAGTGGACATTTTTAAGAAATCAATGGTTCTACCCTCTCCCTGAAAAGGTTCTGCATTGTACCCGAATAGCAATAAATCCCTGAGAGCGAATGGTTCCCGAATCAGGGTTAATGGTGAATTCTCGTGGCTTGATTGCTGGTGGACTTTCATTCTTCCATGACGATTTGTTGATGTCTAAAGTCTGTTCCACACTTGTAACACTTGGTTCTCCGACACCATCCCCAGGAACACGGAGTTTAAAGGTCATGGGAATCAAGGACGTGTTATTGAGGGAACAAGTCAAAGTATGAGGGAACCCTGGAGAGCAAAGTGAGAGATGAAGCTAAGTTCATCTAATTTACTGATGCATAGAATTCATAATGAACGCAAAGTCATATACTCAATAAATAAGCAGTTAAGTGGGAGACAGCATGGCCTAGGGGAAATAAAAATGACTTTGGAGTGGAAGGTTCAAAGCTGGCCTCTGAGACTTCCTTAAAACCGGGGTCACCTGGTGAAAGTCACTGGCCCTCCATGGGTCTCAGTTTGCTCAGCTGTAAAATGGGGGGTTGGCATCTAAGCTCCCTCCCACATCTACAGAGTTCTGTGGCCCTAACAACAATTTGTTCTAATTTTCAAAGATTAATAGCAGAGTACCATTGCTTAGGAATGCTAAGCATGGTCTTGACCACCTTCCCCTGTGCCTTAGTGATTGGACATTTAATGGGCTCTCACTGCCAAAGCAGCAGCAGAGTTAGGAAAATTCCCTTTTTCCTTTCATTGGTGGGTGGCAGGCCACTGAAGCCCACTCTTCCTTCCCAAATGAGATAACATATGGAGTGGGGGCCCATATGAAAAACATCTTGTAAACCTTAAAGCGCCTCATCAGTGCAAGTTATTATTATTATTCTGATAATCCAAGGGGCAAAAAGGGGTCCATTATATATGGATCAACAGGTAAAGGCCAGATTGCTTCATAAAATAGACAAATTAACTGTGACCGCCCCGGCCTTCTAAGAGTGTCAAGGATCCCTCCGCTGACTTGTGTTGAGAACAAGTTCAGTACGGTTAAACAGGAAGGGTAGAGCTCCATTCTTAACTAAACACAAATCCCTCTGGGAAAAAAAAAGGCTGTTAGTGCCAGCCACCACCTGAGCCAAATCAAAGGTTCCCTTTCTACCAATAATACTCAAGATGCCAGATATGTCCCCTTTTAAGAAATGCCAGAATTCCTGGGTTAGAAATCAATGTCTGATAAGTGTTGAAATCTATCTCCACTAAATTGTGTTGCCAGTCACGGGAGCCAGCACAGTATGATAACAAGACTAAATCACAAATCATTTTGCTACCACTGGAAGGTTGAAAATGTACGGCTAATACTTCAGAGGCAGCCTTGTAGGTGAGAAAGGCTAGGGGAGGATGAGCTAGAAGGTTTAGGCACAAATAGCTATTCTACTGCTATTTGAGTGATCTTGGATAAGTGACAACATCTCTGAAACTCTGTTTCCCTATCTGTAAATTGTGGATAATAATAATATATTCACTATCTACTGCAGTGGGTTGTCAGGAAAGCATTATATGAATGTGCACTATTGTTCCAATACTAACTCTTCCCTTTGTATCCTGGCCTTTTTCCATAAAATGCTGCTTTATCAATGTGATAAGACGTAGTCTGTAAAATTTTATAGGTGACACCGTAGCCCCATAATTGCTATTGAAGTACAACACATTCCAGATATTAATCAGTGGGAATTTGCTCCAATAAGAAAGCGGTAGCTAATTACCAAAAAAAAAATGTTCATAGCAAATCCAATTTATTTTCTTGGCTGCATATTCTGATTACCCATAATAGGCATATACTCCCATTTTTTTAATATCAAAAAAGCATATAGAATGTCTTCTCTTTTAAAAAAATCCTCTTCTTTTAGGGTTGACGGGATCTAGATTTTAGCAAAGAATCAGCTAAGATCTAACCCACTCTGTCCCATTTTTCCCTGTCCAGAGAGTGATGGTTTTAGTATTAAGACTATTTTGAAGTGTTCAGAAATGTTGCCCCTTTCCTACCATGCCTGTTTTTGACGAGAGAAAACTATTGTACCTATTTCACAGATAAGGAAACTGAGGCAAAGAATAGTTGTCATTGATATGTAGGTTAAAAATGGATATGAGAATTCATAATTCCATTGAACTGGACCACTTCTCAGTTCACAGTTTTGTGCCAATAACTGATCTAGCAGCAGGATTCCTTAAAAAGGGACACAAAGGGAATGAGCAGCCGCAGCATCTTGGGAAGAGTATGAAATTGGAAGTTAGATGACCTTGGCTCAAATTCTGGCTCTGTTAACAACTATTGAGTCCTTCCCTTCTGGGCCCCTGATTTTTCACTTTTAAAATGAGAGGACCTGGACTTTTCTAGATGATCTCTAGAATTTCTTTTTAGTTCTGCTTTTTATTTTTATTTTTTTTAAGATTTTGATCCCTAAGAGAATCCATGGTGACCAACAGTCAGTTTGAAGTTATAATGGGGGATGCCTAGACAAAAGCCCTTCCCCTGGAGCTAAGTGCATCTCCTGGCTCCTTTTAGTGGGTGAATCCCCTCACTAAATAAAGAGGATTCTGGTTTGTCCCTGATCACCCTTCCTCCCCAAGGGTCAAGCAAGAGCTGAGTCTTAGCAAACCACCAGGCTAAGAGAGAGTTTAAAAGGAGTATGAACTAAATTGTTTCTCCCTGCAAAGTCTACAGAGAAGAAAGGGAGAGCTCTTGCTGTTCAATGGCCATGCCTCTTTCACCTGAGCTCCCCAGGTGTGGTCAGGGAGGTTGACAGCAAACCAAGTAGACACTTCTGGTTGCATAGATTCTTTGGCAAGGGTCCAGCCCTATCAACTAAAGGGGTCAGGGGGAAAGCTTGGATCCAGAAAAACTGCCTGCCCAAGAGATCAAGGAGATTCCCCTCATTCCTCATTATAAGTCAATAAAATAGTAATTAATACTATAAAGCAGAAGTTTTTAACCTGAGGTTCCAAATGGTTGGGGATAAATTTCAGGGGATCCATGAAATTGAAGGGGAAAAAAATTATATCTTCATTTCAATAGAAATGATTTCCTTTGTAATGTGTTGTACATTGTTTTATGCATTTAAACACATGATTCTGAGAAGGGATCTCTAGGCTTCACCAGATTGCCAAAGAAATCCATAACATAAAAAGTTAAGAACCCTGCTTTAAAGGAACAAAGACATACCACGGATTTAAGAAAGTACCTAATTCCAGTAAAATGGTCATATTGGCAGGGAGGGGGGGAGAGAAGAAATTGTCATTATATAAGAGCTGTTTCTGAATTTTCTCTCTGTTATTCTCTCCAGTGAGAGCAATATAGGGCTTCAAAACAAAAGAAGAGAAAGTGTAGAAAGTCATTGGAAAAGGGAAGAGGTTTTCTTGAGAATCTTGGGGCAGAGAATCTTCTGCAGAGAATGATGTTGCTTCTCCAATCAATTCTCCATTGATTTCATGTTTAAGCTTCACATCATTTCTGAAAAGCCTTTTGTGGACTGAGCCTGGCTCGTCAAAAAAATCTGCATTTAAATGGCTCCATTCTGAATTTGTGGACAGCTGGAGTAAAGTATGTCAGCCAGACTGTGATTTTAATAGAGGAAGAGAAGAGAATTGAGATAGGAAAATTCTCAAGGCTCATGGCACCTGGGAAACTGGGAAATGGCCCTGAGACATCCTGGTCTATGGAAACACCACTTATACCAAAGAAGAGCAGTGGTACAAATAGCTCCTTAATCCTCTAGTAATTCTGTAGGTCAATTCTGAGCTGACTATTGTAGTACAGATATCACAACACAAATACGGATGCCTTAATGTCATTCTCTCACAAGGGTGGAAGGTCATTCTATGGAATTGCCAATTAAAAACTCAGGAATTACTTACCAAAAGAGACGTCGCCGAAATCTAAGGAAGGAACGTTAAAATGGAAAGTTGGCCCAATGACACAGCCTCTGTATAAGGGAGATAGAAAAGAAAAAGAAGGAATGAAACCATGGGTAACCTGAAGGTCATTGGTTTTTGCTACAATTAATAGGGCACTTGGGGAAAGGTAGGTCTAAAAATCACAGATTAGCCCCCAAGAAGACTTGACCTTACATACCACTTCAGTGGAGCAATGGATGCCAATTAATATCTCCCCACCCCCACCCCCCACTAATTTAGTCAGCTGCTACCAAATAAATAAATATAAATATAAATATAAATTTTAAAAAAGACAACCACCTTAGTAGAATTAAGTCAAAATGGAACTACTTTGAATGAGAAAGCACAAAGGATATAATATGTAAAATGAGAATTCATGTAAAAAACAAATGAATGGGCCTGTTTATTTTAAACATTAATATTCTAAATAGGTAAGGAGAGAAAAAAAGAAAGTCTAGGTAAGCTTCAGCACAGAGACCTTATTTTAGGATTACAGATGCCCAGAGGTAGGAAAACCTTGTTGCTGATGCTTGGACACAATTATTACCACTAAACATTTCCTTATTTGTAATAAGCACCCACTTTTTTCTACAGCTGACTTGACCTCCAGTACGCCAGTGACATTCTAGGCCCATCAAAGAGGGCCACTTTCCAGTCACCTCCAAACCACCTGCTACGAGTGTATTTCTCCTGTCTCCCTTTATTTATGGGGCCTTGGGGGGGGTGAACCACTAAAGCTCTCTGAGCCTCAGTTTCTTCATCCTGTGATAAAGGATAAGCGAGAGAGCAATCCCTGGCCTGCCTCATCACAAAGTTATTGTGAAGATCTGATAAGGCAGCAGAGGTGAAAAATCATTTTAAAACCAAATAACAACATGAAAAGTATTATTGGTTTGGAGGGAAGAAGGTAGGAGGATTTAAAGCTGAAGGGACCTTAGAACTGGCTAAATCCAAGCTCCTTATATTATTTTACAGATGAGGAAGAGTCCTCAGGTGATAAGCAGCAGAACCAGGATCCACTGCTTTCTTAGAAAATGACCTAAAGGCAGTGAATAAAGCATGGGCCCTGGAGTCAGGAGGACCTGAGTTCAAATCTGTCCTCAGACACTTAACACACACACACCCAAAAACCAGCTGTGTGACCTTGGGCAAGTCACTTAACCCCAACTGCCTTCCAAAAAGAAAAAAAAGGACCTAAAGCTCAATAAATGTTTATTGGATAAATGAAGGAATGCAGAGTCCCAGATTTTTCCTAACTAAAGCACAATGTGCTCTGTGGCTAATAAGATCTGGTCTTCATACAAAAATGAAGGATGGGAGGGGATAGGTGACAGTCTCCTTGCTCAGAACACAAACAGATAAAGGGCAGTTGGGATGGAAGGTGTTCTGCTTCTAAATATTGGCAAACGAGGTCACTGGACTCGAGTTAGCAGCTCAGCCCACAAACTGCTCTTCCCAAGGATAGTATCTGCGGCAAAGCCTGGTAGCGATTCCACCTAGGTGTGGGAGCAAAGACTTATTGCATGTGTGTGTGTTCCTACAAGGAGCAGCATTCCAGAAAGCTGATGCTTTCCCAGTCCAGCTTCAAGCTCCTTACCTGATGGTCAGTTTCACAGGTTCTGGAGATCCGTTGACATTGAAAAGGAACTCCTCCTTGAAGTGTCCCAGGATGTTGGAGCTGAAGGAAATCTGTATGGCCAGCAGCCCAGAGGGCTCCACGATGCCCTCCTTGGGGTTAAAGATGAAACAGTATCCCAAAGGTGTTGTTGGAGGCTCCAAATTAAAGAGGGCATTGATGCTGCCTTTGTTGGATAGAATGGCCTACAGCAGGGAGGCAAAGGCAAGAATGAAAAGCTCTACAATGGATGTTTCTTTTCAAAGATATGAATTGCCCTGTTTCCATAGAATCACTGGGTTGAGATGATTAAGGCAGGGAAAGTGACAGGAATTCTAAGCAAAGAAAGGCACCAGGGGGAAAATGAACCACCCAGCACAATGGTTCTGAATGTTTTTCTGGGTCATGGTCCCCTTTAGCAGTCTGGCTAAGTCTATGGACTCGCTCTCAGAGCAACGTTTTAAAATGCATAAGATAGCCAAATATACTGAAATACATTTATCGAAAACAGTTTACTACTTTTTAATAGCTTTGACCCCAGGTTAAGAAAATCCCTGGTCTAATGGTTGGAATATAAGAAGTCAAGAATAAGAAATCAGGCAAATCATCTCTTTGTTTACAGTTTCCCCTTTAAAATGAAGGTTTTAAAATCTGCTATACCGATGCTCTAACTCAGGGCTCCATAAGCACTTAGGATAATTACACATTCATGGATGCTTTCTCTGAGAAGCTTTAAATATGTTTTCTGACACTGTCTGAAATGTGTGAGGCAGGTAGGTAAGTGGTCTTCATTTTACATATGAGTAAATTGAGATTAAGTGACTCACACCAGGAGAAAAAAACAAAGTTAGAGGAGCCCGAGCTACCTCACGACAGAAATGGTCTCACAGTGCAGAGCTTAGCTGGATCTCACAACCGTATTCATCTAGAGATGAATAGAGTTGAATATGAAAATTCAGAATGCCAAAGATTCTTTCTCCAATGCTTCTGGATTCACCCCTCCAGAACGTCACCCAAGCTTGACTCAAACTCAAATGTTCACAGAAGGAACCTTAGAGGCTGTCTAGTCCAGTCCCCAACATGATCTCTCCCAGTTCTCCACTCCAAACACAGGAGGTCAGCCTCCTGTCATCCAAATCATTCTCACTTCTCTTTACCCTTTTCTCTTTCTCCAAAAATGCTTCTCTGTCCTTTCTCTTCCATTCCTAAAGGCTATCCCATTCTTTAATCCTACATCAAGGCTGCTCTTCCATAGTTTTCTCCCTACACTGACCTCCTTTAACAGTTAATATCTCACTTGCCCTTAGTAAGGGATGCCTTGTTGATATATGTGTCTTATTTGCTCACCTGAAACACAAGCTCCCTGGAGGCAGGAGCCATCTCCCACACACTTTCAATTCTCACTGATTAACACTATGTTTCACACGTAGTAGATGTTCAATAGGGCCCTGGACCCTGGACCTGTGCTTGCACTGGTATAAAGAGCTCTCAACAAGAAACATTTCGTAAGCCCATACTACAAGCCAGGTACTGGGCCAGGCACTGGAGATATAAAGGGCAAAGAAGCTCCTATTCTAATGGGTGAGGAAACTCCATTTACCGAATTAGATGTGCTCTTTTTCTGCCATTTAAAGTCTCAGAGAGTTGCTTGGGGCACCAAGAGGTTATGTGACTTGCCCAGAGTCATACAGGCATTACATGGCAGAGATGGGTCTTAAATCTGAGCCTTCCAGGCTTCAAAGCCTGCTCTCTGTCTCTCACACTTCTGCTTATTTTCAAAACAGGGTTATTGTAAGAAAAATGCTTTTCCAAGCAAAAAGTGCTCTTATAATAGTGTAAGTTAACATAGGTTAGTTATTACTATGGCTGCTGTGCACAGAATTACAAAATCTTGGACTGGAAGGGACTTCAAAGGTCATTTTGTCCAACTCCTCTATTTGAAACATAGATGTCCTTGATGTCCTTAAGAAATTAAAGACAACCATTGTGAAACTGAGAATGACTCCAGATTCAATCCCTGCCTGGACACTCCTTCTGGTCTGGTCCTATGGTAGCAGAGCCTAATTGATGATGATGGTATCATTCTTGAGCTCCTCATTTTCTTTCCTGACATACAGCAGATAATATGTTGCCATCTTTCTGGTTACCTCTCTGGTTTACCTTTTTACTTCAATCTCTTTCATTCCCCCTTTCCCCTCTTTTTTCACAGATTTGAGTCATGTATTCTCTACATGAAGCAACAGATATTATTTCCTATTTATATGGAAACTCATTGAAACTGGGGGTAAAATGTTGAGGATTTAAGACTAGGGGTCGTACTCTTATTGGCATAGCAGATAAGAGCTGATTCCTGGAAGAAGAAATGAAAATACAGTTCTAACATTATTTCCTTTCTTAATAACAGTAAGGTTGAGATTCACATAATGTTAGACAAACATGACCACAGAGGTCTTCCAATCTAGTTCCTTCATTTTACAGATAAAGGAAATGACCAGGAAAGGTGTCACATGCCTGTGATCCCCAAAACCAGGGATGCTGAAACTGGAGGGTCTCTTGAGTTTAAGAACTCTAGGGTAAGCTCATCAACTGTCTGAATCAAGTCTGGCATCAATATGATAAGCTTCTGAAAGCAGGAGACTACCAGGTTGCCCAAGGAAGGACCCAGGTCAGAATTAGAGCAGGTAGCAGGTCAAAATTCTGATGCTAATCAATAGGGGGATTTGTCCATAATTAATTCCAAACCTGTACAAGATGGGGAGACTTATTTTTAAAAAACAAACAGATAAAGAAGCTGGGGGTATGCCAGTATACAGAATTATTTACCCAAGGTCAAACAGCTATCTAATGGCAGATTCAAACTAAAACCCAGGCTCTTGACTCTCTGCCCAGGATTGTACATTGCTGGGGGTTTTGGTTTACTTACTTGGTATCTGCCAAGATCAGCACTGGCTAAAGGCAACAGGTTAGTTATTCAAATTTGTCTCAAGTAAAATAATAAATTGATATAGAGAGAAGTAATGAGGCATCAGTATTTAAAATGCAGAGAATGCAAAACATTTCTGTAAGGGGACACCTTACCTTGTCCTTCCCTGCCAATGCATAGCTCTCAAAACCTTCTAGCATAGTGCACTGGCTCATTTAATACTGTTTTATTTTGTTGTATGTTTGTTTATTGTCAAAGTCTGGTAGTGTTCAGGGGATATATGTTAATGAAGTTCATTGGCTACATTTACAGAAACACCCTATATATTTTGGAGCTGAAATGCAGGTTTTTCCAGTGGCCAGCTAGTGAAAGAAGCACGTTGATCTGGGCAGTTTATAGAGGATGATATCAGGATAAGGACATAATTCTAATTATTTTTGTCAGTTGGAAGAATGTGCAGTGGTATTGTTTCTACCCTTATATTTGATAAATTTGTACCTGTCTTTTAAAGCCCAGCTCAAATACCACCAGCTCCATAAAATCTTCAAGAACCCTTCATTGATCTCCTCACCTCATAGCCTCACACATAGCACTTTATTCTGTTCTCCTCTGATATAATATCATGCAAAATGTGTATTTTAGTTGCCTGTTTTGTGTCCAGTTGCCTTCTTAACAGTGGAGGACATTATTTAAATTTGATATCTTTTCTAATGTCTAACACAGTATTCTGAGCACAGCAGGGTTTTAACAAAGTTTTGAACTGAATCATAATTCCCCCCTCCCATTAAGTGGCTTTTCTTTCAAAACCAGGGCATTATAGAAGCACAAGAAACTAGATTTCAGAAGAGAGGGCTCTAATAGATTAGTGTTGTAAAGTCCCAGTTGGTTGGTTGTTGTCCTTCATTTTCAAAGAGGACCAAAATGACATCACTATGTTGGAGTCAAGGCGCAGTATGTCTGACTATGGCTGATCAGACTAATATGAGTTTGGAAGGCTCTACAACAGTTCCGGTACAAATAATCCATATGAACATTTGGGGCAGATTTTCTAAATTTGCACATCTCACATTTCTTTTGAGCTACTGCAATTCTGCTTCCTTCATAGGGAACAGCACCTTCTTTGATTCAGACACACTGTGCTGAGCAGTCCTGTGCCAGGTCTCCCATTTCATGCAATCAATTCCAAAGTTGCTCAGAGAGACATTGAGTGTCCTTGTATTGCTTCTTGTGAACACCTGCTTTGGAATGCCCAATAAACTAAAAACCCAACTGAAGGTGTAAAGCCTTAGAGAGCATGGGAAAAGAGAAGACTTTGATCCAGCAATACCACTACTAGGTCTGTATCCCTAAGAGATCATAAAAAAAAGAAAAGGACTCGGCTGTACAAAAATATTTATAGCAGCTTTTTTTTTTTTGGTGTTGGCAAAGAATTAGAACTTGAGGGAATGCCCATCAATTGAGGAATGGCTGAACAAGTCGTGGCATATGAATGTAATGGAATACTATTGTGCTATAAAAAATGACAAGCAGAATGCTTTCAGAAAAATTTGGGAAGACTTACATGAACTGATGCAAAGTAAAATGAGCAGAACCAGAGAACACTGTACACAGCAACAGCAATATTGTAACAATTGTAACTTTCAATGTAGCTTCGCTGATCAAGACAGTGATCCAAGACAATTCCAAAGGACTCATGAAGAAAAATGCTACCACCTCAAGAGAGAGAACTGATGAATATTCTGAGTGCAAATTGAAGCATACTTTTTAAACTTTATTTTTTCTGCATGTGTGTGTGTTTTCTTTAGGAATATGGCTAATATGAAAATATGTTTTGCATGATTTCATATGTAAAATTGATACCATATTGCTTGCCTTTTCAAGGGGTGAAGGAAAGGTGAGCAGGAGGGAGAGAATTTAGAACTCAAATTAAAAAAAATTAATGTTAAATTTTTTTTACATGTAACTGGGAAACACTTAGCAAAATAACTTAAAAAATTTTAAAACCATCAAAGAAGGAATGTCATAAAAATACTTAATTAGTGACTCTTTTGCTTACCTCATAGCTGTGTATTGACCCAACAAAAGCTTTACCAATATCCAACACATCAAAGTTGAAGATAATTTTGGGTCC
Source organism: Pseudocheirus occidentalis (assembly GCA_028646575.1). Classification (NCBI taxonomy): domain Eukaryota; kingdom Metazoa; phylum Chordata; class Mammalia; order Diprotodontia; family Pseudocheiridae; genus Pseudocheirus; species Pseudocheirus occidentalis. The sequence goes on from CM053595.1 coordinate 289,303,369, forward strand.
CATTCCTTCCCCTTTGATTCGTAGAGGCAATCGGCTCTCCCTACCTGTGGGGGAGGAAAGCAATTTAAGAAGACCATTCTCTCTAAGTGTAGCCTCAAAGTCATTTCCTCCAATTCTCTCTAGGAGACTGCCCCCTCACAACCACCCCCTCTTTCCCTTTCTACTGGCTCATCCTTTCCTGTCCAAGAAAGACAGAAGTGGGGGGGGAGTGCAGGGGTGGAAGAGGAAGGAAGATGGAGGGAAGGAAAGAGAGAGAAGGAAGGAAAGAAGGAAGGAAGGAAGGAAGGAAGGAAAGAAGGAAGGAAGGAAAAATGGAAAAGAAAGGGAAGAAGAAAAGGAAGGAATGAAGAAAACAAACAATACCTAAACTCATTCCTCTCCCAAATTTTCCTCTCTCTCTAGAGGTCACCATCTTCCTTCTAATCATCCAACTTTACAATCTCAGAGTCATTCTCAACTCCTCACTCTTCTTCCATCCAGGTAATGAAACAGTTCACAAAGTTTATTGACTCTAGGCCCATGGATCTCTGGAATCCAACCTCTTCTCTTTAGTCATAGAGTTATGATCATCATTTTAATCACCTCCTGCTTAGATTGCTACAATAGTCTCATTGGTCCCTCTTCCTCAAATGTCTCCTCTCTCCAATCCACATTCCATGTGGTTGTCAAAGTAATATTTGTAAAGTACAGAACTGACCATGTTGCTTCCCTGCTTAATCAACTCCTTTGGCACCTATTACTCTGGGATAAAATACCAAGTCCTCTGTCTGGCGTGTAAAACCCTCCACAACTTGCTCCAATCTACCTTCCAGCCTCAGTATGCATCACATCCCTTCTTGTCCTTCTCTGTCCACCAAAGTGACCTGCCTGCTGCTCCTCACACACGGCCCTTCTTATCCTGCCTCATGCCTTTCTTCAGCATATCTCTGCAGATGTGAAGCTGCCTCCCTCAGCCTTTGAAAATAACTAGTTTTCTTCAAAGCTCAGCTCTAACATAGCCTTCTACGTAGGCCTTTCCCAACTCCCTGATACTCATGCCCCAGTTTGTGTGTGTGTGTGTGTGCGTGTGTGTGTGTGTGTGTGTGTGTGTGTGTGTTTCTGTAAATACAGGTTGTCTCCTATGGGGGAAAAAAGTAAGATTCTTAAGGGGGTGCTTCTACCCTGCTCCCTTGGCACTTAGTTAAATGTTTATTTGTTGATTGATTTATTGATTGAACCTGAATTATTTTCCCTTTACTTATTCCCACCTCCTCTTCACCTCTCTCCCTGACCAGATTCTACCTTACAAATCGTAACCTACTTGCCAAGTCAGTATTACTGCAGAAGCTCTTTACACTGGCCAGCAGGAATGATAATTTAGTCAGCTTTGGAGATATATCTTACCTTTAGGGAACAGAAGTATTGCCAGTTTCTTATCTTTAAAGAACAGTTTTTATTGCAGCTTTGAGCTACAAATTTTCCAGAGAAGAAAAAGACCCAAAATGCTTGTGCCCCCCCTCTTTCTCTCTCTCTCCTCCCTCCCTCCCTTCCTCCCTCCTTTCCCCCTTTCCCCCTTCCCTCTCTCTGTCTCTCTCTCTTAGATCTCTCTGTCTCTCTGTCTGTCTGTCTGTCTGTCTCCCTCTCTCCTTCTCCTGAATACTTTCAGGATTATGAATACTCTCATCAGGATAATTTATAATTGCTTTAATCCAAGGAGAAAGACTTGCCTGTTGATTCACCATTTAAAATGAAAGATTTTACTAAGACTCAAGTGTTCCTTGCTTGGTCCTCCTGTATCTTTCATACAGAAACATTCTGCCTTGCACATAGTAGGCAGAGAATGAGTGGGCATGGAGTTAAATTATCCCTCATTTAATAGGACCAGAGATCAAAGCTTTTTGAGAGCAGACTATGGCTTTAACTTTTTAACATTTGTAAATTCCTTATGAAAGAGGCCATGTCTTTTGTTCATGTTACCTACCTATAAAGGAGGGAGTCCATTCATTCAACCAATCACCCCTCCTCATCTGAACTGTCTGCCTTAATGTCTTGGCAATATAGCCATTGAATTAATCAGATAAGAAGGTTTTGAACTTCCCATGGATATTTTAAGAGGATCCCCAGAATGACTGATGGCAATATAAGCATTGGGAGTTGAGAACAGACTAGACCCTCTAAGAAAGACAGCTTCTGATTCTAGAAGGAGTCGATGGGAGAAAAAAAACAACAACAGTGTGCCAAAGGAGAGCTTGGTGAGGACTCCAGGAAGGGTAGCAAAGGACATACAGAAACTGGAAGCTGGGAGCTCTCATATGTCCTACTTTCCCCTGCATCATGTAGTTCTGGGAGAGTATGGGGGGGTAGGATAGGGAGGGAGTGGCATTTGTATCACTTGTTTAGTAAATGCCCCATTCTAAAAAGTTCATTAAGCCATCTAGCATTTGATATCAATTGATAATCAGTGGAGGAGAGCATACTGACCTTCAGTATTAGAAAACCATCCCCCAAACTTCAGGTTACCTTTAGTACTCCAGGGGAAAAGTAATCAATCATCCTGTGGGGATTTTGCTAAACCATCAGGCTTTGGGATAGCAGCCCCAGAGCCTTTGTTATACAATGGAATGGGACAATTATTTCTGAAGCACCACTAGATTCTACCATTAATAAAATGACTGGTATACTATGGAACAAGTAGACACCACCACAAATTGATTTTCAGTGCTATCATGATACCTGTGGCACGGAAGGAGATGTGGTACAGAGCCCTGGGTTTGGAAGTGGAGAAGAGGCTCTGTTACTGACACCCAATCTCTGCTGCTCATTAGCTGGGCAACCTTGTGGGAGTCACTTTCTTTGAAATTCATTTTCCTCACCTACAAAATGAGGTGGTTGGACTTGATGACCCCTAATTTCTGGCCTTCATAACTTCTCATATCAACTAACGCCATTTTTTTTTCTCATGTTGATGGCCTTTTCTCATCAACTCTCTCTTTGAGGACAGGAATTATGTCTGGCAACTTTTAGAAGCCCCTACAACAAAGTCTTGTTCCTAGGAATTATTCACTAGGTATTTATGTATTTGATTTGGGGGTAATTAACAAAAACATTCACAAGGAAGAGTCAACTACTCAGGTCAATGATTGGATCTGGGTCTCTGTTTCTTCTTTCCAATGAAGAGGTTAGATCACATGATCTTGGAGATCCCTTCCAGCTCTATGAAGAAGCTGTAAATGGGCATATGCATGCATCTGTGCACACGTACCCATGCACACACACTCACACACACTCACACACACTCACACACACACACACACCCCTCACTTCCTACAGCACTCCTTCACTCACAGACAGCTTCTCCTAACCAACATGCCAAAGAGAGGGTTTATTTACAAGAAGAGATAAAACTAAAAATTTAATCCTACTCACTCATCCCCTGAATATTTTTACTGATAACCAACCCTAGTGTTGGCTGGCGTGCAACATTATGTTTGGCTAATTAGTACTGTTTCTTTCCAGTGGTTGCTTCATTAACGAGTCTCTAAGGAATCAACAAAGGAATTGAAACCATGTGGAAAACGGCTTAGTCCTTTCCTTGCCCACCCTGTTATTCTAATGGCTCTAGTTTATGAATGATAAGCCGCATTTCTCTGGTCCGAAAGTAGATCCCACTTTCAGGGTAGCCAAGAAAGAAAATTGTAAACAGATCATGGAATAAACAGTGGGTCAATTTATAACTGTCAGATCCACAGCTTTCCCCATCTGTTAGTTTGATTACTTTACATTCAAAAGCATATATTGATATATTGATGTGTGCTGAAATAAGACTGGGCCAAAAGGTTTTCTTTTGCACCACTAATTATTCCAAAGTATTTGGCCTCTAAGAATGAGGAGAGTGAGTGATATCCATTCCTGCGTTTATAATTTTGTCTGCATTCAAGTGGCATATTCTTTGCTGCAATTTGCCAACAGAGTATAACCCATCATGATTCCAAACTCCATTTTTCAAAAGCAAGAATCTCAGTTGAGTGAGGAAAAGATAACTAGAAGCACTGAGCTGAAGCCACAGCAGGAAGGATTAAGCTAGTAGGAAGGAAGAATTTCTGATCACTTATGGCTGCAAAATGTTAGTGAATGTTATCCTATCTGGATGTTTTTAAAAATACTGTGGTTTCAGTGTGGTCCTGCCTCGAGGCAGGGGGATGTACTAGATGACCCTTTGATGTCCCTCCTAGGTCTTTGACTATGATTGGTGTCAGTATGGTTAGAAGATTTGGACTCAAGTCTAGGCTCAACCACTCACAAGCTGGAGACTCTGGACAAGGCATTGGCCTCCCCATTGGTAGAGTGGGGTGGTAATACCTGTGATACTTCTCTCACCTTCAGGCTTGTAAACCTTAAGATGTCATTGAAATAAGAGTCACCGGCATTATTATACTTGGCTTTGAAAATTCCATTCCAAGGTTCTCTCAGATGTTCACTAAATTACATGTGAACAAACTAAAAATCTAGTTGAAAGCATGTGACATAGTGAATAAAACTATTTTATTACTGGACTTGTGTGTATCTTCGTGTCCCTACAATAGCGCTAGGTACATTAAATGGTGGTGTGGTGGTGATAATGGCTAATATTCACATAGCCTTACTATGTGCTAAGAACTTTACAGCTGTCATTTCCCTTTGTCCTCACATCCAGCCCATCCTGAGGGCTGGATGCAATTATTATTCTCAGGAAAATGCGGGAAACTGACTTGCCCAAAGTCATACAGCTAGTGAACATCTATGGTCAAATTTGAACTCAGGTCTTCATGACTCTAGGCCCAATTCTAACCCACTGCACAACCTACATGCCCCTGAATATAAATGCTATTATTAATTTAATTAATAACATCAATTCATATTATTAATAACACTAGCTAGCATTTCTATAGCACTCTAAGGTTTGTATGGTCATTTCTTATTAATGCATAACCAGTTGGTTGACAGGGCCAGGAGCTAAGAGATCGTTCATGTGAATCCCTTGGCCTGAAATGCACCGCTTTTCATCTCTTCCAACAGACCTCCCACCTCCCCTTCAAGCATCTGCTCAAAAGATCCATTTGCTCCCACATTTCAATACAATCTCTTCTTCCTATGAAGTTATCTTTATGGTGCCTCTTACTATACTTATACTATAGTTATTTATAGGTCTTAGCTCTCTTCTTATATTAGAGACTTTTTTAGCGCAGGGTCTGTGGTAGTTAGCCGGTATGGTCCACAGGGCACTGGACGCGCGGTCAGGAAGATCTGACTTCAAATGCTGCCTCCTACCCTTACCAGCTGGGTGAGCCTGGGAGAGTCCCTTAACCTCTCTGCCCCTCCATTTCCTCATCTGTAAAATGGAGGTACCAATAGCACCTACCTCCCAGGTTTGTTATGAAATAATGAACGCTACATTCTCCGAAAACTATGGAGCCCCTACATAACTGTTGTCTGTTACCATTGTCCATCAACACTTTCACCTTCCCCTGCCCCACACGCCCATAAGCCCTTCCATCGCACTCTGTCTACTGCACAGATCAACTGTGCCCTTTGAGAAGCCATGGGTCCGTTCTCTAGCAGGCATTCAGACAAGGCTTCTCACTGTTGCCAGCTTTGCCCAGGCCCTCTTCATCTCATACTTGCTAACTGATCCCCAGCCATCCCACGGGAGCATGGAAAGAGTCTTGGAATTGGAGTCAGAACAAGATCTGAGCTCCATGCCCACCTCTGACAGTGGCTATGGGACTGCTGGCAAATCATTTCACATTTCTGAGCCTCAGTTTTCCCATCTGTGAAATGGAGATAATAAAACCTCACAGGGCTGCTGAGGGGATCGAGTTAAATAAAATGTGTAGAAGTCCACATCACTTTGGAGGTTATATAAATGCCATCTATCATTTAAAATATGCATACGTGTGTGTGTCATATTTTAATGTGTGTGTGTAAATGTTTCTCCAATGTTTCATCTTGACAGGTTACTTACCCTGGTCCTCAAAGGCGATGCCAGCAGGGCACAAAACCTCAGAGGACCTCCCAGGGTAGGAAGGGCATTAAGTACGGGGCTAACGAGGGATGGACCCTTTCCGTAAGTACTAGCCCAACCAAGTCAAACTTATTGCTAGATCTGCCTCACAGTGAAGAATATTTTGGCCACAAAAGGCCATCTACTTAGGCAGCTCAGTAATACAGTAGATAGGATGCTGGGCTTGGAACTAGAAGGTCCTGAGTTTTAATCCTGCCTCACACACTTACTAGTTGTATGACCCTGGGCAAGCCGCTAAATAGCCTGTGCATCATTTTTCTCATCTGTAAAATGGGAAGAAGAAGAATACCTACCTCACAGGGTTGTTGTGAGGATTAAATATATTAATACATGAAAAACATTCTGTAAACAAGGCGCTATGTGAATGATGGGTATGGGAGGGGAGGGGTGGGCACTGGAGGTTTCTGTGCAAGGGAAGACTGGTCTATGAGCGGTATGTAGGATGAATTCGAGAAAGTAAGAAGGGTCCTTAGTGATCCAAGAAGTTTTACTAACTCCTCTTGGCCTAATATTAAGGCATCATTGAGTCTTTGAAGCAAGGAGAGGTGGTCACATTTGAAATCAGGTCTCCCTGACTCTAGGACTAAAGCTCTATCCACTGCCTCACCGGGTTACCCCTCAAAATTATTATTATTATTATTAGTAGTAGTAGTAGTAGTAGTAATAGATAACATTAATAATAATGAGAAATTTTATCAACTTAAGTCATAGAATTATATGGAATTTACCAAGTAAATGCTTTGTGATTACATTATAAACAAAAGGACTTCCTTGCCAGGTGAATTTTTAAATGCTCCAGCAGAGTCAAGAGAGAATGTCATTTAGATAGAGAATGATACTACTCAGCACATTGGAGCTCTATGGGATCAGTGCTGCAGGACTTGGGCTACCAAATGAAGTGACTGATATAAGTAATTGGTTGTAATACAGTTGAAGCTGAGTGCTGTGAAATTATAACAGCCAAGCTTGGCCCCAGAGAAGAAACATGAGGGTGTTCCTCTCCCAACTCCTTTGCAAGGGCCGAGGTGGGGGGAGGTTTGGAACGTCAATAATGTCAGTCTTTCTTGATGTGGTTGGTTTTGATGAATTCTTCCCTCTTCCTTCCTCTTTTTGTTTTCTTTGTTATTAAGGAATGATTGTGTTTTGGTGAGGGGGACATGGAGAAATATAAGAGATATGAAAACAAAAGGTAAAAGAGAAAATCCATTAAAAAATAAAGATATAAAGGTAAAATAATAGAAATCAGTCACGTACTATTTGAATACTGACAGAGAGTGGTGAAATATCCCCAAATACATTTAATTGAAGTATCCTCAGGAAGCTGTGGGCCAGAAGAATGTACCAGAACCAGAAGGTGAGTCAGTAGCCTATTGTGGGCTTTAGCATTGTGCCAGGCACAGTGTTGAGTGCTGGGAAGGCAAAGAGAGTTCCCTGCTCCCAAGGATCTCACCATCTAATGAGGAAGTCACCTGCAGAAAACTAAATAGACAGGAGAAAATGGAGAAAAAAAACAGGACAGCATTGGCATGGGGGGGGGGGTGGAGTCAGGAAAGGCTCCCTGTACAGGAAGGACCTGGAGGAAGCCAGAGGAATCAGGAATGGCAGATGGGAGGCATGGAGTTGGGAGATGGTGCCATTTAATGTACATAACACATGGGCCATCTTTCAACTCTACTGTAGACTGTTAAACCCCATAGGGTTTCCTAGATCCCTAGAGAGATTTGGATGAATCACGTGGGGGACTGTGTCATGGACAGGATCCACTGCACATTCACTTTTGAAATATACTAGGGATTACAACCTGTCAGGTACTAGTACCTAGGAAAATCAAGGTTCCCTCCTAGTCCATTATAATCTCATGGTGGTTAGAGAGAGACCTGAACCATCCCACATGCCTAAGGGTTCTTCAAATGAGAGACAAGTCTAGACTCAGGGGTACCCCTCACATGTAAGCTGGGTCCCTTGCCTATTAAATGGAACATACTTCTTGCAATATTCAATGCCGTGGGAAAAAGAGACATTCTATTCTTGTGCATTCTGGGATATACAGTTTTGACCTAATTAGAATCATAGTTTTCATAGACTCTACCAATTAATTCCTCCTGGTTTTTCCCTCTGGTACCAAGCAGGAAAAGTCCAGTCCTTCATATGAGGGTTCTACAAATACTTAACAATAGTGACATGTCCTTCATCAGTTTTCTTTTATTCAGCACAAAGATCCCCAAGTACTTTGGTCAATCAGCATATGGCATAAACTCTAGACCTTTCTACATCCTGATTGCCATTCTTTGGAAGTGTTCCAGGTTGTCAATGTTCTTCCCCAAAGATGGCACCCAAGAGAGCACAACTCTATTGCTCATGTCTGACCAGGTCAGAAGACAAGAAGACTCTCACCCTCATGGTCTTCAACATTTAGCCTCTCATCACAGCCCATGGCTGCATTTTATTTTTGGTAATCTTATCATACTATAGCTTCATATGGAATATACAGTATATCATAATCCCCCAATTTTTGTCAGATTTTAGACCCTGAAGGAATGTGAATAATATCGTGCAAATGCTGCAAGTCTTTTTCTTCCAGAAATAACCATGACACTGTTGCAGGAATGAAGACTAAAAATCAGCTCTTTGTGGTAAAGGATAACCCCTGAGTCTGAGCCTTTTGACCCCTTGGTTTTCATATGAAATCTCCCATCCCCATTCCCCCATCTGATTGAAACCTTCTGCTCTGTACCTGAAATGTCACAGTATATTGTTTGTTGATAGAGCTTGGCTTCTCGAGGGTAAAATGTCACGTTGATTTGAGTTGTTGAATTGGGCCAAACCTCTCCTTCCTGAAAAAAAGAAAAAAATATCACTGGACAATCAAAGGATCAAACGAAGACCCAACTTTTGAAATGTGCTCCATACTGTAATCCCTTGAAGTATGAGATGAGAATTTTTTAAATAAAGAAAAGGAGAAACGATTTTACCCAGATAAAATACAGTCTGGCACATCACAGAGAATACTGTGAAACAGAGTAATCATCAGTAATTGGCTGCCTCATGTGGTGGCACAAATGAAAAACATAAGTAATTTCAAAAGGGCTTAAATAAGTTCAGGAAACCAAGATGTTTGGGACACATTCCTAAAACTGGAGATGGATGCCAAGGATCCACTGTTCTTTGCTGCAGCACATTCCTTCTTTCTCTTGGTGCTACCATCTGACACAGAATTGTTTGTCCTTCATTCTTGAAGAGGACTGATGACATCAGAAGGATGATGTCTTGACTTGCAAGTGACTTGGATTTAAGTAAGCCAAGGCTATGAAAAGTCATCAGTCCCACTCTCTCTTCCAAAGTTATCTGCATGCAGTGGCAAGACATAGGTCAGGAGACTGGAGATGACCCCAGATTCAGTGAGAGACCTTGGCTAAGGTCTTTCCCAGGTCTCAACTTGTTTGAGGCAACACCCATTCAGTGATTTAAGGCTAGATAAGAAATGAGGGGAAAGATGGCCTCCTTTACCTACTCAACAACAACAAAAAGAAACAGAAAAAAAATAATAAATCAAACTAGGAGGGGAAGACCCTCAGGGTTTCTAGTCAGAACAGAAACAAATTGCTATTTACATTCACTCCGGGCCATGGAAACCCAAATGATGACTAAGAGAGGCTTGGACTGGAACCTATTATCAGCCAATCAGTGAGAGCCAGAGTGATTTATGTTTAGGGTGTGGTCAAGAAGCTCTATTTGAATCCCAATAGGTTTTATTAAAGCTTGGTTTTCCAGACTTCAGTTTCAAGAAATAATAAATGAAACTACATAGGACAAAAGAGTTGTCTCAGTTTTTTTTTTAAAATGACAGAATAAATAAGTAGGGAAGAGAAAAAAAAAAACACAGAATGCTGGTCTGGCTGGACCAGGTTACTGATGCTGCATGGTAAGCCTTCTTGTTCCCTTAGCCAATTAAGAGGATTAAAGGAAAAGTCCAAGTGTGAACTGGTCTAGCAATTAAAATTTGATGGGGATGAGATCTGAAAGGAAAAGATCATGCCTTTGGTATCTGGGCCCCAAAAGGAAAGGCCCTGGAATTTCCCATGTGGCCCGGGTCCCTGGCAATCAGGGCCAGGTGCAGGCAATGAAAGAACAGTTAATTAACTGGGAATGGCTGATTGGGAAGGGACCTGGGCCATGTAGGAAAGTCTAGGGCTTTTCCTTTTTGGGGCCCAGGTCCCAAAGACATGGTCTTTTCCTTTTAGGAGTTCAGATCTCATCCCCATCAAATTCATATTCTAATATGACTCTAATTTACATCAAAATTAATAATTTAGGAATATTGGCATCTCTTCCTTTAGGTATCCTACATTCATATCATTCAGTCAGTCAACAGGCATTTATTAAGCACCTATTATTTTATAGGAATCATGTTACACTGAGGATACAAGATGAGGCAGAAGACAGTCCCTGCCCTCAGGGAGCTCATAGTCTAATGGGGGAGAAACAAGCAAACAAATATGTACAAACAAGACATGTACAGGATAAATAGGAAATTCTTAAGAAAGGGAGAACACTAGAATTAAGAGGTGCTGGGAAAGGCTTCCTGGAGGAGGTGGTATTTTGGTTGGGACTTAAAGGAAGTAGAATAAGTAGGGAGAGTCTTCCGGGCATGGGAGACAGCCTGAGAAAATGCCCAGAGACAAAAAAAAAATGGAGTGTCTTGTTTGTGGAACATCCAGGAAGGGCCACTGGATCAAAAGGTCCATGTGAGGGAGTAAGGAGTAAGAAGACAAGAAATATAGGAAGGGCTAGGTTATTAAAGGCTTTGAAGGCCAAAACATTTTGTGTTGGAGCCTTCAGGTGATTTAGAGTCCTTGGAATTTATTGAATTGGTGGTTGGGATGAGGTGACAAGGTGGGACCTGCATTCTAGGAAGATCACTTTGGTGACTGAATGGAGGATGGATCACAACAAGTGAGACTTGACGCAGACAGACCCCCCAGCAACCCTGGCAATAATCCAGATGTGTGAAGTAATGAGGGCCTGTATGCGGGCGGGGGGGGGGCAGGGTCAGAGAAGAGAAGGGGGCACATTTAAGAGATGTTGCAAGGTGAAGTCAATGAGACTTGGCAACAGACTGGATATGGGGGTGGTCAGTGGGGGGTGATGAGAGACAGTGAGGAGTCCAGGATGCCTCCTAGGTTGTAAGTCTGGGGGACTGGGAGGATGGTGTTTGCCCTCAACAGTAACAGGACAATTAGGCTTAAGGGGAAACGTGCTCAGTTTGAACGTATTGAGTTTAAGATGTCTCTTGAGCATCTCACGTGAGATGTCTGAAAGGCAGCTGGAGACATGAGATAAGTAGACTGTTAACATGGCGATGGTAAATAAGTCCATGGGAGCCATTAGATCATTAAGGGAAAAAGACAGAGGGAGGAGGGAAGAAGAGTCAGGACAGAGACCTGTGAGACAGCTCTGGTCAAGCAGACAGTAGGCACTTAGTACATTTTTATTGACTGATTGAAGAGGGGTCCGATAGGCAGGAGAACCAGGAAAGAATGATGCCCTGAAAGTTGAGAAAGAAGAGTGTGAAGGAGAAGAGAATGGTCAGCAGGGTCAGAGGCTGCAGAGAGGTAAAGGAGAATGAGCACTGAGAAAAGGCCCCTGGCTTGGACAACTACGAGACCACTGGTAACTTTGGAGAGAGCAGTTCTGGTGGAATGGTGAGGTCAGAACCCAGACTCTAAGGGTTAAGAAGGCAGAGAAAGGAGAGACAGTGGGGGCTTTTTGAAGGAATTTAGGCTCCAAAGGCATGAGACAAAGGATGACAGTGAGGATGGAAGGGTCAAGTGAGGCTAGGGGAGATGTGTTTGGAGTAATTTCCAATCTTTCCTACAACACAGCTAGGTGGCGAAGTGGATATATACACAGACCTAAATTCAAATCCAGACTTGGGCACTTCCCAGATGTGCAACCCTGGGCAAGTCATTTAACAGCTCTCTGCCTCAGTGTGCCCATCTATAAAACAGATAATAACATCACCTAACTCCCAGGGTGGTTGTGACACTGAGATAATATTTGTAGCCAGTGCCTGGCCCATAGTAGGTTCTTCACAAATTCTCATTTCCTTCCCTTACCCTATGGGTTTTAAAGCCACATTGAACCTGCCTCTAGAGTCTCTTTCCATCTTGTTGTCTCCTCTCCACACAGACAGTGTCAGCACCTTAGTCCCTCATCCACTCTCACCTAGATGACTATCTTCACCTCCAGTCTCAACTCTCCAATTAATCTTTCACACAGCTGCCAAAATAACTTTCCCAATGCACCAGTTTGACCAATTATTCTATTCAAAAACTTTCAGCTGCTCCCTACTACCTGTAGGCTAAAACAGACTCCTCAGTTTGGGCACTCAGGGCTCTCTACAATCCTCAGCCTGAATTCCCACCCTTATTCTGGATTACTCTTCCAGATTACTTTTTTCTTTCCAGGCTTGTCTTTCTATTTCCTGCTGCCACACATCTTCAGAGTTTTTCCCTACCTTCTTTTCCTTCAGAATGCAGAGCAGGTGCTACCTTGCCCCAATCCCTCCTTCCCTACCAGCTCAAACTTATCTTTTCTTTCTCCTATTTCCCTACAACACTCTACCCATATGTCTCCTTTGCTCCTATCACATTCTACATGTTGTGTTTACCTACAGAACTCTCACGTCTCCCTATTCCAGTAGAGGATCCCAAAGGAAAAGACTGTCTTGATTTCTCATGTTTGTAAACCTAGCGCCTATCACAGAACGCATCTTATATACTAGACACTCAACAATTGCTTTTTGAATGAATTAGTGATTCCTCCAACACAAATGAATACACATCACCTGGAAAAACTAGAATGACAAGCCCTAAAAGTTTACTTTGAATAAGCTTAAAAGGAAGAAGGAAAGCAGCTCCTTAATATTCTATGGTTTTCCTATTATTCTTGTAAATGGGGCCAGATGATCATAAGTAATGAATACACCCTAAATCTATAACACAGAAATACATTTCCACTAACCAAATGGAGAACCCAGGAAAGACAATGTGATAAATAATTAGGCTCTAGGTTCAGACAGTCCCTGGTGCATATTCTATTTCTAGTCTGGCTGGAAATGAACAAAATGCCCAAGTCAAGAGCAGAGAAGGGAAAAAAGCAGTTTAAAATGCAGACACCAAAACAAGAGGCCGGAAAACAAAGAACTAGGAACCAGGTTTTATTTATGAACTTAATCAGCCTGAACAAGGACACTCTTTAGGCAACATTCCTATTGATTAAGGTGGGAGCCATTGGGATGCCGAGTTCTAGAACCAGAAGGGTTCATGTATGGCCACTGCACCTAGAGTTCAGTCTTTAACACTGACACAATTGGAGGGTCTTCTCAATGCAGCATGAGATCAGACCCCTTTCTGATCACATGGATTCCTCAGGCCTCTCTCTTTTGGCTGACCTGCTTTGACCCCAAGGTCATCTCTTATCAAATCATCTTTAAAGTATGTTGAGTGGTGTGAAAAATTGGAGGCATTGAAGAGTCACAGAATGTTAGAGATGGGACAGACCTCTGGGGTCGCCCAACCATGAATCCCCTCTACATGTTTTTAAGCAGGCAGGCTCCAAACTGATACGTCCTTTCTGGATTATGAGGCATACAATGAATTTACTCTGATTCTAGGTTCACAGTAATGCCAAGAGTATGTTTTTGGCGTCACAAAATGCTTGCCGAGTGGGGTGCAACTAGACTGGGAGCCCTAAGCTCTGGGTTCTATTCCCAGATCTACTGCTTGATGAGCTGAATGGCCTTGTGTAAAACAGTCCCCTTGGATCTCAGTTTACTCATCTGTAAAAAGAGGGAGTTAAATGAAATCTTTTCTAAAGCTCCTTCTGGCTCTGACTTCCTGTAATTTTAATACTTTGAATGACTCCTTCTTTAATTGTGACATTGTAACCTGGATGGTGGCAAATTCTCATTATAATTTAACACCTAATGAAACTCATATGAAATTTTATTCAGTGCCAATTGAACTTTAGTGAATCTCTTACAGCAAATGTAAAACAGGGCACTGAAATACTGTTTGTTTTCTACTTGAGGAAGTAAACATGTGAGACACAGTTCTGTTCCCCACCCACAGCCCAGGTCTTCCTGGCCCAGGCAATTTATAGCAGCCCCATACAGGTACATTTGAGAATCCAGGAAACCTCAGAACTGGCCATTAGTGAGTCCTGCTCATTTCTCAAAAACTGAAAGACATGAAGTCCCTCAAGGTGATGGAAAGAAGAACAACAAAACTTGGATCCACAGAATCATACGGAGGAGGAAGGAGGCTTTGACAAACAGCTGCAGCATCAGAATGTTCCCAGCCATGAGTGGGATGGGTTTCCATCCTCACTGATAAAAATGCTCTTTGCAAGGTCATCACCAAATCTGAGGGTCTTCTGGTTTTCTTCTCCTCAGCTGCCTTGACTTCTTTACAATATTTGACAAGAAAACCTCTCCTTCCCTAGGTCTGGTTATGTTGCATTCTCAAGGTTCCTCTACCTTTCTGACTGCTCCTTTTCCTTGACCAGCACTTCTTCCTCCAACCTAACATCATGGAAAAGACACTGAGGCTTGGTGCCTGGCTAAGAAACCCAACTGTGTTACCTATGACCTGTGTGATCTTGGATGAAACATCTAAGCATTGTGGGCCTGATTTGCTCACTGGTATAATGAACAAAGGACTAGGTGATCTCCAAAGCCCATTTCAGCTTGAACTCTATGACCATATCCGTGAACATGAGTTAAGCCAAGGTACTGAGCTAGGTGGTCTCGTCCTACTCCCTTTCTCTCCTTGATAACGCCATCCACTCTTAGGGCTTCAATAAACATCTCCAAGATGTAGCTGATTCTCAAATTATCATTGCCCCCAAGCTCTCCTGCCTAGAATGCTTTAGATCTGCCTACTGGATAACTCTACCTACATGGCCTTTGGGTACCTCAAACTCAATATATCTAAACTGAGCTCATCCTCCTCAGTAACTCTGCCCCATCTGCTAACTTATCTATTTCTACTAATGGCAACACTGCCCTCCCAGTCTCCCAGGCTTCTTACTGAGGGATCATCATGGAATCTTTCCTTTCCCAACTCTCTGATCAATCTCCTGCTGAACACATTCCCATCGTTCCAGGCCCAATTCAGATACCATCATATCCAAAACACCTTCTCCAACTTTTCCCAGGTGAAAACAATCCATCCACCCTGCCCTTATACCTCTTTTTTTGGCTACCTGGAACTTAGTTCTTGTTCCCCTGAATCAGAGTTTTGGGAGGATAGGGGTATGGGGAGAGGCTGGGAGTGTGTTGATTTTTCTGCTCATTGGGCTTCATGTTGGATCAAATCACTGTATCCTCAATACCTAATACAAGGCTTCACATGTGGCAGGAGCTCAGTAAATGCTTGTTGAATTGAACTGGATTTAAATGATTGAGTGTGACTGACTATATGGGGTGAGGATAGGGGAGTGCTGAGCAGTTACAGTCCTCTTGTATTTGCAGCAGAATCACTCCTATCTCCATGGTCGGGCATTTGCTGCTTTTTTTTCTGGAGGGAGAAAAACCAAATGTCACAAAGGCACAAATCAGGCAAGTCCATTCAGTTACATGCATATGTGGTGGGGGCAGGGGAAGAGGGTGGAGTAAGGTATGAGGCACAGCACCTAGTCTGTCAGAAAATAAGTGACCAGAGAACCACAGTCTATGAAGGATCACCACGGTGATGACCAAAAATGGAGTCGGGAGGAAGAAGGTCCAGTGAACACTCTGGTCTTCTGTACTCTCCAGCAGAACCTTATTTGTGCTAAACAAACAATTTGTGTTGTCAGAGTGATTAAACACATGCCATGAGTTCTTCTTCTTAGAATATTGCCTCTGGACTTAGTGGACATCCTACACTTCCTTCAAGGCTTGCCTCTAACATCAGCTCTTTCAGGATGGAAGTGATTATTCCTCACCCTCTCCCTCCCCTTCTCTCTCTCTTATCTCCTCTACCTCCTTCCCCTCTCCTTTCTCCCTTCCTTGATCTCTCTGTCTCTCCCTCTCCTCTCCTCTCCTTTCCTCTCCTCCCCTCTCCTCCCCTTCCTTCCCCTCCCCTCCCCTCCCTTTTCCTCCCCTCCCTTTTCCTCCCCTCTCCTCTCCTCCCTTCTCCTCCCCTCCCCTCCCCTCCCTTTTCCTCCCCTCTC
>CM053595.1:289320126-289348684 GCA_028646575.1 Pseudocheirus occidentalis
CTCTCCTCTCTACTTTCTCTCTCCCTCCCTCCTCCCCTTTTTCTTTCTCTCCTCCCCTTCGCCCTTTCCATGTCTTCTTTTTCCCTCTCATTCCCCCTTCTTTACTTTCCTCCTCCTTTCTCATTCTCTCTCTGTCCTTTCCTCCCCTCCTCTTTGTCTCTGTCTCTCCCTCCCCTCTCCTTTTTCTCTCTTCTTTTCCCTTTATATCTCTCCTTCTTTTTCCCTTTCTTTACTTTCCTCCCTCTCTCTTTCTCCCCTCCCCTTCTCCATCTCCCCCTTTCTCCTCTGAGCCCCCATAGTACTTTCTTGTACTCCCCATGACACTTCTCACCTACTGCCTCATATTACAGTTGCCTGCATATATTTCTCACCTGCTATGGTAGATTTGTCAGCTTCTTAACGACACAGATCTTTTATTTATTGTCTTTTATTCACTGGAATATAGCACCTAGCATAACACTGAGCACAATGTAATGTATTTTAAAATACCAAAATATCTCTTGTCCTTTTCTCCATTCTTAGTCATCTAAAAAAGCCTCCACATGGATTTGGCATGAAATATTCTCATGTAATTCCACGATAAAACCTGACTTGTAGCTTATTTTCCTTTTGGTTCAACAATTCAACAAGCTCAATCTTAACATCTCCAATGTCTAGCATTTCCTTGGTGCTTGCAGGATTACACAGAACCTTACAAATATTCTCTCATCCGATCCTAATAACACCTGGGCTGTGAGCAATGAAACTGGGGCGGCCCCGGATAAAGTGAGCCACCAAGGCCCCACAGCTGGGGAGTGCCTCGATGCTTCCTGACTCCCTCCCCCCACCCCAATGCCCAGCGTTCCATCCACTGTGCTACCTAACACGATCTTTTACATTGTCCTTGTGAACTCCAGGATTTAGCAAGGCGCCTAAAACGTAGGAGGTGTTTAAAAAATACTTCATTTATTAATAGGCCGTGTTAGCAAATCTGTGTCTGTGTGTTGTGAGGGGAAAGGAGGAAAGAAGATTCAAATGTGGCCCCAAGGAATGTCTGGTCTAGTGGGGACAAAGCAGATGAAGGAGAATGCTTTGTTATTGAGTCACTTCTGATTTTCTCTGTGAACCCATTTAGGTTTCTCTTGGCAAAGATCCAGGAGTAGTTTGCCATTTCCTTCTCCAGCTCGTTTTACAGATGAGGAAACTAAGGCAATCAGGGTAAACTGACTTGTCCAGGGTCACACAGCTAGTAAGTGTCTGAGGCCAGATTTGAACTCAGGAAGATGAGTCTCTCTGACTCCCTGCTGAGTGCTCTGTGAACTGGCACCATCTAGCTGCCCTATAAGCATGTTCTAAATCATTTCTAATGACTCATTTAAATATCTTACCTAGAACTAAGATCAAGATGTTTGTGCTTTATCTAAGTCAATCATGTTACTCTTTCTAAAAAAACAAAAAACAAAAAACAACCCCCCCCATCTACTCCATTCACTTCCTATTGAAGCTTTCCCTTACTTGATGACAACTTAAATAGTGACAAGTCTCATTCTGACCAGGGGATGCTCTTAAGGAAGAGTCCTTCTAGAGGTGATGGAGTCTCCTAAAGGGGCGAGGAGCTCAGGCTGCCTCCCTGAGCTCCAGGGCTTAGCTCTTCCTAGTCTTGCACTGCAAATGCTGTGTGCTTGCCAGGATGTCCCTTTGCTGAGCATGGAGGTAATCCAAAAGCAAACCCAACTCTTCCACACTCCACCTTGAGCCCTTTAAGAGTCTCCAAATTACTGGGAAAAGAAGAATGTCAGTCTCTACTCGGTGAATGAGTTCTTTGGAAGGGGTTCTCTGGCTCTACCAGGCACCTTCAGAAAGAAATGTCTTGGGGGGGAGGGGTTGGGTTAAAAAGAAAGTGTAAAAACCTCCCTTTCCCTTCAGAGATAACTCAATGTGTCATGTCCAAGCAGGACTTCATTTGCAAATACCCAGATTAGTCCTGGAGTTCATTGTGACTTTTCCTTCCCCTACCCCCTTTGTAACATTGCCCATCAATGCTCTAAGGCTTCTGAAATCAACCTTGAGGCCATTTCTATCCCAGTCAACATTTCTCACTTGGATTTTCTTGTTGTCCTTTCGACCTGTAATTTCATTGGTGTAAAGAACTTAGGGGGTGGGGCAGGGGAATTCCATCAATTCATATCAGAGCTATTCTGTAACTAACAGCCTTGGACCAGTGCATAAGTGATTTGTCAGCAATGTACAACCAGTGTGTGTCGGGGAAAACTTGAATTGAGAAACGGGTATCCATACACCAACTATTCGCCCGCTCTGTGCTAGGCACTGGTGCTGTGAACATTCCAATGCAAAGAGTGAAACGATTCTTCTTTGGAGTGGCTCACATTTTAATGGAGGATGGGAAGGAGGTAAGAGGTGCAAATAAAAAATATATACTGCATAACTATACAGTTAATAAATTATATATGTATATATACACTAAGTAGCTAAATATAAGATACTAAGGTAGGACATTAGTAGTTGGTATATACACACATACACACATACTCACATACTTGGTATAAATATATATATTATATATATATAATAAGTTTATATAAATATACAATACCAGCTAGCATTTATATAGCTCTTTGAGGTTTCTTTGCAAAATACGTTACAAACATCTCATTTAATTCTTACAATCACCCTGGAAGGGAGGTACTGTTTTTGTCTCTCTTTTACAGATGAGGAAATTGAGGCATAATTGAGGTTACATGGCTTGTCCAGGGTCACACAGTGTCTAGAGGCAGGATTCCAACTCAGGTCTTCCAGAATCCAAATTCTGCTCTCTTTCTATGGCCCTATCAGTTACTTGAATTATAGTGCAATTTTGTGGGATCAGTAGAGAGGACTCTCACCCCTTTGGAAGAGACTGAGAGGGAAGAATGGAGGATGATTCAGAGGACAGTGTTATCCTAGATGATAATATTTATCCTGTTTTGGACATGTTTTAGATGCCTTCAGGAAACCCATTTAAAAATGTCCAAAAAGCAGCTGGCAATATAGGTGTGGGCCTCTGGGGAAAGACCAGGGATGGCTATCTAAATCAGGGGATCATCTGCACAGAGATTATAATGAACTCACCAAAGCTGATGAGGTCATGAAGCAAGAGAGCACAGAATGAAAAGAGAATAGGGCTGAGGAGAAAGCTTTGGGGGGCACCCACGTTCAGAGAGCACGATACGGATGGAGACACAGCCAAGAAACCTGAGAATGAGAGGACAGGCCAGAGAGATAGGGAATGTCACTGAAACCTAGAGAGGAGACAGTATCCAGGAGGAGATCAGCACTACCAAATACTGCCAGGAGATAAAGGATGAGGATGAAAACAGTAGTGAGATTTGGCACCTAAGAAATAACTGATAATGTTGGAGAGTGTAGAGAACTTCCAGGAGTCTCCCCAGGCTCCGCTAATGGAATGTTCCCCTCTCCCATATATAAATAAAATGGGGGAGATGTAAAGAACTTTCAGGGGTCCCCCGGCCTCACTAATGGAATGTCCCCTCTCCTTGTATAACTTCTATAAAGTCACAAGTTATATATTTGGGAGGAGTATAGTCTTGATTATGCCTCCTTGTTTGTTTGTGCCTTCCGGAGGTGGTCCTAGGATGAAGTCTTAATGAATAACTAGCCTTAGGCTGGGGTAGAGAGTAGTCAAGGCCAAAGGAGGATCCTTGTATTTTGGTTACATAAGTTCTTCTGCTAGGGGCATATAAGCCCTGTAAGCTCCTTGTACCTTTGGATTTGTAAGAAATGGCTCTGGAATAAACAGACTATTGAATATATCCCCGTCTCTTTACTCATTGGTTGCTAGCCCACCCAACTGTGCTGGTCTCAGTAGGAGAGGACAGTTACACTTGAATAATGAGGTCGGAAGACATATTGGAAAGGGTTAAGAAGAAGAAAGGGGAAGATGTGGTGGCAGCTTCCTCAGAGAATTTAGCTAGGAAGGGGAAGAACTTTATTAGAGGAGAGCTAGTCAAGCGGGTCTGAGCAAGGGAAAGTCTTTTAGAGACAGAGGTTAGGGAGTCCCTTTTGTGCCTTTGATATTGCCTTTGGTGTAACTTTCTTAACAGCACTGTAATTATAAGAAGATGAGCACTGTCATAGACAAGACGTTGTAAAAGGCCAGGAGAAACTCAGAAGTCACATTGATGGATCTATTTTGTCACAGGATCTTAGCTCTACAGGTGCAAAGTCCCACAGAAGCCATCTAGTTCAGCCTTCTCCTTTTACGGAGGAAGAAATTGAGGCTTAAGGAAATAAAGTAACTTAGCCAAGATCCCACAGATAGACACTGGCAGAGGTACCTGGTCTATGAACCCAAGTCCCCCAACTCCTACATCAGGGCTCTTCCCACTTGACCATACTGCCATCCACCAGCCCCAAGAGTCAATGGAATTCTAACCAGACCAGCCTGGGATTTCTATTACAGTTAAATGGCATTCACATTTGTATTTTAAAATATACCTGAAAAAATGGCTTTACAGGTGAGATAGTTAATTAACAGAATTTTATGGACCTTGCCAAATATATTGGCTGGTCTCTATTTCTTCCTCCCTGGGGTGGCCCAACAAGTAATGGGCAACAAGGTGAACAATCTCCTTGTGTTCTACCCAAATTAAAAAAAAAATCCTTAACCAGTCACACCAACTTTTTCCATCTACTTTACACTTTCCTTGGTTATAAATCAGTAAAATCCCCAAAGAAAAAAATATTGTTTTCAAAAATTAAAAACTTAAATTAAAACGTGTAGGAGCTATATCTAACAAAGATGGATTGTTTGCAGTCGAGTATCTTCATTTCCTTTTTTACCAGTTAGTTTCCTCTCTGGATCCCTGCTCTTTGCCTCAAGGAGACCCAGAGTGGATATGCTTCTCTCACAGACCAGCTAAATAAGAAAAGATTTTGTTGAGTCTTAGCTAGCCTAGCCTGACTGTGTGGAGGTTGTAGCTTTGAATTGGCTGTTCACTGCTTCCTATTTGTATGGGAGAAATCTGACTTCTTTGAACATGTTTTAATTTAATTTTTTAATTCCAGTAGGAATGGATGCTGGTTCATTTAGTGAGCTACAGGGAATCTTGCTGGGTCTCAAAGACATCCCTGGGCCTCCCTCCACCCACATTGGCTCCCCCAGGCAATAGGGACTTCATGGGGCACAAGTGGAAAAAGTTGGGCTGAGCAGGAAGAATATGAAGGGCTCAGCCCTAATAAAGGGAGGCTGAAAAATAGCTAAAGCATCATGACAAGACAGCTATGACTTATCAAGGACAGAAAGCTAACAACAAATCTTTGTCCTCTCTTCCCCTTTCTGGTTTCCATTTCTGAAGAGTCAGCTCCCACATGTTTGTAATGTGACTCAGGGCTAATAGTGGAGGAGGCTGGAAAATTTTTACAACAAAAAGCTTGATCTTAGTTGGTCCTTTGGTTGCCACCTGGGTTCTTCCCTGAGCTGGAGCTGCTGAGCTGGGCTGAGCTGACAGGTAATGTCTGTTTGGGAAAATAAATCAAACCATATTTGAGTTGGTGTGCCTTCTCAAGGCTGGGATGGCTGCACACTATGCTTTACTATCCCTTACATGGTCAGGAAGATGGTTCTTTCCATTCTGGATGCTTAGTTAAATTAACCTTCTGGTCCTTCAATTCCTCCTGGAGCTTTCTTTGTTGGCAGTGACACCTGCTCACAAGCTGCTGTTGCTGCTGATTCCCTTCAATGAACGGGGACCTGTTTCAGTAAGCATCATTACACTCATATTTACATTTTCATTCAGAGCATGCTAAATGATTGATGGTTCAAAATTTGCTCTACCTTCTCAATCAAGCAACACACACTGATTAACTGTCTATCATATGCCAAGTACTGTGCTGGGTGCCAGGGGACCAAAGCCAGAAACAAAAGACCTCAGGAAACTTCCATTCTATTAGGGAGATAACATAAGAACAGACATACATAAGAATAGACAAAATATATTAAAAAACAATATAAAGAATTTGGAGGAAAGAATACTGACAGCTGGGGGGATCAAGAAAAGCTCTGTGTAGAAGGGGATGTTGGTCCTTGAACTGATTTTGGTAATGAACAAGGATGTCTAAGAGGTAGCATCGAGGAAGGAGTGCCTTCTAGGTTTGTGAGACAGTCAGGACAAAGGGGTGGAGAAGGAATATGGAGAGTCATGCATGAGGAATGGCTAGAAGGTCAGTCTGGCTGGATTGCAAAGTAAGGGAAGGGGAGGGTAATGTATAATGAGACTGGAGAGGTAGGTCCGGGTCATATTGTGAAGGGTTCTCAAGGCCAAACATAGGAATTTATACTTGATTCTAGTAGTGGTAGATGAACATTGGAGCTTATGAAATAGGATAGTGAGAGGGTCAGATTTGTGCTGTGAATTGGAGTGGCACAAAACTTTAAGCAGAGAAACCAATTAGGAGGCTATTGTAGTATTCCTAGTAAGAGGTGATGCCATCCCCATTGAAGGAGGTGATTGTGTGAACAGAGAAAGGGAATGGATGGAAGAGACTTTGTGGGGGTAAAAATGATGAGATGTGGGGGGTGATGGGTGTGTGTAGGGGTGAGGGAGAGTGAGGAATTAAGAGGGAATCTGAAGTCACAGACCTGAGTGGGCAGGAAGATGGTAGTACTCTTAACAGAAAAAGGGAAGTTCAGAAGAAAGGGAGGGTTGGTTGGCAGGGTCAGAGGCAAAGAGATGGGATCTGTCTCAGACTCAATGAGACACAATAGGGCACTGAGTTAGAAACTGCCAATCAGTAGCTGCAGGGGAGAGACAAGGACTCACTATACAGACTTGAGAGTCAGCTGTATAAAGATAATAATTAAAATCCACCTCAAGAAGTTGACTAGAACTAAATCTCCAGAGTTAGGAAGCCAGGCCAATAATTAATCTATGGAACAACTTCTCAAAGGAATCCTGGTCTTCATTAGAAATCAAAATCTTGGGAGCAGAAGAATAATGGCTGAAAGGGATCATATGATTGATTTCATGTGCTAGGGTTAAAACACAGCTGACATTGAATCATCTAATAGGCCCAATGCCCATCTTCACACTGAAATCCTTTAAAGCACAATATTATTGAACTTAGAGAGCTTACCAAGTTCTTGAAAGAACAGCTCTATCTTTTCATCCTTGGCAACATATGGGGACAATTCCAATATTTTCATGGTGACTTATGCATGGTGACTAAGATGACTGAATCGTCCAAGAAATTATAATTCCCATTGACTTTGGCTACTGGGAACACCAACTCTCTTAATTCCTTTCTTATCTCTAATTTTGATCATCTAATTCAATCTTTTCATTCTATAGTTAAGACAAGTAAGATGTAGGGAAGGGAAGTGGATTGTTCAAAGTCACAAAACTGGAAGTAGAAGAAACAGGATAAGAATCCAGGCCTTCTACATAGCTTTAATTCTTGGTTGTATGCTTTCTATCATGACTATCATGGTCACCTAAGACCCAAATTTGAGAAAGTACAGAACCATGTCTACTCATGGTTTACCTAATTCATAAAAATAATAACTTACATACAATGTACTTGTTTCAGTTAGACTAGGTAACATATATAAAGTACTTTGGCAGCCTTAAAGTGCCATACAAACCCTTACTAGCTAGCTAAGCCAACCATGTAATTCTTCTGGATCAGGGAAAATCCCTTGTGAAAGCAGGCAGAATACATTCAATTAAACATCTGTATCAGATAATTTACATGGAAAATTCTCATGGACTTCATTTCTCAGGTTGCTTCTACATGGAGACACTGTGCTCTTCCATCCTTCCTTCCTTCCTCCCCTCCTTCCTTTCTTCCTTCCCTTCTTCCCTCCCTCCTTCCTTCCTTCCTTCCTTCTTTCCTGCTTTTCTTCCTTCTTTTCTTTCTTTTGAAGAGGGAAAAGGGTAGAGAGTCAATAAATGACAATTCATTTTCACAAAACTGAAATTGCTCTGCTGATTTCAGCAAAATATCTTTATGAAGAGACTAGCAAGGTTTTATGCCTATGCCCTCTCTCAACAAAAATTGCCAACAGTCACTAATGAATGTTATTATGAAAAGAAAAACTGAACAGTGTGTGAGAGAGACAGAAAATCATTATGGCTTTCATAAACACTGCTGATATTAGAAGTGATTTACAGACTTCTCAGGGAGTGGGATATTACCTTTTCCTGTTCCCAGCAATAATTTTCTTCCACCAAACATAAATGGAATTAAGCTCATTTGTTATAAAAAGCACCATTTTCACCCGTCTCTGTTAAAAGGAAATGTTTTGATTCCTATTGGTTGAAATGATGCCTTATCATAAGAGAGCTTTCACTGTCCAATCTAGTTTCTATCTTTTAGCCCCAACCTGCAGGGCTGGTCATTGGAAGAGTTTAATTATGAGATTCAAGGATCTACTTTATGCAGAGCTGGAAAGGGAAGCACTTCAAGCAAGGAGGCTTTATATGGGAATGTACCAAAGGCAAGAGGAGATACAAGGTCATCTTACTTATATCTCTTCCTATCCTGATTCCCATGAAAATATGATTCCTTTTTTGGACCACCATGAACACCCATGTACTTAGGGTGGTCCATACCCAACAAGGCAAAGAGCAGACTCATGGGATTCCTTAGTCTGCTTTCTGAAACTTTGGTCCATTCCTGCTTCACAGGGTCTGCCATGGTCAGACCTGAACTTTAGGCAATCATTTTGATGGCCATGTCAGTCATTCAAAAAGCACTTTCAATTAAAAAAACACTTATTGAAAACCTACTATGTGGCAGGCATTGTGCCAAGCACTGGAAGAACAGAAAGGAAGCACAAAACAGTCCCTACCTTCAAGGAGCTTACAATCGAGTAGGGGAGACAGCATGCAAACAAATGTATGCAAAGCAAGCCATGTTCTTGACTTGCTCATGAATTGCACTGAAGTGAGGCAACTCTGCACACAGGTATCAGCCTCACTCTGTCTTCTTGGGTCATTGAATCTCAGTGGCAATACAAAGTCAAGAGGCTTGGTGATGGCCTGGGCTGCAGGGGATGATCTTGGTGTCTTAAAAGCCTGACTGAGCTCTAAGCATTCCACAGCACCTGCTTTAGCTGCCTTCATGGCCAGCCAGATAAACTGTCCTCATCTGCCCATTCTGAAAGGAAAGTCTTCACATGCTTAGAGTAAACATTTCCCTAACTGCCCAACAAGCTTGATGCCTGCCAGTGACCTTCAATCTGCTTTAGCCCATCTACCAACATGATTTTTCCAGGATGTGTCTGCTGCTCACGATAAAGCTTCTTGAAGTCACAGGTGAGAGTTGGGTGAAGGTGGACACCAAAGGTGGATGATCATCCCTCCCACCAAGGGTGCTCATCCTCCACTGTGGACCACCTCAGAACATACTTGGTCTGGTGCAACTGGTCTTTCCAATTTTGTTGTCATTGGCACTGTTTCTACTTGGCCATTGGGCACATATAGGTGAGTGGGATGTTCAGAGTCCAAATATGGTGGTGCAACCACAGAAGCATCTTGACCTTGTCAGGGGTCCAGTCCGCCAGGCATAACCTTTTCCTCCTAACTCCTGGGGCACCTACTATCCTTCCAGAGGTTCTCAAAGTGCGGGTGGGATCTCTCATCATCCCCTACATCCTTTCATGGGGTTTTCAAGATCAGACCTTAATTATACTAAGATATTCTCATTTCTAATATGGTAAATACCAATAGGTATAACCCACATAGACAAAAGCTCTTGGGGGTCTTCAATAATTTTAAGCATATACAGGGTTGCTGAGACCAAAAAGTTTGGGAATCATGGTCTATATCATTCATTTCACATTTAGCATGTACTATGCCTGCACTGTTATTTATCTTTTCATGTGTATGTTCTATATCTCCAACTATATCATAAGCCCCTTGAGAACATCTACACCCTCTGCAGTTTTGCCCAGCACTTTGTACCTTGTAGACGATTTAAGAAAATGTTTACTGATACTGTTAAAGGTGTGTAGCTAGGTGACATAGTGTGTAGAGTACTAGACTTGGATGCAAGAAGACTCATCTTCATGAGTTCTAATGTTGCCTCAGATACTTCCTAGCTGTGTGACTCTGGGCAAGTCACTTCATCCTGTTTACCTCAGTTTCCTCATCTGTAAAATGAGCTGAAGAAGAGAATGGCAAACCACATCAGTACTTTTGCCAAGAAAATCCCAAATGGTGTCACGAAGCGTTTGAAGTGACTGAAAAATGACTCAAGAACAACAACTGTTGAGAGTGCTAAGGGTCAATCTATAGGTTTTCTAGTCTCACTAGACCCTTTGCAGAGCCAACTCTCTTACTAATGCATATTGGAGGTGCCCTGGCATATGGAGGGCTGGACATGGAGTCAGACAGACCTGAGTTCAGATCCCACTTCAGATACTGCCTAGCTATGTGACCCTTAAACAGTCACAACCTCTATTTGCTTCCTTTTCCTCATCTACAAAATAGGGATACGCACCAGCACCTCCCTTCCAGGGCTGTTGTGAGAATCAAATGAGATCAAATGTAAGAGCTTCACCCAATGCCTGGCACACAGCAGATGTGCCTATGCTTGTTATTACTGGACACACACATCTTTGGTCACATTATCAACATTCCGATGTGGTCGGTATCACTCACCACGGGCTCAATGACAAAGATATTGCCGAAGAAAAGCATATCGTTGGCCTGCACGATCTGCCGCTGGTTCTTGAAAGCATGGGAGATGACAGATAGGTGCTCTCGCAGAGATGGGTCCAGGATGCACTCCTGCAGGAGAGCTTCAGTCTTCTCCTCCTCCTCCTTGTTCAGATCATCACAGAGCCTGGAGCCCAAGGGGAGAGGGAAGTGAGAAGGAGTAAATGCTGGGCAGAGCTCAGCTCAGGGGCCACTTCCTGCACTTGGTCAGTCAGGAAACACTCATTTATGAAGCACCTACTCTGTGGCAGGTACTGTGGCAATAAGTGTTGGCTATACAAGAAACAAAAAATGAACTAGTCCAATGCCTGCCTTCCAGGAACTCACTGGAACTGCACTGTTCTCATGGGGGAGGCAACATGCAAACAACACTCTACATACATACATATATATATATATATATATATATATATATATATATATATGCCTACACATATATAAATGCACATATCACATCAATGTGTGACTATATATGTATATATACATATACATGTATGAGTGTGTGCATGTATATATGTATGTATATGTGTATATGTGTGTATGTATGTATAAAATAAAATGAAGATCATCTCAGAGGTAAACCCAGCCCTGATCCTTCCAGTTGTTAGCCCTTGTTCCCTCTTAAAATGACTTCTTTTATATCTTGTGTTTGCTTGTTCATGTAGAGGTCATCATCCTCATAGTGGTTCTCAACCTGTGGGTTATGTTCAATTTGTAACAATGAAAATACATCCTGCATATCAGATATTTACATTATGATTCATAAGAGTAGCAAAATTACAGTTATGAAGTAGCAATGAAAATAATTTTATAGTTGGGGGTCACCACAACATGAGGAACTGTATTAAACGGCTGCGGTACTAGGAGGATTGAGAATCACTGCTCTAGTAGAATATAAGTCTGTTGAGGGCAGTGTTGCTTTATTTTTGTCCATATTTCCTTAGCACCTAGCATAGTGCCCATAGTAGGCACTCCATAAATCTGTCGTTTTTTAGATTCAACAGAATCTCCTCTCCAGCCTAGATATGCCCTCCCCAGGAGTGTTTGCCCTCCCTCACTAAGCCTCCCAAAATGTCAGTCACTTAGCTGAGAGCTCCTTCCCATATAAGAGAAACACAATGCAGGTTGATTATTTATAACAAGCACTTTCTCCAGCATTGGCTCTTCAGTTTATGATTAAATCACTGAATTTTTAAGGAAGAAGGTTCTAGATCAGAATGAAGTAGGAAAGTCACATTTTTATTAGGAGGATATGACAACCTCAATGTAGTGGCAGTTGCCTAATGTCCTCTCATAGGGAAGGAATGGAAACCTCAGAGCTGAAAAGAATCTTGAGGCCACTGAGTTGATTAATTAACCTTTGGAATAAATAATGTTTTTCCATATGTCTAAGTGCTTACAAAATCTTTGGAGCTTTAAAACTTTAGGGCAAAAACCAAAGCAATGCCATTCTTATGAAGTCAAAATAAAGCAATCATTTAAAAAAATGTTCCTAATCTCTTACATCTAGCCAACCAAGCTGATCTAGCACTTAGTTCAGTACTTGAACCATCCTAGGCACTTCAAAAATGCTTGTTGACTGATGAAATAAGTGAAGTTTGAAATTGTGAAAGAGACTTTTAGCTCTAACTTTCTATGATATTAGAAGCTCACCTTCCAATAAATTAGAGAGGTAAACTATGGGGGGTTTTCTTAACAAATGATGTCTCCAGTGTATGTAATCATCTGATTGTATTTAGTGAAAATACATATGATCATAAAAATCCCATCCTCTAAACCCTTTTGACCAGCCTTCCTGATCCCTCAAATCTATGTGGCTAGGAAAACACAAACTTTCCGAAGCCTTCTTTTTTCTCTTAGCAGCATAGAAACTCAGAATTCCAGGTTGTGGAAAGGTAACTGAGAAGCCATCTAAGCCAAACCTCCCACTGAATTACTTCAGCCCCATCTCTGGCAGGTCATCCACACTCTGTCTGATTGCTTCCAGGAAGGAAGGAATTTCCTTGGACAGCTCTAATCATTAGAAGTCTCCTCCCTTATACTAAGTTGTAACTTGTCTCCCTCTGATTTGTGCCCAGGAGACATTTCGGCCTCTGGAAAAACACAGAATGTGCCTACTCCCTTTTCCACACTTTTTTTTTCTGGTTGTTGTCAGAAGACAACCATTGTTAGGAATGTGCATGCTTAGCTTAGCCATCCTGGGAAATATTCTTGGTCCCAGACCCCTTCATGCTTTGGACTAGGCCATCCATACCTCAGTGGCCTCCTGACTTGGTTCCTGCAGGTATTTGTATCTCTAGAGCTTAGCTTAATGCCTAGAATATTAAGTACTTAATAAATACTTACTGACTGATGGACTTCCAGTATCATGATTATCAGCTGACATTAAGTCATCTGCCTTAGAGGGCAAGACATGATAACTCACTCTTTCCTCTAACTCAATTCTTTACAGAACAAGACAACCACAACAAGACTGGTACTTAATAAAAGGAGGCAACTTTCCCTTGTGAAAGGAAAGGGGAGGGAGGGAGGGGGAGGGGGAGACAGAGACAGAGACAGAGAGACAGAGAGAGACAGAGAGGGGGAGAGACAGAGAAGGAGAGAGAGAGAGAGAGAGAGAGAGAGAGAGGGAGGGAGGGAGAGAGGGAGAGAGGGAGAGAGGGAGACGGAGAGGGAGAGGGAGAGAGAGAAGAGAAGGGAAGAGAAGGGAAGGGAAGGGAACGGAAGGGAAGGGAAGGGAAGGAAAGGGATCTCACGTACCATATATCAAACTATACTAAAAAACTATGTGATAGTGGCTAAAAAACTGAAAAAGTCATTCAGTGGATCAGACAAGGCAAATGAGGCCCAGAAGCAGCAGAGAAGCACAATGTTCCACAAATTCAAGGACATCCCTCCTGAAGTCAAGGCTCACTCTTTGACAAAAGCTGCTGGGAAAATCGGAAAGCAGACTGGGAGGAGGTAGGTTTAGACCAAAATGTCACAGCATGTGACACAAACAAGCTCCAAATGAATTAATGAAATAGAAATAAAAGTCATCATTGTGAGTAATGTAGAAGAGCTAGAAAGAGATCTTTTACAACTAAGGAGAAGAGGAGAGTTCTTGAACAAAGGATGGAGAGAATCACAAAAGATGAAGTTACCGATTTCACTTACAGAAAACTGCAAAGATTTTGCATAAGAAGAGAGTTAGGAAAGGAAGCGGACAGAAATAAGAAAGCATCAATACAAAATAAAAATGCACAAGAAAGAACAACTTGTCAGAAGGGGACATAAGAAAGGGAGTGTTGGTACCATCAAGTTAAAGTTCATATATGCTTTTAAAAATTATACAAAATAGAGATTTCATATTAAAATAGTCATATTGTTGATGTGTCAAGTCCATTATAAAATAAATTTCAAAAAATATGATGGGACAAAAGAAAGTGTCGAAATAAAATGACTTTCAAATTGTTGTCACAAAGTATTATACCAAAATTTTTGAAAACTATGAAGCATTCCTGATCACACCACTCTTGTTAAAATATATTAGT
Source organism: Pseudocheirus occidentalis (assembly GCA_028646575.1). Taxonomy (NCBI): domain Eukaryota; kingdom Metazoa; phylum Chordata; class Mammalia; order Diprotodontia; family Pseudocheiridae; genus Pseudocheirus; species Pseudocheirus occidentalis. Next base: position 289,334,378 of record CM053595.1, read on the forward strand.
GATAATGTTATTTTACTGAAAGTAGAAATGTTTTTGTACTACTAAATAAAATCAGTTATTTTAAAAATATTTCACCTGTTATCCGTTTAAATGTCTACTTTTGTTTGTTCTATAATGTCTATTATATATTCATACAATAGTACAAAAATTTACTAATTAAATAAGGAATGCACACTCAAGAAGTCTTTCCCAATCTCTCTTCACTCTAGTGCATTCCCTCTCTTGATCCTTTTTAGTTTCTCTTGCATGTAACTCATTTGTACTTTTTCTGGTATGTTTTCTATCCTATTAGACTGTGAGCTCCTTGAGATCATGTCCTTTTATCTGTCTTAGCACAGTGACATGGTAGGTGCTTAGTAAATATGTTTGTTGAGTATCTGATTGAAGCTTTGAGGAACTGACTTGCACCATGGTCAGCTCCCTAACACTCCCCATGATCATGCTTCCTTACCTCATAGTAATTTCCACTGCCTCACCATTACATTTTCCCGACTGTCTCAGCCTCTTGGCTTTTTGTGTTTTTTTTTTTCAGAGCTCAGTTTTTGTCTGTTTACCTTATCTTCCTTCTCCTTCTAATTCAACCCTCCCTCTATACTCCAAAAGAGAACTACCCTTCCCTTCCAGAGGTTTGCCTAAGTAATCTAACTCCAGCAAGTTGTGACACGTCTTTTAGACATTGTCTAGCTACTTGGTTCCAAGATTTTATGCCTTGCAAACTAACAACATCTTTGCCATTCGGACAGCTTGTTTATCTAGTTTTGGCACCCAGTTCTTGCCCTTTTTGACACACGCCTCTGCCTGGAATCCTTTAAGCCTAATTACAATCTTGGACAACGCCAGGCTCTTGCTCCCTGTGGGCGGGAGGTAGCAGAAGATAAGCTTTCCCTAACACACTCCTGCTCATTGCCACGGGAGGTTCCGGTTTTCATGTCACTTCAAACTGTTCAGAGTGGTTCTAGAAAGAAAGGTCTCCCTTTAAAGCTCAGCCCCTCACTCTTCCCTAGTTATTAATTTGCTAATTTGTTCAATACTATTAGAAATGTGGCAAGCTCCCATCGACTCCCTCCTCCCTCTGGCACTCCTGCAAGGCTGAATGGAATCCTTTCTAGATCTCTCCCAGACTTTGTTTAACCTATACAATAACAATCAAGGATAGCAGTTTTCCACAATTATCATCTTCTTTCCTGTTTGGAATGCTTTTGCCACAATTCACTCGCTCAAAAACCTCTGTCAACCATTTCTCCCCACCCCCCAGGTAACATTTGTATTTGCTTTGCATTTTAGTGACATAACTAATAGTCAGGAGAATATCCTTAGCAGTTCAAGCATTGAAAGAACTGTCAGAATAAGAAGGTATTATGAGCCTCAGAAGATGCACAGGATCTGTCTTATTTAAGTAGACAGCCTGGTGGTAAGAGTGGATAGAAGGAAGGACTTGTAGTCAGGAAGACCTGAATTTGAATTCTGCCTCAGACGCTGACCAGCTGTGTGACCCTGGGCAAGTCACTTAACCCTTCTGTGCCTCCATTTCCTAATCTGTAAAACAGTATGGTAACAGCACCTACTTCACAAAGCTTTCACTCTCTTGCCTTTAGAGTGGCAAGAGATGAGCACCCCTCCTTGGCATTTGCTTGCATAACCCTCTTCTTTTGAAGGAGATAGCAATAAGGGATAGGTACAACATTGATTTCCGTTTTTATCATTCCACGTTTTGTCCTGGTCCTAGCATGTTGCTATTTACTTTCATTGGCAGTCTCGAACCACGGCCTAGGGCAGTGTGGGCAATGGTTACCACCCTGCATAGCACAGGACAGCAAATGAAAACTGTCACTCAGAATAGTGGTATACTACACAATAGTATACATAAAGTAGTACACACAATATGCATGGGAACCTTTTTTAAAAATCTTGTTCACTGAAGAGGAAAATTGTGCAAGAGAGTTTTTAAAAATCCTGAAAATAAATAAATGGTGTGGTACAACAGATAAAGCACAAGCCCTGAAGTCAGGAGGATTTGAGTTCAAATCTGCTCTCAGACACTCACTGGCTGTGTGACCCTGGCAAAGTCATTTAACCCTAATTGTCTCCTCCCCAAAAATTAATTAGTGGAGTGAGGGGGCATGAGGATAGTGAACATGAATAAGGTGGTCTTTTAATTTTTTGTTTGTTCCTCTGAGCCTATATGTTGAGTGGCATAATCTCTCTGGTACAGAAGTATTAGGAACCTTGACTTTAAAAGTGTTTCTCCTCTATATCCAAGTAAAAGCCATCCTTTTCTTTTCCCTACCCCACTTAGTGACCAAATGATGTCTTGATATGAGTGAGAAAAACCAATTAGAGGTGGGAATGAGGTATGAATAAGCCCCAAACATCTTTCCTGAATCAAAGTCCAAAAAGTCTTTGATTAATTTAGAAGTTCTTAAAAACTATTAGATGAACTGTCACTGTTACTATAGTTAACACTAGAGAGGAAATGTATAGTTAAAGAAACTTGGCTGGGGTGGCTAGGTGGCACAGTGAATAGAGCACCAGCCCTGGAGTCAGGAGGACCTGAGTTCAAATCCGACCTCAGACACTTCACACACACACACACACACACACACACACACACACACACACACCCTAGCCATGTGACCTTGGGCAAGTCACTTAACCCCAACTGCCCTCCAAAAAAGGGGGGGAAAAAGAAATTTGGTTGTGCCCTGTGTGTCATCTATCAAACAGTAAACCAGATCAGAATCCATAGCTTTGAATATCTGCAAACAAAAAAGAAAGAGCCAGTCCCAGAGTTCTTTAGAAAGAATCATTTGGGGAAGAGAAAAAAAGCCCAGCCTTGGTGTCAGGTTTGGCCTTCTACCTCCACTGCCATCTTGGCTGGAGGAGGACCCTACAAACATCAGAGGGCAGGCCAGATGGCAGCAGCTGATTCCAGTGTCTGGATAAGGAGCCCAGGACAAACTAGATACACCAAGGAAAGGCAGCTTCTAGATACTGAAAGGAGTCTGGTAGAAAAATGGTGCCATATATAAGGGGAACTTCTCATGAAGAGGAGAAGAGAAGATAAATATTCTTCCAGCAAGGCTCTAGTGCTGTAAGTCATGGAGTGCCATAGTCTCTGAAGAATTAAAGTTAAACATTACCTGAAGGACAATAGAAAGGTGTGCAGTAGATATTGGCAGGTTGCAACATATTACCAATGAAGAAAGGAATAAAGAAACTCCAGAAAAGATGTAAACAGAGAAATGCATAACTGGAAAATAAAGTAGGCCAATCGTGAAGCATGAATGAAGGATAACCAATGGATTAAATTGTCCCTGTTGAGAGAAAGGATGATGCCCTAATGATGGGATTTGTAATGTTCTCTTTCTTTCAAAAATGGAAACCAAAAGCTTATCACTCTATCACCAAGCTACTTTAAACCACAATAATTACAAAAGAACTAGGATACTTGTGAGTGGAATTTTCCCACTATCCTTCAGTACAAAGATATAAAAAAAATAAACCCATGAATCTAGCTTATAAAGTCTTAAAAAGACTTATAAATTATCCCAGCTGTGCAAACTTTTTACATACATAATATCCTTAGTACCCCCCAAAGAAAGCAAAGGGGGAGAATATAGAGACAGAAAGGTAATGAGGAAAAAAGAAATTGAAGAGAGGAAAAGAGAGCAAGAATGTGATTAGAAGACAGAGAAAGATGATAGAGGGAAATTTCATTCACTTGTTGTTGAAATTATCTTAATCAATGCTACCAACTCTGTAGTTTTCCATATGGGCAATGGTTTTCTACTATCTCTAAAAGGTGAAGGATAAAGATGCACACAATGTCAGGCTATTTCTTATGCTATTAGCCCTTCAACAATATACCCCTTTCCCACTGGGGGAGACTTTATACCTGGGATAGTCAACTGTGGAATCTATATAGACTATCTGGTTTACTAGAGCAATTGCTGCTTTTTTACCTCTAACCAATGCCCTCTTATCCATCATAGAATCATATTATCTAGAGCTAGAAGGAACTTTGAAGATCACCAGAGGTAGGAGAAGGATATGGAAGGAGAAAAAGGAATTGTGAAGGTTCCAGAAGGAGGATTTTGGAATAATGAAGAAAACCAGAGGCTGAATTTAGGGAGAAAGTCAGAGAACTTGAAGATTTGAAGGAAACAGGAGGACACAAGATGAGAAATGTGATTAGGGAAAAGAGGAATTGATTTAAAGGAGGAAAAGACTAGATCTAAAGAAGGAGGAATTAAACTAAAGGAGAAACATTGGGGATGGAGGGCTTGAGAAGGAAATGAATTAAAGTAGAGGAAGGAGGATAAAAATTGAAAGGCAAAGAAAAATTGAGGAGAAGAAAATAGTAAGACAAGATAAGTGGGTAATAAGAGAATGGAAATTGGCATACAGCTATTGACATATTGAATGGGTGGTAAAGAGGAAAGAGAATAACAACTCCAGAATTAAAAAATCCTACAAGCAATTTAACACAACAGTTCTCTATAGAGTTATTTGAAGAAAGAGAAGTATTCCTCTTTCCTTTAAGTTCTCAACTCTTTGCAATCTAGCTCCAGACCTCACTACTCAACTAAAACTGCTTTCTCCAAAGTTTCCAATCATCTTTTAATTGACCAATCCAATTTTTTTTTCAATTTTTATGCTTTTTGACCTCTCTGAAAAATTTAACAACTGTCAACTACCGTAATCTCTCTCTTGATGACCTCTTCATCTCTCATGGATTCAATCATTACCTCTATGCAGATAATTCCCAGTTTGGTATATTAAATCTTAATCTTTCTCCTGAATATTTTGAAGAAGATGAATGATGACAAATGGCTTCTTTTCTAATAGGGGAGAAGACATCATTCATACTCAAGAGTCCCACTATCTTCCAGGATCAAAAAGGGAGGAAAGACAAATTCAGACCTGAATATTGTTTTATCTTTGCTGTTAGTTTCCAAAAAGAAAAGGAGGTGGGAGGAAAAGAAAAGGAATATAATATAAAATGAATGAGGAAATAGAGGGAGGAACTTCTATTTCTTGTAATTAGGGTAGACCAGAAGAAGATACAAACATGAAGGTGAGTGTGCGTAAAGTGGGTATATCATGGAACATCCATCCTATTTGAACTGATCAAATGAGTTCTGAAAATATACAAAAAGTTTGGTGCATAATTATTTTAAATCCAACAGGAAAATGCATAGGGTCAGAGAGAGGGAATAAAGGAGTTAGAGAGGGTGGGTAGAGGTGGGGATGGAATGCCAATAAGTACCTTCCGACAATATAGGGCTAATCATAAAGGGAGGAATATTAAAAGGAAAAAAGAAAGGATAAGAAGTAATGATCTGGGTCCAGACTGGGTGAAGAGAGAAAGAGCAGAGGAATAGGAGCACATTACTGTAATTATAGACTACTCCTGCTGATCTCATTTCATCTCTTTTCCCACCTTCTTTTTTCTTTATAAAGAAGGGAGAGAGAGGGCAAAAGAGGGGAAGATTATAATAAAATATTATGGATGGAAAAAATCAATTCTTAACCATAATCATTAATGTGAACCGAATGAACTCACTCATAAAATGGAGGAAAGGAACAAAAAAAAAACACATTAAAAGTAGATTCCAGTATTTTGTTGACAAAAAACACCTTTGAAACATAAATATTTACAGAGTTAAACTAGGAAGACCAAGTATATCAATTAATGGGACAAAAACAATTTAGACACCTGAAAATCACCTCTTATTTACAACAAAAGTATAAACTTTAAAAATATAAAGTATTTAAGCATGTGAATCATTTGACATATTTGGTAAGACCACATATTTCCTTTCTTTCACTATATGAAAATTCCTTAAAACACGAAGGAACATGGATAATAAAGATATAGAAAAGGTGATGATTTTCTGTTGTAAATAAAAGGAAATGCTCCTACATTTATTTCTTTTGAGTTATTTATTTGTTCGTATTAGTATGTTCTCTTTGGAGTATAAGAAAAATCCATCAAAGTTCATAAAACTTTGAGCATAATATATTCATAGAGAAAAATAAAAATTTATCTTTGCATGCAGTTTCCACTATTTTACTAATTTATTTTTTTTTACTTTTATGGTTTTTCAGATTTTCAGAATTTATAGTTTGGTGTTAAAATAATATAGTATCAGCAATAAAGCATTACTGATAAAATATCTGAGAGACTTTGATGAACACATTTTAGAACTTATAAGAAATATCCCATACAACTCATTCACTGGTGAACTTTTAGTCTGTGAATTCAATGGTGTAATTGCTACAATTATAATGTGTGGGACAGAGTATTCCTCATCTGATTCCAACAAGGAGCCCATCAATAAAGTTCCTTTTACAGCTGATAATCTAAAAGGTAATGAAAAAAATGTAGTTCTCATTAGACTCAGGTTCACAACAAAAGAAATTAAGAGTCAGTCCAGTTGACCTTCTTACTAATACATTTCCTACTTCCAACTTCCAGACCCTTTTCTCTTCCTTGAATTGCATTCCTTCACCTTCCTTTTTTAGAATTCCTCATAACATTCCAGATTGAGCTCAGGCACTATCTTCTACACAATTTCTTTCCTGATCTCTCCAATCACCTTGCATCTATTTTGAATTTACCTATATGTGCTGCATGTGTCCACTAACAGAATGTAAATTTGTTGAGGGTAAGAATGCCTTAACTTCTATCCCTAGGACTCAGAACAATGTCTAGCACATAAGAGGCATTGATCAACTGATTGACTAAAAGCAATCTCTAATGGAACATTTACATCTCTATACACATTCATTAGCAAAATAAAGACATGTTGATGAAAAAAACTAGTAAAGCAACAGATAAAAACACATAAACACACACATATACAAAATTCCAAAACAGCAGAGATAAACAAAAACAAAAAACAATGAATTGGTGAGTAAAACTAGGAGCTATTTTAAAAGAATAATCATAAAATAAAATAGTTAATTTGATATTTTTAAAAAGAGAGGAAAATAAATTACCAAAATACAAAAAAAAATTCACAACAGTTGTAAAGGAAATTGTTAGAAATAATTTTACTCAAGTACAGATCAACAAAACTGGTAAGTCAAATGAAATAGATAAATATTTGCAAAAACATAAAAAATCCAGACTAATAAAGTAAAAAGTCAGTGCACTAAAGGGACATAATTATTCATTCTCAGACATGCCCATCATGCTAATTTTTTTGCTTGATATATTTTATTACAAGAGGAGGTTTCAATTCAGGGGAGGTAGTTTAGTGAGTAATGATAAATATGCAACAAAAGCATCAATAAAATGTTTTAGATGCACAAAAGCCAATAGAAAGTAGAGACAGGAATACTAATAGAACAATTTGTTACTACTTTGCTAAATATGTGTGTGTATGTGTGTATATCATATACATATATATTTCTTTTTAAAAGCACATAACTGAACTTTACAGTTTCTTATATCTTTTTTTCTTGTTCTTTGTATATTGAAATACATGTATCTATTAAAACTTGTTAGGTTCAAGAGAAAGGCAGATTTGAGAAGCAAACAACTTGTTAAGAAGATTGTATCTGAAAATGAGATATGGATTTCAGGAACACAGCTTAAACTACAAGAATGACAGGCTCCTCAATGTGAATGGAATTCAATAGAGGCTAAGAATATATTTTTCTTTTCAATGAGACACTACTCTCATTGGAACTGCACAAAATCAAGAGATTTAAACTGAAAAAGGGGATAGAGAGGAGAGAAAACTACCAGTGTAATATCTACCAACCTATATAACAGAGTTCTTGTGAGCTTTTCATCCTTCCTGGACTCATGTCCCCTGTAATGTCTCAGGCTATACAACTCTTCCTATCCTTGCTCTGATCCCTTTGAAATCTGCTCTTCCAAAATCTAGGGTGCATATAAGACTATGCCTGTGTCAGAGAAAAAATGCCTGTGCATCAAAAAGTAGCAATGGACACCTAAAATTTTATAGGAAATAAATCCAAGAGAGAAGTCAGTATAAAATGCATGGCCTTGGTTGTCTATACAAAAATGCATAAAGTAAGGCGGATTTGACTTCACAGGTATTACTGAGAATTAGTGATGTGAGATCCATGACTAGAATATGCTCCAGATGAGTATACTAAAAAAAAAAAAAAGTAAAGGAGGACTGCGGTAGTCTTATTTATTGAAAAGGTACATCATGTGAGGACATCTAGGTACCAGAGCCCCAAATCATGCTAGAGAGAACCGAGTGAAGATCAACGGAGACAAACAGAATTCAAAATGATATTGTCATTATGGTATACTGCAGACCACTTGGACAGAAAAAAGAAATAAAAGAGAATGTTATATAATCAATGACTAGTCCCTCACAGAAGAATGGGATAGTGATGATGAGGAACTTCAGTTATGAAGACATCTGTTGTACTGCTATCACTTCCAAAGGCAGAGCTGCTAATAATTTCTTAACTTGCCTTAGTGATTATTTCATACCTCAGAAGACGAAGCAACCAAAAAAGGGAAATTCTCTTCTGTATCTGATTCTCACCAAAAGGAAGGAGCTAGCTGCTGGGGGTGGAAATTTGTGGGATCTTGGAAAAGAGGAGAGTTTCTAATAAACTGTAGTAGACACAAGACATGATCTCCATGTTTTAAAACAAAGGAAGAGAATGGATTCTGCAAACAATAGGCTAGTGCATTTGACTTCAATTCCCATAAATATTAATGAAGATTAAAGGAGTAGTTAGTGAATATTTAGAAGTAGAACTGACGATTACAAAGAGTCAGTATGATTTCATCAACAAGAAGTCATGACCTCCCGCTTCTTGTAAGAGAGTTGCTGTGGCATGTGGAATGGACTGAATGGATTGGACATTTTTAAATATGGCTAATAAGTTGATTTTTTTTTCATTGAACTGTACTTACTTGTCACAAGGGAAGATCCTATTGTAAGCAGACTGATGGGAAATAAGGAAGATAGTTTTTTAAAAAGAAAATTGCAACAATAAAATGATTAAAAAGAAAAGAAAAGAGAGCTTGCATATGTCAGTGTATCCCCTTGGGTTCCAGGTCATCCTTTCCCTCCACCTAGCAGAGATCTTAACCTCTATTCCCTGTTTTTATGAGATTACTAACCTGGCATATCAAAGGAACACTATAGAAAGAGTCTATGTGGGCTTTGGGAAAACATTTAGCAAAATTTTTCTTACTATTCTTTTGGAAAAGATGGAAAGGTATGGGCTAGGTGTTGGTACAGTTAGACAGAGTAGTTGCATGTTTAGACCTAAAGAATAGTCATCACTCTATGTAATTTTGAGGAAGGCCTAGAGTGGAGTGGCCCAGAGAGCTCTGCTTGACGCTGTGCAATTTAATATTTTCATTAACTACTTGCATAAATGTAGAAGTGGTATCTTTACAAAATATGCAAAAGACACAAAGCTGGAAGGGAGGGATATATGATACACAGTTCTGCCACTGAGATTCAAAAGAAAATGATGGGATAGGATTAAAAATAACTCTGTCAAAACAGATCAAGGGCAACTTTGGCAAAAGCCATAAAATGGTGGAAACAGAAAACAATGACTAGTTAGGAAGAAAAGGCAGCAAATACGATCTGCTCTTTCTAGGTTTGCAGTGAAAGACAAGATAAATAGGGGATGGTAGTCTAAGAGATAGGAGAATCAAGGGAAGGCTTTCTGAAATACAAGTAGAACTAAAGTATATTTGTAGCCCACACATCCAAGGTAGCAAAACAGGTAGAGAACAAAAATGTAAACTGGAGACCAAATGAAAAAGGAGACAAGATCCTACAGGATTTGAGAGGAGAGAGGAACCTTGACAAGGCAGAAGATCTCCTCTTCCTCAGAGACTGAAGAAAAGGAGAAGAGGTGAAATGTTCAATAGGTAATTACTGATACTGAACTAACAGGCTCTATCTAAAGATCTGGGAGTACTCTGCAAAAACAAAATGATCATTAAACTCACAGGAACTGATGAGGTTACCTAAAGAGAGAGTGTCAATGGAAAAGTGAAGAGGCTTTAAGACAGAATAGTTAGGGAGAATTATATGAACTAGCAAAGATGTAGTCAGACAGAGAAGAACTAGGAGAATGTAATGCCCCAAAAACCCAAGTGGAGAGAGTTCTCAGGAAGAGATGTCAGTGCCAAACATAACAGATAGGTTGAGAAGGATGAAGACTGAGAAAATGCAATCAGGTCTGGCAATTAAGAGAATATTGACTTGAGACAGAAAAATTTAAGCTGAGTGATGGCAGAAACCAGATTGCAAAGGATTGAGAATTCAATGTTGGGAGAAGTGGAGACAGTGGATACAGGCATCTTTTTTTTTGAGGAGTTTGGGTTAAAAGATAGAAGAGATATGTAGGATTATAGTTTTAAGGGATGGTAGGGTCTACTGAAAGTGAGATATAGTACTGTAGCTTGATAGATGAAAGTGACAAGTTTCTAGGATCTTGAAATATTCAATCACAGAATATTTCTTAAATGATCACTGTCCAAATAAGTTTTTTATAAATATGAACTTTTGGGGGAACAGGAAAAATAATAAAGACATAAAGGTTAGTTTGGAAATATTAACAAATTAGTATGTCTGCAATCTTGGCCCTAGAGAAGAAAATTAAAGTGCACTAAAGGAGGGGTGTAGGAGGGAAAAAAGGACCATTGGTATGGAATATCGTATGCCCTATAAGATGTGATTGTGTTCAAGTGTTTTGTTCCTTTGTTCTGAGATTTTTCAGAGAGAGTCCAGGCTGGGGGTAGGGCAGGGATATATCTTGAAATTAATATGATATAAAACCCAATAATCATAAATAAAACTTTTGTAAAAGAACAAATATGTCTCATTCTTAAATTGAAGTTATGGTACCTATCCTGTTATCAGGCATGCATGAGACTCCATAAAGTCTGGATGAATTAAATGGAAGGGTAGCATGCTTTAGTTGTTTTGGTGAGATAAGACTCAACTATAGACCTTGCTTTTTTCTACCTGTGGGATCTGAGGCAAGTCACTTTCCTCTCTCATATGTAAAATGGGGTGACAGAATAAACTAGGTATCTAAAGCTTCTTCCAGGTTTAAATCCTATGATGCCATGATTGTTAACATCAGTGGCAGTTGAAGATAGATAATGTATTATTCCACCTTCTTACTGTTAGAAAAGCAGGTCCAAAGAAGAAACTTTCATTGAACCAATTAGCAAATATTCTAAAATGTCTACTTTGTAAATAATTGCATACCCTTTGACCCAGTAATACCACTTCTGGGGTTGTGCCCCAAAGAGATCATAGAAGTGGGAGGAAGACCCATATGCATAAAAATATTTATTGCAGCTCTCTTTGTAGTGGCAAAAAACTGGAAATTAAGGGGATGCCCATCAATTGGGGTATGGCTAAACAAGTTGTGGTATATGATTGTAATGGAATACCACTGAGCTATAAGAAATGGGGAGGAGATGGACTTCATATTCACCTTGAGAGCCTTATACAAATTGATGCTAAGTGAGAAGAGCAGAACCAGGCAAAATTTTGTGATGACCAACTTTGATAAACTGGACTCTTCTCAGCAAAGCATAGTTATAAGACAACTCTACAAGTCTCAGGATGGAAGGATATATCTACATTCAGATAAAGATCTAGAAACAACAGAGTTTAAATGGAGACTAAAGCCATCTACATGCTATTGGTTTTTTTCATGTTTGGTTCTCTTTCTTTTTTTTTCCCATTGTTCACTCCATTGGTTACAATCTTTCTATACAACCAGACTAATATCTAATTTGAAAATATTTGCAGATCCAATACTTGATTGCATGCTGTCATGGGGGAGGGGAGGGGAGAAAATTTGAAACTCAAGAGATTATGGAACTGAATCTTATAAACTAAAATTAAATAAACAAATCAAATTTAAAAAAATAAAATGTCTGCTTTGTTTGAATTGGTTCTAAACTTACTATTCATAAATAAGATACGTAAATTAATTGTCCAAAATGACCAGACCTTCCATTTCCTCATATTAAATTATTGAAATAGATTTTTCTTACAAACCTAGCTTTTTCTTTATCCTCCTCTTCTTGGGTAGCATAGACTTTCCACTGGAAATGTGCAATGATATTACTTCGGTTGTGAATGATTACATTTCTCTGATTGGAGAGAGATATATAGGTCTTCTCAATGATCAAGGAATTTTTGTCCAGTCTAATATTCATATCTGCACCAGCTCCATACAAACTTACACAAACCTTTTCCCCTAGAAGGAAGCAAAAGAAAATCATTAATTGCTTTTTATTTGTATCAATCAATTAGAACATGTATATAAAAGTCCTATAAAAACAAGATATACACAAAATAAATGTAAAATTATTAGGAATGGGGCTAACAATTAGGAGAATCAGGAAAAGCCTCTTGAAGAAGTTGGCATTTGAACTGAGACTTGGAGGCAGTAAGATTTTACACAAGGCAGAAGTAACAAAGAAGAACAATCCAGGCATGGAGAATACACTGTTCAAAACCCTAGGGAGACTTCCAGCCAAGTTGGCTACCTGAATAGAGGGAGAATGTTCAGCTCCCACAAACCTATTTCAGCAAAGACATGCAATCAGCATTAGGCTGAAAAGTGATTAAAACATCCAATGAGTAATTACAGTCAAGTGGCTTCTACCCCAGAACTGCAGACACAATAGGGGGAAAAGTACAAAATCAGTGCAGGCAAACTAGCTGGCAATTTCCTAGCATGACCAAAGGGCAGCCTGAAGAAGAAAAAGACATCCACAAGAGAGACTCAGAATGGTCAGAAATCACCAAGGTGATTGGAAATCCATAGGGGAAAACCTTGGAAGCCTCGAGAGCATGAGCAACCACTAGTGTAGCATGTAACAGTCAGACCAGGACATCCCACATGTTTCAAGGTCCCTGGGCCTGACCTGAGACACCATAAAGATCCCTGAAGTTCTCCTAGCACTATGAAGCTAAAATACCAGGAGGTCATCTCAGGAAACCACATGACCCTAGCTGAGAGCAAGCAAGACAAACTGTCCTCCCAAAATCATGGCAGGGTACTCTGGCACAAAGCCTCCATTCAGAAAATGAGGCTGGAAAGATGAGTCAACCAAAGAAGACACTGAGCAGTATATATTTTGGAGATGTAGTGATATTCAAAAATTTAGCCTGAAAGGATTAAGTTACTCCATATAACTACAGTCTAAGGCTCAAAGAATAAAAGGAATTTTTCACAAGGATGACATAAATGCCTAGAAAAAGTCAGACAAGAAATTTAAAAGTTAAATTGAATACTCTAGAAGAAAAATTTAGAAAAAAAATATATATTAGAAAAGAAAATGATAAACAGTACCCAAGTAAAAGACTGAAAATTAAAATAGACCAAATAGAAATCAATGACTCCAAGTGATGTCAAGAAGTATTAGAACAAAATCAAAAGAGGGAAAAAATGGAAGAAAATAAGATATCTGGATTTTATTTCGGGGGGCGGAGCCAAGATGGCAGCGTAGAAGCAGCAAGGTCCCACAGCTTCCACACCACCACCCTAAACACCCATAAAATACAAGCCCAGACAAAGTCTAGGAAAGTCTAGGACTCTCAGACTCACAAAAATACAGAGAACACAGCTCTTGCTGAAGGCAGCTCAGCAGCAGGGGCTCAGTGCACCCCAGGAGCAGAGGCTGGAACAGCCGGAAGCCGAGACTGCGGCCAGGCGCAGGTGGTGGGAAGGAGCTGAGCCGAGCCCCACAGCCAGCCTGCAGCGGTTCTACAGCCTCCAGCACCTCCACATCTGCCAAAGCCTGAGGAGCAGGACAGAGAGGCGAAGCTCCCACCGCAGAGGAGCAGAGAACGGCCAGCCCAAAACCATGGGGCCAGACAAGGCCCCAGGGTGGCCACGAGGAGGAGAGGAGCCTCCGCAGCTTGAGTCTACTTCAAAGAAAATCTAAAGCACTGGCCTGAGGGGAGCTTTGGTCAGACGGTTAGTGAAAGCTGAAACTTGAAACTTACTGGGGGGGGGGAGTACAGCAGTTCAGCCATTCTACCCCCGGGGCAAGGAAGCAGTGGGGGAGGGGAACTACTGGAACCAGCAGCAGTGGCCCCCACCAGGCTGCTTCAGAGCCCCTGGCCTGCGGACTCCACAGAGGGGCTGAATCGATTGATTGGGGCTAAGTGCTCTTGTGTTGAGTGGCCTGGATCCAGATCATGGTCTTGGGTGGTGGTCCTGGGGTGCACTTTCAGCAAGCCAAAGCTGGGGGGACTTGCAACACCCCCCTAATAGCTCTGGCAGTTGGGAAAACCCCAGCAA